>OX387378.1:46193617-46851117 GCA_947563715.1 Lycia hirtaria
ATCCTTATGTAACAAATTAAATAATAAATAAATGTCAAATAAAAAAATTATTAAAAAAGATTCTTAGAGTAAAAGAGAGTAATAGTGTTTACAGACTCTACCGTCGTGACACACGTAGGATTTTGCTCTTTCAGTCTTTAAAAAAACTCATTAGCTTGACCATTTTACTTCCAAAAAGGAGGAGATTGTCAATTCGCCTGTGTTTTTTGTATGTTTGTTATGTAATTACTTCGCCAATTATGATTTGATTTTGATGGCTATTTTTTTATTTATTTGTAAGGTCATAATTTAGAGGTAGTTTCATAAACATTTTATCAAAATCAATTCAGTATAATCAGTTTTTAAAACAAAGAAACAGGAAAAAGATACATTCACGTGAGCGGAAATGCGTTATTGGAAATACATAGTTTGTTTTACTTTTTAGGGTTCCGTACCTCAATAGGAAAAAACGGAACCCTTATACTTATAGGATCAAATAAAATAAATTAATTATATGATTGTATATGATTAAATATAAAATGTAAATCTATTATTGGCCTTAAGCCTTATCTCTAAGTTATTTATGTATGTTATAAAGGGCTGTAGATTTTGTTAAATAAATAAAATAAATAAAATAAATAAATAAATCACTTTGTTGTCCGTCTGTCTGTCCGTCTGTCCGTCCGTCCGGGTGTCAAGACCTTTATCTCGGGAACGCGTAAAGATATCGAGTTGAAATTAAAACCATATACGCAAATCTTTATTGTCTTTCTGCAGAAAGAAAAAAAAAAAAACTCAGTTTTCGTAAAAAAAAGTTACAGCCGAATATGTCGTAAAAAACGCACATTTCGACACTCACAGAGGAATCAAAACCTATGGGGTACTTCCCGTTGACCTAGATCTCTGAAATTTGGCTAGAAGCATTGTGTTAGAGTACGCTTAGAGGAAAAAGTCCGAAAACTGGAAATTTGAATTTAATCACAAAAAATAGTGTCTTTATGCAAGGGATGAGGGCCCAAATTTTAAAGTGAATTAACCGTATCATGTGGGGTATCATATGAAAGAGCCTCATTAGCATAAGGTAAAACAGGTTTTTAACACATTCTTCGCCCCCTGCAGACACTTCACTTCAGCTGGGAACCAAAATTTTTAGGTGAATTTTGATTAAGTAGAGTGGCCGCGCAAAGCAATGTTGACTGCCTCAAACGCCGGCAGTTTACTAACTTCTACAAATTGAACAGGACTCTCTCGCTCGGATCCGAGTGTGAGGTGACGCTACTATAGCCCCGCCCCACTCGGATCCGAGTGGTGAGCAAGAAATGTGTTAAATATTTTTACGATGTATATTTTTCGGTTTATGAAGGAAAATATAAAAAAAATATATGATTTCCCCCTTCTATTTAGTTTGTACGGAACCCTCGGTGGGCGAGTCTGACTCGCACTTGTCAATCAATCAATCAATCAATAACACTTTATTGACACCACATAAAGTAATAAGACAGCCGTTTTCGAGTTGTCCGGTTTTATTTAAACTATAATTATGAATTGGCCTTTTACTAAATCGATGTTAATTTGATTAATGTATAGAGTTTCATCTACGAATCTACGTTGATGTTTTATATTAGATTAGATACTTTATTGACCTTATAGCAGAGATTTGTTATACGAGTACTAGGTAAGTCAGAATACATTATTAATTATTTGTTTTTTGACTTAACCATGCTCACTTGACTACTTTTTATATCAGTTCTTAATTTCCATTAATTGTATAATTTTTACTTTTAGTAATAAACGAGTAAAAAACCAAAATATAGAGTTCTCTAGCTATAATTATCATTTTGTAATTGTGTATTTTGTTTCTTATCTTTTGCGCGTTGCTCATTAAGTTTAGTCTCAATATAGAATGCTATGCATTTGCACACATACTTACCTACTACAGATATTCATGTAAATGTCCGCATCTACAAACGTAATGTACCTATATCAAAATATTTTCTTGTACCGGAGAAGGTATATTTTAATCTCGAGGTAAATATACGAGAGCATTAACTAATGCTACCTACCTTCCTCGAACATCCAAGCTCGTTGGGGAAAGATTAAGCCCGCCCTGTGAAAAGGTTACCTTTTCATATATTTTTAAAGATTACAATTAATACACGAGTTCATTTACAGACACCGCTTGCACAAAATCGTTTATTCGCATTTAATAACACCAACGCAATATCTCGTTAGATAAGGAAGTTCTTCGACAAACGTATCTCGACAAAATTCTTAAAGCAAACATTTTTTCATTACGTCCGATCCTTTTGAAAACACCCGTAGTATCCTCAAAGTTAACAAGAAGGCCTTAACAATGAAAGGGATGGCAATATCGGTTACAAAAAGGATCACGGCAATCTGGGAGACAAACCTTCCTAGCTTCGACGCGATAAAGTCGCCACCCAGTCCTGCTTTTATATTTAGAGAGGCAAAAATATTCTGATATAACGGGCGGGACCAAACGAGCGTACATTCGGCCCTTCCCTACCTATTTCACTTCTAAAAGATTTTTTAAGAATTTTTTGTAGAAACGAGTAGACAATATTGAGTTCGCGTAAACAGATCCAAGAAATTTATGTTTTAGTTCTTATTTTACTTAAATAATCGAAAAGCGTCCATCATATAGATTAAATTTTGTACGAAAAAATAGATAAAATAACTTTAATGATGATGATTACAAAATTGAATAACTATTTATATTTAGTTAGTCACACATATCTTTAGTAACACGTTCTATAAAACATAAACGACTCGCTCATCTTACCACTCAGTTGTATAAATAAAATAACCTCACTACTACTCGCTGTTAAATAACAATTTTAGGGTTCCGTAGTAACTACGAGGAACTCCTTATAAAATTGCTATGTTCATCTGTCCATATGGCATATCCATATTTATCAGAGACTTATTAGTAATAAATAAAAAGAATCTACCGCATACTTGTGGTTTGTGAACTGCTATTATGTGTTGTAATAAAATTATCAAAGAGGTAAAAATTTGGGGTGGGATCCGTACAATGTTAAGAAGGGATAATTTCTCTTTTCTGGTACAGCCTTACCGTTGAAAAGGTATTTTAAAATGAAATAATGTTTGAATTAATATAATTTTCTTCTCAAATGTGCTATAGGTACATGTACATGTACCTACATGTACAAGATACGATCCGACAAATGCAAACAAATTGTGCCGTCTGGCTCCTTGCATTTCTAAACTGTTAACAGTTTAAACTAGAATTTAAAAATGTACCATATTAATATAATATCAAACTTTAAAATATTATTTATTTTAAATATCAAATATTATTATTATGTTTGAGATATATAATGATAAATATGTAAAACATTGCATATGTTATAGTACAACGGTTATTGACCGTTTATCAAAGTCATTAAAATTAATTAACAATACGAAGTAGTTTTTCTTTTAATTAGAAGATTAGCTAAAGAACACTAACATAATAATATGTGTCTGGATACGGTATAATAATCACTAATTTATACAGAAAAATATGTTAATTTGGTGTGAAATTAAAGAAATGAAGTCCAAAATGAGCTCAAGGTTGATCGTTTTAAACAGCAGTCGAACAAGTACGATCAAAAGGATGAAGATCAAGTGATATTAAGGTAAGGTTCATCGGGTCCGATACCGCCGCCGCCGGGTCGCACGTTTCATTCATGAGACGAAAGCGATTCGATGAAGATTATTGCCGAGTATTCCATAATTACCTTAAACAGAGATATCGGGGATGGAATACTTTCATACTTACTACGGATAATGATGCTTAAAAGTTAAGGTTTTTGCTTAAAATATTCATCGGTTTTTATCGAACACGTGTCGGTTTTATCGATTTGTATATTTTAATTGGAACTTGTTTTTTTTTGTGTGAGATGCAGTTTAACTCAAAGACTGTTAGGACGCAGTACTAAGAAACAGTAAATTGGTATATTGTGTAGGTATGTGTATTGTGTAATCCCACTAACAAAGTGGTAAAATAAAAACTTGAAAAAGAAAACCCTTAGAGTACCTTCCTACGCGTGGTGAATAAATATATTTTTTTCTCGTCTACCCCATGGTGTGGGATGACATTAGGTAGAGATATGTTTGCCAAATAATAAAAAGTTAATTTTATTTCTCCTTAGACTCAAGTGCTCCCAACGCCGCCTAAATGGTTAGTGTTCATTATGTGAAAAAAATCAAGGCAATAGAACCAAAATTTAATCTATAACAATTAAGTAGAGGCAATATGTTAAGGAGTAATAGACGATCAAATTAAAAAATGTACTTAAGGGGGACGGTCCTGTCCGGTCTGGTGTGTAGGTAGATAATAAATTCATTAGTCACTTATTAATGTTCGTTTATTGCACATATAGACAGTCACTCAATATAATACTAAATAGGCGATAGAAGAAGTTTAATAACGAATCAATACAAATAAATGATTTTTACTGATAATGCACGCTAGGTGCGCGTGGCTGTCGTATCACTGAGTAGTGGACGGTGCGGCGACGTAAGCGCATTGCTCATCCCAAACCGGTTCTACAGCGGTCGGCCGCACCGAGCAAAACATAAGCGGCAGCGACCAGCGATATTTAGAATAAATGTATATATATTAATATAATAATATAATGTTATCATTATGTATATGTGTAATGGTAAATATAGTAAATGCAATTAATAAATGTAGGCGCTTAAAATACATATTATAAATATTTGTATAAGGGCAATATAAATATAGATAGATGCCTACATCACTCCCCTCCAGAGGCCGTCACTACGGACGATAACGATCTGGGAAGCGAACTTGTCTACCAGAACGAGTTGTTCTGATAGACGATGGTTTTGGAGTCGGAATTATTTCTTCTGGTACTAATACAGTTTTGTTAGGCGTTGGTAGGTCAGCAAGTAAATAGGCCGGTTTGATGCGGTCTATGGATACCGTAACCTGTTTGCCTTTAACCAGTAACTTAAAAATCTTGTCACCTCGTTCTATAACTTGGTAAGGACCAGAGTAGACGGGTTGAAGTGCTCCTCTAACCGCGTCTTCTCTAAGAAAGACGTGGCTAGAAGATACAAGATCTTTGTAAACAAATACTTTGCTGTTACTATGACGGGACGCTGGTGTTGGTTGCAATTTCTCAGCGAAACTGCGCAAACGAGCGGTGAAGTCAGTAATGTCCGTAGTACCGGTTTCGACAGATTGGAAGAACTCGCCAGGAAGTCTTAAGGGCTCGCCATAGAGCAATTCAGCAGAAGATGCTTTTAAATCATCTTTATATGCTGAACGTATGCCGAGCAAGACCAGTGGTAGTGTTTCGGTCCAGTTTGAGTCTGCGTGACACATAATAGCGGCCTTTAACTGTCGATGGAATCTCTCGACAAGGCCATTACAGGCAGGATGGTATGCCGTGGTACGACGGTGTTTGAACCCAATTATTCTTGATAAATACTGAAATAAAGAGGATTCAAACTGGCGTCCTCGGTCTGTAATAATATCGGAAGGTGATCCGAATCTGGCAATCCAGCCTGATAATAGTGCGTTACCAACGGTTTCAGCTGTAATATCCATAATTGGTATGACCTCTGGCCACCGTGTGAAACGGTCGACAGCCGTTAAGCAATATCGGTAGCCATGGGAGATCGGTAAAGGACCTATAAGGTCAATATGGACCTGGGTAAATCTAGCGGGAGGTAAATTAAACGTGCCTACAGGTGCTGACACGTGACGATTTACCTTCGCTCTTTGACATGATAAGCATGATCGTGTCCACTGGCGGCAATCTTTTCGTACACCTGGCCAGACGTACCTTTGGGCTACGAGCGTGGCTGTTGCATTTGCGCCAGGGTGGCTCAAAGAATGCAAGGTGTCGAATATTTGCTTCCTCAGTGATTTGCTTACAAATGGCCTGGGTATCGATGTACTCACGTCACAATATAGCGGAGTACGGCTGCCATCCAGGGTCATCTTTTTAAATCGAAGCGATGATTCTTCGTTAAGAAGTTGGGTCAGTTCCGGATCTGAAGCTTGAGCTTTGGCTAGGACTTCATGCTCGACGGGTTTTTGCAGTTCTTCGACGCGACTTAGAGTATCGGCAACGACATTGTCCTTGCCGGATATATGCTGAATGTCCGTCGTGAACTGAGAAATTAGGTCGAGATGTCTATACTGACGAGGTGAACAGTTGTTTTTACGCTCGTGGAACGCAAAGCACAACGGCTTGTGGTCTGTATAGATAGTGAAGTGCCTAGCCTCGAGCATATGGCGGAAATACTTAATGCCTTCATAAATGGCCAGCAGCTCACGATCATAAGGTGAGTACTTTTGCTGGGTTGGGCTGAGTTTCCGCGAGAAAAATGCTAGTGGTTGCCAAGATTTGTCTTTGTATTGCTGCAATACGGCACCCAAGGCTAGATCAGATGCGTCAGTAACAAGGGCAAGTTTGGCTTCGCTGTCTGGATGAGCTAAAAGTGCAGCGTTGCTAAGACTTGCCTTGCTCTGCTCAAAAGCTATAAGCGCATCTCCCGTTAGGTCAACAGGATGTGAGGCTTTGACAGCACCAGTCAGAAGGGCATTAAGAGGGGCTTGGGTTTTTGCAGCGTCGGGCAGAAATCGCCGATAGAAATTTAGCATACCCAAATATCTCCTAAGTTGTCTGACGGTTTTTGGTGCAGGGTAGTCTCTGATGGCCTGGACCTTGGCTTCCGTTGGCTTTGTTCCAGCTGCTGAGATGTGATATCCCAGAAATATTACCTCTGATACTCCAAAAACGCATTTTGAGGTGTTCACAAGGATACCGTACTGCTTCATCCTCTCGAAGAGCTGGTGAAGGTGATCTTCATGCTCGGCCTCTGTTCGTGAAAATACCAGAAAATCGTCGAGATATGGGAAACAGAAGTCAAATCCACGTGTCAACTCGTCCACGAACCTTTGGAATGTTTGACCCGCGTTTCTTAGACCAAATGTCATGAAGGGAAATTCAAACATTCCAAAAGGTGTGGTGATGGCAGTCTTCTGTATATCTTCCTCGTGAACAGGGATCTGATTATAAGCCTTCACCAAATCGATTGTTGAGAAGATAGTACAGCCGGCAATATTGTGGGCAAAGTCATGAATATGCCTGATGGGATATCTATCGGGTATAGTCCTCGCGTTGAGCCTGCGGTAGTCACCACAAGGACGCCAGCTATTGTCCTTTTTGGGAGCCAAATGAAGAGCGGACGACCAAGGGCTCTCCGAAGGACGAGCGGTGCCAGTATTCAACATCAGTTGGAATTCTTCCTGAGCGATCTTCAACTTATCGGGAGCCAACCGGCGAGGAGGAGATGTGACAGGGGGGCCTGGGGTGGTACGGATATGGTGTTTTGTACTATGTGTAACAATACGTGTAGTGCCTGCTGGTCGCGTTATCTCGGGAAACTTATTTAAAATCACGTGGTAACGTGTGTCTCCAGTTGATACCTTAACTGATGATATCGAATTTACATGTTTATCAATAAATGCTGGAGCAGACAAAGAGGTATCCGAGTCTAACAATCTCCGACCACGAATATCGACAACTAAATGGTAAAAATTTAGGAAATCGACACCAATAATAGCTTTGGTTACGTCTGCAACTACAAATTTCCAAGGAAAATTACGCCTTAGGCCAATATTTAAGTTGAGTTGGACGTAACCATAGGTACTAATGACGCTTCCATTAGCCGCTGACAATTGATAATTTGTCTTCTCCCGTCGTTCACGAAGCGCAGCTCGAGGGAAGACGCAGATATCGCTCCCGGTGTCCACAAGAAATTTAATCTTCGAACTGCGGTCAGTGACGAATAGGCGACCAGAAGAATGTAGGCAATCTGTTATCGCCACTAGAGATCGCCCCTGGAGTTTCCCGACTTTCCGAAATCACAGGGGGTCTGACACCATTTCGCTTTCTTCCCATATTTTGAGTGGTACCAACATAGCGGGAACTTCCGGTAGCTGGAGTTCGAGCGAGTTCGATTACGCTTCTCACTGGAGTTTGAGCGACGTGCGGGTCTTGATTGTCTTCCTAATTGGAGTGTCAAGTTTTTCACAGTGCGCTTAAGTTCAGCAATCTCGTTCGCCATCATAGATGCGGGTGATGTTGATGAAGTAGCTGCTACCTGTCGTATTGGCATGACAATATCCTGCACGCGATCTGCTAGGTCAGCCAGTACTTCTAACGAGCTCTTGGGCTGTGACGCTAGGAGTGTCTGTATATTATTTGGTAAACGGCTGCTCCATATAGTACGTACGAAATCTTCCGGTACGCCGGTGCCAGCTAAACCTTGTAAATGTCTGAGAAATTGCGAAGGCTTTCGATCTCCAAGCTCTTCATGCATCAATAATTGTTGAACTTTCTTCTCCTTCGACGCAGTAAGTCTTTTTATTAATTCAGACTTTAACTTCTCGTAGCGGTCCGTTGGAGGGGGTGAGATGATGATATCTTTCACTTCTTTCGAGTATTGCTGGTCTAATTGGCCTATGACATAATTGAACTTGGTGGCATCTGATGTAATGTTTGATACCACGAATTGTCCCTCCACCTGGGCAAACCATATTTCAGGCTCTTCAGGCCAAAATGGTGGTACTCGAATTCCAACGCGGAATACTTCCTCACCCTGACTTGCTTGATTTGTCATTGTAGTATATAATAATTAAAATAATCAAAAGTTCGAAGTTAGTGACTTGGACCACACACCAAAAATCAGACTTTGGACCGTGCCTTCTTCAATGTATTTATGTAATTTCTTATCCCGATTTCTTGGGCAAGACACGGTATTGTATTGTAGGCACAATATTTGCTGGACTCACGGTTGATATGTTCCTTCCAAAAGGGGTCACCAATAAGGGGGACGGTCCTGTCCGGTCTGGTGTGTAGGTAGATAATAAATTCATTAGTCACTTATTAATGTTCGTTTATTGCACATATAGACAGTCACTCAATATAATACTAAATAGGCGATAGAAGAAGTTTAATAACGAATCAATACAAATAAATGATTTTTACTGATAATGCACGCTAGGTGCGCGTGGCTGTCGTATCACTGAGTAGTGGACGGTGCGGCGACGTAAGCGCATTGCTCATCCCAAACCGGTTCTACAGCGGTCGGCCGCACCGAGCAAAACATAAGCGGCAGCGACCAGCGATATTTAGAATAAATGTATATATATTAATATAATAATATAATGTTATCATTATGTATATGTGTAATGGTAAATATAGTAAATGCAATTAATAAATGTAGGCGCTTAAAATACATATTATAAATATTTGTATAAGGGCAATATAAATATAGATAGATGCCTACATACTTGAAGAAATAAAGATGACAATTGCTAAATGCAATTGTCAGCCATTAACTCGAATATTCATAATATCGTGTCTATTTTAAATCCACATTCAGAGATGTGTACTACTACAGAACACTAAACTGCGCGAGCCTCGACACACACTTGGCGCTGTGCTGTCACTTTGTTTACGTTGCAAGAAAGATAATAATCTTTCTTGCAACGTAAACAAAAACCATTATTGAAAATTTTATTGCTTTAATTAAACAGAAAACGACATCGAAGAGAAACTAAATGAAATTCTTAGCACAACTGTTGTTATTTGTTCCGACCACAATCCCAATCATTCATAATTGATCGCACTGTCCACCGCGACCGGCTCGGTCTTGTAGTCAGTGTCGGCCGGCCGCCGCCTGCCGCCGCCCGCCGCCGCCCGGCGCCGCGCCGGGAGACGGACCTAATGGATCTCTATTCAATACTGCATGAAGGAGTTTCTATGGAAATGACCGATTGCCCTGCAAATGATCCATTTGGATTATACTGTAGCGTAAACAGTATATTAAAATAAATATGCATTTATTTAGTCCCACGAAATAACTTCCTTTCCTTTTTTACCCGACTGCGAAAGAAGGAGGGTTATGTTTTCGAGCGTATGTATGTATGTATGTATGTATATTTCTTTAACACGCCCTAGAGCCTAAACGGCTTGACCGATTTTGATGTGAGTGGTGTCAATAGATTCGTCTTCAAAATTAAAAAAAAAACAAAATTAAGGATATTTGGCGGCAAAAAGTAATCCCAAAAAATATATATTTTCAAAATACATCGAGTGTGGTATGAAAATGAAGAATTTTAACGGTGATTACGTATATATATATATATATATATATTACATAAATGTTTTATTGGAGTTTGGAATAGGAAATGCTAATAAATCACATCACACTTCACACATAATATAATTGCGAAGTTTGTTAGTTTGTTACTTCTTCACGGTAAAACGGCTTGACGGGTTTGGCACACAGGTAGTTTATAGTCTGGATTAACACCACATAAGATACTTTTTATCCCGGTATTCCCGCAGGAACGGGTAAAGCAGGATTAAACCTATTTCATACTGAAAAAAAGACAGCGACAACTGTTCCATTATAATTTTGCATTAAGGTAAGGAGAGGGGAGGGGGAGGGAGGGGGAAAGCCAAGTCCTGTCAGTGAAGATGAGTAACATATAACATATCACACAGCCAACGGGAGACAAAGTTTTACCACCATACTAATCCTTACTAATTAATACAAATATAATATACATTTGTGTATGTATACGCACACATGTTATATGTAAGTACATACGTACGTAAACATTGCTACTAGATGTAGCACAGGTAAAGTTAAGTCGCGCTATCGTTGTTGTTTAGGGCATCGAGCCCGGGTTTACCCGGACCGAAAAAACCCGGGTTTTCCCGGTTCTGAGGATTACAAAAAAACCCGGGTTTTAATTTAAAAAACTCGGGTTTTTCGGGTAGTTCAGGTTTTTTTTTAATACTTATGTTTTTGTTATTTATTAAGTTTAAGCCACTTCGAATGCAATAGTAAATGGAATAAAAACACGCTTTGATAAATTATTATTTATTATGTAAAAAGTAGCTTAGTTGCTACGTTCCTACCAATAAAACAAGCCATGCAAGTTAAATGGAACGCGCGCGTCCATCTCAGGACATGAATGGGTGAAGTGTGGAGCAGTGGAGAGGAGGGAGTGGAGGGTGTAGCGTGTTTATTAATGTTATAATTATGTGTTAAGGAGGTATTATTTTTATTAGTTTTTAAATACAATAAGTGAATGTTACCAAAATTTAAAACTAAACTCTGCAAGTCTGTGATTTAAAAAAGACTAGATTACTTATTAAGTTTTAAGATATTTTGAAGAAAAAATAAATCTTTATCACTTTTTTAAGCATTAAAACTGTTTTTATAATTTGTAAAGTACTGTTTCATTTTTTTTTTATTCTTCCTTGTCCTTATATTTTGTACTCGTTGTAGGAAATCGATATATATACGCAGATTAGTGTATTTTTAAAAAAATTACATTAAAAAGATCGAAAAGCTCGAAAAAACCGGTCCACCCGGGTTTTGATTACTCTTAGACCCGAAAACCCGGGTTTTCAAAATTGAGCCGAGCTTCGATGCCCTAGTTTCACATATTGCTTATATATGTCACCGGAAAATAACAAGATCCGCAAGTTTATAAATTTCCTAAAATTTTCTAGGAAATTTATAAACTTTCGTAGGATTCTAAACGAGAGATAAATTGTATTATTTTACGCCCACATTTTCGTAAATTCATCAATTTGCGACATCTCGTGGTAAATTTATATGGTTAGGTTAGATTAAGTTAGGTTAAAAAAAAAACGGACAAGTGCGAGTCAGACTCGCCCACCGAGGGTTCCGTACAAACTAAATAAAAGGGGAAATCATATATTTTTTTATATTTTCCTTTATAAACCGAAAAATATACATCGTAAAAATATTTAACACATTCCTTGCTCACCACTCGGATCCGCGTGGAGCGGGGCTTAGTAGCGGCGCCTCTCACTCGGATCCGAGCGAGTGTCCCGTTCATTTTGTAGTAGTCAGTAAACCGCCGGCGTTTGGGGCATTCAACGTTGCTTTGCGCAGCCACTCTGTACTTAATCAAAATTCGCATAAAAAGTTTTGGTTCCCAACTGAAGTGAAGGGTCTGCAGGGGGCAAAGAATGTGTTAAAAACCTGTTTAACCTTGCTAATGAGGCTCTTTCATATGATACCCCACATCATACGGTTAATTCACTTTAAAATTTGGGCCCTCATTCCTGGCATAGAGACACTATTTTTTTGTGATTAAATTAAAATGTCCAGTTTTCGGATTTTTTCCTATATGTGTACTCTAACACAATGCTTCTTGCCAAATTTCAGAGTTCTAGGTCAACGGGAAGAACCCCATAGGTTTTGATTCCTCTGCGAGTGTCGAAATGTGCGTTTTTTACGACATATTCGGCTGTAACTTTTTTTCGAAAACTGAGAATTTTTATTTTTGTTTCTGCAGCAAGATACTATGGATCTGCGTATATGGTTTTAATTTCAACTCGATACCTTTACGTGTTCCCGAGATAAAGGTTTTGACACCCGGACGGACGGACAGACGGACAGACGGACAACAAAGTGATCCTATAAGGGTTCCGTTTTTTCCTATTGAGGTACGGAACCTTAAAAAAACCCTAACCTAAACTAACCTAACCGGAAAATAATACAATTTATTTCTCTTTTAGAATCGAAAGTTTATAAATTTCCTAGAAAATTTTAGGAAATTTATAAACTTACGGATCTTGTTATTTTCCGGTGACATATACAAATCATCGATTTCTTGTGATACTTTCATAATTTCGATTTGTAGTTATGTTTACTTTAGTTTTGTTGCAAATTATCTATTATATCTAGTTACCCGACTGCGTAAGAAGGAGGGTTGTGTTTTTCGAGTGTATGTATGTTTGTATTGTGGGTATGTATGTATGTTTCTATATGATCGCCTACAGGCCCTACAGCCAAAGTAGCTTGACCGATTTTAATGTGCGAGGTGTCGTTAGATTCATCTTCTTTTCCAGAATGTCACAGGCTTTATTTTTTTTATACACTATAGATCTACGATTGACCACCAACTCACCTGATGTTATTTGTTATAATAATATAATAATACATGTCTCGCAAAAATAATAAAATGCGTTTTTTCGTGACGTCCAACGAACTTTTTCGTAATAAACAAGTGTTTTTACTAGAATTATTGTAAAGAACGCACATTTATAATCTTTGAGAGTGATTTTATGCATACTTTCTCACAAAAACGTACACTTAACAGCGTATCAAGCGTAACGAAATCGTAAGATAGACTGCAAAAACTGCTTTCCTGCAGTCGGGTATTTTGTTTTTCTTTTATCATAGATACTTGTTAATAGATTCTCTAATGAGAGAAAGATACAAAGCTTATGGTTCTACACACTCATAATGTAGTCAATAAAAAACCTTTTCTTTTATTCTTCAAACATTTTTCGCTAAACAGTCAAGTTTTGAAAATTGTTAATTCTTATAGGTATCGATGTGTCTATATTTTATCTTGGACCACATCGTTACTTAACAGCAGGTGAACCGTGGTTAAATACCTAGCCTGTTGAACATAAACATGTTGGAAGGCTTTGTTAGTTCAAGTATTGTACGCATCTATTATGAAGGATGTTTCTCTAAGGATTTTTCCTACTCTTAAATAGCTCTGAAGAAGGTATAAAAAGAAAGTAGACATTGTTTGTTCTTGTTATAATACAACAAATATCAATATTAAAAGAAAAACAAAATACCCGACTGTAGGAAAAAGGTTTTTGCAGTCTAACTTACCATTTCCATAAGCTTGATACACTGTTTAGTGTACAATTTTTGTGAGAAAGTATGCGTACAATCGCTGTAAAAGATTATTGCGCATACGTTAGAAAAAAATCTAGTAAAATCACTTGTTTATTACGAAAAAGTTCGTTGGAAGTTACAAAAAATACACGTTTTTAGGGTTCCGTACCCAAAGGGTAAAAACGGGACTCTATTACTAAGACTTCGCTGTCTATCTGTCTGTCTGTCTGTCTGTCTCCAGGCTGTATCTCATAAACCGTGATAGCTAGAAAGCTGAAATTTTCACAAATGATGTATTTCCGTTGCCGCTATAACAACAAATACAAAAAATAAAATAAAAATATTAAGGGGGTCCCCATACAATAAACGTGTTTTTTTCGTATTTTTTTGCTCAATATTAAAAACGGTAACAGGTAGACGCTTCAAATTTTCACAGAATATTTACTTGTATATTACCTTTCAAAATAAATAATTAAATAACAATAAAGTAAATATTAAAGGGGGGCTCTCATACAACAAACGTAATTTTTAAGCAATTTTTACTCGATCTTAATTAACAGGTAGAAACTTGAATATTTGTAAGTAAATATTCAGAAATATATTAACTATAAAAATAAATACCTAATCTAATACATAAAAACTCACAAAATGAAAATAATCCGTGCATCTAAACGCGGTGCGAGCGCCGCGCCGCGGTGTGGTGGTGGCGCGAGCGCGAGGCGGTTGCTAAGCAACGGCCGCGCGGGTAGCGGGGGAGGTAACATCACGGAGCGACCCATGCTGCCCGGATGTGTATCGAAAACCTACCTATAAGTTTGCAATTTACTACTTTGAATTTCGTTGATTTCTCGTTATTTTACAGAACTAAACTTTGTAGTATTATAGATGATAGTACGGAACCCTTCGTACGCGAGTTCGACTCGCACTTGGCCGATTTTTTATTTTATATTTGTGAGAGATGTATGATTTTTATTACAAAAAAATATAGCCTATGACACTCAGCAAATGAAAACGAATCTAACGACATCTTGCCCATCAAAATCGGTCAAGCCGCTTGGGCTGTAGGCGATCATATAGAAATACACATACATACCCACAGACTACATACATATATACAAACATACATACACTTGAAAAACATAACCCTCGTTCTTACGCAGTCGGGTAAAAAGTTGAATGCTAGATATTCAGTAGTGGAAAAAATAGAAGTAAAATAAATAAAAATAAATATTGGTTCACATGTACCTAAATTACAACCAATATTAACCACAGTACCGTCCCCTTACTAACAGTCAGTAACTAGGACACTGCGGATGGCAAGTTAAAATTAGTAGGTGCATGGTCGTACAAGAAATTTAGTAGAACACAACTTGTTACAAGTTACCAAGATAAAAACATGTTACCAACTTTATCGTGTCGCAGTATTTTATTATATATCCCATTTGAGTGTTGTCCAAATTGTGTGACAACAATACATCTCATAAGCACAAGTTCAAATACCGTTTATTTCACGCGCGGGTCTGTCCTTTGTCGAAACTTTTATTGACTTTATCTTTCTTCAGGATACTTAGGGATGTGACGCTGTAACTGAAATAATATCGTCCAGATAAATTTATAAAAGGTAGGAAATATTTGTATCTTCTTAACAGATCCAAGGTTAGCATCGTTAGGTCGTGTTTGTGCCGCATCAAAGAGTATTACGGTGGTTCCTCTGAAAGTGGTGCCGGGTGTTCCCGTTGCTGTGAACAACACCACGCAGCACATACTGGCGTAGTTTCTGGACCCCGCTGCCTCCTGCCTCCTGCCTGGCATGACGAGCCGGTTTACGGCGGCGTGTCCGGGGACGAGCTGGAATCAAGCCTAGCGCGGCGAGCGGAGCGTCGGCGTGACGCACACAGGCTCCCCTGCCTGGTGCGTCGGTGTGACACACACAGGCTCCCCTGCCTGGAGCGTCGGCGTGACACACACAGGCTCCCCTGCCTGGAGGAACGAAGGGCAACAGCGGAGTGGGAGATCCCCGGGTACCGTGTCCTCGGTGGCCGGCTCCCCGGGGAAGGTGTTGATGGGAGTCGGTCTCCGGTACTGCGGTTCCTACCAAAGAGACCCTAAGTCACTGATCCTTGGGGCTCGGAGTCTTCTAAGCATCTTTAAATATCTAAGTTTTAATTGAGCTAAAATTTTCAAAAAGTATACCATACATGTGTAGCCATGAATAGGTATATTGATGGTTCCAACCATATACAAAATAATGAGAGGTAGGAAACATTTATCTCTTGTTGTATGAGAAGCGTGGAATCTACCGGCAAAAAATCATGTCATGTCATGTCAAAGACAATATTTCTCTTAAAATTCGTAACTGTTTATTAAGTAGGTATACCTACATATTGTACGCAATCTGTAGAATAACTTAAGAGTCCATAGTCCGACCATCGTCAGTCTCGGTCGCGCATACCTACCCATATTTTTGTAAGATTTAAAATTACATAATGAACTTAAAAAATCCTTGTTTGCAAAACTAGAAAACATTATAACAAATATTTGTCAAAAATTTAAATTTGATCCAAGCAGTTTTCATACATAAAAATATTTTTTGTGTTAATAATTTCTAAAAATGAATTTTATGTATGAAAATTAACTTGGATCTAATTTAATTTTTTGTAGAATATTTGTGATGTTGTTTTCTAGTTTTACAAATGACGATTTTTTTTAAAGTTCATGCTGTCATTTTATATCTTCAAAAATGTGAATATGCGCGAGCGAGACAGACGATGGTCAGACTACGGACTCTTAAACAGCATGAAACAATTAATAAATAACCTAAAATGTAAATAGCAGCTCTAAACCAGGCTTAGGTACGTAAACGAGCTGATGATGGGGCAGTCGAATTGAAATCCTCTAATCAGGTGCTAATGCGGCGGCGGCACGCGGTGCGCGGCGTGGTGCGAGGTGCCAGGGTGCCGGGGTGCCGGGGTGCGGTCTCGTCGAGCGAGTGACGGGAGCTGCCTGGAACCCGCCTCATCTGCATTTTGTAGCGAGCGCTCTGCGAATGTGGTTTAGCTGTATTTACAAAAGTAACATATCTAGGATGGTAAAATATATATGAATTAGATGTTTTTGATAAAGATTTTTTATGTTCATCCGTGGAGTCGTGTGCTTGTGGAGCTTATGTGAATACCTATATTAAATATGAAATAATGAAGTGTCACCTTAAGTAATGATGTTGTATAGGTGATATGTCGATGATTATGAAATTAACGATTCGTAAAAACACTCGGAAGGAACAACTATACCTAAAAAACAAAGATTTGTAATTTTGTCGGTATCACCAAACAAAATTAACAATTATGATAAACTCTTTGAAAGTTTACGAACATAATTAGAACACAAATATAAACCTACGTAAAATTCTAAATAACATGTAAACTTTTCCCATCACTATCTTATCGCAATTCTCAAAGGATCGGCTCAGCGAGCTAACATGGAATTCCTTCGGACACGAAGGGGCTCCGTGTTCCTTTACTCTGCCGATGGAAACACACCGCTGCATTGTATACCTACCCTTACTGTATTTATTTCTATTTCATTTTGGACGTATTCTTAGAACTCAATATAAGGTTACATATCTAAGTCCTACCAAATAATGTTATTGAAAAAATATACATTTATATAATAACGCCAATATTGTAAATTGGTTTGTCAAACTAAATTAGGCTGTCATTCGATTAGTAAATCATTGTTAACTGTTTTTTAAAATAAATTAAGCCTTTTCTTCAGAGATAAAATAATATGCTTAGTACTTAAACAAGCTCATTGAGTCATCAAATAGCTGAATTAATATCTAGTTTTTTTTCTCTACGTTTTACCACCAATTCACCTGATGATATGCCACGGTATGGTTGAAGATGATTTAGAATTCACTTTAAATTAAAATAACTGACCAAAAGAGGGTCGAGACTCATTTAATGTTTTTGAATGCAAGTATTGGCAAGTTTTGTAACTAAGTGGTCAGGAAGGAATTTGTTTTTTATAAAACCAGCGAAAAGAATACGAACATGGACCACTTCAGTGTTGTCCAGCAAAAAGTGTACAAAATCCGTGTCCGAACAGTGCAGTGCTAGAGTGCACTAGTTCGTTCGCGTTTGCCGGACACAGTATTGCAACATTCCGTCCACGTATTTGTAGTTTGTGTCGCACCCACTTCTGCGGTAGCGGTCTTCTTTTTGCATTAAAACTTCGAGCGCCGTTTTGTAAGAAAAAAATAGTTTTGCGACGCCGCCGCCCGATAGAATTAGAATGTTACAAACCGGTTTGAACGACTTTCTGGATTTTTGTAATCGCCACTACTGTAATATATTTTTTTTTCAAAACAAATGTAAGTACTACCTATAATAAAGTCAGTCATAAATATACTTTCATAATTACTGGTTTTATTATAATTATGCATATAAATAACAAAGCAGGCAGTAGCTTCTAATTTAGAGTAAATGAGTACATTCAAGTTATTATGTTCTCCATCTTCGACTAAAGCATCGCTTTGTATCAGGCGAGCTGGTCAAACGTAGAGCTATTTTATTATTTAAAAAGATACTCCATTAATCTTCATAATTTTTCCTAGTTTATTTGCGAGGGAAAAGCAAAAACAACTGAATGGAGAAACTCAAAATTTCTCTGAACTATTCTGGTATTACGGAAGCAGTTTACGGAAGCAGTTATTCGACATTATAGCAGACAAGTTGGTCGTACTGTAGGTAACTACGGGTATTGCTGATGAGGGTTCACTCTGAACCAACCTGACTGACAGGAGTACAGGAGGATACGTACACTGATATTATGCTGTTACTTGATACTTTACCCCGCGATATGTAAACCAACATGAACACCAACTATAGCTATTGGAAAGCGATACTTCCTTTGATACAATCACTGAATACGTAAGCAATATATCTACTATACCTACAATATTTAATAGCTAACAAAATAGGAGAAATTATCTTTTACCTTTCACACTTTCTTTGGGTTCCATAGTAAACATGGAACCCTTAAAGTTCCGTTTGTCCGTTTATCTGTGCTTCGTCCGCGGCTTTGCTCAACGACTATTAGTACTAGGAAGCTGTAATTTGGCATGAACATGAACATACGTAAATATTAACCACGCCGGAAAAGTCGTAAAAAATATAGAAAAACTTCTTTTAATACTTTTTTTTGTAAGGTGTGGATGATTTTTTCATCTATCCTATCGTGTGGGGTATCGTTGAGTAGGTAATGAAAGTAATTAAATATGCGTTTGTGAAATATTGTCAGAATCTGAATAATTTTTATTGGCCTTATAACAATGTCAGTTACACTGGGTAAGTCAAATTTATATGAATAAGTATGTCCTAAATTATATTATTAATTATCTTAGTTAATTATATAAAGCTTTTAAGTTATAGATAACCCCTGTTTTAAGTTCAGATAAATTGTGATGTATAACTACGGTACCTTACATTACGCGAGCTACAACAAGCACTTGCCCAAATTTTACTTTGAAAATAATAATATCTAGATTCATTTATGATTCATCATAAAACCAAATTAAACTAATTTTCATTTTGTTTACTAGAATACTGAGTGTATGTTTATTTGATTTTGTATAAGCAAAACAAAAATATTTCAAGCAATAACTAAAAGTAGGTGCGTAAAATTATTAATCTCTCGCCTGAAAACCTATCTGTGGATTATAATAACGATAAATAATCCGTACCTATACTAATCTGAAAACAACATTTTGGAAACCATTTGCATAGTAAAACATATCTTTGAAAATTAAACAGTACTCTCTGGCACCAACGTAGGTATCAAGTTAAATAAAGGGCCGAAGTTTCAGTAAATCTAGCCTAGCTAAAGCTCGGTTAGGACCTTGAAACATTTCACTCATTTCTCAATGTCAACGTAGTAGAATACGTTACTCAAGTGACATTTAGGCGGCAACAGCGAACCAAGTTTCAGTAATTTTGATTTGGATTCCTCTTTATTGAGACTTATTGTTGCTTTTGTTTATTTTAGCAACGTTATTTTAAATTATCAGTTAATAAAAAAAATGTGATGTCTGTTGTAATAGATGGACATGGATTGTAAGAAAAAATCACTATACACTTATTACGTACATATGCAATTATTAAATTTATATGAAATTCTAATTTCCCTATTCCATTTTTAACTCACACAATATTGTACCCAAGTGTGATTGAGCAACAAACCAGAGCTGCCTGCGACTGAATAACTTCATTAAAACAGAATAATTGAATATTTGGTCGGTCCCACGAATGAGTTAGCAAACTCTCTATAAGTTTGCAGTGACGAAATATTGCAGTACATAAATATAATAAAGTTGCTATAGTATTTGCCAGAGAGAAAGCTAATTCTATGATTTCGTGTAAATAGTGAGTTTTCGTAAGTACGCCATCTGTTGAAACGTGCTTTATAATTAAAATTATTAGATTCGTTAGTGGTTTTCGAACAAATCTGCCGTCGCGATATTAATATACTCAGGATTTATATTGTTTTCTAAGTTCTTCACATCATCACATGATCTAAGTTGCCATAGTTATATCCAAATAATGACTTTCTTCTCAAATGGTGTGGTGTGCTAGATATAGCTCGCCAAAAGTAAAAAAAAAATGTGTCCCAGAACCGCGTAGCCAATAAATAAGTAATTTAAAATTAATATATGAATTAATAAGCGTCACTTTGGCTGAAAATAAATACACGCAAAAGTTATTTAAAAACGATTGATTGTTAATTGCCACACCGTTACTGGATCAAAATTAAATCCCTGCTTCATTCTACCAACTGTATCACCTCAAACATTTATTTTGCATAAACTGAAATGCAATAATCGAAACAATTTTTTTTTATTGGTGCTAACACTACTTTATTTAATTTTAATGTATTGAAATTAAATAAATTTTAATGGATTTTTCACTTATATGTATGTTACATTATATCCGAACATGATGTACAATTAAAAATCATCCGTGGTCTCTTTTACTACGCACGCTGCAGAGTATTTATTGTAGAAGAAAGAAAGAAAGAACACTATCGCTCTACGACAGCGGCATGTACGTATGCAGGCGCGACGGGTTCTGTTGGTATCGGAGCAAGCTAAAGTTCGAACTCAGAGAAACACTTACTAACACTGATAAACATCATTTATTTACTACCTTTAAGCTAACATTAGCTTACACAAACACGGAAATTAAGTATTCTAGATACTCTAACGACGGAAATTAACTAACAAAGATTGACATATATCGATTCCGTGCGTATAGCGCGGACATGTATCGGCGACTACTTTGCCCTTTTTTTTTTTTTTTTTTTTGTGAAATGACTAGAGCTGTTGGCCTCTAACGGCCTCTACAGCTTACCGGACTTTGGCGAGCGCAGAAGGCGCTGGGCCGCTTACAAACTAAAGGTTACGAGGGAACTACTTTGGCCAACCCGGACTGGGGCCTTATAAGCAAATCATTACCGCCTCCAACGTACCCCCACAGATGGCAGCACGGCGTGGAAATGGCCAATGATTTCTTACACATATTAATGAACATGATCACCTTATACGCACCTTATCTTATCACTTACAAACACTTATCTAGAACTTACTCTAAAACTAGTAAGTCCTAAAAGGACTTATCTACCTAGTCTATGTGTATACCGTAACATCATGCGTACACAGCTTACCTAACTCTTTATTACGTAGCATCTAGCCTTATACATAAGGATCTACCTCGCTACTCGGACGATATAAACATAACAACAATTATGTTCTATCACAAAAAACCGGCTGCACGTGGCGCGTCCTAAGACAACGAGCTACAATGGGTTTTACCACCCTTGTAAATTGTAAAGACAATATCTGTCCGTACAATTTGTAACTTACGACTGACAGAGCGGAAGTAATAAATTCACAGAGAAAAATATATAATACTGGACGTTTATCAAACTATACATTTCCTGGTTGTCCTACTGTGATTTTGTTCTACTTGACAAATGACTCTAAAATAACAACCCTGAGACTTCGAGAAAGCCATGCACATGTCATACTTTGAACAAAGGCAACACGACGCCAAGATTTACTCAAATACTGCAACTTATTGACAATAGGCTGTAAACACCGTTCGCTCGCCAACAGTATTTGAAACGCAATGTCTTAAAATTATAAGAAATACTAGCGGTTTTACCTGCATGGTGATGAAAAAAGGTGATGATGATGATGAAAGGAAGCCTATTACTGTACCAAATTTCATAACGATCGATTTAGCCGTTTTTATGTTCATGTATTTTTTTTAGTTTCAGTAGCCAAAGTAGTTAAGTAATAGAATAATTAAAAGGAAAGTCAATAGAATTAATAAAAATAAAATTATTTGTAAATTCATTCCTAAATAAGTGACTAGGGTCGTCTTATCTTACGGTACATAAGTATAGCTTGGCGCCGTTGTCTGTCTGATGTTGAGAGCAGCAAACGTTTAGTTACTTCATGATGTACTTGACACAACCATACAACTCATCACACAGCGTATCCGTGAAAGGGCAGCGCCATGTCAGCCGCAGCGGTAAGCCGATACCGTAGCAGAGAATGAGATGCAGGAGGTCCGTTTTAATCACAGTCGACGCGCCGCCGCCGCGCACCGTGTGCTGGGGCTTAGACGGCCGGCTTTCTGTTAGCGGATTGAAAATAAACATGGGCCTCTGTTACGGAGCTTCGACAAAAAACATGGATTTATTGCACGTTTGTTCAACTTTGTAGGGGATTGTGTTTCATTAGAAGTTTGTGTTGGGACGAGGATCAGTGTAATTGATACAGTTATTCAACGACTAATACCGGTATCTAGCTCAGCAGCAATCTGTGAGAGCGACATGCTGACATCCTTGCTCGGATACATTCGAAAAATGGTTATCTATAATTGAATGACAAAATAGATTGTAATGTATGATGGAGTGGTATCTAATGTGTAATGTAAGGATGCTGTACTCGTGGTACACTCTGACAGAGTTCACCTGAAGAAATACCACTTTTTGTTATAAATTCAATCGCCAAGCAGTAGTATGCATAAGCAAGCATTATTATGTTATGGATTGAGGGATATACCTACAAAAAATTATTCATAAAATCACGGCTATTTTCCCTTACTGATGAGTACTAAGACTGAGTGATTAGAAGGTTAGTATTTAGGGAGGGAAAGGGTATTAGAGGGTTGAAGGATATCAGAGGGTAAGATATAATGTTGGCTTGGGGGTCAACCTGTCGCTATAATGTTGGCTTGGGGATCAACCTGTCGCATAAACAAATGCCAATTCCTAAAGGATATATAATTTACTAAAAGAACTGCTTGGAATAAATATTTAAAGTCTAAAAATGAAGTACACAAAGCATTACCACACAGTTTGACGGTTTTGAAGAGTTAGGATTTATGTTTTGGGAAGTATTGAACTGTTAAGTGCAAGTATAATTCATTTTATTTCCATAGTAGGTACGTTATTCAAATGGATAACAAATAGATAACATACCTCTCGAAATAATAGGAAACCTGAATTAAAATCAGAAGACTAACCACACACCCTAGCAATCATACCTACTTAACAAGTAGATAAGCATAACTATATTTTTCACATAACTGTGTGTTGGTAAAACTTGTAACCGACTTCGTGGATAATTCAGGGACTTTTTATATTCACGTAAAATACTTCCTATGAGGATTGATAAAAACTGAAAGCCAATAAAACTTTAACACTTCCAAATTATAATATCTATTTAAAATTCGGTGGGTCGTACAACCCATGTCATGGAGTGAACGTGCGCCTAACGCCGAGATGCGACACTTGAGGCTGAGGCTCGACGCTCAAGGCTCGAGGCTCGGAAGAGGCACTACTCAATTCTTCCGAATGGAATTCATCTTCATATCTCAAGTAAGCAGAGTTACTGCGCCAGGCACAGATTACAAACGTACAGATTGACAACAATGGCAAACAAATTTAGCAAATGTTATTCATTGTTGTTGTAAGATAATATTTGTCTTATTGATAATAAATTAATAGTTTTCATATTATGAGAACAAATGGCGGATGTCAATTTGTTAGAAACGATATTAGGACAACCTTAAGGCCGATTACGTAGGCCTAGATGATAATGGAGTGGAGCTGATCTGGATACCAATGGAACTCTTTCAACCATTTACTAGATAATGTGACAAGTTAAACTTAATTGATTAAGTTATTTATCATTTCCTAAGATGATGTTTAAAAGTAAATGTTGAAAATACGAGTGTTTGTTCAACAGCAATTATAATTTACCTAAAACGCGTCCTCTTCTATACTTTCCAACTATTTCGATATTCCATGTCAACTCCTTTGTCATGGCTGAAGTCAAGATATGTAAAAGTTGCCTTTCATAAGCATTATTGTGCCCAATTCAGCTGAGCTGAATAACAATAAAAATAATTAATTATATAAGTATATATTTTCATTATCTTCAGTAATAATGTCTTATCGTCTAGTTCAGTTGGTAGTATGTCTACCTGCTAAGCTGTAGGTCGTGGGTTCGATCCCCACCCAGGGCAAACATTTGTGTGATGAGCATGGATGTTTGTTCTGTGTCTGGGTGTTTCTATGTATCATATGTATATATTTACAAAAAAAAACCGGACAAGTGCGAGTCAGACTCGCCCACCAAGGGTTCCGTACAAACTAAATAGAAGGGGGAAATCATATTTTTTTTATATTTTCCTTCACAAACCGAAAAATATACATCGTCAAAATATTTAACACATTTCTTGCTCACTACTCGGATCCGAGTGGGGCGGGGCTATAGTGGCGGCGCCGAACACTCGGATCCGAGTGAGCGAGTCCTGTTCATTTTGTAGAAGTTAGTAAACTGCCGGCGTTTGAGGCAGTCAACACTGCTTTGCGCGGTCACTCTACTTAATCAATATTCGCCTAAAAAGTTTTGGTTCCCAGCTGAAGTGAAGGGTCTACAGGGGGCGAAGAATGTGTTAAAAACCTGTTTTAGCTTATGCTAATGAGGCTCTTTCATATGATACCCCACATGATACGGTTAATTCACTTTTAAATTTGGGCTCTTATTCCTTGCATAGAGACACAATTTTTTTGTGATTAAATTAAAAATGTTCAGTTTTCAGATTTTTTCCTATATGTGTACTCTAACACAATGCTTCTTGCCAAATTTCATAGTTCTAGGTCAACGGGAAGTACCCCATAGGTTCTGATTCCCTTGTGAGTGTCGAAATGTGCGTTTTTTACGATATATTCGGCTGTAACTTTTTTTACGAAACTTAGAAACTTTATTTTTCTTTCTGCAGCAAGATACTATGGATCTGCGTATATGGTTTTAATTTCAACTCGATACCTTCACGCGTTCCCGAGATAAAGGTCTTGACACCCGACGGACGGACAGACGGACAGACGGACAACAAAGTGATCCTTTTTCCGTTTTTTTCCTATTGAGGTACGGAACCCTAAAAAATAGTTTATATGTATTCTATCAGCCATCTAAATTCATAGTACAAGCTTTGCTTAGTTTGAGCTAGATGGTGTTGTGTGAAATGTCCACAAATATGTATTTATTCTTCTTCGTAATCTTCAGGTTGTTTACTAAAATAAATATATTTTAATATAATATAATTATAGTTAAAAAAAACTGAAAAAAACTGACTTCAAAATACGCAATAGGTATATATAACGCCTGTAGAAAAGTGAATAGCAAGTCGCGACAGCACGTCGCGTCACGAAGAATACATACGTGATTTGCTATTTACTTTTCTACAGTTGTTTGGATGATACTTTACCAGTTACCTATATATATATGTATATATATATATATATATATCGATTTTCAAGTATGATCTGCCAAATTCCTATAGAATAATCAAAATCAATTCATAATTGGCTGAATCATCGGTGAACAAACATACAAAAAAAAACATACAGACCGAATTGATAACCTCCTTCTTATTGTTATCTTATTATTCTTAGATACAGGCATAAGCCTAGCTTATTTATTATTATTATTATTGAAAGTCGGTTAAAAACAACAATCATCGAAATAGGCCTTTTTGTGACTTAATATCTCTGACACTAGGGCTGGCCACTCAGTCTATACGAACTTACTTATTATTTATTACAAGAATATTATTGTAGAATTCTAAACCATTTCTAATAAATTATGGCTTTAATCGACAAAAATACGGCGTACAATAATAGGAATATTAATTAATAACAGACAGTCACAGAGTGGCATAAGCGATGTGACTAACTATGGTTTTCAAAATAGGTTGCATATCACAATAATAAAAAAATATTACGTGCGTTTGTTTATTAAGCTAATTTAATTTAGAATAATTTCTACGTGAAAGTTGATTATCTGCACTTTTCTTAGTCTGCATGTCAGCGCTCAGACAGTCACTCAGTTTTATGGATCGCGCGTTTGCGTGTTCAATGTTAGACATAATGAGCTACTTAAATAATAATTTGACCCTCCCCGCCCCCGCTCCGCCCTCACCCTGGCTGGCGGCCTGGAGCGGAACATCATGGCGAGGGAATTATCAAGTGACAGTGGCAAAATGTATGTTTGCGGAGGTCATCCTATTATTGTGGTGGTCTATAAATCCCGATTATTCTATGGTGGAGTTGTGAAATATCATAACGGTCATTTTAACTAAACTTACTTAGATAAAACTATTTCTTGGAGGACTGGAATATTGGAAAATCCTCTTTAAAATTTCAATGTATTACACTTACAAGGAAGAGCAATGCATTCAGAACATTAGCTTAAACTATTTGATTATTAATAAATGTATATTTTATTTAAGTAACTGCAAATATTTATATGTGCTAATGCTTGAATTCTTTGAGTAACAGATAGAAATACGAGTAGTTATGCTCGTACCTATTTCTCTGAGAGGTGGTTTTCAAAAACTAATGCCAAATTCGCCAAAAAAGAGTGAACAGAGTATTTAAGGTGACACGTTCATAAACAAGCATCAAAAATCATTAGCTAGTAGAACCTATGACTGCTGTGTTGTACTCGTTCTAGAGCAGAGACCGCGTGTCGGCAAGCGTAGCGTACGATGACTGCTGTGTTGTACTCGTTCTAGAGCAGAGACCGCGTGTCGGCAAGCGTAGCGTACGATGACTGCTGTGTTGTACTCGTTCTAGAGCCGAGACCGCGTGTCGGCAAGCGTAGCGTACGATGACTGCTGTGTTGTACTCGTTCTAGAGCAGAGACCGCGTGTCGGCAAGCGTAGCGTACGATGACTGCTGTGTTGTACTCGTTCTAGAGCCGAGACCGCGTGTCGGCAAGCGTAGCGTACGATGACTGCTGTGTTGTACTCGTTCTAGAGCCGAGACCGCGTGTCGGCAAGCGTAGCGTACGATGACTGCTGTGTTGTACTCGTTCTAGAGCAGAGACCGCGTGTCGGCAAGCGTAGCGTACGATGACTGCTGTGTTGTGCTCGTTCTAGAGCAGAGACCGCGTTTCGGCAAGCGTAGCGTACGATGACTGCTGTGTTGTACTCGTTCTAGAGCAGAGACCGCGTGTCGGCAAGCGTAGCGTACGATGACTGCTGTGTTGTGCTCGTTCTAGAGCAGAGACCGCGTGTCGGCAAGCGTAGCGTACGATGCTCTAAGACATTTGAAAATCGTTCAATATGAGAGAACCTACGTCCGGCTATGGACTAAAGTAAGCTTTAAGCGATTGCAGAGAAAATAAAGTACAGAAAATATTTTTGTCTAAAAATTAGGTCTCAACTACTAAACAGCCGCAATAATACTTAACCGTTTTGAGAAGCTCACTATATTTAATTTAATAGCAGCATTCTATCTCTTTCCCGCAGTGAATTATTACTGGGGAAAACGCTATGTCCAAATTAAGTAAAATGTTTTGGGTTTAACGATGTGAAAATGTGAGGGTAAGCGAAGCGTGAAATTTCCTCTTTGTTTTATACGTTAGAAAAACTTTCAATTAGATAGGGGGAATAAAAGTTCTCGTCTTGAGCCGGAGTTATTTTATGTACCTATGCTCCTTATAATTTATGAAAGGTTATCATGGGCTCTTTCAATATAATGTATTTGGCAAACTTGCACGTTTTGCTTACAAAATAGATTTACAAATGCCTAATAATATGATTTTTACTATTTTTTATTTAACTAGCACCGTTAAATAAATGCATTAAGCTCCAAATGAAACGCTTAAGGTCTTGAAGGTTTTCAGCTTTATTCTAAAATAAAATAACCACTGATTGAACTACTATAGGTAAGTGAATTTGGTTTTAATACTGAAGTTACTTATGAAACACGATAATCGTCCCAAGGATGTCAACGAAAGAGGGCTAGGATTCAACTTCAACTTTTGCGCCGGCTTAACGCCACTACGCCGCCAATGTCACGTTCCTTATAGACTATCACACAAAGCTACATTTCTATAGATTTGTTTTTGTAACGTAGGTTACATTTCGTGTGTAACATTGACAGCCCGATGTCAGCTTGACAGCACTGCGTTCATAATCTATCAGATCTACTTTTATCGTGACTGTACATTTGTAGAGTACGTTCTTTAACCAATAAGTACATATAATCAGTGTATCTTACATTTAACCAATAAGTACATAGATTCGGTGTATCTTATTTTTTTTTCTAGGTAAGCGTACTTTATTGTAGACTGCAACATTGCTTGACAGCCAGGTAATTTGATAAGTCACAAAAATGAGACCGTAAGTTTATATTTTCTTTCACTTTCTAATTACGCCGTAGTAGTATCCTATACCATTTAGTTTTCCCACATTGTTCCTCATTAATACTAGTCATAAAATCAGGCAAATACCTGTAAGCAATAGATTAATTTGCAAACGTAGAGAATGGCAAAAAATATGAAAAGTCCGGCAGAACAATAATGGAGGATCGAGCTTTGCATCCGGGATCATAGCATGCGTACACTCCGCGCCGCCGGAAATTGCTTTTAACAACTTTAATTGGACTCTCACAAGAAAAAAGTTTTCCAATCTGCCTTTGTAAGTGGCAAAGCTTTTAAAACCGAGATTAGAGCAGATATTAAGCAACCTGTTTATGGATACATCGTTTATTCACGAGCCACCTTTTCGGCTTAGTGTATTTTTGGAAGTTTGCGCAACTATATCGAGGGGTTTTTGTTGCTGCGCTAAAATTATGTTGAAGATTAGCATTAGAAATATAAGCTGATGTCAATTTGGCAAGTAAAGTGGATTGTATATCTTAGTGATTATTTTGTGCATAACATGTTTTTTAATGAGTTAGTTAAAAAGAAACCCACTTTACTTAGTCTTTATTACTTAAATATACATAAGCGAAATAATTTCAAATGAAAGTGTAATGTTTAATACTCGACATGTTTGGTTATTACTTGAAACCATGCTTTCACTATAATTTTGATTAAATTTAGTCGCTTAAGGCCTCCATTACCGATATAAATCAGAGCATTCCCGACAAACCTAATGGCAAACATCAAACGGGATCACATATATTGCCATTACCGTATTTGCATAGTTGTGATCTACAGGCGACATTACACACAGAACAAATTATATCGTGTATTCCAGCTATACATCATATTGTAATGAAATGAGTTACCAATGGGCACGACGAGGCTATGGATATGAGGAAATACCCGAACTTTAATAGAGAAAATGGTTGGTAAGTGTTGATTGGTGAGATCCGATCAAGAAATTAATAAAATGTCAGCCTCAACACAGATCTACGACACCTTTTGACACTGTGAGCGACTTCTGCATGTGTTAGGTTAGGGATTTATTATGATGTTTTGAACTATGATAATTATATTTTAATATGATACTTTAATTATATAAATTTGTGTATAAAGCATAACATGGTGATCCAGTAAACTTAAGGAAAACTTGGGTATAATGGATCACCAAACAATTCTTCAACAAGCTTGGTTACAACTCTTTGGAAGTTAGAAGGATGTTAGACCAGCTAACTATCTGCTGTAAGGCGCTTAGGGGGTCCGTCGATTCTATACGTCTGCACGACTTGATATGCGTACTGTTCGTACCGGACGAGCCCGGGGTTCCAGCAAACAGACGTGGTCGCCCGCATGACCTGTTCCACGTAGATCGCGGTCGCACAGTAGCACGTTCTATGTCGCCCCTGAATCGTGCCCGTCGCCACTTAAACGCACTCCTTGCTGCCAACCCTGATTGTGACATCTTTTGTGATAACTGGAAGACTATTTTAAGTACCTCCTTGACTTATTGTGAAAATCAATTGGAGCAATGGGACAGGTGTAAAAAGCCTGATGATTCATTGGACTTTGACGATAACCTTTGAGTTTATTGACTTGGTACTCTGAGTACTTACCCGAACGGTATATTTTACTTTGTATGACATAATTATTTTTTTGTATTGACATGCTAGGCGTATTGCCCATTTGACATTTTTGTATTGACATTTTAAATGATATTGTATTTATATAATGAATATTTTGTAATCCTCAGACATTTGTTTAAGAATAATTTTTGAATACTGTGAGATAATTGTAATTGGTCTTTTTCAATTTTTATCTCAATAAACGAATTTATCATTTATCATTATTTGTTTACACTGACAACCGTTTTTAGATAAATTAATGAAATATCGACAGTTATTTGTCATATTCAAAAACGGCAGCTCGCGGTCACACTGTTTCGAGAAAACCGTAAGTATTATTTTGTTTATTATTATTATTATTCATGATAATTGATTAAAATATGTTTTTTTGTTCAAATATTTTATCTATACGCAAACAGAACATTATTTTTATGTGGAAATTGTTATATTGCTATTTATGTATGTGTTTTTGATGATGTCCGTTTTATCGGACGCTATGCATGGCGGGCTCTAAGGTGTGGTTTTTTTTCTTTGTACAGCTTGAAAGTACATGAGATTTAAAAAAATTTGGAAAGCAAGGATGTGGATGAGACAGTGGAAAACCTTATTTATGTTGACCCACCTATTGAACAGAATGGTCAGGTAACGGACGAGGACAGTGATAAGTCTGATGAAGAACATGATGCCAATCTAAGGTGGGGATGTAGTTCTCAGTCTATTAGAGGTCGGAAAATTAATAATAATAATAAATAAATAATAATAATATGCAACTGACACAATACGGGCTAATCTTGTAGATAATTGTCCGCTAAACGACGTTCAGAAATTCAAACGAGAAGAACGGGGCTACAGTGGTCATAGGCTATCTTACGATGTGTTTGTCTCTCGCTGGATCGACAACAATGTGGTTACGGTAGCAACCAACTTTGAAAACTGGGCTTTGACCACCGCCACTCGCTGGGCTAATGAAAAAAAGGCTAAAGTATCAATACCCCAACCCTCACTGATTGCTAGCTATAACAAGCATATAGGCGGTGTGGTGTGGATAAGTGCGATCAAGCTGTTGCGAATCTTCGTACAAGAATGCGTATTAGAAAATGGTGGTGGCCAAATTTTGCTTACTTTATAGAGATGTATCGGTGGTGGTGAACAGTTGGCTACTTGCGAGAAAAAATGGTTGCAATAAAGCGACACAATCTTTGTTTTTATTTAGAAGATATATAGCTCTAACCTTGCTAGGCACACATGGAACGCAACCGCATCAAGGACAAAGACCTGCTAAACCGTTGTCTAGCACAAGATATGAAGGTAAAGAGCATTGGAATGTGCCTATAAACACAGAACGCCGCTGTGCAAGTCAATGTGGAGGAAGATCTAAATTCAAATGTCTAAAATTCGCTGTTGGCCTACACCCTAAATGTTTTATGTGACTATCATGTGATGGGCTTGTTGTCTATGTAGCATGTATGTCTTAGTTTATTATTTTTTTTTAAATAAAATTTGATTTCTATTACCTGTTTTCTTCATTTCTGTTTATACCACCCTAAGGTAGTGTAAGGAGCCACAGTTCATAGCGTCCGATATATCGGACAGGCTATAAAATCAAAACTTTTTTACAAATGCTTTGTTTTTCGAACTAAACTATAAATTTGACCCTAATTAACGATTATTTTATAAGTAAATCAATTTAATTGCTATAGCAAACTTTATGCACTAATGGGTTAAGTCCCGAGCAGCCATACTAACTCGATATTTTTTTTACTACAAATAGCTGAATATTTAAAAAGAAGCCTTTTAATTTTATCAACAATTTCAATTTATTTTAAGATTGGAGTTAATACAAAGTAAACATTCATCACGGCCATGCAAATGAATACAAACTGAGTCAATAGATCGAATAGGTGACCAGGAGTTGTGTCGTCCCTAATGTCCCAGTGTGAGTAACGACAGCGGCTTGTGTGCAAATTGTGTAATAACTCAGGCGGGCGCGGGCGGTGCCGCGTGCCGCAGCCAGCGCAAGCGACGCCGCACTATTCACCGGGATGCGTGAGCATGACGTCATCAGCCCCGCAGGGCCCCGCCCACCCGGTGTCTCTGTGGTATCGGGCTCTATACACTCTGTCCACACATTCACTACTGCTGAGTGGCATTACTTGCATTTACTTTGTGACAAATCGTAATTTTACGTAAAATAAATTCTTACTTCCTATAAACGACCAGTTTTTACCCGACTACGGCGAAGCAAAAGGGAAGGTTATGTTTTTGACCTGTATATGGGTATGTATGTATGTATGTTCATCTGTTCCCTCATAACTTCTAAACTACTTATTATAATCTGACAAATGAGGTGTCGTTAAAATCCTCTAGAATCTTATCTGAAAGAACAAAACTCATGAAGAACGGAACCCAAAATTTCCATGTGAGGAAGTCTCCATTTTACAATAGATTTTTTTATCTTACCTCGCCGAAACCATGCAAACTTTCGTTTGCTGATTTGGTACAGAAGGTGGCTCCGTCCTCAAAAGCTTTCAGACTTCAGCACGCACAAAAAAATGAACCTTTTTACTTCTCACCAAAACCAAAAAGATTTTTTTTTCCAATAATCTGTCTCGTCACCAGTGTGGCTTTGCGGCGGAACGATTTCCCGAAATTGGGGTAAATTTCCCCTTGTCCTTTCCATGTTTGTTGTCAGACACGAAAGATCCACTGGCCGAGAACGGTCCAGTGGCTCCCAATGTTATCCACAAATGTCTGACAACAAACAGGACGACAACAAAACCACCGCTCGCACCTACACACCGATTTTGTATCCGTAGGTTTAGCGGCCCTTGCAAATTTTTCCCATTTACATTGGGAGAATGTCGCACTGATATCACTGCTGAGACTGACGTCACAAACAGTGCTGCCAGTGCGAGAATTCTTAAAGTATACCAGCTAAACCCACGAATACAAAATCTTGGCGCGAAATTCAAAAATAACATGGGCGTTCAAAACGCCATGTTACAATATTTTAAAAATAAAATAAAGTAGGGTTTGTTACATTATATCTTTGTCAAGCGTACCGTTTGCGAGATATATTCCGTCAAAGTCATGAATAATAATTTTTACCCGACTACGACGTCGTAAAGAAGCAAAAGGGAGGATTATAATTATGTCTGTTGATCGGTGTATCTAAGTATGTATGCATTTATGTTCATTTGTCAGTAACCCCATAATACTTTAAATAGAAAATAAGTTCAAAAACTAAAATCCAACTAATGAAAAATCACGTTCTAAAAAGTATGAAACAAGAAAATGTCAAAGGGATGGATTCCTACATTCCCATTCTAGATACGATGTGACGCCAAGCCCACGCAAAGTTTGCGAATCAAGCTACAGAACAGATATTGATTCTGGTCTGTTTTGACCAGCTCATTGCTAGTTTACCCTAAACATACTCGTATGGTAACTCAGTTCTCTAACCAGTTGAGTATTCGACAGTTTATGCTCTCTCCGAGAAGCTCTGCACTGGCTGTAGTGTAGATGCGGCCTCGTTGCGGTAGCCGAGCTCGTCAGTACTTCACTGAATGTATTGTGGTTGACGCATCTCAATTAGATATTCAGTGTGTCGCATTTGCATGGCGTCATCAAAGCTGCCGCGCGTTCCGAACTATAATAGATTCCACCCGGTAAAAACAAACCTGCGTCTCTGTGGAGAGAGAGCAAAACTAATACAGGAGCCAGATATTTGACAAGATACATCAATAGCTAAGCTAGGCTTAATGCATACTTCGAGTTTAATGATTTTGCTATTAATCTTACAAACTGCATTTACATTTTCTAACGTACACTATACACTGACTAGCCTGAAAGGATTTGAATAAAATATTTAGAATAGAAGTACTAGTACCCTGAATGAACAGTCTGTAGTTAGACCATCGTCCGTCTCGCTCGCGCATTCCAACATTTTGAAAATATAAAACAAATATATGTAGGTACCTAAAATGACTATGGTGATGAATAATGAATCCATAAAATAATCATTAAAGATTGCACTAGAAAGTAATATCACAATTTTTTTAACTTAAAAAATCATTTTGATTCTAGTTAATTTTCATTAATTCAATTTATTTTTTTCGTTTTGTGATGTTGCTTTCTAGTGCAGTCTTTAATAATTGTTTAAGTGTATAAATTAATTTAAATTGAGCGAGGGGGACGATGCTCGAAATACAGATTCTTAACACAGACACGTTTGAATTTATGTCTTGAAAGGATTTTAATGTAACTTTGTGTAAACATGATAATTTCAAAATACGTATTGGTAATAAAACTTTCATATCTATTATATTTCCATCTTTTGACAACATCTGTTAGGTTTTAGTACATGTACATAAAATATTACATTAAAGAGACAAAATATTCGCGGCTTTTGATATTCTAGTGTCTCTTGATAGAAACAAATGGCATTGGCTGGTGGCCAGCGTAGTAGGAGCTCTCCGTATCGATTCTGTTAGTCGTCCGTTGTGAGTGAATCCTGGATGGGCCGCGATTGGTTCAGCGCTGCGGACGTGCTCAACTATGGAAATATGATTGTTGGGTGTTCGTGTGGCTCTAAGATTGTGTGCTCTATTGCTTTGTTACTCACTAGTGTTTGAATTCTGAAAGCATTCGTGATTATCAATATATTAGAGGTGGTTCGAAAGATTATTCACCCCGCCGTGCGCCGGACCTACTATATACTATTGATGGTACAATTGGCTTAAAATTTGTCCTAGTACCTACTACTCTTGAAGGTTCACGTTTATGAACTTTTTTGAAGTTAGCCACGACCGATGACAGTCACCACGGACAGTACGGCTGCATGCAGCTGTCATACAAGATTTTGAATTTAGTAACCGAGGAAGCTGCCACGCACGATTCTCTTCGGATAATATTTACAATTATTGCGTCGGCCGTGACCTACGGAATGTTACGTATGCATTTCAATAAATTTATCATCCGGATGTGAATCAGACGCATAAATGGTCGCGAAGACATTCAACATATGATCAATGTTCAACATGTTTCGTTGTTGTTTTCTGGTAAACTACGCTATCTGACTGGGTTTGCCTCGATAGCTATAACCTGATTGTATTCAAATCACGAAATAATACTAGACAAGCACGCTCCATCGTCGACCGCAGCGTCACTCGGGAGCATCAGGCGAGCTGGCGGTCCAGCGGAAGCCTATCAAAGAAAATCAAGTAAGTTACGAAAACTAAAAAAACCCGGTAAAAAAAAAATCTGAAATTATTTTGATGAAGCATTGCTAAGAACACTCTCGATCAAATCCCTGACGAACAGAAATAAAACTACATCAAAATCGGTCCATACGTTGGAGAGCTACGATGCCACAGACCTGTGTGTCCGACACAGGTATACAAATATACATATACATACGTCAATCTTTTAACACCCCTCTTTTTAGGGTTCCGTACCCAAAGGGTAAAAACGGGACCCTATTACTAAGACTTCGCTGTCTGTCTGTCTGTCTGTCTGTCTGTCTGTCTGTCTCCAGGCTGTATCTCATAAACCGTGATAGCTAGAAAGCTGAAATTTTCACAAATGATGTACTTCCGTTGCCGCTATAACAACAAATACTAAAAATTAAAAAAAAAAAATATTAAGGGGGGTCCCCATACAATAAACGTGTTTTTTTCGTATTTTTTTGCTCAATATTAAAAACGGTAACAGGTAGACGCTTCAAATTTTCACAGAATATTAACTTGTATATTACCTTTTAACATAAATAATTAAATAACAATAAAGTAAATATTAAAGGGGGGCTCCCATACAACAAACGTAATTTTTAAGCAATTTTTACTCGATCTTAATTAACAGGTAGAAACTTGAATATTTGTAAGTAAATATTTATAATATATAAACTATAAAAATAAATACCTAATCTAATACATAAAAACTCACAAAATGAAAATAATCCGTGCGAGCGCCGCGCCGCGCGGGTAGCGGGGGAGGTAACATCACGGAGCGAGCCATAGCCGCGCGTATTCGCGCGAGCGTCGTTATGCTGACCGGATGTGTATCGAAAACCTACCTATAAGTTTGCAATTTACTACTTGGAATTTCGTTGATTTCTCGTTATTTTATAAACAAAACTAAACTTTGTAGTATTATAGATGATAGTACGGAACCCTTCGTGTGCGAGTCCGACTCGCACTTGGCCGATTATTTATTAAAGCGACCAATAAACAGTATGGATTACTCAGAAATCATTAAACTATTTTTGACATCTTTTTTTTTCAATTATTTTTAATTGAGATGCTAATCTACTTTATAACACCATAATATGTACCAGATTATGAAATACATATATTTGATTTGATTTCTATTAGTTATTTCTGTTCACCAGTTTATACATAGCCTTAGATAAGTCTCAGAACGTTTTTCTCGTTTAACAAAGTAACTTTGAATCTTTCAATTTCTCCCAGTGCTAAGAAGAAACAAACTGGAATGAGAATAGTTGCGAAAGAGTCCGGGTCGTTACTTCAGGTATTACTGGCTTCAACAATTCCATAGAAAAAAAAACTTGTCTTCTCTCTCTTTCTGACGGGGAACTAATTTTATTATACACGTTAGCTGCTTTGTAGGCTTTCGTAATAATTCCAGTAATAGGCTCCCACTCTTTTGGTACAAAGGAGCGAACTAAGTAAATTTGTCAAGTAAATTTTAGTTTTTTTTTTATTAGTCCTATTATCCACCTATTTCTTTTGAACCGTACTATATACATACGTAGTTGGACATTTTAAAGATTTTTTCCATACAAAATAGATCTATCATCGATTCTCCTGATGGTAAGAAATGGTGTGGCTGAGGATACAGCTCGTCGATCTAGAAGATATCTATTCACCTAAGCTTGAAAATTTTCAATATTATAATTTACAGGAAACAGAGAAGGCGACATGGAGTTCGACTACTGTGCTGTACGCATCAAGATAGAAAAACGGATTTGATATGATATCAGTGGTATGTTAAAAGATGCACGGGAGTTGAACTCTAACTTTGTCGGTTATATATAATGAAATAATAGTTGAGCTCTCCGTCTGCAGACCATTCTCTAAGATATGCATAATCTTTGCAAAGTGACACTTAAATAATTCATGAAGTTTAACGAGCGTAGATTTCTTTTATTAGGTGCTAGTTTCAGCAATTTGCTGCAATAATAACGAGGTTGAGAAATGGTCAAGAGCTTGTTCGCATTTTATTTCATCGTTGATATCTAGTAGATGTTGAATACTTTATAAGCAGGGGCTGAAGTCTGCTTGAGATGTACCTACATTATGCACTTTATAAGCAGGGGCTGAAGTCTGCTTGAGATGTACCTACATTATGCACTTTATAAGCAGGGACTGCAGTCTGCTTTGAGATGTACCTACATTATGCACTTTATAAGCAGGGACTGAAGTCTGCTTGAGATGTACCTACATTATGCACTTTATAAGCAGGGGCTGAAGTCTGCTTGAGATGTACCTACATTATGCACTTTATAAGCAGGGGCTGAAGTCTGCTTGAGATGTACCTACATTATGCACTTTATAAGCAGGGACTGCAGTCTGCTTTGAGATGTACCTACATTATGCACTTTATAAGCAGGGACTGAAGTCTGCTTGAGATGTACCTACATTATGCACTTTATAAGCAGGGACTGCAGTCTGCTTTGAGATGTACCTACATTATGCACTTTATAAGCAGGGACTGAAGTCTGCTTGAGATGTACCTACATTATGCACTTTATAAGCAGGGACTGAAGTCTGCTTGAGATGTACCTACATTATGCACTTTATAAGCAGGGACTGCAGTCTGCTTTGAGATGTACCTACATTATGCACTTTATAAGCAGGGACTGAAGTCTGCTTGAGATGTACCTACATTATGCACTTTATAAGCAGGGACTGAAGTCTGCTTGAGATGTACCTACATTATGCACTTTATAAGCAGGGACTGCAGTCTGCTTTGAGATGTACCTACATTATGCACTTTATAAGCAGGGACTGAAGTCTGCTTGAGATGTACCTACATTATGCACTTTATAAGCAGGGACTGCAGTCTGCTTTGAGATTTACCTACATTATGCACTTTATAAGCCGAAACTGAAGTCTGCTTGAGATGTACCTACATCATGTACTTTCACCTAACGTCTGAGTCTTTCGAGCGTGAATTTCGTTTCGTATAAACATTTGCATTGTTGTCTGTTGTTAGATATAGATCACGATTGATCAAAAATTATATTATAGGGGAATATGTAAACTGTTGTCTATAATTTCTAAATTATACATGAAAATCGATGACACATCATTTATTACTTATATCCTGGGTTTGCTCGTATTTTCAGTCATAAAAAATCCGAGTAGAGCTTGGTCACACAGGTACTATGTGATAAATTGTGTTTCCCTCGCCCTAGCTGGCGGCCTACCTGCGGGCCTGTGGGTGGCTATCAGCCCCCAACGCCGCAAGTACACTACCACGCACCACTATGTACCTACATATATTGTAATCAGGTGAATTGGTAGTCAAAGCTAAGTTTATTTTAATTAAATAAAATTGTCTACATTTACGTTCAAAATAATTAAATTATCGAAATTCGCAAGATGTCAGTCATGGCGTTTCCTGTAGACATTACGTAAATAAATAAAATGTAGGAAGACATAGCATACAGCACTAGCACCGTTTTTAAATTTAACGGAAAACGGAAATTATATTTTAAAATCGCATAGTTGTGTTTAATAGATCACGACACTAACTTTAGGTTATCCTGAGTCCTAAGTACGTTTACTTTTATATGGCGCTCTTTTGTTCCAGAATGTTGTAGATAGGAGATTATAAGGGCTTTATTATGAAATTTCCTGCGTTAAATTAGCCTTGCAAAATGTCGTTACAAGGCCGCTTTGGGCGAGATTTCATTAGAATGTAAAATACGGGTAGTGTAATTTCCTTATCTATTGTAGAAGAGCTAGCTTGACGCTAAACACCAGTTTAAGCGATTTCAAACACGAATAAATAGTGAATGTTCTAGATTTTAACTTTTTAGGTAGGTTTTATTTTGTTGTTATGTTTACGTTCAAATTATTTAAAGATAAATTAAATTAACAAAGGAGATCGTCGTCGAGATACTCGACACCACATTTTTCGCCAGTACATCAGGATTTTTTCCATACAACAGGAGATTTTTTTAGTAAATCTATACAATATTAAAACTGTTTTGGTAGTTTTTGTAACTATAGCTCTAGTATCTATTTTACTTTAAGTTTCTTTTGAATCTCAATGATCTTGGAAAGATCCTGAAAGGAAATAGGTTTTTCATAGCTCCATCGAACAGAGGATGACAGGACAGCTACAGGCAACTGAGACTCTAAACTTTGTTAACTGAAACTCAAAATTAGAGACGTATCTCCTCATGAACCGGTCCACCAGCTCGGGGGCTCGTGAGAGTATTGTCTTATATTTCGAGACTCACCAGCTGGTCCCATACTTTGGGACATGCTATCTTACTATAAAGTAATCTTGAGGGTTAGTTAATAAGACATAATTGTTATACAATCTTATATAATTTTATTACATAGGCTATCTTACCCATTGATGTTACATTTGTTCTTCCATTAAACTATCGTTCGCTATGAACTTAGTGAACTCGCTGTTGAAATAATCAGATATCATATTCCACACGTTGATTGAGTACCATTGTACGACGGCGAGAACAAATACCACTCTAGCTGCCACGCCGAACATTGTTACACGTGTTTGTTAACTCGATACAATAGGTTTACGTATGTTCATATATTCACAGCACACCTCACTATTTATTATTACATACAAAATACCTTTATTCAATACAATTTAGATTTATATAATGCTTTCCATGATTTTTAATAAACTTCTGAACAATTAACGTATTAAATAATATTTATTAATGAACTTAAATGTGTGTCTATCCAGACTCTATTGAAAGTCTTAGTTATAATTTACTCGGTTAATACAAGGCGTCTTCACCGTAAACCATGTCGTAGATGATCCCGAACGCCGTCTGCAGGTGAGGGTATACTACAGTCGTTAGCATCACTATACTGTTAGCTATCACAAACAGTTTCATAGTCTCCAGACCGTCGGGAGATCTGGAATGAACCAAAGAAAATAATATTAACTCTCGCTACCATATGAGATGTTGAGTCGATGATCATTATCCCGACATTGGTATCGATGACCAACATTGCAAGGAGCTCTCGACACAGCGAGACCTATACTGTATAGAGTTAGATCGAGATCAGTGGTCACACACAAAAAGTAATCATTTTATCACCTAACTTTGACGATAGGAAGTTTGAGTCCTACCTAACTCAAAAAAACGTAATAAAACTATTTATTACAGCGTAAAATTGCGACTTGAAACAAGCCACGGTATATGGAAAACGGAAGGCAATCGGAGAAGAAAAATCCCAGAACGGAGCGAGTGCGTGTGCGTGTGCTGGCATCGGTCCAGTATCGGACTGATGTTGAATCCGTGGAAATCTGTGTTAAGAAAATGTTTCTTTCCTGATAAAGTATTTTCGAATACGTAGGTACCTACTTCCTGTCAGATAAAAATAAACTTCACCAAGTTCGAATCAGATATCACATGATTGCATTCTAAGCATTTGTTACATTTTGTTTTTTTTATAATACATTAATTCTTATAAATAATATACAAAATTAAAGAATATGCTAAAAATATAAAATTGCGAAAGTTACTCTAGCGCATTCGATCCTAACACGATCTAATAATTGCCATTGCGACATGTACTTATATACATTGTATACTACAATAGCAATCGTAAACTCATTCCTTTGCTCCATTATACTACACAGTACTCGTAATAATACACTTTGCGTTCGGTGTCCTCGTAAAATCACTTTATAGTTAACAGTTTTCAAAAAGAAGCACACAGAAGGAAAGTTGTGTTATTATCGCATATACTCGTATGAATTGTATACTTACTTCAGCCAGCCTCCGAATCCCTGATCTTCGTCATCCAACGCATCAACTTTTATCGTTGGGTTTCCGTTACGTTTCTCTGCTTCTTTCTCGGTTTTTACGGTCTGCTTTTTCGACGATCCATGACTTAGCTTCTTCTTCATATTAAGCTGTTAAACATGTGCTTAATTTATTTTAACAGGTAAGTAATTTAAATTATTTAATTTAATATAATTTTCAGATAATTTTAATTAATTAAAAAAACTGCAACAACCGTTTTCAATCTCAAACACACACTCACACTTTAGAGCAAAATATTCATATAATTGGAGATGGTTACCAAACTACACAAGTAAAATTGTAATTTTATGGAACCCCTTGGAGCTGTAATTAATTTAAAGCAAAAATAGTTTGCAAAATCGGCCTTCGTGAATATAAGAGAATTCCGTAGTTGCATTTCACTATATGCTGACTTAGAATAGAACTTGTTACTTTAGTATGAACCATTTTGCTTGAGTTTGAGATTTGAATGTAATTTGTATAAAATTTACCTATACAAGCACATTCTATGAGTTAGTCTTCTCTTGTAACAGCTTTTAAAAAGCATGCCAACAAATATTATTTAGCCGGAAATAATGATTGACGAACTGCTTCATATTCAAATGCGAACTAATAGAGTAGCCGCATATTTCACACCTGTATTGTCACTCTGAATAGCGTTACATGACGAGCGATTTACATCGCAGAATATTCTACGCAATAAAAAATGATCACTGAAAAAGTTTCGTTAAAAACGATTCAAAACGTTTATCCGAGCAAGAGTTTGGAATCGTTGCATCGGGCGGCGCGGCGCGGCGCGGCTGTACGCACCGGTTTAAAACATAACATAGTTTTTTAGGGTTCCGTACCCAAAGGGTAAAAACGGGACCCTATTACTAAGACTTCGCTGTCTGTCTCTCTGTCTGTCTGTCTGTCTGTCTGTCTGTCTGTCTGTCTGTCTGTCTCCAGGCTGTATCTCATAAACCGTGATAGCTAGAAAGCTGAAATTTTCACAAATGATGTATTTCCGTTGCCGCTATAACAACAAATACTAAAAATTAAAAAAAAATAAATATTAAGGGGGGTCCCCATACAATAAACGTGTTTTTTTCGTATTTTTTTGCTCAATATTAAAAACGGTAACAGGTAAACGCTTCAAATTTTCACAGAATATTTACTTGTATATTACCTTTCAAAATAAATAATTAAATAACAATAAAGTAAATATTAAAGGGGGGCTCCCATACAACAAACGTAATTTTTAAGCAATTTTTACTCGATCTCAATTAAAAGGTAGAAACTTGAATATTTGTAAGTAAATATTTAGAAATATATTTACTATAAAAATAAATACCTAATCTAAAACATAAAAACTCACAAAATGAAAATAATCCGTGCATCTAAACGCGGTGCGAGCGCCGGTTTAGCGGGGTAGCGGGGGAGGTAACATCACGGAGCGAGCCATAGCCGCGCGTATTCGCGCGAGCGTCGTCATGTTGCCCGGATGTGTATCGAAAACCTACCTATAAGTTTGCAATTTACTACTTGGAATTTCGTTGATTTCTCGTTATTTTATAAACAGAACTAAACTTTGTAGTATTATAGATGATAGTACGGAACCCTTCGTGCGCGAGTCCGACTCGCACTTGGCCGATTATTTTCATTTGCTTGTGGAGTGCACGAGTTGTAGTTTGAGTTAAATTCATCTATAACTGTAGCAAAACGGTGTTATGTGCTTTTTGATTTAAAAATAATACATTTTTGGTTGTTTGTTTTATTTTTTGGAATTTTTGATAGGTTTGATTTACATAATATGTAACCTGGGGATAAACTCTCGACAAAGTATTTAAAAAAATCTTTTATTAGATAAAATAAAGTCCATAATATCTATGATTACCACAAGTATATATTTATAACGATTTTTTAAACGACAAGAAACGGAATTTTATTTTACTAGATTCTGATAATACTTTGGAATTATGAGCACAAACAATTAATCGCAAGTACTTAATATTACCTATATATAATGTGTAATAATAAGCTAGCAAGTACGTAGAACAATATCTGCAGAAGACGGATGTTGAATCACCACCACATCAGTTAACATTACGACGGCGTAAGGAAATACATTGTATTTACATTGAAAACCCTAGCCAGGCTCGTGGAACTCTACACTCGACTGCCGCCCGAGAACAGCTCCATCCCCAATCAAAAACAAAGTAAAACAAGACACTCGTACCTTCTGACAAAACACTAAGTGGAGTCGACACCTGCGCCCTAATCAAATATTATTTGAGCCAATATTACTGCTGCTTCGGAACAGAGATGTGGGTTACGTAAATAAACCTATCGATTAGTTGGCTCCATGTTTGCCGTTAGAGTTGGCGAAAGGAAGGTATGCATTTATTATATGACGACATGAGAGTTTCTAATCAAAAGTTCTTTTACAACTTGTCGTTTACTAAATATTGTTAAACACTGTTCTGTCAACCGACCAAATGTTTGTCCTCACTTAATTATCAATATTGAACACAATTTCGCCTCGTCTTAATGAGGGCGTTTAACTTGGAGTGACATTTACAGTCAGCGTTCCTGTTATGTTTGTAACTTTGTGACCCTTTTTTGTTAAACTTAGGATTCAATAAATATTTAAGCCAGCGGAAATACTCTTTCGGATATTACACGAGTATGAAATGGACACGAATCTGTTTTCTTTTACTCAAGCTTTATTTGTAGAAGCGACTGTAACTTTTCTGTAGATTTTGATGATGACATTAAATTTTATTACAAGTTTTCAAGCATTCTAACTCTATTTTAATACTAGAATGATCTGAATAAAATGACCTACACTTATCAACATTGTATAATTATGAAAACAAATTAATTTATCTTGACAATATTTTCGATGATTTCTGTCTTCATTGTTTGGTCAGTACCACGATCAGTACTACGATTGACCACCAACTCGCCTGATGTTAAGCGACGATGTGGCCGAGGATGGAGCTCGTCGATCTAGAAGATATCTATTCACTCTAGCCTTGAAAATTTCAAGATTGTAGGTCTCAGGAAACAGAGATAGCGGCAACGAATTCCATTCTTGTGCAGTACGCAACAGGAATGTGGATTGATATCGCTGAGTACGGATTTTTGGCATTTCAACAAGAAATGGGTGGTAATTCGCCGACTTTCTGCTAGTCCTGTAGTGAAATGGGGAGGGTGGAATTAGGTCGTGAAGCTCTTGCGCACATTCCCCGAAATGAATCCTGTAGAAAATAGGCAGACATGCTACTTTATGACCTTCTTTGTTTCTTAGACTACATCTCGATTTCTTGAGTGACACTTAAGAGGGTTTATGATTCAGCCTATGTCTGTGCGAATGTTTGTTCTTTTGTAGCGCTCTAGAGACCAAACACGTCAGCTGATTTTGATGAATGCCAATGTGTTAGATTTATCTTTATTCCGCGAGTACACTATACCTATATATTAGGATTATAAAAAATAAATAATCGGCCAAGTGCGAGTCGGACTCGCGCACGAAGGGTTCCGTACTATCATCTATAATACTACAAAGTTTAGTTCTGTTTATAAAATAACGAGAAATCAACGAAATTCCAAGTAGTAAATTGCAAACTTATAGGTAGGTTTTCGATACACATCCGGGCAACATGACGACGCTCGCGCGAATACGCGCGGCTATGGCTCGCTCCGTGATGTTACCTCCCCCGCTACCCCGCTAAACCGGCGCTCGCACCGCGTTTAGATGCACGGATTATTTTCATTTTGTGAGTTTTTATGTTTTAGATTAGGTATTTATTTTTATAGTAAATATATTTCTAAATATTTACTTACAAATATTCAAGTTTCTACCTTTTAATTGAGATCGAGTAAAAATTGCTTAAAAATTACGTTTGTTGTATGGGAGCCCCCCTTTAATATTTACTTTATTGTTATTTAATTATTTATTTTGAAAGGTAATATACAAGTAAATATTCTGTGAAAATTTGAAGCGTTTACCTGTTACCATTTTTAGGGTTCCGTACCCAAAGGGTAAAAACGGGACCCTATTACTAAGACTTCGCTGTCTGTCTGTCTGTCTGTCTGTCTGTCTGTCTGTCTGTCTGTCTGTCTGTCTGTCTCCAGGCTGTATCTCATAAACCGTGATAGCTAGAAAGCTGAAATTTTCACAAATGATGTATTTCCGTTGCCGCTATAACAACAAATACTAAAAATTAAAAAAAATTAAATATTAAGGGGGGTCCCCATACAATAAACGTGTTTTTTTCGTATTTTTTTGCTCAATATTAAAAATGGTAACAGGTAAACGCTTCAAATTTTCACAGAATATTTACTTGTATATTACGTTTCAAAATAAATAATTAAATAACAATAAAGTAAATATTAAAGGGGGGCTCCCATACAACAAACGTAATTTTTAAGCAATTTTTACTCGATCTCAATTAAAAGGTAGAAACTTGAATATTTGTAAGTAAATATTTAGAAATATATTTACTATAAAAATAAATACCTAATCTAAAACATAAAAACTCACAAAATGAAAATAATCCGTGCATCTAAACGCGGTGCGAGCGCCGGTTTAGCGGGGTAGCGGGGGAGATAACATCACGGAGCGAGCCATAGCCGCGCGTATTCGCGCGAGCGTCGTCATGTTGCCCGGATGTGTATCGAAAACCTACCTATAAGTTTGCAATTTACTACTTGGAATTTCGTTGATTTCTCGTTATTTTATAAACAGAACTAAACTTTGTAGTATTATAGATGATAGTACGGAACCCTTCGTGCGCGAGTCCGACTCGCACTTGGCCGATTATTAATATTGAGCAAAAAAATACGAAAAAAACACGTTTATTGTATGGGGACCCCCCTTAATATTTAATTTTTTTTAATTTTTAGTATTTGTTGTTATAGCGGCAACGGAAATACATCATTTGTGAAAATTTCAGCTTTCTAGCTATCACGGTTTATGAGATACAGCCTGGAGACAGACAGACAGACAGACAGACAGACAGACAGACAGACAGACAGACAGACAGACAGACAGACAGACAGACAGCGAAGTCTTAGTAATAGGGTCCCGTTTTTACCCTTTGGGTACGGAACCCTAAAAAGCAGTGTTTTGTTTCTAAAACATGTTTTCTTTCATCAAAATTTATCAAAACTAAGGTCTTTAAAAGGTGATTACAAAAAACTAAGCACCTTATAATATGCTTAAACGAAATTTGGTTGGAGTGAGTAAAAGTTATGCAGTTGGGTATTTTTCTTTTAATACAGATACATACCGGTTCTTTTCAAGGCCAAAGTGAATACATTTCTTGTAGATCGAGGCACTCTATGTGCGGCCACACCGTCGCTTACCATTAAGCAAGTTGGTGCAACTCATCTAATGGTAAACGACGTTTGACCACTTTTTAGTCATTTCTAGTCTACATATATGATGGACAAGTGTAATAACAATTATTAATTTAACAATTAATTTAACTGTACCTGGTTGTGTTGGAGGCGTGTCGGCAGCGGCGGTGATGCCGGCTCGTCCGCGACTGCCGCGGGGGTCGAACCACGTACAGGGAAGCCTCTCAAGCGCTGATCGATACGATGCCTGTGTTCATTACACCTACTACACACTATAAGTAAAGTATTTATTTAATTTTGTATGTACAGACTGCTTGCGTCACACTTATTCCGGTTTAGAGCTCATTTTGTCCATAAACTATTCAGTTAATTTAATTCAGAACCCTACCATATGCGTGTCTCTCCACGGACTTGGCCACTTATTTTTGATCAATCCACTGTAATATAAAAATCCGCGTGATAATGTTCGCAAAGCTACTAAATTTTTCATGTAATTGATGCATCAAAGCGTCGTGCGTGTGATTAATGTCTCTTTGTTCAGAGTTGTAAGCGCGCGCTATAACTGTTCGACAGTGTTGTGTATTGGTATTACTCGTATATGCAGATCTATGTCGTCACTTTCATACTCACCTCGTGAAATATTCCTTCCAAAATTAATATTTACTATGTGGCTTAGAATTAAAAAAGTTTTCTCTTTTAATTTTTATATTTACAGCAAAATAACTTTGTTGGCGCAACGATCCAATATATGCATAATTATAGTTTAAAAACTGAAAAAACCTGGGACCACCTCTGAAGTATGGATCTAATAGTTAAAAAGAATCATCAATAGCAGTTCACAACTGACGGAGTACCTAATCGGTGAAAAACATACAAAATAAAATATACAGACGAATTGAGAACTTCTTTTCTTCCTTCTTTTGGAAATCGGTTAAAAAAATTGTAATATGTTATTAGACCTCGTAAAAATATGTATTCTTATATCACTACTTTGTATTTAATTTATTTAACGTCATATTATTTTGTCAGCTACAGATAAAATAAAAACACTAAAAATGAAGCAATATCTAGACTAAGGTTAATTTGAACGAAAGCTTCATTCCTTTAAATTTTCACTTTACGCCAAGTTGAAGTTATTCCATTTGGAGCCTCGCAGGAAACTTCCTCCGCTCTTCCTAACCGCAGTTTAAATCAACTCAGCAGATCCGATAACGTCATCGCGGATGAACCAAGAACAAGTTTCTCGGAGAAAAGAACTTAACTCACTGTCTGAGCTCTCCGTCTGAACCGCTGCTCAAAAATTAACTGTACACAGGTCAATAACAAAATTACAACAAGGTTATATTATCAAAATCGATTAAAAATAATACTATACAATAATTTGATATTATCAGACTGATTTCCTTATCAGCTTCACCACCATTTAAGCTGAGCAAGACATACATGCCAACCCGCACTTGGCCAGCGTGGCAGACTATGGCCTAACCCTTCTCACAATGAGAAGATGGCCCGTTCCCAGCAGTGGGACAGTTTGTACAAACAGGGCTGATAAAAAAAAAAAAAAAAAAGACATACATAAAAAGTTGTCCGCCTGTCTCTATTTTCCGTTCAACGTAGATAAATAAAGAATGGTTCAGCCTTTTTTGTAACGTCAGTCGAAAAACAAGCGTCATCGTTACATTGAAGGTGGTGAACTACACTCGGTTCCGAACGGCGACGTAAACACTGTACTTAGCGAATTTATCTAATTTATTTTGAGAGTGTTTTTCTGTAATAATAATAATACATCTCTGCGTTCTCAAAAATGCGTTTTTTTCGTAACCTTCAACAAACTATTTCGTAATAAACAAGTGAGTTTACTACAATTATACATGCAGAGATTTTACGCTTGTAACGTACACGTAAGAAAGTTCTTTCCAAAAAACGTACACTCAACAGCTTATCAAAGGTAATAAAGTAACTAAGTTCGTATAGACTGAGTGACCAGCCCTTGTGTCAGAGTTATTAAGCCACCGAAAGGTCTCTAACCTGGGTTGATTGTTGTTTTTTTTTTAGGAACAAACAACCGGGTCCTACAATTTAACGTGTCATCCGATCCACGGTAGCGCTCAGAAAGAATTACCACTCACGGTCACCCATCCAAAGGATAACCGGTCCGTCCGATGCTTGACATTGGTGATCATTCGAGAACGCCTAGTCAAGCTACGCCACGAGCGTTACAGCAATGAAATCGTAAGTTAGACTGCCAAAACTGCTTTTCTGTAGTCAGGTATTTTGTTTTTCTTTTAATATAGATACTTGTTACAAATACTACTAAAAGGTTGTTCTTTATTTTATACGGACACATACAATCCACGGTACGAGTTAATTATAAACATGAGTGCTAAGATTTTTTTATTAATAAAATACTCAAGAAACCTCTCAAACAAAGCGCGCTGTACTAGCTGTAGTCACAACAACACTATCTTCATTAATAATGCAATTACAGCAAAAGTCGGTTTTCCACATTTGTCAGATACATCCACTTAGTATTAACACAGGTGTATTTGCGTTATACCTACTCTTATTTAAGCACACTAATCAAACATACCGGTCTCCCACGTTTCCTACTTATATGAAGTGCGCTTTTAACTGTGGGATCGCTTTTTACTATTTCCCAACTTGCCCCAGAGTATAAAGGTTTTAGAAGTGCACTTTAGCGCTAGCTACATACGAGCTTCATACGATATGCACACCGTACTGAAGTTTGAACCGGCCGTGCACACAAATCTGGTATCCGTACATAGAATGAAGTCTCAACATGCCTTCAAAGCTAGATAGTTGGCCATTCTCTTTGTCGAAAGCCAATTACAGCGCGCCCGAAGCGCTGTCTCAAGACACAGCTAAAGGCTAATTCGTCGGTACAACACAACATACTAGGTTTCCTCAGCACGCCACGGTACGGCTGCCGACACCACTGATTGGCACGACATTGACGTAGTCTATTAGCACGCGCGGCGGAGCGGCTGACACATGGTAATTGTAATCCAGCGCGCAACAATCAAATGGAGTAATTGGGTGTAACACCTCCTCACACTTACATAACGGGGTAAGTTTATAAGACAGCACACCTCTACTTTCGGTATTAACTAAGAGCATATATTCTGCTAGATCAAGTACTGTTGAAAGACAATGCACATCCCTAGTTTAGTAGTTTATCGTTTGTATCCCATCTCTAAATATTAAATATCTATGGCAAGCTTCCCTTTCCTTCTCTCCAAAAAATATGGCTATCCACAGAACTATTGTAAAATGTAGTACCTACAGAATAAGTAATAAAACAAGTTTGAGAAGATTATTTCGTTTAATTTTACACAACAAGTACTTGGTACTAGGCAAATCTGGATGTGTATTAAACCTGTTATATAAACTGGATAATTGACCGAGCGAGCAAAGCGTCTCTGCATCAACTGGCCAAATTTTCTTTCGTCTGTCAGTTTGTTTGTATGTTCGTACTCGTGTACAGGGCGTAATTTTGAACCTATTTTAATGAAACTTGGTGTATAGGTTCTATGGATTATTTAATTTTTTTTTGTCGTCAGCGATTTTTGATAAGAGGGGTGGTTCCCATAAAAAGGGGGGAAGTTTATTGCGGCGTTAATTACCAACTGATTTTAATGATATTTAGTAGGTAGGTTAAGTATACAATTATTACAACTTGTGGTAAAAATGAACAGAATTGGTCAAGTGGTTGTCGAGATATGATAACCAACTTCAGATTTCGTGTAACAGTGAGGGCGCGTGGATGTGCTTGATGCATTTTAACGCTGAATAATTTTCTTGATTTTAAGTTTTCTCCATTTATACAATTATTATTTGTTTTTATAAGAATATACATTGTTTTTTTAATTAAGTGTTTTTGTAATGAATTTTAGATCATTCACTTGCTTGACGGAAAAAACGTTTTTTGACCGTGAAATAACGTCTGTATAATCACTTAAAATTGCGAATTCAGCCAAAATTTTACATACGGCCTCCTAAGCCAACTTTATGTAGGTATTATGTACAGATGATCCAAGGTGAGCTGCAAATAAGGTCTCTCGCGAGGTCTACTGTTCGTAGAATGACTAGTTAATATGTAAGGTTGCATACTTAACTCATCATATATATTTTTCTAATTAATACCAAAAATCGGTTGATAAATGGCTTGGTAGCAAACTTCTTCCTCTATTAATTAATTATTTATTTATTCTTCCTCTATTGAGAGAAGTATTGTCTTCCCTCGCCCCAATCAAAAATAAAACCTATGAGAGTACCATACATCCAAATAAAGCAAATTTTGCTGATTGATACCAACGTTGTTACAGAGATTTCTGCTCGCTCTGTTAATTCAAAATATTCAAACGTTCAGATTTTCCCGTGACGTCATCAAATTAGCAACAAGGCGAGCTGCTTTCTCGGCTCTTCGCTTACTTCAGTAAAAATATCAATAGTCATAGAGGTGCGCGCTTTGGCTTCTGAACACGTACACAAATCAACCCGATGGCCTGCTACAAGACTACCCTACCTTTTATGTCTGAAAGGATTATATTTTATCAAATACAAATAATTTATTGGTAATAATATTACAAGTCATATAAAAATATTGTATAAAAGATACTATAAAAAAAAAAATGAATAAAATTGAAATGTCAAATAATGATATCAATTTAAGCAATGTCAGTGGTCCGCGAGGTTCATGAATTCGTCAATGTCATCATACTTTTTCGTGTAAGCACGCTCTCAGTCGCCGTTTAAATGTCGCCACGGAAGATGCATCTCTCACGCTAGCGGGTATACGGTTATAGATCGCGGACCCTCCAACATAGACTGACCTCTCGGACGTACTCTAACCAGTCACAGTCGATGCTTCATTCACATCCGCTACTCCGTGAACAGCCGGCAGCCGGTGAGGCGAGGGCACTAGTTTCTCCGATGGATGGCCTGTGTTCTGTTCTGTGTTGTCAGAATGTGATTAGTGTGAGCCACACGTTAACAATATAATGCCACTAATTAATTCCATCTACATTACTAATTGAGTGTTGTATTGAATACTCACTGAACTGTTTGGCTGATTGCTTACAATGACGCAGTTATTCAAATTACTGTTTTGTATAATTATGGTTGTATCCAAATTAGAGTTACGGGGAAATAAAAATACGACTCCAAAAACCGTATGTCTGCTTTTAACCGACTTCAAAACAGGAGGAGGTTTTTAATTCGTTGCGTATATTTTTTATGTATGTATACGAATTACTCGGCATTCGTGGCCAATTTTTGTGTTCCTTGAATTGATGTATAAAGAAAGCCTACTATCAACACACTAAAGCCTCTGAATGAATTGTTCAATGATTGCATTTCGTAATCATGTTATTGAATTTTGTGAGAAGCTCTGGTTAACTCCACGAAAATTGACACTTACGCATAATTAAATCCGTTTATACCTAGTTATTTTACCTGTATTTTTATTTTTATTTTTTAACCCCCGACCCAAACAAATGGGTGTTATAAATTTGACGTGAGTATCTGTGTATATATATATGTGTGTCTGTCTGTGGCATTGTAGCTCATTAAAGAGATGGACCAATTTTGATATAGTTTTTAGGGTTCCGTACCCAAAGGGTAAAAACGGGACCCTATTACTAAGACTTCGCTGTCTGTCTGTCTGTCTGTCTGTCTGTCTGTCTCCAGGCTGTATCTCATAAACCGTGATAGCTAGAAAGCTGAAATTTTCACAAATGATGTATTTCCGTTGCCGCTATAACAACAAATACTAAAAATTAAAAAAAAATATGAAGGGGGGTCCCCATACAATAAACGTGTTTTTTTCGTATTTTTTTGCTCAATATTAAAAACGGTAACAGGTAGACGCTTCAAATTTTCACAGAATATTTACTTGTATATTACCTTTCAAAATAAATAATTAAATAACAATAAAGTAAATATTATAGGGGGGCTCCCATACAACAAACGTAATTTTTAAGCAATTTTTACTCGATCTTAATTAACAGGTAGAAACTTGAATATTTGTAAGTAAATATTTAGAAATATATTAACTATAAAAATAAATACCTAATCTAATACATAAAAACTCACAAAATGAAATTAATCCGTGCATCTAAACGCGGTGCGAGCGCCGCGCCACGGTGTGGTGGTGGCGCGAGCGCGAGGCGGTTGCTAAGCAACGGCCGCGTGGGTAGCGGGGGAGGTAACATCACGGAGCGAGCCATAGCCGCGCGTATAGCCGTCGCGCGAGCGTCGTCATGCTGCCCGAATGTGTATTGAAAACCTACCTATAAGTTTGCAATTTACTACTTGGAATTTCGTTGATTTCTCGTTATTTTATAAACAGAACTAAACTTTGTAGTATTATAGATGATAGTACGGATCCCTTCGTGCGCGAGTCCGACTCGCACTTGGCCGATTATTTTTTGTTTGAAAGAGGATTTCACCAAGAGTGTTCTTAGCTATGTTTCATTCAAATGGGTTCAGCCGTTTTAGTCGGAAATTTGAGTTTTCTAAACCTATACTTAAATTATTATACAACGTAAAACTATCCTCAGTCACTGGGTCTAAGGTACGGAGTCCCCTGCGTAGCCTATAGGCTACGCAGCTCCCAACCAAGCCAAGATGTTGGCCTTAGCCAAGGCTGGTCCAGCTTTACATATTATAAAAAATTGAAATGTCAGAGATGAAATAACTGTGAATGAATGAACTGTATTCTAAGGACCCTAGCACAAGGCGTATTTTAAACGCGCAGACGACGCGTGTTTCAGGAACGCGCGTTTTCTGCGCCGTAGTTGCCGATTTTTGCGTTTTTACCCGACTGCGAAAGAAGTAGGGTTATGTTTTTCGAGTGTATGTATGTATATTTCTTTGGTACGCTTAGAGCCTAAACGGCTTGTCGTATTTTTATGTGAGTGGTATCAATAGATTCGGCTTAGTCGTGAGAGTGACACTGGGTACATCCAAATAAAATAAAAAACAAAATTAAGGATTTTTAGCGGCAAAAAGTAATCTCAAAAAAAATATGTTTTCAAAATACGTCGAGTGTGGTATCAAAATAAAGAATTTTTAACGGTGATTACGAATATATATAGGTATTTATGGCAAGACAAGGCATATATATAAAAAATCACCGACAACTGTTCCATTATAATTGTGTTTTAAGGTGAGGAGAGGGGAAAAGGGAAGGGAGGGGAAAAGGGAGGGGAGGAGAGATGAGGAAGAGAAGGAGAGGTAGAGAGAGGGGAGAAAGCCAAGTCCTGTCAGTAAAGATGAGTAACATATAACATATCACAGAGACATAGATGTATGTTTGTATGTATGAGGGTATGTATGTATGTTTCTATATGACAGCCTAGCCTACAGCCTAAGCGGCTTATCCGATTTTGATGTGCAAGGTGTCATTAGATTCGTCTTCAGTTCCAGAGTGTCATAGGCTATAATATTTTGTAATAATAATAATGCATAGATCTATTGTAAAAATAAAAAAAATGCGTTTATTTTTGTAACCTTCAACGAACTATTTCGTAACAAACAAGTGACTTTACTGTTATTATTCTAAAGAATGCGCATTTATTATATTTTACAGTGATTTTACGCATACTTTCACACAAAAAAACGCACACTCAATAGCGTATCAACGCTGTAATGTAACGAAATCATAAGTTAGGCTGCTAAAACTGATTTTCTTTAGTCGGGTATTTTGTATTTCTTTTAATAAATATACTTGTTATAGATTCGAAAGGGCGTAAAGGAGGAGATGCGCACGTTCACGCCACGGCACCGCCCGCGCCGCATTTGCAATGATATTTTATTGTGTGTTGCGCGTGTATTTTGGTTTAAAATGGAAATAAACAATCGCCCAGTTGTCTCTGACCAAAACGCGGAAGCTACGAGTGACTACAGCGCGTCTGTATCGCTGTATCTGCGCGTATACGCGCAGTAAACGCACATTTCACGATCACCCTGTGTGCTTAGTTACAAGGTTGCGTTCAAATCTCATTTAAAGCGCGTATACGAGCGTTACCAGCGCGTCGTCTGCGCGTTTAAAATACGCCATGTGCTAGGGGCCTAACATACAAAATCTCTTAAGTAAAAATAAATTAAAAACAAAACGAAAGAAGAAGAAGAATGGCTGGTAAAGCTTCTAAGTTACAAGCAGCCAGATTTCAAGATAGGTTTAGAATTCGAGGTGCAATTCTCACATCCCAATCGACATTATTTGCTATACGTGAGCCAAATACCCAGATACGTTCTGGATATAAAAGTTGTTTGAGCGAGGGCTTAGCCCTACGTGGGATGGAGAAGCCACGATATTTGTTTCTTGAAATGTAGGACTACTTGTATAAAATATTATTTTTGTTTATTTGATTATTTTTTTTAAATTCGTGTTTTCACTATTTTTACAATTTACTCTAGCTGTCATGTTGTTAAAATCGTTGAACAAACTTCCATATTGGAACGTTTTCGCAACCAAAGAAACGTTAATATGTATATCATTTCTACCTAAGATTTGTCGAGAAAATGAGTGATTATGTAATTCGTCTATATTAAATTGCTTTCACTGATATTCCAATGTTTATTTATGTTGTTCTATCTTCAGCCACCAATTTGACCTCCTAGGGCAACGTTTCCTTTGTATCGTTTGCGGGAACTATTTCCCAACAAGCCGGTAATGATCGAGCGAGCTCGACTCCTTCAACCGCGCCGTTTTCAATCGTCTTCAAAAGGAACGAGTATCTTGACGCTCGTAAATCTAAGGGAGATCCTTGTAATCTACTGGTTGCTGCCATTTTTATGGCATTACATTTTCGCACCTTTAAGTGGATGGAATTTTTATGGTCGTTTCAGTGATAGAGGGATTTTATTCTTATTTTTTGTGGATGAATCTGTCATTATTTTAAATACGTTTTCGGTTTCCTGGCATAATGTTTATATTCTATTTCCATGATTTTGTTAGTGCAACAATTATAACTATTTTAGTTATTTAGTATTAACATTTAGTTTATTAGTACAGGTAAGAGCGGATATAAATTCAAAAACCCAAAAAAAGAAAACAATTTAATATTCTATATCAACGAAAATATATACAGAGGAAGTGCAAATAATATGCTTTGTACCTTGGAATCACTATCGAATAAATACCTAACTATGCACAGGTTGTCTCGATTTTTTATTGGTAGCTATTTGTTTATGAAGCATCAAAGATAATCGTTATAGTAATACATAATATAAATAAAGTTGTTGCCAAAGAGTGTTCAGTTAATGTTATAAATGTTCACATAAATAAGAGATCAAAATTACCAAACCCACGTTATCAGCAAAAGCGAATTTCCTAAAAATCCATGAAGTACTTTCATGAATACCGTACGAGGGCGAGCTCCTCGCCTAAACGTGTTATATTTCACCAGATTCGGAGCATCAATGCCTTTCAAATTCCAATTTTCAATAATCTCGAGCATTTTTTCTCCGTCGGATGGTTTTCATTACGCAATGCTATGATTCCGCAGAGCTTTCCATGTGAACGAGCAATGGTGCCGGAGAATGTCTAAGTGAGTTTGGAAACATACGGAGGATAATTGCTTGAGTGTCACTTGACGTTTCTGAAATATAAAATCCTCATTGTAACAAAAGAAACAAGTACTCAACATTGTCAACTTCAGTAAATAACATCCCACTAAAAACATTTCATGAAAAATTGGTTGCCATGTCTCGCATTTTTTGCAGCATACACTCTGTCATAGCCTCTTTTTCTTGTTGAATTATTACTTAAAAGAGGTGATAGCTTCTGTAAACTTCAATTCTGATTTGGCGCCATTCTATAGCGCGTGAATAAGAGTCGGTATCCAGATACACTTCTCAGTCTTCAGCACAACTATAAAGTTGTAGTTCGTCCCAATGTTCTACAACATAATGAACAATAGCCCACCTTAACTTGCAAAACCACATCAAATACGGTCTTCTATAGATGAACTGTACGATAGCGTCCTAGCCCTTCTCCCAAAGAAATTATTTCGTTACTCATATTGTTCGTCTTATTTCCTTTTTATAGGAATACGTGCACTAAACCCACTTTAGATTATTCTTGTAAACGTATCCAGACTATTATTCAATAACTTAAATTCTTAACCTAATTAGTATCCCTTCTCTAACAAGATCCCCGTCCCGAATCCAAGTTTCTAAATAAGCTCTCGGTTGAGAGTATTATAATTTTCTGTGTAAATAAGTCCCTAAGTACTACCTAAAACAAACCAAATCATCAACGAAAGTTGAATATGTATAAATACAAACCCATATTTAATAAACAAACATCGAACGAAAATGGCACTATCCATCCATAAGTAGGCAGGATGTTTATGCAAAGCGCGCAAAACGATAGTGTGCTAAAGTCGATTGCGCACGCCATCTATTGTCGCCGTTAGAAACTAACTTCGCATTAGTGTGTGAGTGGCATAGTTGACGTATTTTAAATGTGAATTAAATCTATAGTATTAAAGCTACATTAATGAAACTTTGCACGTTTTATAAATGAATTGACTACTTTTTATCTTGAAAATTTGGGCTCTCTAGTATTATCCATATCAAAGTTATGTTGTGTTAAAGAAATATAGACAAGTTCACCCTTTAAAAGGGTTGGAAGGTGAAAAATACAAATATCTTAATTTTTCTGTTGGTTATGTACCAATCGTAGTTTGCATACCAAATTTCAGCTTTCTAGGACTTCAGGAAGTACCCTAAATTATTGATGACGATAACGGGATAACCCCAAATAGGGGTTGGAGGGTGAAAGTTACAAATTTCTTAATTTTTCCATTGTTTGTGTGCAAATTGTAGCCTACATACCAAATTTCAGCTTTCTAGAACTTCAGCAAGTACTTTATCTTTTTGATGATCATCAGTAAATTTTGACAAAATCGGCGTATTATTTAGGTATCAATAAAATCGAAAGTATAAAAGCTAGATACATAAAACTTGTAACATTTTATCAGTCTACTGACCATACTTGATCCTGAAAATTTGAACTCTCTAGTGTTATCGAGGCCGAAGCTATGAGGATCTAAAAATCCGACGTATCTCTTCGAGAAAAGATAGTCCCGGCCGTACCCGCTGGCTCACATGGCGGGTGCACGGCCGTGCCCCCCAGATTTAGTGAAATCTGAATAAGGGATGAGTAATCGGTGAATTAATGATGTGAGTGAGTTTGTGAGTGTGTGAGTGAGACTTAGTTTTGCTAGTTTTCCTTACATATTGTAATATTTTATTGCAGTGTTACAAAAATGTATGATTTATTTTTGCAATACCAAAATTAGAGTAATTCTCTGATACCATTATTTCTCATATAGACGACATATATTTCGTCAACAGTTATCTCACGACCATGGCTGACGCAACTCAGCTGGAAGTTTGAAGTAAATAATTAATAATTATATTTAATTAATAGTTATAATTAATTAATAGTTATAATTAATTAATTTTTATAATTAATTAATAGTTATAATTAATTTTTGGGTCTGCGTGGTTCATCTTCGACCACATCGTCGCTTTCCAACAGGCGAGTTGGTGGTCAAACGTGGACCTATTCGCAATAAAAAAAAAAAAAATTATAGTTATAAATAATTAATAGTTATAGTTAATAGTTATATTGAATTAATAGTAATTATAATTATATTATGTAGTGTAGTAACTAAAAACTGAATTTTATGAAACTTCTACGGGACCAATTTGAAAGTATATCCTTTCAAAAAATAAATTATATAGTGAAAGGTTATATAAGCCGTCTAAAGAGCTGGCTTGTCGAGTGTGTTCTACAGTTATAGTGATTTTTTCAGATAAGACGTTTCATGCTTGGAAACATATCTGTCGTATGTCGCCTCACGCCACCGCGTGCTGTTGTGTATGTGCCACAGTAGAAGTCAATATAGCCTACAATATATCTTGCCTGGCAGCGCCAAGTATAACTGTAGGCGCTTGTAAAATGCTCCTCGGCCTGGTGCCTAGTATCTGCATAAAATGGATTATTCTTTAATACGTTCTGTCAAAACCCGCTGCTTATTTAAAGTAACAACATGTAACACTATAATATTTTACTGTGTGACCTGACACTCAAATTATTAGGCTCTTACTATGTTTCATCAATTAAAATAAATAAATCGTGATTAAAAAAATATTATCTTTCGTACAGAACCATTCGAGTAAGCCGTAAACGTCGTACATTTTTTTCATCAGCCGACGAGTGCTAAAGTCAATTTAGTAACTCGGTGGTGCCTCATTACTATTATTATAATATAACGTCATGTAAAGTTGCGACGCGACGCCCCGCTGACGCCGCGTGCAGCGACGCTCCGCTAACGCCGCGTGCAGCGACACTCCGCTGACGCCTTGTAGCGTGCAGCGACGCGGCCGCCGCCCGTGTGTCTCGCGCGAGCATCGCTCTCGCGCTCCGGACGCGGCTCATTCGTTCGCTGGACGTTATCTGCGTCACGCGCCGCGTCACTTCGTTTGTCAGCCGACGAGTACTCAGTGTACTCACTGTTGCGTCACAATTCATATAGAGTTTAGCTGCATACTGAAGACAATTTTTAGGGAAATGTTACAATCATTTCTATTATTACGATATAATATTATCGTTGTGCTTAGCTGTTACCATTTTTAATTGGTTATAAATTTGAAAGAGATTTCTAATAGTTAGATGTAAGTATTTATAATTATGTGGAATGTGTTTTAGTAAACGTTTTTTCACCCGACTGCGGAGGAGGGTAATGTTATTCGAGTATGTTTGTATAACTGCTTTTATGCAGTCGGGTATTTTGTTTTTCTTTTAATATATTATAATACATATAGTATATTATAGATGTTTTATAAAACTATACTAGCTCAGTTATATACGCATGGATTTCATCGACAAAAGGAGCGAATTTGAATCCCGTCGTTTTTGATGCCAGTAAATAATGTGACAAAATAGTAGCAATAGAATAGAATAGTAGCAGATGAAAATTTTTGGAGAATTATTTAAAGGTGTGTTATTGGAGAGTCAGATTCCATTACAAGCTAGGCCTGCTTTATTATTTTGAACCGCACACTCGCTTTACAGAGTGAGCAGTGTTCAAACATCTTTTATTTTCGTTCTACGTGTTTCATTATCTTTAATGTCCTAATGACTGTTCCCAATGCATTTCAATATATCGTCAATAGTATATTTAAAGGTAATAAAGTTAATATGCTTGTAACATTATCATGCAGAACACAAAGGCCGTCCGCTAAGCCGAGGATCGCACTCGTACGTTAGCCGAAGTGTTATCAACAAAGAACAGAGGCAGGTGAGGCAGGTGAGGCAGGTGCCCTCCCGTGATGGATGCGACGGGTGTGACTATATCACGACACCTAGACTCCCCGAGATAACTATTATCAGGAGCGAGGGTACAAAATGTGCCATAACTTAATAATTAAAACGCTACTCGTGTTATTAAGCGGCCTGTGTTACTGAAGACTTAGCCGGGTTGGATTATTTGGTTTTATGTTTTACCAAAGGATTTGTAGAGGTCGGGCGAAGGTACCGTGTTAACTGACGGGCGCGGTGCGTAGGTGTAGTACGTGTGCTTGATGCCGCTGGGGATATTTAGCTTATTCGTAGGATTATTTTATTTTTGTTTAATCTTGGCACTAAAAGGTGTCATTATAGTTTACGATTAGAAAAATAAGCTAATACATTATTTTAAAACGTCTTTTAAATATAAATAAATAAATAAAATATTGGAGGACATTTCACACAACGCCATCTAGTCCAAACTAAGCAAAGCTTGTAGTATGGAAACTAGATGGTTGATAGAATGCATATATACTTTTTTTTTCGTAAATACATACTTATGATAAGTACATAGAAACACCCAGACACAGAACAAACATCCATGCTCATCACACAAATGTTTGCCCTGGGTGGGGATCGAACCCACGACCTATATGCTCAGGAAGCAGTCGTACTACCACTGAGCCATTTGATTCTTTATTGGCCATTTTATAACATGTCTGTCATAATAGGCAAGTCATTTTACAATGGTTGTTACAAATTTTACATTTTATAGTTACATAAATAAGATTTTTCTGTGCAGTACATTTAATAAGTGTTCACAATTTTTAGGGTTCCGTACCCAAAGGGTAAAAACGGGACCCTATTACTAAGACTTCGCTGTCTGTCTGTCTGTCTGTCTGTCTGTCTGTCTGTCTGTCTGTCTGTCTGTCTGTCTGTCTGTCTGTCTCCAGGCTGTATCTCATAAACCGTGATAGCTAGAAAGCTGAAATTTTCACAAATGATGTATTTTCGTTGCCGCTATAACAACAAATACTAAAAATAAAAAAAATAAAAATATTAAAGGGGGTCCCCATACAATAATCGTGTTTTTTTCGTATTTTTTTGCTCAATATTAAAAACGGTAACAGGTAGACGCTTCAAATTTTCACAGAATATTTATTTGTATATTACCTTTCAAAATAAATAATTAAATAATAATAAAATAAATATTAAAGGGGGGCTCCCATACAACAAACGTAATTTTTAAGCAATTTTTACTCGATCTTAATTAACAGGTAGAAACTTGAATATTTGTAAGTAAATATTTAGAAATATATTAACTATTACAATAAATACCTAATCTAATACATAAAAACTCACAAAATGAAAATAATCCGTGCATCTAAACGCGGTGCGAGCGCCGCGCCGCGGTGTGAAGGTGGTGCGAGCGCGAGGCGGTTGATAAGCAACGGCCGCGCGGGTAGCGGGGGAGGTAACATCACGGAGCGAGCCATAGCCGCGCGTATTCGCGCGAGGCGACTCGTCATGCTGCCTGGATGTGTATCAAAAACCTACCTATAAGTTTGCGATTTACTACTTGGAAGTTCGTTGATTTCTCGTTATTTTATACGATTTTCTGTTATAGATGATAGTACGGAACCCTTCGTGCGCGAGTCCGACTCGCACTTGGCCGATTTTTTTTATAATTTTAAGTCCAAAAAGAATGTCCAATATTGAAAAAGTAATCACAATAATCACAATTTAAAGTCAGTCGATTATTAAATATAATTTATATTACATTACGAGATGAAAGTTATTAGTAGATCAATGCAAAAAAAATATACCTATACTTAAATTCCATACTATGTGCGTAACTTAGTGTCACTTGCCCCTGAAAGTAGAATTAAACTATGCAGGACGTAAATTTAACTATATTTTTGTCGAATTCTTTGAAAAGGATTATATGTCTATTTTAGTTGTCATGAATCTGGGGGCACGGCCGTGCACCCGCCATGTGAGCCAGCGGGTACGGCCGGGACTATCTTTTCTCGAACACATTCGTCGGATTTTTAGACCCTCATAGCTTCGGCCTCGATAACACTAGAGGGTTCAAATTTTCAGGATCAAGTGTGGTCCACGGTCTAATAAAATGTTAAAAGTTTCATGTATCTAGCTTTTATACTTTCGATTTTATTAATACCTAAAATACGCCGATTTGGCACAAATTAATTGATGATCATAAAAAAGATAAAGTACTTGCTGAAGTCTTAGAAAGCTGAAATTTTGTATGTAGGCTACAATTTGCACACAAACAACAGAAAAATTAAGACATTTGTAACTTTCACCCTCCAACCCCTATTTGGGGTTATCCCGTTCTCGTCATCAATATTCCAGGGTACTTCCTGAAGTAGTAGAAAGCTGAAATTTGGTATGCAAACTACGATTGGTACATAAACAACAGAAAAATTATGATATTTGTATTTTTCACCCTCTACCCTTATTTGGGGGCTATTACGTTATTTTCATCAATAATTAATATAAGGTACTTCCTGAAGTCTTAGAAAGCTGAAATTTGGTGTGTAAGCTAATATTTACATATGAACCACGAAAAAATTAAGATATTATTACTTTTCACCCTCCAACCCTTTATTTGTGGGAGCACACCCCCTGAGTGTAATCAAAAAGATAGGGTACTTCCTGAAGTTTCAGAAAGCTGAATTTTGGTATGCAAACTACGATTGGTACATAAACAACAGAAAAATTACGATATTTGTATTTTTCACCCTCCAACCCTTTTAAAGTGTGATCTTGTGTGTGTGTCTATATTTCTGTAACACAACATAACTTCGATATGGATAATACTAGAGAGCCCAAATTTTCAGGATAAAAAGTAGACAGTACATTTATAAAACATACAAAGTTTCATTTATTTAGCTTTTGTACTTTAGATATGATTCACATCTAAAATACGACAATTTTACCACTCAGTGAGGATCGTTTATCTAATTAGTTTCAAAAAGCGATACTAGATGGCGTGCGCCTCAAGTTAGCACACGGTATCATTTCTCGCGCTCTGTCGCAAATCAATTTTGGAAGTCGACACGCTGAGGCACCTATGTATTCCGTATTTATGGTTGGTCTGTGTTGTGTATTCGTTCGTTCTGATTTGGTTCTCGTTTATGTTAATCGGTTTGTTTGGTAAAAGGATAAATAGTATCGTATTCGTTCGTTGTTTCATGTTTGTTTAGTAAATTTGGGTTTGTATTATATATATATACATTAGGTTATAGGTTTGTATGTTATATATATATACATTATTGGACTTTAATAAAATTGATGACTTGATTTGTTTTAGGTAGTACTTACTTAGGCTTAGGGACTTATTTACACAGAAAATTATAATACTTTCAACCGAGAGCTTATTTAGAAGCTTGGATTCGGGACCGATCTTGTTAGAGAAGGGGTATTAGGTTATAGGTTAAGAATTTAAGTTATTGAATAATAGTCTGGATACAAGAATAAATCTAAAGTTGGTTTAGTGGACGTATTCCTATAAAAAGGAAATAAGACGAACAATATGAGTAACGAAACAATTTCTTTGGGAGAAGGGCTAGGGCCCTATCGTCTATACTACAGTTCATAGTATGCCTGGAAATGGTTCATGCCTTTTCCATTCATTGACATTTACTCAATCTATAGAAGACCGTATTTGATGTGGCGTTGCAAGTTAACGTGTGCTATTGTTCGTTATGTTGTAGAATATTGGGACGATTTGCAACTTTATACTTGTGCTGAAGAGTGTATCTGGAAACCGACTCATATTCACGCGCTATAGTATGGCGCCACATCAGAATTGAAGGTTACAGCAGCTATCATCTATTTTAAGTAATAAGTCAACAAGAAAAACAGGCTATGACAGAGAGTGTACTGCTAAAGAAATGATAACAGATGCACAGGGATATACATTCCGTTAAAACAAAACGTTGCAGAAATTACAGGGTCTCTTACAAAAAGAAATTAAATCCCACCAAAAACATTTCATGTAAAATTGGTTGCCATGTGTCGCATTGTCATGCCACTTTCACTGACAAAAAGATATCAGATGAGATCTGACTGAATCTCAAGAGCCAAGCCGCTAACTCTACAAAATCTAAGGCTACAATACTTATCTCTGTAAACCTTAAATCTTGGTCAAAAAGCATGGCTTGGTCGTTTCACTTTCATGGAACTATTACATTACTATTCCAATTATACAACATTCAAGAGCAGAACTTTTAGTTTCTTTTTCTTCCTTGTCCATGTACGACATGTTATGCGACATATGTTTGTAACTGACCGTCGGAAAACGGCAAAGCCATGCTTTTTTTACCAAGATTGAAGGCTTACAGAGATAAGTATTGTAGCCTTAGATTTTGTAGAGTTAGCGGCTTGGCTCTTGAGATTCAGTCAGATCTCATCTGATATCTTTTTGTCAGTGAAAGTGGCATGACAATGCGACACATGGCAACCAATTTTACATGAAATGTTTTTGGTGGGATTCATTTATCTTAAATGCATTGTTTGTAAAGAACAATTTAATTTTTCTTTTAAAATCTGGATTTGGCAGGTTGGTTATTACTTGTGGTAGTTTGTTATACATTAGTATTTTATTGTATACACCGTGGTTTTGCACCTTTTTGAGTCTCGTTTTTGGTATGCATAACTATTCTTTAGATCTCGTACTTATTGTGGTTATTTTCTCATGTCATTGTACTCCGTAGTTATTTGTTTTTATAATACAACTACGATCTAGACTAGAACACTTGAAGTGAAGTGATGTTGTTTTTATCCGACTACAAAACAGGAGATTCGGAATCTCCGGTTTTTTGTGTTTTTATGTTATCCAATCTCTTTTCTGATTAGTTCCGAATTTAATAATGATTTGTTTAAATAGGAAAGTAGCTCAGAGTTGGCTCTATAAAAAATGGGTCAATTTTGTCGTTTTTATTTTTAAATTACAATTATTTATATTGAAAATGAAATAAAAAATACGGTGATGTTGATAACCGTATCATTGCTACAACAAAGATTTGTCCTCATTCAGCTAGATATTGTTCATAAAACGTGTTTATTACTATTTTTCCGGAATCCTTCGTCCGGAGCTACCGACGCGCCTCAAAAAACAAAGCAATAATCGCATTTGTTCCGAGCACGATACGTGACTATTATCACACGTATCATATACTGAACATGCTTCATCCTCGCCCGCTCCCGCGCCCCGCGCTCGCGTCCGCATCCGCTCCGTCCCAACATACATAGTGTTCATTTATACGTTACGATGTTTTCCCGAATTGCGTCCGATTTTTATGCCACTTTGTCAGTAAACATTACAAATAGGAATTAAATTTAAATATGACTGATATTAATATAATAATACCAATTAAATCACTAAGAAAGCATTTGTTCATCATCGCTGCTCCACATGACCACGTAACATCATCGCTGCTCCACATGACCACGTAACATCATCTCTGCTCCACATGACCACGTAACATATTATAAAATTACACATTATCTAATCAAAACGATCAACTAATAGAATTACTCGTGGCTTGCTGTCTAACTACGTGACAATATCTGCGTGAGATGCATGTGAGTTACCGAGTCGAATCTCGCCGTATGAAAGAAACTCGGAAACAAATTCGGTACAGACGTCACGTCCAAAACAAGATTAAAGGGCCACAGTTTCAATAAAAACATAACGAGGATACAGACTGTGTAAAATGAAAGATTTATCTCCTCGGCGGAGCGAAGGGTCGACACATAAATAAATTCATACACTCCATTGAAAGTCGACGAGTCCCGAAACCGCTTTGAGTGTTTTTAAAAGAAACCTCTCAAATATTCCAAGTAAAAGCCTATTCAGCTTGCGGTTTCTGGCTATTTACTGTGCTACTTCTTTCTTCGGAGAAAGTTTCCCCTTCCAAATGTCGCAGGAATGTAGGTAGCGAATGTGGACGTCTTTTGACATATTTGCGGGTTAGGCAAATAATGAAATTGGACAAAAATGTCGGTTCACTACGGAGCCGAAATGTAAGGTGTACTGAAAATATTTGTACAATATTAAAGTCGATGTACGGTTATGATTTCGAATGGTACATTAACATTTTATTTTAATATTCTTTCTTGCATTTTATTGCCAATTTTATAAGCAACTAAAATTTTGGCAAAATTTTGCCTAATTTTGGAGTTTTTCATATTTCGACTATATGGTTTTTTAGGGTTCCGTACCCAAAGGGTAAAAACGGGACCCTATTACTAAGACTTCGCTGTCTGTCTGTCTGTCTGTCTGTCTGTCTGTCTGTCTGTCTGTCTGTCTGTCTGTCTCCAGGCTGTATCTCATAAACCGTGATAGCTAGAAAGCTGAAATTTTCACAAATGATGTATTTCCATTGCCGCTATAACAACAAGTACTAAAACTTAAAAAAAAAAAATTAAGGGGGGTCCCCATACAATAAACGTGTTTTTTTCGTATTTTTTTGCTCAATATTAAAAACGGTAACAGGTAGACGCTTCAAATTTTCACAGAATATTTACTTGTATATTACCTTTCAAAATAAATAATTAAATAATAATAAAGTAAATATTAAAGGGGGGCTCCCATACAACAAATGTAATTTTTAAGCAATTTTTACTCGATCTTAATTAACAGGTAGAAACTTGAATATTTGTAAGTAAATATTCAGAAATATATTAACTATAAAAATAAATACCTAATCTAATACATAAAAACTCACAAAATGAAAATAATCCGTGCATCTAAACGCGGTGCGAGCGCCGGTTTAGCGGGGTAGCGGGGGAGGTAACATCACGGAGCGAGCCATAACCGCGCGTATTCGCGCGAGCGTCGTCATGCTGCCCGGATGTGTATCGAAAACCTACCTATAAGTTTGCAATTTACTACTTAAAATTTCGTTGATTTCTCGTTATTTTATAAACAGAACTAAACTTTGTAGTATTATAGATGATAGTACGGAACCCTTCGTGCGCGAGTCCGACTCGCACTTGGCCGATTATTGTATGTTTGTTCAGCTATTACTCCGCCAATTATGAATTATTTTTACCCGACTGCGAAAGAAGGTGGGGTTTTCTGTCTGAATAAAGTGCCAGTATTGACCTTTAACATCTATCCCAGTGATGCATATCACGCATTGGTACGCTGAGTTTTGAACAATTTCAATCTCAAAGACGTGGGTGGCATTAAACTGGCAAGCGTCATGCTTAACATTATAAGAGCGGCATGATCACTTCGTTTCTAAATTAAAAAAATACATAGCTAATTATTTAGTAGGTACTTTATTTAATATACGAGAGCATGTAGTTTAAAATCCCGGCAGAGCCGGTCGGTCGGTCGCGGGTGACTGCGCGCGGCAACTAGGTGACAAATGACGCCGCAGCACGGCACAATTTTATACCGTGTGAGTTATTACTGGCGTGCAGAAACAGTAAATCAAGTACGAAACTGGCGAACGACAATGACGGGCTCTTACGACGTGCCGCACGGACGTGACGTGCCGAGATCTTAATACTTTTAAAATGTTTTACCACTTAAGTAAGTGAAGGCCTAGCCAAATCTTGTAGGTCACTTATGTATCATTAGTATGTATTTACAATATATATATATATATATATATATATGCATATTTATTCCATCAGCCATCAAGTTTTCATAGTACAAGCTTTGCTTAATTTGGGCTAGATGGTGTTGTGTGAAATGTATTTTATCAATATATTTTATTATGTTTTTTTTATCAGCCCTGTTTGTACAAACTGTCCCACTGCTGGGAACGGGCCATCTTCTCGTCGTGAGAAGGGCTAGGCCATAGTCTGCCACGCTGGCCAAGTGCATGTAGTTTTATTACATTAATAATACTTTATTTTAATATAACATAACCACGGGTCAAACCCGGTTTTTGGTGGACATCAGTAGGGGCGAAGCCAACACTGAGAAGCCCTTTTACATAGAATATAAAAAAATACAGAAACTTGGTATGGATTTATTGTACAATATGGAATTTAACAAATCTGGGCTATTGAGATGAAATGGTTATGACTTAAAAACTAGTTTATTGGCTGATGCTCCCACACAGAGAGTAAGATGCGGTACTTCTGTGTGGAAGCATCAGAATGAGAGCACGGCTCCTGCCTGTTTTGTCTCATTATCTAAATTTATTTTATTTATTATTATTACTACTTAAAATATAAATAAATTAAATTAGAGCAAATGAAATCATTTAAAAGATAAATAAATAAATAGTAACAAGTATACGTATAGAAAACTCAAGACCACCGACTTTGATGAAACATAGCTAAGAACACTCTGGATGAAATCCTCTTTCAAACAAAAAAAATACATATCACATATATAAAATTTTCCCATACAGGTTAGGCAGAGCATTTAAGACCAGTAAGGCCGTTCAACGCCACATTTGACCGTGATTGGAGGGTTAAGGAGGGAGGAGGAGGGAAAGAGTATTAGAGGGTTATATAGAAAAAAAAACAAGATCAAAATCCGTCCATCCATTCGAGAGCTACGAGACAGACACGCAGACACACACACACGTTTAACTTATAACACCCCTCTTTTTGGGTCGGGAGTTAAAACAATGTAATATACGTATTGTAAGGTGTAGTGAGGGATCACTACACCTTCGCCTGGTCAGTCAATACTCTCTATCGTTATGTACTTGTTTACTCTTCGATAGGTATAAATTCGAGTGCTTTTAACCATAATTTAAAAACCATTGTGACTGCGTTTACTGTTCCCTCGTTCGACATACGTTTTTGTTCGTTCCATCGCGCGGCCAAATTAAAAATACTTTCCAACTGCAATCAATACATCAACGGTTCCCCACCACGCGCGTTTATTGTTTTACATCGAACATTGGTATTTTGTCACGAACCACAAAAATCACTTCTGTTTTACACATGAACAGTTCAGCGGACTATTAATTATTTTACACTCAGAAAATAAATAAATAAATTATAGTTATGCTTGTCATCAACTGATCATCAGATCAGTCCATGACAAGCATACTACGCATTAAATCATGAGTTTGAAGCTCCATCACTACATGTTGATATAAATAGATAGCAGGGATAAGTAGATCGCTTTATTAATAAATGTGGATACGACTATATCGCTTCAAACTCAATTAAGTTAAATCACAATGGAAGGAGCTTATTAAATAAGATAAACGCGGCTTGTCGCTATTCAGCTGTATAAAACTTGTCCGCTTCATTCCTACTCTTCGGTCATATATTGCGTCAAGTGGGCGTCACGTGAAGAAAAAAAATATTGCTTAAATACGTGATAATTTAACGCATCAGTTTATGCCACCTAACTAGTGATGGCCTAAAACGCACGTACAAAAATATGGACATATTTTTATAACCGCTGTCAGCAATTTTCATATTTCCATATATTTTTGGTAATAAATAGTGGACACGGTGTGAAACACTATCTAACGAGGGTAACGAAAAATTATTTATCTATGCTTCAAACTAAACTACATGGAGCTACCCGAACAAATAGGTACATACATTGATGCTTTGACGTTAGGAATTCAAAATGGAAATAACTACCGAGGGACAGTTTGCTTCTGTTTTAACATCGACAGTTTCTAACTCCCTCGTTAGTTGCCTCATCCGTTACTCATCCGACATTCCTTTTATGCTCAACAAGCTTCGGCAGCAGATATTTGTTTTTTAACCTACGAGTACGTTGAAAAATAGATTCATATGCTGCACTGACTCTTTCCTCGTGAATCTATTTGAATAGCAATCAAATTGGTTACTATGTCTAATTAGGTAAAAAAAAATCGGCCAAGTGCGAGTCGGACTCGCGCACGAAGGGTTCCGTACTATCATCTATAACAGAAAATCGTATAAAATAACGAGAAATCAACGAACTTCCAAGTAGTAAATCGCAAACTTATAGGTAGGTTTTTGATACACATCCAGGCAGCATGACGAGTCGCCTCGCGCGAATACGCGCGGCTATGGCTCGCTCCGTGATGTTACCTCCCCCGCTACCCGCGCGGCCGTTGCTTATCAACCGCCTCGCGCTCGCACCACCTTCACACCGCGGCGCGGCGCTCGCACCGCGTTTAGATGCACGGATTATTTTCATTTTGTGAGTTTTTATGTATTAGATTAGGTATTTATTGTAATAGTTAATATATTTCTAAATATTTACTTACAAATATTCAAGTTTCTACCTGTTAATTAAGATCGAGTAAAAATTGCTTAAAAATTACGTTTGTTGTATGGGAGCCCCCCTTTAATATTTATTTTATTATTATTTAATTATTTATTTTGAAAGGTAATATACAAATAAATATTCTGTGAAAATTTGAAGCGTCTACCTGTTACCGTTTTTAATATTGAGCAAAAAAATACGAAAAAAACACGATTATTGTATGGGGACCCCCTTTAATATTTTTATTTTTTTTATTTTTAGTATTTGTTGTTATAGCGGCAACGAAAATACATCATTTGTGAAAATTTCAGCTTTCTAGCTATCACGGTTTATGAGATACAGCCTGGAGACAGACAGACAGACAGACAGACAGACAGACAGACAGACAGACAGACAGACAGACAGACAGACAGACAGCGAAGTCTTAGTAATAGGGTCCCGTTTTTACCCTTTGGGTACGGAACCCTAAAAACAGGCTCTTTTTAGGGTTCCGTACCCAAAGGGTAAAAACGGGACCCTATTACTAAAACTTCGCTGTCTGTCTGTCTGTCTGTCTGTCTGTCTGTCTCCAGGCTGTATCTCATAAACCGTGATAGCTAGAAAGCTGAAATTTTCACAAATGATGTATTTCCGTTACCGCTATAACAACAAATACTAAAAATTAAAAAAAAATATTAAGGGGGGTCCCCATACAATAAACGTGTTTTTAGGGTTCCGTACCCAAAGGGTAAAAACGGGACCCTATTACTAAGACTTCGCTGTCTGTCTGTCTGTCTGTCTGTCTCCAGGCTGTATCTCATAAACCGTGATAGCTAGAAAGCTGAAATTTTCACAAATGATGTATTTCCGTTACCGCTATAACAACAAATACTAAAAATTAAAAAAAAATATTAAGGGGGGTCCCCATACAATAAACGTGTTTTTTTCGTATTTTTTGCTCAATATTAAAAACGGTAACAGGTAGACGCTTCAAATTTTCATAGAATATTTACTCGTATATTACCTTTCAAAATAAATAATTAAATAACAATAAAGTAAATATTAAAGGGGGGCTCCCATACAACAAATGTAATTTTAAAGCAATTTTTACTCGATCTTAATTAACAGGTAGAAACTTGAATATTTGTAAGTAAATATTTAGAAATATATTAACTATAAAAATAAATACCTAATCTAATACATAAAACTCACAAAATGAAAATAATCCGTGCATCTAAGCGCAGTGCGAGCGCCGCGCCGCGGTGTGGTGGTGGCGCGAGCGCGAGGCGGTTGCTAAGCAACGGCCGCGCGGGTAGCGGGGGAGGTAACATCACGGAGCGAGCCATAGCCGCTAGCCGCGCGTATTCGCGCGAGCGTCGTCATGCTGCTCGGATGTGTATCGAAAACCTACCTATAAGTTTGCAATTTACTACTTGGAATCTCTCGTTATTTTATAAACAGAACTAAACTTTGTAGTATTATAGATGATAGTACGGAACCCTTCGTGCGCGAGTCCGACTCGCACTTGGCCGATTATTTAGACTAAACGTGGATTATTAATTCTGAAATATGTAAATTTTTTAATGTATAGTTTGGATTAATGATAAAGGCACTCATAATTGGTCATTTAAATAAAATACTAGCAAAAAAACCCTGTGTTATTCCAGGATACAAGCTATTTCCCTTTTAAATTGTATTTAGCGTTTCAACCTGTATCTTACTATTACTGCTATTGCCGATGTAAATAGGTAAATGTTGTACACTTGTTACTGTACACTAATATAAAATCACAAATGTCGCTTAACATCAGGCGAGTTGGTGGTCAATCGTAGATTCTATCTTGTATAAAAAATGTGTCGAAAAAAGAATTTAATAATATTATAATACAATTTTATTCTTTCTAAGAAAACGAAACATCATAGCCTCCGTCCCATTAAACACTTTCACTTCTCTTTGTTTAAGAATAATACAATCACTGGTAGTTGTCTACGAGCGTAGCACTGTTACGCCGTAACAGCGTAGAACATTGTTTTATGCTTCGTAGCAACTTATTTTCTTGGACAGGTTGTGCGGTAAGTGCTCGAGCAACGAACATTCCGACTTTTCAGGAAATGTTCTGGATGCAACATGTCAGCATTCTTGTATATATCCTGTTAGATCCGATACGTACGGAGCTACGAGTATATGCTGACAGAACGTATCTGACAGAAATTGAATAAATCTTGAATATTCTTGAATAATAGATGAATTTCTTGTTACATTTGTTATGTTTGATTTTTTATATGATTGTAAATTGAACGAACACAAAATAAAGATTGATTTTTATGTTTAAAACCAAATAAAGTACCTATACATTTTAACAAAAAAAAGTAATGATAATGGAAGAAAGCTCCTAATTTGTGCTAATTGTACATTTATGAAAAGTTAATTACCCGAAACCGTATTTAGACCCGTTCGTGGTAAATGAAAATCCCGGAAAACGTGTAATTTCACTCTTTTGGGCTTAATAGTAACTTATGGTCGCGGAAAGTAAATAGGGTGAATTCGTTTGCATAATTTTTAATCGCTGAATTCCAGGAGGGTCTTCTTTTATTATCATTTAGGGATCATTATTATTTTCTCAGCAGATGCACCGTTTACTGGTGACTTGAGAAAGAGGAAATATTTTTCGCCTTTATTAAAGTAGATTTTAAATACACTCAGAGTTTCAAGGCATGGTTAAATCAGAAATGAAGAGAACTGAAGGAAAAATTACTCGTATCAAGGTTAGTAACATCGAGCGAAGCATATTGCTCGTAGAACTAACGACGATGGGGACAAAAGGTTTCTAAAACAGTCTCTAGCTAACAACGATCGTTGCGCAAGCCGCAAGAAGCGAGAAGGATACCAGCCGCTTCCAACAGGTTTTATGGAAACCCATGAGAGAGGCTTGTGTCCAGCAGGAGACTTCTTGATGGTGATGTTGGCGATTATTTGCTATTTGTGATGTTGGACGGGGAATGAGAAGGATTGGAGGATGGTCTTCATCAGCCTATTACTTAATATAATCATCTCGTAAACTGGAAAATACACTTTAATCTTCGGGTATTTTCTCTATGTATATAAATTAGACATATGTTAATTTCTAAATTTCTAAATGTTACTATTTGTATCATACAAATTGTGCTTTTTAGATATCTATTCTGCAGACAAAGAAGAACTTGTAAATAGATGTGTTCTGATCAGAGAGCTGAAACATTCCATTATTTATTGACGAATAAAGCATTGATAACAGTGATTATAATATTATGTCAGTTTATGTATATTTTAATAGACAACCTGCAAAAGGTGGAGAGTGGATGCGTAAAACAATAGACATGCGGAGCGGCGAGCCTTACGTCCAGCAGTGGACGAATATTGAATAGGTTGAAAATGATATGATATTTTTATAATGATATATTGTTACGTAATTATAAACTAAATCATGTATTTTTGATTTATGTGTGTTATATTATAACTTGTATTTTTCCTATTATTTATTTGATAGATGTGATATATATTTATACATTTTAAAGACGGGTTATAATAAATCAAGGTTTAAGGTTATGAAACGTGTTTCACCGAGCTGAACATAACATTTCAAGTGCTTTTAATGAAATACCTACTTTAGTTCTTTCATAAACTTTACAAAGTATAGCTTGTGCGATGGAATGACGTCAAACTTGCGATATAATAGTCAAAACAAGATAAATTATTTATTTTGTTTACTAGTAAAAAAAACATATTTGTCCATTATAGGTAAACAAAGCGTGTATACAGAAAAGTGAACATTTTTCTGTAAGTTTTATTAAGTTACGAAATATTGTAACACTCATTTTCAAACTGTTCATAAACTGCGATAGATATAATCTGGATGTCTTTAAATCGCGAGTGAATTTATTTTTTCTCGATAAGCGCGCTCCGTCATAGACCACAACGTCACTTAACATGAGGCAAGTTGGCGGTTAAGCGCAAACTTATTTAAAAAAAAAAACAGACTTGACGGACAGTGAAAGGAAATTAATATTCATACATTGACCAGTAACATAAAACAAGTGAAGCTCTTTACAATAAGAAATATTGAATTATTTTAATAAAACGTTTAAATAACAGTGCTTAAGCGTTGGGTAACATGTTTATGATAGCGTGTTGAAACATTACATTTATTAATATATTCATCAGTAGCTTTTTGCACTCATATTATAAAATAGCGTAGCTTTTTGTCGCGTCGCTATAAGTGCTTACATACTGATGAAAATATTGAATATAAGTGACTAATAATAGACTGCAACATGTAGCCACACTCAACATCAACAGTATACGGTCATATTCAATAAATATTTTGTTGTTATCTCTTCAATATTTCTTTCACATTGTATGAACTCTATGTCGTTTACCTAAATCACTCCTACAATTGAAACCAATCTAATGACACCTAATAATATGTCGAAATTCATCAAATAGCTCAGACTGTAGGAAGTGCCAAAGTATATAAAATATACATAAATATGTCTATTTTGATTATTATTATCTAAGCTCTAAGATCGACAAACATTAGTTCGACATATAGTATCCTCAACGGCGGTTAAATGATGAATAAGTAAAAGCTTCCCTAGTAACAGGTAGCGCCTAAGCACTATATAGCCGAGCTCCGTCCACGCATCACGCAGTACGAGCCTCACTGAGGCGTGTGTGGTAAGGCGTTCGCAGCGCATGCGCGGCGCTGTATGAATCCTTTATAAAGTCATTTCAATTAAAGTATGTACGAAAACCTAAACTTAATACACAAATTATTTCAAATTACTAAATAATAATGGTAATGGTAATGCCGGCAGCCTAATGGGCACTTTAGGGCGGAGAGATGCCTCGTGGAGTTAATGTTTTAGTTTTAAGATATGACTTTACATTATTTATTTATTTGTATTGTATTTTTTGACATTGTTTCATAATGTAATAATTGTAATTTTGACTAATAGTACTGAAATAATTACTAAATTAATACTGTGAAATCAAATCAGAAAAAAATGAAACTGATCAAGTAAGTTGTTTCATTAAGACACGTTAGTATTGATTACAACTATATTTTATAGTCGTAGTATAAAACTATCGTAATCTTATAAACTAACCGAGTATAAAAGTTCAGTTACTCTCTGTAAAATTCGTTTCATTTCAGGTAAAAGAGATTGCAATAAAGCAAGCCAGGTACGTGTGTACTTCCCCTGCCAACGAACACGAATGCACAGGAACGAGGGGAGACAGAGGTACGTGCGACTCGACACAACAATGGACACGTGGCTCGAATGCACACGACGCTCGATCAGGAATCCTAGACTTAATAAATGCTGGAAGCAAGTTTCTAAATTACAACAATCTGAATAAAATATTGCTGAAATGAGTTTCCTTGAATTTACAAGCGCAGGTTAACGCGTAAGTAACTTTTTAGGAAATATATAGGTACTAAAATCCACTAAAAGTTGTCATTAATGCAATTATATTACTAAGAATTGTGTGTACGAAAGTACGGAGTTGTACCTGAAGACATTTTACTATGTGTAAAATGTCTTCCGGTACAACACCGTACTTTCATGTATACTATACGTATACATACAGCTATACGTATATTTAACAGAATCTGTTCCGATAACGGCGCTTTCATAATTTCAAAAATTCATGCCATGCCACATAAAAAGGAATGCCATATTTATAAACGGACACGGGTGCTTTAGACGTGACTGTTTTAAAAAGGAATATCTATTCTTCGGCCCTACTGATATCTAACAAAAATCGGGTTTGACCTGAGATTGTATTAAAATGTCTCGTCTCCCTCCGTCTTGCAATATTTGCAAATGCAATGCATTTGAATAACAACTGTGACGCGGCGCCAACCTGTTTCCGCATCTCGACGACCTCATTTAGAACGCACAGATCGTGACGAGGCACAAATCACGCTTTATACAAGCTACACAATACATTCGTATATAAAAAGCGTTGATACGTTTTCCTGTTTGATTACATTTACCATGATCGAGGTACCACTCTGATAGGAGGATGCGTGTTCTCGCGCTCTTTGATGCCGTGTCAAACGTATCAAACAAGTATTTGGATTGGATACATGAAAGCGTTTCCCCATCGCAGATAAAAATGCTTATTTGATTTTATCGGCGTTTCTTTGATAAACGCGTATTTAAAGCTTTCGCTAAATTTGTACTTCGTTAATATTGCACCAAAACATATTTGACAGTGTGAGTGAACAAAAGTCTCTGCATCAACTAGCAAAATGTTCTTCCCTCTGTCCGGATGGTTGGTGGTACTCCCGTATCAACAGCTTAAGCATTTTTAGAGTTAGATTTTTACTGGCGTCGAATTTATGATTAAGATGGTATTGCTCTCAGTCGGGGGAGAAGTTTGCTGCGGCGATATTTACTGACCTATTTTAATAATATCTGTTAGAAACGATCGATTCTCATTCTAAGCATTTTAGATAATATTTGGCAGAAACATTCGATTCTCAACTCCGATCAAGAATTTAGAATATGAACTGGTACACCTCGCGAGCACAGACTGTTCGTGAGCTCACGAGGTTTACTTTTCTCAGAACTACTAGTATTCTATTTGTACCCAACTGCCCAAACAGTTTAATATTTAGGGGAAGTAGATATACCTAAGCTGCTAGATGGATTTTCGTATTGGCTCATTTTTAGGGTTCCGTACCCAAAGGGTAAAAACGGGACCCTATTACTAAGACTTCGCTGTCTGTCTGTCTGTCTGTCTGTCTGTCTGTCTGTCTGTCTGTCTGTCTGTCTGTCTGTCTGTCTGTCTCCAGGCTGTATCTCATAAACCGTGATAGCTAGAAAGCTGAAATTTTCACAAATGATGTATTTTCGTTGCCGCTATAACAACAAATACTAAAAATAAAAAAAATAAAAATATTAAAGGGGGTCCCCATACAATAATCGTGTTTTTTTCGTATTTTTTTGCTCAATATTAAAAACGGTAACAGGTAGACGCTTCAAATTTTCACAGAATATTTATTTGTATATTACCTTTCAAAATAAATAATTAAATAATAATAAAATAAATATTAAAGGGGGGCTCCCATACAACAAACGTAATTTTTAAGCAATTTTTACTCGATCTTAATTAACAGGTAGAAACTTGAATATTTGTAAGTAAATATTTAGAAATATATTAACTATTACAATAAATACCTAATCTAATACATAAAAACTCACAAAATGAAAATAATCCGTGCATCTAAACGCGGTGCGAGCGCCGCGCCGCGGTGTGAAGGTGGTGCGAGCGCGAGGCGGTTGATAAGCAACGGCCGCGCGGGTAGCGGGGGAGGTAACATCACGGAGCGAGCCATAGCCGCGCGTATTCGCGCGAGGCGACTCGTCATGCTGCCTGGATGTGTATCAAAAACCTACCTATAAGTTTGCGATTTACTACTTGGAAGTTCGTTGATTTCTCGTTATTTTATACGATTTTCTGTTATAGATGATAGTACGGAACCCTTCGTGCGCGAGTCCGACTCGCACTTGGCCGATTTTTTTTTTATTTATCTTTACCCTCTAAGTGTCTGAAGGCTACTTTTAGGTGTTTTTAGGGTTCCGTACCCAAAGGGTAAAAACGGGACCCTATTACTAAGACTTCGCTGTCTGTCTGTCTGTCTGTCTGTCTGTCTGTCTGTCTGTCTGTCTGTCTGTCTCCAGGCTGTATCTCATAAACCGTGATAGCTAGAAAGCTGAAATTTTCACAAATGATGTATTTTCGTTGCCGCTATAACAACAAATACTAAAAATAAAAAAAATAAAAATATTAAAGGGGGTCCCCATACAATAATCGTGTTTTTTTCGTATTTTTTTGCTCAATATTAAAAACGGTAACAGGTAGACGCTTCAAATTTTCACAGAATATTTATTTGTATATTACCTTTCAAAATAAATAATTAAATAATAATAAAATAAATATTAAAGGGGGGCTCCCATACAACAAACGTAATTTTTAAGCAATTTTTACTCGATCTTAATTAACAGGTAGAAACTTGAATATTTGTAAGTAAATATTTAGAAATATATTAACTATTACAATAAATACCTAATCTAATACATAAAAACTCACAAAATGAAAATAATCCGTGCATCTAAACGCGGTGCGAGCGCCGCGCCGCGGTGTGAAGGTGGTGCGAGCGCGAGGCGGTTGATAAGCAACGGCCGCGCGGGTAGCGGGGGAGGTAACATCACGGAGCGAGCCATAGCCGCGCGTATTCGCGCGAGGCGACTCGTCATGCTGCCTGGATGTGTATCAAAAACCTACCTATAAGTTTGCGATTTACTACTTGGAAGTTCGTTGATTTCTCGTTATTTTATACGATTTTCTGTTATAGATGATAGTACGGAACCCTTCGTGCGCGAGTCCGACTCGCACTTGGCCGATTTTTTTTTTTTATTATTTATACGTATTACTTGCCACATTAATCAAAACTGCATAGGTACATACTTACATATATTTTCTGTATTCCTGATGCTTCATGTAATAATCAATGTAATTTAATATTGAAGCATCTTTGTTGTATTTAAAATTATATGAACACTAACTAACTTACTAAGTACAAGAAGATACTTATCTATATTTTTTAAATTATCGTTTGTTTTTCGCTCCTAGTATGATAGTCGATGCACGCGAAGCCGAAACTCTCTTCGATCAGCCACGATCATGAAGTTTTTGTATAATGCAGGCTCAACTCTGGCGACGACGTCTACTTTACTATGTATACAAAGCAATCCTTATAAACATTAAACTTCTTCCTGCTCAGGTGAAGCTTCCTTGCCAAAAATTCAAATACAGGTTGACATGGATAATGTTTTTTACTACTAGCACATACTAACATCATTAAAATAATGACAAAATCTTACTCAAATGATTTTTAATTCAACGAACATATCAATATAAAGAGAGAGGGAAGGTAAAGGGAAGACGCAATGTTTTCTAAGGTTTCATGATCGTCACTCATTGGAATGCGTGCAGAAGGAAGTCTTCCATTACAATACTAGGCTAGTAGGTAGTCATGAATATCACATCACAAAATAGACAACTGTGATCTAGTCTCACCTGTGATCACGGCACCTGTAAAGTGTTTCAAACGTCAGCTCATAATATTATGTGAAATATACTCGATAAATACATGTTTGTTTCATTTCAATGGAAAGACGAAAATTAATTTAAAAGGGTTGAGATTCAAAGTGGATATTTTTTTCTCAGTAGGTATTAAATTAATAACTCAATTCTTGTAGAAAATAACATAAAATAAATATATATCTCAGTTGTTGGTTGACAAGGCATTAGACCACAGCTTACTGTTCGAACGGTATGTTCCATATATGGTAAGCATATTTAACTTGGAATGAAAACTGAGTTTCAAAGTGACGCTGCCCGTAGACGTAGGTGTAAACGGATGGAAGGCAGGTGTTCTTAGCAGTAGGTTTTCAATGGTAAGTAGGTAATAAGCGGGATATTGTAAAAATAAAACCGGACAAGTGCGAGTAAGACTCGCCCACCGAGGGTTCCGTACAAACTAGTAGATAAAAGGGGGAAATCATATATTTTTTTATATTTTCCTTGATAAACCGAAAAATATACATCTAAAAAATATTTAAAAACCTGTTATATCTTATGCTACTGAAGTTCTTTCATATGATATCCCACATGATACGGTTAATTCACTTTAAAATTTGGACCTTCATTCCTTACATAGAGACACTATGTTTTTGTGATTAAATTAAAAATTACCAGTTTTCGTATTGTTTCCTATATGTGTACTCTAACACAATGCTTATTGCCAAATTTCATTGTTCTAGGTCAATGGGAAGTACCTCATAGGTTTTGATTCCCTTGTGAGTTTCGAAATGTGCGTTTTTACGATATATTCAGCTGTAACTTATTCTTACGATAACTTTATTTTTCTTTCTGCAGCAAGATGCTATAGATCTGCGTATATTGTTTTATTACACGATACCTTTACGCGTTCCCGAGATAAAGGTCTTGACACTTGGACAGACGGACAGACAGACAGATAGACGGACAGACGGACAACAAAGTGATCCTATAAGGGTTCCGTTTTTTTTCTTTTGAGGAACGGAACCCAAAAAACTCTACCAGCATACTATGGTTTTCTCATAACAGGTTCCTTCACCAAAAGCTCAAAATAATTGTTGATATTCAAATCTGCGCCTTTCGACAATTTGTCGCAAGCCTGATTATGCTACAAGTGTTTTATGATATGTTCAATCTGAAATCTTGTCATTATAAACGCAAGTTGTAACATTTTGCTACGTTTACATTTTATATTTGTTAATTTATTTTTTGTCTAAACAACTGCGTCAAACTATACGGATGAAGGTTACCTTGCAAGCTAAGCATGTGTCCAGACTTTGTTTGTGTAAAATATGTTGCGGAATATGTTGTTGTCTGTCGCAGGCTCCACGAAGAAGCGAGCTCCGGCTGCCGGAGGGATCATAAACTTGCTACTAAAAATATATTCTGTTTACGGTTTCTGCGAAAATGAGGAAAAATCACATGATGGTCTAATTATATATAAGTACAGTTGCCGCAAGATTTTCATACTAACATTATAATTTATTAGCCATGTGCAAATAGTTTTGTGTTTCTTTCACTCAAACTATTAAACGATATATCGTTTCATATACTAAAATATTGTTGTATGTATATTGCTAATTAAATATATGTTTTATGATTAACACGTTGTCACCTCGAATGGAAATTGTCTCTCAAATTAAAGTAAATATTCATTTCCAGTCGGATTTAAAATTATACAATGGTTTCACAGTGGGCCCAAACCTGGCAACCCTGGTATCTTGGCAGCCCGAGGCAGATGTACCTACATATGAAACAAGTTGACACGCGCTAGTAATAAGTAAATAATAAAAATTACACTACTAATAGAAACCATGATAATCTTAGCAAAAAGTTTCAACCTCAGAGTTCTCACCTGAGTACTAGAAACTACCGACCTTACAAGATTCAGATTCAGATTCAGATTCAGATTCAGATTCTTTTATTGCATTTCCATAGTATATTACATAGGTGGTAAAACAAACTGTTCAAGTATCATATGGACCCCGTCGGGCGCAGCAATATTACAAGAGAGGAGGACCGCTATTTACAACAGATTCCGCGTTTATGCATTACAAAAGAGGAAACATTCAATAATTCTAAAATAATACACATCAATTAAGATTTAAAAAAATAAAATTAAAATAGGTACAAATCATATGTCAACATTTAAATAAGAAGTCATAAGATGTCAAGTAAATACAGTCAAACAATTAATAGTTAATGTCATGTTTTTATGTTTTCTCTTTTTTTATGCATTTAGTGTAAGTGTCATATTTATTATACATTTATTTTTTTGTCTTTCATGAACTCGTCAACTGTATAGTAAGCCTTGTTTATTAGAATTTGTTTCAATTTCTTACAAAACATTTTGTCATTTTCTTCATTTACTAATTGCATAGGTAATTTGTTAAAAATATTTATAGACATAGGTAGGGTACTGGACGAGTGTAGCTGCAGTCGGGATGTAGGTAACACCAGTCTATTGCCATGACGTAATCTGTTGTTCACGCACAAGTCTTGTCTTTTTAGGGTTCCGTACCCAAAGGGTAAAAACGGGACCCTATTACTAAGACTTCGCTGTCTGTCTGTCTGTCTGTCTGTCTGTCTGTCTGTCTGTCTGTCTCCAGGCTGTATCTCATAAACCGTGATAGCTAGAAAGCTGAAATTTTCACAAATGATGTATTTTCGTTGCCGCTATAACAACAAATACTAAAAATAAAAAAAATAAAAATATTAAAGGGGGTCCCCATACAATAATCGTGTTTTTTTCGTATTTTTTTGCTCAATATTAAAAACGGTAACAGGTAGACGCTTCAAATTTTCACAGAATATTTATTTGTATATTACCTTTCAAAATAAATAATTAAATAATAATAAAATAAATATTAAAGGGGGGCTCCCATACAACAAACGTAATTTTTAAGCAATTTTTACTCGATCTTAATTAACAGGTAGAAACTTGAATATTTGTAAGTAAATATTTAGAAATATATTAACTATTACAATAAATACCTAATCTAATACATAAAAACTCACAAAATGAAAATAATCCGTGCATCTAAACGCGGTGCGAGCGCCGCGCCGCGGTGTGAAGGTGGTGCGAGCGCGAGGCGGTTGATAAGCAACGGCCGCGCGGGTAGCGGGGGAGGTAACATCACGGAGCGAGCCATAGCCGCGCGTATTCGCGCGAGGCGACTCGTCATGCTGCCTGGATGTGTATCAAAAACCTACCTATAAGTTTGCGATTTACTACTTGGAAGTTCGTTGATTTCTCGTTATTTTATACGATTTTCTGTTATAGATGATAGTACGGAACCCTTCGTGCGCGAGTCCGACTCGCACTTGGCCGATTTTTTATATAAATGTGGATTATATCTAACGAACTTGCAAATTTCAAATATATAAATGCATGCTAAAGTTAAAATCTTGTATTTTATAAAATAGGGTTTGCAGCTAACAGTTTGTTCTATATTAGCTAGTATACGAATAAATTTTTTCTGGATAATGAACAGATCGATGGCAGCGCCAGAGGCCCCCCATAAGACTATTGCGTAACTAAACCGCGAATGGGCGTTTGCAAAATAAGTCGTAATTGCAGTTTTCAAGTCAGTTGTCTTTTTTATTTCGCGAAGTGCGTATGTCAGCGAAGAAAGTTTGGATTTTGTTTTTTTAATATGTGATTTCCAGTTTATGTGTGCGTCAATTGCAATACCTAACAGAGTAGATTCCTTAACAACGTCTAATTTGGTGCCGCGGAATGAAAAATTTAACTTAAGTGGAGATTTCTGATGTGGATGAAATGATATTATTTTAGTTTTAGCTAAATTCAGCTCAAGATTGTGATTGTATAACCAATCAGTAGTTTGTTTGAGCAGTGCAGTGAGTTTAAAATTTATATCTGTACTATCTGTTGATGAAGTAAGTAAGGATATGTCATCAGCAAAGCAAACACATGGTTCATTTATAGCTTTTGGGAGATCGTTTATATAGATTAGGAACAACAGGCATCCAAGGACGCTTCCTTGAGGTATTGATGCATTTATTTTTGTTGGGTCCGAGCGTATGTTTTGGATGATTTTTTTCTTAAGATTATAATACAAGACTTCTACAAACTGTTCCCTATTTTTTAGGTACGATTTAAACCACTCATGAGCTATCCCACGAATTCCTACTCCATATAATTTGTCTAAAAGAATTTCAAATTTAACCTTATCGTAAGCTTTTGACATATCGAGCAAAATACCTACAGCGTACTTTTTTTTATTTAAAACATTTAGTACTTTTTGCATGAATGTATAGACAGCCAGAGTTGTGGATCTTTTTTTACGGAACCCGTTCTGGCAGTCGTCAAAAATGTTATATTTCTCCATAAAGGAATAAACGCGGTCACTCATGGCTTTTTCGAATATTTTAGATGCGGTTGGCAACAGGGCAATTGGTCGGTAATTGTTAGGATCTGTTTTTAGATGTTTTTTATGCACAGGTTTTATTATTGCCTTTTTAAGATGATCTGGAAAAACTCCTTGTTCAAAAGATTGATTAACTAAAAGATAAAAAGGTAAGGTAAGTTCTTCGGCACATTGCTTAATTAGATTAGGCGGAAGCTCGTCAATCCCGTAACTGCTTTTGTTCTTTAGGTTTTTAATGATCTTATTTATTTCGTGCGGTGTTACTGTAGATAAGAATATAGTATTCTGGGTTTGATTGACAACCGGCAGGCCGAGCGGTTTGTTATTCTGCGGGCCGAGAGAGGTGGTGCCCGATTGTGAATGAGTGTCCCCTATTGATGCGAAGTAGCTATTAAAAGAATTAGCAACCTGTTTTGGGTCTGAGATTAGAGTATTATTTATATTAAGACATACGTTTTGTTTTTCTATTTTTGAAGTTTTGTTTGCTCGTTCATTTATAACCTTCCACATTGTTTTTGATTTATTTGTAGAAGTTTTCATCATTTTTATATATTCTAATCGTTTAGCTGAGTTGACCGTCTTTTTTAGTAATTTTTCATATTTTTTATAATATTGAGTTAAAATGGGGTTATTGGATCGTAGTGTTAATATTTTTAATAGTCGTTTAGTTTTGCAAGATTTTTTAATTCCTACTGTAAGCCAATGTTTTTTGTTACCAGTTTTTATTTTAATTCGGCGCTTAGGTATACACTCATTTAAAATTTTAGTTAACGTTTCTAAAAATATGTTATAGTTTTCATTTATATTTTTGTTTGTATCTATTAAGCTCGTCCAGTTTATCTCACTTAATTTTGTTTTGAATTTATTTATATTTTTTATATTATAAAGTCTTTTTTCCGTATGCCAAATTGTTTGTTTTAATTGTATAGGTAGTGATATACTTATACGTGTCCCTAAATGGTCCGAAAATCCTAAATCTACCACTTCTGCGCTTGAGTTTTTGTCATAAAAATTAGTAAATATTAAGTCAATACACGTAGATGTACTATCTGTTATCCGAGTCGGCTTATTAATACGTTGTACAAAATTATACTGTGACATGCAGTCCAATAATGCGTCGGTTTTTGTGCAATTTTTAAGGATATTTATATTAAAATCACCGCCTAATATTATTTTATAGTTTTTAAATTTTTTATATAAGTAATCTAACATTATTTTCAATTGTTTGTAGAAAGCTTCCTCCTCTCTTCTATTCCAATAAATTATTATTATAATAGTATTCATATTAATTAACTCGATTGCGCATAATTCTAGTATATATTCTATTGACATATTTATAATATCCGTTCTTTCTTTAAAATTGATATGGTCTTGTAGAGCGATGTATACTCCGCCGCCGCAACGATTTTGTCTACAAAAGAAAGCAGCAGTTTTATATCCATGCAGTTGTTGTAACCCCCCCCAATCTGTGCTCCTTACCCTACCCCTTCTATCCCCTTCTACAACCGGCTACCGACGGCTCGACCGAAACTGATGCACTTAAAGATCTTTGGTATTTACTATTAATTAAGAAGATTATCACGCCCTACTGTCCTACCTTATCTTAACTTAAAGTAACTTAAATATATGGCCAGTGATTCGTCTAGTGGAGGACTTTCTACTTGTTGTGACGCAATAACCGCAGAAGGGGAATTTGAGTCGATACCTTTCCTATATCAATATATTTGACTTATCGTTAAAATACAAGAATTAACCTACCTAATATGATAATATTTGTGTATACCTAGTTACTGGTGATTGAGACATTCAATTGCAACAATATAAATAACAGTTATAAAATATAATAATTCACTATAGAGTGCCGTAGGTTTTATAATATGTTAAGCGACCGATAAACATGAAGATGACCCTTACTTGGAACCAAGATAGTTTTACCTAACTGAAATAGGAAGGTTATGTTGTGGGAATCCTATTTCTCAATATATGATACAGTGGACTTATGTTCAGAGAGATTACATCTACATCTTTTGTCACAAATTAATAATATACTGTCAAGATATATTTTGGAGCTAAGAGGTAGGGCTCCGCCTTCCGCCCTTGCGTACCACGAGGAAAACCAGCTAGCAATAACTAGTTATACCAACTAGTTGGTAAAAACCAGTCACACCGACCAGTTACCTACTAGGAACGCCCCATGTGCTGCGACCAGAGACTGGTTGGACTTTTAAGCACCCTGGCTCCATCAGAAACCTCCGGACTAACATCCTTTAGGAGGCCCTGTTTAGCAAATGGGAAATGAGTCTTTCTTGTACGTGTGTCAAAATTCCCTACTTCCTTAATAATGTAGCTAGACAAGAGGACGCAAAATATTATCAAGTATGTCTGTGTTGGTATAGTATAACGTCAGGCCGAGATAGAAATAAGTTTATATCGGAAAACTACCCATTCCGCTTTGAACAGCAATGTAGAATCGGAGGCTTTCCTGTTGGCCCAAAACCTATGGAAAATCCTATCGAAACAAAGTGGTTTACTTTGTTATTGCAAAAGGTGAGATGGTTGATTCTACATCTAGTTGAAGCAATGCAACAGTGACTTTACTGCCTAGGTACGTTCCTGCCTATAGGTTGAACTTCCTGGTTCCAATACTTAGGTCTATAGCAATTATTTATACTTTCAGTAGGTCTTAATCTTGACCTACAGAGATTCTTCAATTCTGCCAACAAGAATCGAATAATCCCTACAATAATTATCTAGTTATTTCCCTACATGCGAAACCCTTTGTTTACCGCGATGGATCCTTAACCTTAAATCATAGATGTATACTTTTGATGAATGTGTTTGTCCAGACGATTTGCTAAACATCAGGCAAGTATCAGTCGCCACATCAGATATAATGTACCTATGTAGATGTTCTTCTTCTTCGACGTTGTTCTACCGCAGGGAATTTATATCTAACCCTGATAAGTGAGGCAGTCTTTGATATAGCTGGGTAGCATGTATGTAATATATAGGTACAAATACACTTCAACACTGCGTTATACAGCAATGACTACTCAAAATGCTGACACCTCTCTCTCGACAAGGTTAATCAGACAAACGGTTGGTCTTTCCTCACCGTAATAGAAATTACTGTAGAACTGGCACATCCTGGCCAAAGGTTTTGTGTATCTAAACCTTAATTTAGTGTAGTGATTATAAACTCAGACATATCTCAGACTGCCCGACTTTTACAACAAAATCTAGCTTTTCATGCAAGTTACACAATTCCTATTTGCATATGTTGTTTGATACTTCCACTGAACAAAATAGGCATAGATTATGAACGAGATTCTTCCGTCCATTGTCAAATCAGAGACCAAGCATGAAGTAGGTAGGTACTTTCGAAACACAAAGGAGTTTGAGTAGTTCATCCAATGAAGTATATGAAACAACAATGCTTACATTTTTATTCGTAATGTGTTAAATATTACGGGTAGGGTTTCGCTTGCCAAATTAATCTAAATTTAACTCTGGTTATTGAATTCAGTGATCCTTATTGTATGATGTTGTTCAGATCACTGATGCCAAGATAAAATGGTTATAATATTTAAAGGTATAAAGTGTTCCTTATTGAATTGATTGTTCAGAACACTAATATACTGTTCATAAGAAGAATTTACTCATCCATTTTGGTAGAAGTAACACCAATAAAACATAAACTTTTAGAGATCCTTGTTGACTAAGTAGAATCTACCTACTTAACTGATAATATCCTACCTGAAACGTTAATTGTTAAGAACCCATTTGAACTCCTTATTTTATTGTATTGTTCAGAGTCAAGGGTCCCCCCTGCCTATCACAAGACCTACCGACAAAATTAGAGAATTGAATTTTGTGCATGTCTTCTGGAACTCCAAGGGGTTTCCAGAAGTTGTGTAAATGAGATGATGTGTGTGTTCTTCTTTGTGGAGTGTACTTAACCCTTCCTAATACGAATTAAAAGAACTACGTCCCTAGCTAACTACGTATTTGTTAATAATAGCTATCTTCTAGCTATTATAACAAATCTAACCACTACCCCACCGTGAACTCGGGTTCACACGGAACTGCTCCAAAGCTATAGACGCTTCCTCACGCCCGATTCCACGTCTACTAAGCTATACTACCAGTTTAGATGGCGAGTCTGAAATACCTACTGGCCCCTGGCTCCCTACAATCTCTCCAGCAACTTCATCGATAGTTACAAGGAGATTACCCTACAACGCGAAGGGCAGTCAGGAACCAATTCTAACCAAAATTCTGGTGGAAATCCATCCGCGCACTACTTCTTTCTATGCTGCCAGAATTCGAGAAAGAACCAATCCCCGACCAGAGACCTCAAATCCTCTACTCCTGGTTGCGTCTCAAACAACCAGCCGCCTAACAAAACGTAACAAAAGGGGACAGCGTCGTATGGTCTCCAACTTGCGTTTGAAGCACATAACGACACTAGCAATAACCACTTTGGGGTTATAATTAATAAGACTCCGCAGTTGCTTTCCCTAAACACCCACGCCATGTTTAACCAGAGGTTCATACTCAAGAATCATACACCAATCCGTGCATCTACTTTTCGGTATCAGCCGGACCAGCACACAATTCCATTCCGAACTCTCAGGCCAAACAGGACGCGCACACTCACAATAATTTATCCCCGCATCATCTCTAACAATAAGTAAAATAATAATGTAACACAAAACGTTTTCAAGTAAAACGTTAGCAAATGAAATTAACGTAAAAGAACACTTCAAAATAATTTAAGTTTTAAGAGAAGACTCCCCGCAATCATTAATCTAAAATTAATTCTATTTCCCAAATGAGCAACCAGCGAGAGTAACGTCTAACGCGAAAGCTACGAAAGCCCTAGCGCCCAGCGAGCACCAGAACCCAGAACGAGTGAATGCAAAAGAAGAGCCCCGCCGCGTTCGAATCGTTTCCTTTTACGTATCAATCCCCACCAAGAACTACGCCTACTCGTCACGACTTAAGGCTTCGCGCGCACTCAACCTAAATATACACCGAACTTGCAAATGGCCGCCTTCCGAAATTAGTAAATAACAAAATACGCTTCCGTCACCCGTAATCTGTATCTGTATCTGTGAGTATACAATACTTAAATACCGCTCCCCAATTTAACTTACTTTTAGCAATATAATGATAAATTCCAGCAAAGTAGGTTTGAACGTTCTACAATAACGGCTATAAATAAGGTAACAAAGTGCTGTGGACCAAAACATCGTCGCCATTAAACATTCCTAGATTCAACATACATACACACGTAATTAGCAATACTACTTAGTAATACGAAAACCCTTTTAACAACCGAAACCTTTCATTTATTTACCACTTCCTTTGACCGTATAGATATTTAGGTAACTATGGTCGATATATCCGAATTACTGCATGAAAATATGAATTTCCGAGAAATAATAATATAATTATCTTAAAAGAGTAGTATTGTAAATTTGATATAAATAAATCTATTTTAATCTTTACATTAATTTACGGTGACGTCACATATATGATGAATTTATAAAAATAAAATATTTAACTTCTGGAGTGTGCGCCTTCGCTTAGCATTTTTCCAAGAACCGATCGTGCAAGTCTAAATATGGAACTGACAATAACAACAATTTTTCGGATCTACCCTCAACATTTTCTCATTAAATTATTCCTCTAATTCAAAGAACTTTAAACTCTATTCTCATGACGTCTGTATACCAAATTGCATACTTGTACACATACTATCAAGAATGCAGCCTTCTTTCCATGAAACGCTTGTGCAAGTCTAAATATAGAACGAAATGCTCCAATACTTATTTAATTACTAAATGAAGGTAGCTCCAGTAAATAGTATTGAGTTAATATTCTTCCCATTAATTTTGGTGTTATGCTTCCAAACAGACATTCATAATAATATTATAAACCATTGACCTCAAATATAACCTTGACTGACTAAATAGCCTTATTTGGCTTTTGCTAATGTTTTATATACCGCATCTTAAAATAAATTCTATAACTAATTAAAAATAAGGGAAATACTTATAATTACAGATAAATTAATGTAGACGAGATAAGTTTATTTGTTATCTTTATTCCATATTTTAAACATTTAGAGTTATGTTGACTACATGTGAGTAACGGATAGTTCTGGACCGTTACAGTCGCCCGCTAATTCTTTTAACCGGCTAAGACTTTGAAAAGTCCGACGGAGGAAAGAATTACTTAAATTATTATTTAAATCTCACATGTATTCAACCCATTAAATAACCTTTATTATTTTTTATTCCCCACCCATACGTTGTCAAGATTCCAGCCATGGCAATAAATTATGTGTAAGAAATGCACATATGTTCCCTATATACAATATGATCGTGTTTTTAAACTGACTTTTAAACAACAGACTCATTCTTCAGAATCAAAGTTCGTCAACAAATTCACTATAAAAAAAATAGACCTTCCCACAAAGCAACCCACCACCAACCAAGATCATCTTTGTTTGTGAGAAAAAGAGCTCCAGAATGGAGACATGGGTAAGCCACCGAGTAGATACTTTCCTGATCCACTATATTGGCGACTAATACATGTACCTTCCTAGTGAGAGAATACTCATGCGGACAAAGGTATAAAATGTTATAGATCCTTTGCTCCACTATGATTATAAATTCAAAATCATATTGGTTAAACGTCAGCGCTTATAAGTGTGCGTAAATTTCTTTCCTGCGTGTAGAGTATGTAAACCATCAAAATCGACTTATGTCAATGCTTCCAATTACCTAGCCAGCATCTCCATCGATAGTTTACATTGAGTATGTGTTTTACCAATTCTTGAACCTTGACAATAGTTCAGTTAACCTCAATAGTGCTGAGATCTAGAACCCCTTAAAATTACACACAAGTCTCAATCACAGCCAGTCTTTCGTTGCCATCCACGCACGTTCTAGAAATCATCACTAAACAGTCAATGAACAACTTCTATGCGCTTAGTAACTTAATTTAAAATTTGACAAATTTGAATTTTAAGTTACCTCCAGTACCATATTTCCAATACCTTTACCTCCATAATCAAACGTACCACCATACCAAAAACCTTACCAGTTTGGTAATTATAACCCAATAAAACTCAATACCTCCTTTTTTTGTTTATTTATTTATTAATTACCAAACCCAGGAATTACTTCCTTCCGTTACCATTATTTTAGATACCAAAACCAAAACATTACCTCTCCTGTAAAATAAAACAAATAAGAAAACCAAGAAATGTCTCAATATGTTTACTATATAAATAAATAATCATCAGAACCTGTAAAAAAAAAGCAACACAAATAATAAAAGAGAAAAACATTTTTTTTTTCCATTTAATATTTTTTTAGTTACGCAATATACTCGTAATATGTTAAATAAAACCTTTGTTTACGTATACTTAACAACAACCACATTTAACGCTTCGCCTTAAATAAACTTCCGGTACATAAAGATTAAATCAAGATAATTCTTAATATGCGTTAAGGTCGTCACACAATATTTCTAGATATATAATTACGACTAAAAGAATAAAAGCTAAAAATAAAAAAATAAATTTTTACATATTTTTTTTCTTGCATAAAGATATATTTATATCACCGTAACGCATAACCAAATACTTCGCCAATGGACACACGACGTTATTGAATTTTGTTACATAATTTTATGCAAATAATTAACTAATTGAAATAAATGATAAATAATTTGACTACCAGGTAGATAGGTAGGTAGGTACTATATAAATAATAAAATAATTTTATTTTCATTTGACACTAAAATTGCTAAAACGTTAAACTATATTTAGGTAGGTACTTTAAAAATAATAAAATAATTTTATTTTCATTTGACACTAAAATTGCTAAAACGTTAAACTATTTATTTGATTACATGGATTATGTATAACTAACCCGAACAAAATTTATGTTGTGTATATTGAATAGATATTACGAGGATCATCTCTAGATAGTAATTAGTGTTTACATTATAGAATTAAAATCACTAAACTACTCGCTTACATCATGACTGCCATATCCTTGCCCCGCCAAATCGATCGTATGAAATATATTTTAAGCCCCCATAAACAATTTCAGTAAATGCCGCTTAGAAATAAGATACACTTTAAAATAACGTTAAAATAACGTGGAGACTTTATTTTACCTAAAATTTATTTAATTTATTTGCCGCAGATTTTATACAAATATGTAACACTATTTTATCATTATATCAGAACGTCTAGAAAATTCCAAATTTTGCTTGATCTCGTTCACTAATTTCGCGTTCGATGTACAAACAGACATACAACAAAATGCAGTGACGTACACCTACTCCAATAATATAATTTGTCATAAATATCTAACACTCATACTTCCTATTAGCTACCGTTCTAATTTATGTATAGATGTATTTCGATCTCGCCCGCGCAACTATAAAACTGTATAATTATTTTTAATTTGTATAAAACTAAAGTACACTAGCTATTCTACGCTGCTTCACTCACATAATAATGAATATGTTTGCTAAAATGCATGATGATGATGATGATGATGATAAAATACGGCACATGACTATCCCCAGACTGCCATACTATCTCCGTATCCAACTCCATAACAATCAGTTCAGCCATTGAATCGCAATGATAATATATTATGGTAACAAACAGACAGTATCAAGTTTGGTCTTATATCATTAGTTCATTTAAATATTACTCTAAGTTTCATAACACTAGGTTTGGCTTTTCAAATGTAAAGGTGCAAAAATTATTAGAAAACAAATTTACTTGCAGCCTTTTTTTTTCAGTTAAGTTGACTGACTACAACACCATTCCCATACGAACCTTCATCAGAATCGGTTCAGCCATTAAATTATGACGAGCGAGCATAAACTTTCGATTGTAAAATAAGCTAAGTCGATCTACTGCTATCCTTATAAAGTATTTCACTAGAATCGGTTCAGCCGTTAAATTGTGCAAAAGATAACCTTCCTAGCTTCTGTGTTATTAAAGTTAAATAAATGTCAAACAAACGAAACACCAAACAAAAGGTATATGAGTAAAATACTTATAAACAACTAGCTGCGCCCGCAGTTCTAATTGTACCCCTGCAGTAATGAAAAATGATGATGGTGTTTTTTTTTTTTTATATTATATAACCGTCAGCCCCGACAATCCCAAACATAACACAAAATATATACTTATCAACAAAATCTATCAATCCGTTCCGAAGTTATGCTTCTACACACTTCCGAAATTTAATATTTATTTATATAGGTTGTATTTTATATTTTAACATCTAAATATACTTTGTATTTATTCTAATAAACATTTCATTTGACCAGCCCTCACTTCACAGAAAGTTCGACGTTATTATTTTAACGCTAAGATTCAAACAAAGTAAAATATTTTTAAGTAGCTATTAGAAAATGTTCTAAGTTACAACGGAACTAATTTTTGAAGCAACATACATACTTATTTACGAGAAAGCTGAAAACTAAAACTAACCAAATAGTATTTTTGTTACATATTATTTTCATTTCCTAATGTGACAAGGTTCTTACAATTACATAAAGCTATTAAAAATACTACGTACGACATCTAGTGTCACGTTAAGTGTCACAATATAATTTCGATTACCCAACATTGATTCTTAAACCTTATCCTGCTTTCTGTCCCGTCAATCTAGTTCGCAACGTAACCAACAGATGGCGCTATCCATATAAAAATATAAATACGTAAAACAAACTATAGACAAATTCGATTCATTTCTACCAGTAAATTATAGATTAGTAGATTTTAACATAATTTATATGAAATTGCATCAATTATAGTCAAAGAATAATTGTTATAATTTTTCCGAACGAAGTAAATAGTTAGATGTTCGTTTCGTTCAAAATGTTCCGAAATATTTTTTTATAATAAATACATTACATAAACTTCATATTATTCTAAAATCTTCAGAATTTTCCTAGCGCTATCCTTTGTTATAGTAATACTAACTATCCTAGTTTAAATGTTATCTAATTAAAATAACCGTAGGCATGTTGATAGTGTTTCCCGACTTTTTTTTTTTCTACAGAAGTACCCCAGCACGCGGCGCTCTTATCGCATAATCATTTAAATACAATAGTTCCGCTATTTTGCCGTAGGACATTTTGTATGAACAACATTTTATTATGCCTATTATTTAAAATATCATGCTAGCAATTTACAATATATTGTGACATATTCCGAAACATAATTTATAGCGGGAGATTTAAAGGTTCTGAGTTTGTAATTTTAAAATAAAAATATGGATATATGGAGTAAAATATGGAGTAAAATATGGATTTATATTTTATTTGTAGTGATTAGATTTAACATATTTTATTCTTCAAAATAACTTGATAGTCTAAAACAATTTGATATCGTCGCCGGGCCCCAAAGCCAGTATTCAGTCATGCTAAAGATTTACCAACGATATCTAAAAATGTAACAAACTACATACTCGCGGGAATTTTCAAAATATAGAAAGAATGACATTTCAAAATAAAGCGCTATATTTTCTAGTAATATTTAAAGGCTTATAAACTTAATCTGAATGTTCAAATACACATTCGGCTTTGAATATAATTTTAAATTATTATTTAAACCAAAGCTTTCGTCATACATAATCTGTGAAATCGTTCATTCATTTGCGAAACAGCTTTAGTGAAATGTCATTCCAACACACTTATCCGATTAATAATAGAATCGCAACTCAAAATCCAATATTCGAACACATGAAATTATATGTTCTTTCCAGTTTTCAACTAAATTGATTCAACTAATCGTAAAATAACTATGTTTAGATAAAACAATAATATATGATACGCCAATGTAACATACAATAATTAGTGACACGTCCTTGCACGTTTTGCTTAATCGAATATTTAATGTTACAGTACAAATTAGCAATAATTAACTACAGGTTTCGGCAATTTTAATTTTTTTATTTTATAATAGCTTATCACCTTGTTGTTTCTAAAAATAACTTCAATCAAAACTACTTCCTTAGAAATTAATTAAGATATGCCGTTGTTATAAATTGGTACTCCCAACAATAAACTTACTAGCTCAAAATACTCCGATGGTTAGAAATTCTACCGAACTGTAAATAAAACTTGTGTTGGCTCCTTATAGCGATAAAATGTTACAAATGCGAATACTGTCATGACTACATTTATAAGATAAATTTAAATCCAAAATGTTCGAATAATCGATTCTGCCGCTACTCGTAATGGTTCCGATTTCTGGCGAAGCATCCCTAATTGTTTACAACTTGTCGGAATTCTATTTTCAAACAGACAGAAATTTTACAATAAACAATTTAGTTTGTAGTTCTGGCGTGTTTTCCTAAATTTAAGTATTACAAAACATAATTATTTTATTAGTAAGACAGTCGTCATGTAGTTAGAAGATCCATGCAAAATAAACTTCTCCAACCAAATTCCTGACCAGCCTGAACCTTTTGGTACTTGATTATTGAAAGTTGAATTACCTACGCCCAAAACAACGCCCGCTAATCTTCATATAAATAACAACTCTGAAACATAGCATGTTTTAGTTATACGGTAAGTTATTATTCGTTTTAATAAAGCATTGGTTTTACTTTACCTTCTACCATACTGTACATCGGTTTCATAACTATATTTTCTTGTTGCAGCTACATGAAATAACAGTAAAGAGAAATCTACGCCCCCGGAGCACCAAAACTAGAAGTCACCTCAATTGCAAACCGATCAACTGAATATTATGGCAGAAAAACTACTGTTTACAACTTAGCACGGATGATATGATATAGTGACATATAATAACCTAAGGTTTGTAACAGCTACCAATTAACTTATGCTATACAAAGGCCAATGCTTGGCACTTCCCATCTTTAGTGTAATACAAGTTACTAAGTCTGTTAAACGAATGACCGCCACTCACATTGTGCTTGTTATTTACAATTTACAACTATATTAGATATACAATTTAAGAAGATGATTACAAACACAATTATGACAAAACTACCTAACCAAATAGTATGACTGTTTACTTCATTGCAGACTTTTAACTAACTTTATTTTTTTGTTTTAGGAAACAATTGACTTGCTTTATCAAGCCCCTGAGAAGCCGCCCGCTATGTTTCAAGACAACTGTTTCGATGAACTACAGGCTAATTCTATGAATGTTAATGGATCAAATAACTTAATATGAATCTACATGAAACCACATTTCCTATATATATCTAAGTGTAACCAAGTTATATGTGTTAGTGATAACAGTGTAATAGTGCCTGTGATATAAAATAAAATAAGAGATTTCACTTGTTTTACAACTACAACACTGCTTGAGTTATCTAAATGTGTGTACTAAGTAAGTACCTATTATTTTAATTGTAAATATTGATATGCTTGTTTATAATAAAATATCCAATGAGAACCTAAATCTAATTTTATAGAATATGAAGTCTAGAAATCAATCATTTTATTTTTAAGTACCTTAATTGACCCGCCTGTACCAATTTACAAATAATTTACTATCAGAATACGACTTAAAAATCTACTTAATGTATTGTTTTAATTAATACAGCTACCCGACTGAACAAAAATAAGTAACATCTGATTGTCTCTTCACCAGCAAATTAGGGCTAACCTTTATAAAGAATTTCTAACAATAATTGATACTTTAAAATACAATAATATGACCGAAGGTGAGTGATAGAAATATATTTTCCCTAAAACTGTTTTTTCTAACATTGCTAGACTATTTGGAAGTAGGTAGTTAAATCATAGAATAGTTAAATAGTGACCTAACATATACATACTTTTCCTAATTGATTAAATCTGATCCTACAAGTCCCGACTCAAATCCCCATTCGTACCATTTCACAAGCAACATTTTGCCTAAAAAGGCGTTTAATTAACTACATAACTAGGAAGAAAGTAAAAAGAATATATATATGATACTTGACATGTAAATAGAGATATGTTGATATGTAATATAGACAATTATGTGTAATTATGAATAAGAAAATAAACCAGATAATATTTAACTATAAAACTAAAGGTCTCTAGATATAAAATAATTTAATAGTTCAGATCCTGTGTCACGGCATACCTTTTGTAACCTCCCCAAACTAAACTCCCTTACCCTCTTAGAAATGCTCGACCGAACGTGATGAAATTGAAATATTTGATAACTTACTATTGATTAAGAAGATATGCCCTACTTCCCTACCTTATTTTAACTTATATTAACTTAAGTATACTTAAATATATGGCCAGTGATTCGTCTAGTGGAGGACTTTCTACTTGTTGTGACGCAATAACCGCAGAAGGGGAATTTGAGTCGATACCTTTCCTATATCAATATATTTGACTTATCGTTAAAATACAAGAATTAACCTACCTAATATGATAATATTTGTGTATACCTAGTTACTGGTGATTGAGACATTCAATTGCAACAATATAAATAACAGTTATAAAATATAATAATTCACTATAGAGTGCCGTAGGTTTTATAATATGTTAAGCGACCGATAAACATGAAGATGACCCTTACTTGGAACCAAGATAGTTTTACCTAACTGAAATAGGAAGGTTATGTTGTGGGAATCCTATTTCTCAATATATGATACAGTGGACTTATGTTCAGAGAGATTACATCTACATCTTTTGTCACAAATTAATAATATACTGTCAAGATATATTTTGGAGCTAAGAGGTAGGGCTCCGCCTTCCGCCCTTGCGTACCACGAGGAAAACCAGCTAGCAATAACTAGTTATACCAACTAGTTGGTAAAAACCAGTCACACCGACCAGTTACCTACTAGGAACGCCCCATGTGCTGCGACCAGAGACTGGTTGGACTTTTAAGCACCCTGGCTCCATCAGAAACCTCCGGACTAACATCCTTTAGGAGGCCCTGTTTAGCAAATGGGAAATGAGTCTTTCTTGTACGTGTGTCAAAATTCCCTACTTCCTTAATAATGTAGCTAGACAAGAGGACGCAAAATATTATCAAGTATGTCTGTGTTGGTATAGTATAACGTCAGGCCGAGATAGAAATAAGTTTATATCGGAAAACTACCCATTCCGCTTTGAACAGCAATGTAGAATCGGAGGCTTTCCTGTTGGCCCAAAACCTATGGAAAATCCTATCGAAACAAAGTGGTTTACTTTGTTATTGCAAAAGGTGAGATGGTTGATTCTACATCTAGTTGAAGCAATGCAACAGTGACTTTACTGCCTAGGTACGTTCCTGCCTATAGGTTGAACTTCCTGGTTCCAATACTTAGGTCTATAGCAATTATTTATACTTTCAGTAGGTCTTAATCTTGACCTACAGAGATTCTTCAATTCTGCCAACAAGAATCGAATAATCCCTACAATAATTATCTAGTTATTTCCCTACATGCGAAACCCTTTGTTTACCGCGATGGATCCTTAACCTTAAATCATAGATGTATACTTTTGATGAATGTGTTTGTCCAGACGATTTGCTAAACATCAGGCAAGTATCAGTCGCCACATCAGATATAATGTACCTATGTAGATGTTCTTCTTCTTCGACGTTGTTCTACCGCAGGGAATTTATATCTAACCCTGATAAGTGAGGCAGTCTTTGATATAGCTGGGTAGCATGTATGTAATATATAGGTACAAATACACTTCAACACTGCGTTATACAGCAATGACTACTCAAAATGCTGACACCTCTCTCTCGACAAGGTTAATCAGACAAACGGTTGGTCTTTCCTCACCGTAATAGAAATTACTGTAGAACTGGCACATCCTGGCCAAAGGTTTTGTGTATCTAAACCTTAATTTAGTGTAGTGATTATAAACTCAGACATATCTCAGACTGCCCGACTTTTACAACAAAATCTAGCTTTTCATGCAAGTTACACAATTCCTATTTGCATATGTTGTTTGATACTTCCACTGAACAAAATAGGCATAGATTATGAACGAGATTCTTCCGTCCATTGTCAAATCAGAGACCAAGCATGAAGTAGGTAGGTACTTTCGAAACACAAAGGAGTTTGAGTAGTTCATCCAATGAAGTATATGAAACAACAATGCTTACATTTTTATTCGTAATGTGTTAAATATTACGGGTAGGGTTTCGCTTGCCAAATTAATCTAAATTTAACTCTGGTTATTGAATTCAGTGATCCTTATTGTATGATGTTGTTCAGATCACTGATGCCAAGATAAAATGGTTATAATATTTAAAGGTATAAAGTGTTCCTTATTGAATTGATTGTTCAGAACACTAATATACTGTTCATAAGAAGAATTTACTCATCCATTTTGGTAGAAGTAACACCAATAAAACATAAACTTTTAGAGATCCTTGTTGACTAAGTAGAATCTACCTACTTAACTGATAATATCCTACCTGAAACGTTAATTGTTAAGAACCCATTTGAACTCCTTATTTTATTGTATTGTTCAGAGTCAAGGGTCCCCCCTGCCTATCACAAGACCTACCGACAAAATTAGAGAATTGAATTTTGTGCATGTCTTCTGGAACTCCAAGGGGTTTCCAGAAGTTGTGTAAATGAGATGATGTGTGTGTTCTTCTTTGTGGAGTGTACTTAACCCTTCCTAATACGAATTAAAAGAACTACGTCCCTAGCTAACTACGTATTTGTTAATAATAGCTATCTTCTAGCTATTATAACAAATCTAACCACTACCCCACCGTGAACTCGGGTTCACACGGAACTGCTCCAAAGCTATAGACGCTTCCTCACGCCCGATTCCACGTCTACTAAGCTATACTACCAGTTTAGATGGCGAGTCTGAAATACCTACTGGCCCCTGGCTCCCTACAATCTCTCCAGCAACTTCATCGATAGTTACAAGGAGATTACCCTACAACGCGAAGGGCAGTCAGGAACCAATTCTAACCAAAATTCTGGTGGAAATCCATCCGCGCACTACTTCTTTCTATGCTGCCAGAATTCGAGAAAGAACCAATCCCCGACCAGAGACCTCAAATCCTCTACTCCTGGTTGCGTCTCAAACAACCAGCCGCCTAACAAAACGTAACAAAAGGGGACAGCGTCGTATGGTCTCCAACTTGCGTTTGAAGCACATAACGACACTAGCAATAACCACTTTGGGGTTATAATTAATAAGACTCCGCAGTTGCTTTCCCTAAACACCCACGCCATGTTTAACCAGAGGTTCATACTCAAGAATCATACACCAATCCGTGCATCTACTTTTCGGTATCAGCCGGACCAGCACACAATTCCATTCCGAACTCTCAGGCCAAACAGGACGCGCACACTCACAATAATTTATCCCCGCATCATCTCTAACAATAAGTAAAATAATAATGTAACACAAAACGTTTTCAAGTAAAACGTTAGCAAATGAAATTAACGTAAAAGAACACTTCAAAATAATTTAAGTTTTAAGAGAAGACTCCCCGCAATCATTAATCTAAAATTAATTCTATTTCCCAAATGAGCAACCAGCGAGAGTAACGTCTAACGCGAAAGCTACGAAAGCCCTAGCGCCCAGCGAGCACCAGAACCCAGAACGAGTGAATGCAAAAGAAGAGCCCCGCCGCGTTCGAATCGTTTCCTTTTACGTATCAATCCCCACCAAGAACTACGCCTACTCGTCACGACTTAAGGCTTCGCGCGCACTCAACCTAAATATACACCGAACTTGCAAATGGCCGCCTTCCGAAATTAGTAAATAACAAAATACGCTTCCGTCACCCGTAATCTGTATCTGTATCTGTGAGTATACAATACTTAAATACCGCTCCCCAATTTAACTTACTTTTAGCAATATAATGATAAATTCCAGCAAAGTAGGTTTGAACGTTCTACAATAACGGCTATAAATAAGGTAACAAAGTGCTGTGGACCAAAACATCGTCGCCATTAAACATTCCTAGATTCAACATACATACACACGTAATTAGCAATACTACTTAGTAATACGAAAACCCTTTTAACAACCGAAACCTTTCATTTATTTACCACTTCCTTTGACCGTATAGATATTTAGGTAACTATGGTCGATATATCCGAATTACTGCATGAAAATATGAATTTCCGAGAAATAATAATATAATTATCTTAAAAGAGTAGTATTGTAAATTTGATATAAATAAATCTATTTTAATCTTTACATTAATTTACGGTGACGTCACATATATGATGAATTTATAAAAATAAAATATTTAACTTCTGGAGTGTGCGCCTTCGCTTAGCATTTTTCCAAGAACCGATCGTGCAAGTCTAAATATGGAACTGACAATAACAACAATTTTTCGGATCTACCCTCAACATTTTCTCATTAAATTATTCCTCTAATTCAAAGAACTTTAAACTCTATTCTCATGACGTCTGTATACCAAATTGCATACTTGTACACATACTATCAAGAATGCAGCCTTCTTTCCATGAAACGCTTGTGCAAGTCTAAATATAGAACGAAATGCTCCAATACTTATTTAATTACTAAATGAAGGTAGCTCCAGTAAATAGTATTGAGTTAATATTCTTCCCATTAATTTTGGTGTTATGCTTCCAAACAGACATTCATAATAATATTATAAACCATTGACCTCAAATATAACCTTGACTGACTAAATAGCCTTATTTGGCTTTTGCTAATGTTTTATATACCGCATCTTAAAATAAATTCTATAACTAATTAAAAATAAGGGAAATACTTATAATTACAGATAAATTAATGTAGACGAGATAAGTTTATTTGTTATCTTTATTCCATATTTTAAACATTTAGAGTTATGTTGACTACATGTGAGTAACGGATAGTTCTGGACCGTTACATTGTATCATATCTAGCTTTTCTCTGGTCATCCATGTTTCAGATATGCATATAGCTTGGTAGGATGGGTCCTGATCTATAAACGCTTCCAGTAGGTGCAATTTATTCGAGAGGCTTTGAAAATTTTGGAAAAGTATATTAAAGTTTTTTTGATTGTTATTGTCGAAAGGAGCAATTTTGTCGATAGGAGGTATTCATTGTATTAGCATCATTACTATAATCCGGTTGGATGGGATGTATATTGTTTGGTTTCTGTGCTTCAGGTAATTTATTCATACTATATTTTGTATCGCTTGTGTTGCTTATTTTTCCGTTTATAAACAGTTGATTGTCACGTATTACAGCGTAGAAACCTTGCCGTCGTGCGTCAAACATTTTCTCTCTCATTATTTTTCTCTCTTTTCTTGCTTGGGCGTCTAAAAATCCAGATATATTTAATGTTGTTCCTACAAATTGGAAACTGTTTTCTAGTATATACTTTATCATGCGTTTACTTATCAGCTCAATAACAAGCGGTCGCGATCCATTCCTGTTTCGTCCAATCCTGTAGGTATCTTCAATGTATCCCAATAAATCTATGTTTAAGATGTCTCTAAATAATTCCGTTATTCTGTTATGCAAGGCATGGTCAGGTTCTCCGTAATATTCCTCCAAGCCATATAATACTATTTTCTTTCTATCGCTTTCAGGACTGTAGTGTATCCTTTCAGATTGTATATTATTTTCTTCTTGTGATTTTAATTTCTTGAGTTCATTTTTTAGTTTTTCATTCTCTGTTGTAAGTGTTTCTATTTTGCTGTTTATTTGTTGTATATCCTTTTTTGTTAAATCATTTTGTTTACAGAGGAAGTCGGTCTCTTTGTAAATTTCCTGTTTTACTTGTGATATAGCTTTATTTATTTCCGATGTTATTGTACTTTGCAAGTCGCGTATTATAGTTTTATTGTTCTCCTGCAGTCTTAGTATTATAAGATCATTTAAAGTTTGTAATGTTAGTTCTGTTTCTATATATGTACTTGTACTATTATGTTGTTCTTGGAGTGTATCTCCTAATATACTAATATCTTCTGAGTCAGTTGTAATATCGTGAGGTATTATAGTCTTTTGTTGTCTTGTAGTAATGTACTCTTTGTCAGACGGATTTATCTTAAGTTGGGTTCCATCCGAATCCTTGGTTCGTACAGGTGTGTCTGCATTTCCAGTTTTAGGAATAATACAATAGCACGCTGGGCATTTCCAATTTTTTTTATGTTCGGCCGTCATCGTACCATAGAAGCGCGTCGTTGATACATTTGCGCACGATAAATCATACAACTTCGTACAGAAATTACATGTTAGGTATTGTCTATCCGGTACAGGTTGATGGCATCCAGCACAATTCAAAGCCATTATAGATAAGGGAAATACCAATTTCAAAAACCTTTGTTTACAAATATCGTAGTATAGCAGTCGAATAATGTCTGGTTTTGAGGTTATAATTTATAAGTTCGTTCATAAAAAATCCTTCTCTGTATGTTTATAATAATAGTATTTGCACTAACTGACCTTTATTTCTGTATTATATTGTTTCTTCTATATTTGTATCGACACATTTTATTCGTTGACAAATAGCAGGTAGATAATTATCTTTAAGCTTTTGAAAATAGAATATGTGTTTCTTATTCATATGGTTTCACAAATTTATAGTATCTTCGTGTTTTGCACTGTTTACTTTCAACTTTAATGATGAATTACTCTAATATTAAGTATTTTTTTAATTTATTTATTTAAAAATATGATGAGCTAATGTAAACATTGAGCACGGCAAGTACCCTCCTATACAATATTAGCTGTAGTTTATAATACGTATAAAATGATGATGATATAAAACTTAAAAAAAGTATACGCCTTTATTAACTACAAGATTTAAAAAAATGGTTTATCCTAGAAAGATGAAGGTCTAAAAATGCAGAAATGCTCTACTGGTGCACAGCATGGTGGTAGCACGCCGCGCCGCCATGCGCCAGTAGCATTATGTAGCTGAATGCTCTACTGGTGCACAGCATGGTGGTAGCACGCCGCGCCACCATGCGCCAGTATCATTACCTATCTATCCAAGGGCGTCGCCAGGCCATGGCCCAGAGCGGGGCAAGTTAATATTATGGAGGATGAGAAAAATATGAATTGTAGGCACAGGTACAATTGCACGGCCTTAGGACTTTGATTGCTTTGCAGTTGGCTACATTTTTTTAAATCTCTCTGCAAGGGGGGCAGCCCCCCTCTGCCCCCCCCCCCCCTTGGCAACGCCCTTGTATCTAGCTGAATGCCAATACTCACGCGCTAGACCAGACGAGCATCAGCTACATATTTGATAATTCCAAAACTTGTTAATAGATATTTCATAATATCGCCGATACATCGTTATAGAATAAAATATCACATAGATATATAATTATAGTAAAAAACCGGACAAGAGCGAGTCAGACTCGCCGAGGGTTCCGTACAAACTAATAGATAAAAGGTTGTTTTTAGGGTTCCGTACCCAAAGGGTAAAAACCCTTTGGGTAAGGGACCCCATTACTAAGACTTCGCTGTCTGTCTGTCTGTCTGTCTGTCTGTCTGTCTGTCTGTCTGTCTGTCTGTCTGTCTGTCTCCAGGCTGTATCTCATAAACCGTGATAGCTAGAAAGCTGAAATTTTCACAAATGATGTATTTTCGTTGCCGCTATAACAACAAATACTAAAAATAAAAAAAATAAAAATATTAAAGGGGGTCCCCATACAATAATCGTGTTTTTTTCGTATTTTTTTGCTCAATATTAAAAACGGTAACAGGTAGACGCTTCAAATTTTCACAGAATATTTATTTGTATATTACCTTTCAAAATAAATAATTAAATAATAATAAAATAAATATTAAAGGGGGGCTCCCATACAACAAACGTAATTTTTAAGCAATTTTTACTCGATCTTAATTAACAGGTAGAAACTTGAATATTTGTAAGTAAATATTTAGAAATATATTAACTATTACAATAAATACCTAATCTAATACATAAAAACTCACAAAATGAAAATAATCCGTGCATCTAAACGCGGTGCGAGCGCCGCGCCGCGGTGTGAAGGTGGTGCGAGCGCGAGGCGGTTGATAAGCAACGGCCGCGCGGGTAGCGGGGGAGGTAACATCACGGAGCGAGCCATAGCCGCGCGTATTCGCGCGAGGCGACTCGTCATGCTGCCTGGATGTGTATCAAAAACCTACCTATAAGTTTGCGATTTACTACTTGGAAGTTCGTTGATTTCTCGTTATTTTATACGATTTTCTGTTATAGATGATAGTACGGAACCCTTCGTGCGCGAGTCCGACTCGCACTTGGCCGATTTTTTTAAATATTTTCCTTCATAAATCGAAAAATGTACAACGCAGAAATATTTAAAAACCTGTTTTAGCTTGTGCTAATTAATCTCTTTCATTTGATACCCCACATGATACGGTTAAAGCCATTTAAAATTTGGACCTTCCTTCCTTGCATAAACACCAAAATTTTGTGATTAAATTAATAACGTCGGATTTCCAGTTTTCGGTTTTTTTCCTATATGTGTACTCTAACACAATGCTTCTTGCCAAATTTCATAGTTATAGGTCAACGGGAAGTACCCCATACGTTTTGATTCCCTTGTGAGTTTCGAAATGTGCCTTTTTTACGACATATTCGGCTGTAATATTTTTTTACGAAAACTGAGAAATTTTATTTTTATTTTTGCAGCAAGACACTATGGATTTACATAAATGGTTATAATTTCAACTCGATACCTTAACGCGTTCCCAAGATAAAGGTCTTGACACCCGGACAGACGGACAGACGGACACCAAAGTGACCCTATAAGGGTTCCGATTTTTTCTTTTGAGGTACGGAACCCTAAAAAATGATAAATTTATTCCATTTTGTCCAGCATATTTTGTATAAAGTGCGCACAAATCTGCAAGTGGAAGTGCAAAACGCGCGCACAGTCGTGAGCTCGTGAGTGATGACAGAGACGTGATCTGGCTCGACGTACTCGCCCGCGCGCCGGCCGCCGCCGCGCCGCGCCGGCCGTGTCGAGTGCCTCGGAGACACACACCACTCACAGAAGTACACCTTTTATTATTTATTTAATTTTTATTTGTTTAAACAACAAAACGGGGTTTTCCACAATATAATAGAAAAAAATCAATTGGGCACAATTAACCCAAACTTAGGTTAGGTTAGATTGGGCTTATTTTATCGTGTAACACATCGTTTATCGTTGCACTTCACAGTCAACTCACCCGATGTTTAGCGACGTTAACTTACAAGTACTTATCGATATTTTTATACATATACATTTTCACTTGACTACTAACTCTATCTCTCTAAATGAGCTAAGTATAACAAAGGCGATGGATGCTATATTATAAATCAAAATTACCCGACTGCACAAAAGTGACTTTGGTAGTGTAAATTATATGCACAAAATTGATGTAAATTGTATTTATATAAGTACTATTTCATTGTTACAAAATCAATTGATTTATTCATCAGGAGTTACTGAAAAAGATTATTGGAATAGTTATATATAATTCGAATGAATCTTATAGGTACCCATACAAGGATTTATTAGATAGATAGATAAACTCTGTATTGTTTACATCTTAGATAAAACAAAAATTACATACCGAAAAGGTCTTAGATTCTAGTGAAACAACAGCCGGGCTTATCGCTAAAAGCGATCTATCGATCTTTGTTCTGAGTATCTGACAGAAACTGTACAGCCTAAATACCTGCTATTAAAAACAAGCTCTTATTTTCAAAGGCTATGTTGAATAGATATCTTCTAGATCAACGTGTTCCATTCTCGGTCACACCATCACTTGCCATCTCAGGCGAGCTGGTGATCAAACGCATTGGCGTATCTAGAGATACATACTATCTAGGGTAGACATGGCCCTTAAGATCTCTATACACTTAGATGGGTAACCCAAAATCCTGGGGTGGGCCACAGGCCATTCTGGGGTGGGCCACAGCCCATTCTGGGGTGGGCCTGGATTATATATGCCCATTGTCAAACGTAGATCTATTTTTAGAGCTAAGATCAAGTTTTTTTTTTAGATCAAGATTTTTTTTTTTTTTTTTTGTCTTTGAGCTATACTGCGGATGGACAGATAGCCACGGCGAAACTATAACGTTTCTGTGTTGGCTATGGAACCTTAAAAAATGGTAGGTTATTTAAAAACCCGAGTTCGGTATCTGTTGTGTATTTGTACTGTGAGTAGGTTCTGTGAGTGAGAGCAAGATTACCGGGGTGACTCTGGAGTGTGTGATCTCTTACCTTGCCTCTTCAGTAATATTTTGTAAATATGTTTTTCATTTGGATCATAAATTAAAGTATTTGAAATTAGTCATCAAGCTAAGAAAATTTTTAAAGAACGTAATCACAAAAATAAATACCTAATAACAATATCAGCCTTCTTAGCTCCCATAGTACAAGCATTATGGGATATTGATATCTGATATAATATAATATGTATAATACTATTTTTTATATAAACACATTCTTATGATAGATGGAAACAGCCAGGCATAAAACAAACATGGAATGAACTGGGTGAGAATCAAACCCACAACCTACAAGACATAAGACAAAATTAGTTATAAATATCTTGTCTCATTTTGAACATTACTCGCCAATATCGTCAGTTTTAGTAGGTTTATTGAAATAATAGACATTTAGTATAAAAGAAAAATTACCTTTTCCAACCGTGCGGCCATTTAATACTAGATGGTCAAACACCAAACCGAATAACTTGTATATTCTGATTCACTTCTGAATAAACAAGTTCCGAACTAAAAATGATGTCGTGCATAATCTTCTCAGCCACTTAGAAACTCACACCTACTATTACACAGTTACAACAGTTTCAGATAACTTGAGGAAATGCCTCAAGGTGGAAGATTCTCACAAAATACGGACGTATTTTTATATATTATAGCTTCTTAGAATACTTTAAGCGTTGTCGGGTTTGTAAACAAAAACTTGAGGGAGTTCTTTACAGTTTTATACGAGATCGGGCGCGCACTTTCACAAAAGATTCGACGACGCGGAACTAAACTGATGCTTAACTTCTTTTAGAGCGGATTGTTTTATCTTTTGTTGTGTGTTGTGCTGAGGAAATAAGTTTAAATGTGAATACTTATCTGTATCTTGTAAATACATAATTCTGTCAAATTGAATTACTGAATCAGATTGAATCAAGAATAACTCTCTGCCAAAATAGTAACTGGAGCTATTATTTCCGCAGAGACTTGAAATTTGGAAGGAGTCATCTTTGTGACGGGCGTATAGTAAGAAATGATGATAAGACGTTTTTGGGTATGTTCGCAGGTAACATAGTATTAATCAAATTACAAAATTAATTCCAAAAATTAAGATTTAGTGCAATTTAATGACAAAAAGGTTATTGCTACGATCTGTTCTATTAGATATGCTATTGAAAGCAGGGTGGTGACCATAAACCTTCTCGTCACTGGGATCCCTGTAGATTGCGATCTACTATGTAACAATGTTGTGTACCCCGAATCCAAGTTGCATATTATGTACTTAGCAAATCTACGCACATACACAGTAAGACTGAATATAAGTAAAACAGGTAGATGGAAACAAACATTATCGCTTAATAACAAAAGGAAGTATCATTTCCTCGTGCGGAAGCGAGAAATGAAGGAATCATAGCTCCACCTCGCGCGGTAGCGGGGGATGAGCGTCGCGTGGGCAGCGGGGGGTGAGCGCCGCGCGACAGCGGGGGATGAGCGCGGTCATCAGAGGAAACGCTCATTTGTCATTCACACCGTATAAGCAACAACATATATCGTCGTATCCGTGATCCGTCGAAGACAGCCACAATTATAAGACCCTAGGTTTTCAGGAGGAGGTTTTTTCTGATTATCTCTAAAACTTCTTAAACTTTTTTTGTATTCTAAATTAATATATGATACAACAGGCAGTTGATTATATTTTTTTATTTATTTTTATCACGTTCACGTCAATTTAATCGCCATTATGGCTCTTTTCGGTGAATAAAATTTCGGAGCACGCTTGAATATAATAGACGTTACGACCTTTTTCGTTGTCAGCCGCGAGTATCACGCAGCAATTTTAACGTGGAATAAGGCCGCGCAGGCGTTGTAGCTGTTTGCGACAGCAAAAATCGGACGCAGTGGCGTTAGTGGCTCTATTCGACGGACAGTATTGTTATGTGGCTCTTTGCAATTTTTTAAACTCTTTTTTTTAAGGCTAATTATGGGTTTTTAAGCTATTGCATAGCTTCTATCGCGGGCCTTGAGCGTGAAGACCGAATCCAGAAATTCCGTAACGGAAATAACCTAACACACCGCGCGTAAAGCTATTATGCAATAGCTTTACCGCGGCAGTCTCCGAGTGCCACACGTCTTTTTAGGGTTCCGTACCCAAAGGGTAAAAACGGGACCATATTACTAAGACTTCGCTGTCTGTCTGTCTGTCTGTCTCTAGGCTGTATCTCATAAACCGTGATAGCTAGAAAGCTGAAATGTTCACAAATGATATATTTCCGTTGCCGCTATAAAAACAAATACAAAAAATTAAAAAAAAAAATATTAAGGGGGGTCCCCATACAATAAACGTGTTTTTTTCGTATTTTTTGCTCAATATTAAAAACGGTAACAGGTAGACGCTTCAAATTTTCACAAAATATTTAATTGTATATTACCTTTCAAAATAAATAATTAAATAACAATAAAGTAAATATTAAAGGGGGGCTCCCATACAACAAACGTAATTTTTAAGCAATTTTTACTCGATCTTAATTAACAGGTAGAAACTTGAATATTTGTAAGTAAATATTTAGAAATATATTAACAATAAAAATAAATACCTAATCTCGTTATGCCATCGGACCCTGTGGTTATACATCGTGTATAAACATAGGACCGCTGACTTAGCGTTGGTCGCCCGGCGTCGTGGACGCATTCCTTAAGATAAGAGCGCCGATCGAGGCAGTAGGTTAAGTAGTTTTACTCACTCTAATTTTAACAGCAGTGCATCGTGCACGTTAATTATAATTCATTTTAATTTGTATTTTAAATAAATTAGTTTTTAAAAACATAAATCGAGCTTCATTAAATTTAACTGGCGCAGCCGGTAGGATCTCGTGCGCGTTATAGGCTGTGCCATTCCGTAAAAATCCTCAGATTCGCGGAAAACCGGAGGTTCCAGCCAACGCAGCGCCGCCAGCGCCGAGCACGAGACGACCACCAAAAAAAAATTTTGTTAAAGAAGATCAAGCCCGGAGTCGACCTAGACTGGAGGATGAGAATGGCGGTAATGTGAGTAGACCTTTTCACATTTTCCTCACCATTTTATCTATTCCGGTTGTCGGCATAGTTGCGTAAATTAAGTTATTTGATTTCCTTAGCGGACAACTAAATCGTGCCTATTAAGTAGTTTAATTCGTAGCGGACAACTAAAATTGTGTCTATTAAATATCTTGTTTAAGTAAGTGTAACTAGCAATTTAATTTAGGTAACTCGATATTTAAGTAATTAAGTAAGTAAGTAAAATGGAACAAATTCGAATGATCCCAAAGGACCTCCTTTGTTTAATACCTAAATTCGACGGAGATGAGGGGCTATTGAATCTGTTCCTTAAAAAGGCGACATACATAGTAAAGTCTTACGCGTCCCCTGCATGTCCGCCTGCACAGCAACAATATGTGTTCCATGCTGTTACCAGCCGGCTCGGCGGAAGAGCCGCAAACTTGTTGAGCGAGCGAGAGGATATAGTCACATTCGAAAGCCTTAAAGAAATTCTTATACAGCATTTCGGCGATCCTAGGTCGGAGGAGTGTATAGCGATTGAATTAGAGCAATTAAAAATCAAACAAAACGAATCTTACATTGACTTCTGTCACCGTATCCAACACACGCGATCAACCTTATTTGCCAAGGTTAACTTAATACCAGACGAGGGAGTCAAAGCGGCCAAAATGATTGTCTATAACAATTTGTGTCTAAATGTCTTCTTATATAATTTACCAGAGGACCTCATACGTATAGTCCGTCTGAAAGGCTGTACCAACCTTGAATTAGCCCTAGCGATCGTTACAGAAGAAGTCAACTTCTTAAACCAATATAACTTAAGAAAACAGACGCGCTCCAGCGCCCCATCACAGCCGCGCCCCGCGTTGCCCCAAATAAATACACCAAATACGAAATTTAAATTTGGCATACCCCATGGTCAAGGTTACAGACCATACACCATGCCCAGCCAGCCACATAGGTTTGGCGCTCCAACCCAACAAAGTTTTAGACCAAGTTTTTCGCCCATGCAGCAAGGTTTTAGACCGAATCTACCAGTCCAGCAGCCCACCGGATTTCGATTTAACTCGCCGCAACCAAATTTCAAATATGGAATGCCTCAAGGACAAAACTTTAAATTCGGAATACCACAGCAAGGCTTTAGGCCCCAATTAATGCCGCCGCAGCCCCAGCAGCCGCAGCAACAATTTAAATTCGGTATCCCACAACAGTCAAGGCCATCCCCGTTCACAGGAAGAGAACCGTTTGAGAACACGGACGTATCAATGCGCACAGCGCGCCCGCTACGACAGAACGCGCTAGAAGTACCCGAGACGTATGACGCAGACTACTACTACCCAGAAGAGAACATCGAATCTACTGACGACTACCAATATTACGACTACAAATACAACGCTTCCCAAGAAGAGGACAATGTATTGTGTAATTACATCGAATCTGACCAAAATTTTACGACACAGGCCTCGACGCCACCAGAGAAATAGTACAAATAAATTGTAACGCGCTATATAAATTACCGCACATATATATACCGGAGATAGACAGCTACTTTATGATAGACACTGGTAGTATGAGATCATTTGTCAGTACCGCACTGGTCGAAAGGTTCTTCACGAACTATCTATGCTATGAACCGTTTGAGGTCGTAAGCACGCACGCCCGTAGCCAGCACAACGAGACGATTCTGATACCCATGCTTGATATATTCAGGTGTGGCGGCCAACACAAGTTCTACGTCTATGACGTCGACAGAAGATATGACGGCCTTATAGGTTCAGACCTATTAAAACAACTAAGGGCAAAAGTTGATATGGGCAACCAAGTCCTCATTACGCCGCATACAGAAATACCCATTATGTACAGCCCTCCACATGAAATAACTTTGGAGCCAAGGACGGAGACACGAGTAGCAGTACCCACCAACATGCAAGATGGAGAAGCAGTACTGGACTACATCGATTTTGGTCCAGATGTAAGAATGCCAAGCGCATTAGTAACCTGCTACAACTCTTACGCTCACACAGTGATCCAGAATGCTTCGGATCAACAAGTAACCGTAACATTCGAAGAGCCAATAGAAGCAGTCCCCTATGAGAAAGAAGAAGTTCCAGTCAACACGATGAACGGCAAGCACGACATCGACAAGCTGCTGAAGAAGAACTTGCAGAAGTTGAGACTAGAACATATGAACGGAGAAGAAAGGAAGAGTGTAGAAGAGTTGTGCTATGGATATAGAGATATATTCCACTGCGAAGAAATCCCGCTCTCCTTTTCAAGTGGAGTGAAGCACGAAATAAGAACCAAAAATGAGGACCCTATCTACATTAGACCGTACCGACAACCACCGGTCTATAATGCGGAGATACAGAAACAAGTCGAAAAGCTGATAAAGAACGATGTCATTAGGGAATCACATTCCCCCTGGAGCGCACCGGTCCACCTGGTGCCAAAGAAGGCCGACGCCTCAGGCGAAGTAAAATACAGAATGGTCATTGACTACCGAAGGCTAAATGAGATAACCACCGATGATAAATATCCACTTCCGAACATCACGGAACTATTCGACAAGCTGGGTAAGGCTACTTACTTCAGCACAATCGACCTCGCCAGCGGGTATCACCAGCTAGAGGTGAGAGAAGAAGATCGGCAAAAGACAGCATTTTCAACCCAATCAGGACATTACGAGTTTACCCGAATGCCATTTGGATTGAAGACTGCTCCTGCCACGTTCCAGAGGACGATGGATAACGTATTGAGAGGATTACAGGGCATTCATTGTCTTGTTTATCTTGATGATATAATAATCTATTCGTCCAGCCTACAGGAACATATAGACAAGCTGCGAAAGGTGTTTGACCGCCTCAGGGCCACCAATCTAAAAGTGACCCTGGATAAGTGCGAATTCTTCAGAAAAGAAGTTTTGTACTTAGGCCACATGATAACCAAAGATGGCCTAAAACCAAACGATGACAAGATCCACACAGTGCTGAACTTCCCCATTCCAAGGACAGCAACCGAGATCAAGAGCTTTCTCGGTCTGGTCGGATACTACAGAAAATTCATCAAGGACTTTGCAAAAATCACGCGTCCGCTCACCAGTTGCTTGAAGAAACGACAAAAAATTGAATTAACCGACGAGTACATAGCAGCTTTCGAGAGGTGCAAAGAACTACTAGTAAATGCCCCGATTCTACAATTCCCGGACTTTGAAAAACCGTTTATACTCACCACGGACGCCTCGGACTTTGCAATAGGAGCCGTACTATCACAAGGCACTTTAGGAAACGACAAACCAATCGCATACGCCAGCCGAACGCTGAACGATGCCGAAACAAGATATAGTACTGTGGAAAAAGAACTACTAGCCATAGTCTGGGCTGTGAAACACTTCAGACCCTATCTCTACGGTAGACGGTTCACCATCTATACCGACCATCGCCCCTTAGCTTGGCTGAACAGTATGAAAGAACCGAACAGCAAGTTAACACGCTGGAAACTCAGACTAGCAGAGTTCGACTATGACATCGTATACAAGAACGGAAAACAAAACGTTGTCGCTGACGCTTTATCTAGAATAAAGGTAAATGCATTAAGCCAAGACGAATCTATGATAGTGAACGTAGGAGAAGACCAGTCGCAAGAAGATATAGACGAGGTCATGAAAAACATACGGCTGTTGAAAGAAGACCTAGCTGCACGTAATATTGAGGACGAAAGTACTGTAACTATATCGTCGGGAACCGACAGTATAATTTCGATACCATCGTCACGGGAACCGAAATCTCCCTACTCAATACCATCACCGAGCAGTGATACACTGACAGCCTCTCTAGGCTCGACTGAACATTCTACTTATGAGACTGATACATCAGGAATACCCATCTTAAATGAAGCAATAGATACAAAGCCAAATCAAATATTGGTTCATACCTGGTTCAGAAATGAAATCTCTACTAAAGATATCTCAAGACCGAAACAGAAGATCCGTGAAGTACACTTACCGGTAGACAGACCAGACCTAGTCAAGAAATTCTTAAAAGAATATATAAATCCGAAAACGAAGTATTTCATATACTTTGAAGACAAGGCTCACCGGAAACAATTCGCGGAAGCAACAATCGCCCTTTTTAAGAAAGACACAGTTAAAATACTAGAATGCACGGAAAGAGTCGTATACGTGGAAAAAGAAGACGAACAGAAGGACATAGTCCAGAAGCACCATGAAGGAAAAACTTGCCACCGAGGTCAAAAGGAAACACTGATGAGAATCAGGCGTACTTACTACTGGCCCAACATGGAAATTACGGTAGCAACAGTAATAAACAGCTGCGACAGCTGCAAGGCCATGAAATATGATCGGAACCCACTAAAACCGGAATTACAATTGACCCAGACGCAGACCAAACCTTTCGAAGAACTATTCATCGATATATTTAGTATCGATAGCAAAACTTATTTGACCATCATAGATGCTTTTAGTAAGATCGGACAGGCAATTGAAATTAAATCTAAAACAACTCCCGAGGTGATCAGAGCGTTAATCAAATACTTCGCTATATACGGAGTACCACATAGAATAAGCGCCGACGCTGGCGCTGAGTTCAATAACACGCTACTGAAGGAAACCTTACAGCTTTACAAAATTAACTTGCACATAGGAACCCCGCACAACCCAAATTCGATGGGAATAGTCGAGCGATTCCACTCGACACTAATCGAAATATATAGATTGGCCAAATATGAACATAAGGTCACTGATGCCGCGTCAGTAATGACGTACGCACTTATGGCTTACAACCACACGATCCATAGTACCACAGGTATGGCCCCGTTTGAAATAGTTTTCGGTCATACAGACGCAAACAACCCGTTCAACGTGGATTATCAAAAAGATTATACTCAATAAATGGTCCAAGAGCACAGAAAACGTACAAAACATCTATATGAATATTTGACGAACAAAATAATAGGCGTTAAAGAAAAGGTTAGACAAAAGCGTGGAGGTGAAAGGAAGTTTGACATAGAACAAGACGACAAGGTATTTATAAAAGGAGTCAACGTAAGAAGGAGTAAAGATAAACCTCGATACCAAAAGGCAGAGGTGATAGGAGAAATAAGTAGAAATACTGTCCCAATCAATGTAAGAGGACGAGAGACTAGAACGGCAGTAAAAGACATTAAACGTCCTTCACAGGTACCTGGGCGTGCTCATGGCGATGACAACATGCCAGGGCTTAGTACTTCAAAGGATCACTCACAACCCAGGGATCCTCCCGATAAAAGAAGGTCAAGCGAAGATCAGCACCAACCAATGGACCCTAATAAAAATTCTAGACCTTAGCTTAATTCGGCAAGATTTGGAGTTTAATACAAATAGGTACATGAACTTGAACAAATACATGAGAGAACATTCGGAAAAGGAAGACGTCTTCAATGCAGTAATTCAGATTAAAACGCAAACCGATTTTACTAAAGATCTGGCTACAGAAAAACTGAGCGAAATATTGCCTCCCAAAAGACACAAACGCGGCCTTATTGACCCTCTCGGCTCGATCATAAAGTTGATTACGGGAAATTTGGACAGTGACGATGCTTTAAGATACGACGCGCTTATTAATAACGTAAAAACGCAGCAAAATGCTATCACTCAAAGATTCACGGTTATCGCTGAAATGTTGGAAACGTTAGTCGACACTACTAATAATACCCAATTAAATTTTATTCAAATCGATAAGGCTATTACTAGCATTAGGCAAAGACTAAATGAAACTTACAGAGAACAAGGATTGTTAAAAATATATAACATTTATACACTGTTTCTACATAATTTTCAAACGCTGTACACTAAGATAAGTGAACTTGAAAATGTAATTGCATTCAGTAAACTAGGAATGCTTCACCAATCGGTTATAAATACCGATGAATTATTAACGATTTTAGAAAATATTGAAAGGCAAAATTATAACCTTGTATTTTCGGCTAGCCTAGAGAACTTAGTTAAAATAGAACATAGTATAAAACCTAAAATATATGTAAAAGGAAATCAGATAACATTCATTTTAGAAATACCCCTTGTAGATGATAACACTTATACATACTATAAAGTTTTGCCGTTGCCGACAACCAACACCTTAAACCAAATCTCCATCATCTTACCAAAATTCCCATTCCTCCTTGTGAAAGGGTCGAAAACAGTATCGTTGCATGCCCCCTGCAAGGAAGCAGACGAACTCCTATTCCTGTGTGAAGAAGAAGACACGTCGCCCTTCGTCAGAGACGAGTGCGTGGTCAACCTAGTCACGTTCACCCGAAACACATCGAGCTGTACGCCTATCGTCGTCGACATTCAAAACGTCAAAGTCGAGAACATACAACGCGACAGATGGATGTTGTACACCAAATCCAGCACCATCTTGACACAAACTTGCGACGGAGACAGCACTCACCGCACCGTACAGGGCACATACGTGGTTACGTTAGACGACGAATGCGAGCTACAAGTAGAAGGCAGGAAGCTCAGGAGACATTTGGGAATAGCTCGAGATCTACACCTGCCGGCCCTGCCGGTCATCGACCTGCCGGAAATAACACCAAGGACAACCTTCCCAGAGACGAACCTAGTGATCCTGGACAATGTGGAATTGACGAATCTTCAACATTTGACAACCATGTTAAAACAAAGTGAAAGTGACGTGAATAATGAAGGTGTCATCGTTTTGGACAGACTAAGTGTGGGCACAGTCGTATTATTTGCGATACTCGGTATCGCAGTTATTACAGTCTTAGTAAAGAAGTATTACCCGATTCGAAGTTTTCGGATCCGAAATAATCCAACCGAAAACTTCGAAGTTAGGGAGGAAGGCGTTATGCCATCGGACCCTGTGGTTATACATCGTGTATAAACATAGGACCGCTGACTTAGCGTTGGTCGCCCGGCGTCGTGGACGCATTCCTTAAGATAAGAGCGCCGATCGAGGCAGTAGGTTAAGTAGTTTTACTCACTCTAATTTTAACAGCAGTGCATCGTGCACGTTAATTATAATTCATTTTAATTTGTATTTTAAATAAATTAGTTTTTAAAAACATAAATCGAGCTTCATTAAATTTAACTATCTAGTACATAAAAACTCACAAAATGAAAATAATCTGTGCATCTACACACGGTGCGAGCGCCGCGCCGCGGTGTGGTGGTGGCGCGAGCGTGAGGCGGTTGCTAAGCAACGGCCGCGCGGGTAGCGGGGGAGGTAACATCACGGAGCGAGCTATAGCCGCGCGTATTCGCGCGAGCGTCGTCATGCTGCCCGGATGTGTATCGAAAACCTACCTATAAGTTTGCAATTTACTACTTGGAATTTCGTTGATTTCTCGTTATTTTATACGATTTTCTATTATAGATGATAGTACGGAACCCTTCGTGCGCGAGTCCGACTCGCACTTGGCCGATTTTTATTACATAATTTCTCACAAAAACGTAACTTAACAGCAAATCACACGTATCGCAAGCTAAAGTTACTGTACGAAAATTGCTTTTTGTAGTCGGGTATTTTATTTTTCTTTTAATATAATATAGTTGTTTGCAATTGTTTATGGTGGATAGATTTGGTAAGTGACTACATCTTACTTAATGTAAAACGACGATCCGAAATGGTAATCACACTCGGGCTGAAATGGTAAGAAAAAGATAGACGTTTTCAGTTCCAAGCATCGAAACGCTGCGCTGTAGCCCTGCGCTGTAGCCCTTCAATATTAAAAAAATAAAATCAATTTCATATAAACTGTTACAGTGTCACAACAAAGTGCATATATTTTTATTTATTTTTTGTGAAAAAAAGTTATAATACATTTATGTAATATTCATGACGCGTATTTCTCGAATTGGCTGACATATAGACGAGATTAAACGTAATCTGTGTGAAAAGTAAAATCGCAAACATAAAGCTTAAGAAATGGCCAAAGGCGAATAAATACGTAAAAATCATGGGAGCATGCCGGTCCCTGAGCAAACGAAGGAAACCGAACATTTGTCATTCGCAGTAGGTATTCTCAGAGATGTGCAAAAAGCAAATAGTGTGGCGTCATTAATCATGGCATGTGGCGGACGCCGAGAGAGGTCGCCGCCGCCGCCGCCGAGGTGTTGCCACTCATTCATTGTATCCAGGAGGGGTAGGTGTGGACCAACCCTTGCTTTATTTTAATTTTCCAGAAAAGATGTCTCAAATCCTGGCCGCAAAATGAAAAAATGTGCCCTTGGTAAATGTGTGCCATCTTCAGGATCACTACACCAATTTTATATTTAATGGCAATTGAGTTTATTAGCTACGGCAAAAAATATACAAAAGATATATTATAGGTATGTACTTAGATACCCTAATTACTAGAGAAAAACAATCATTTAACCCAGACCGATGAAAATCTAAATTAATCTAAACGTTCAAATCCGCAAATCCACTACCGATTACAGCGTACCCAGCTGTAAATGCTTACGCGTTGGACTAAGTACGCACCTCATTTAATTTCAGTGATACGTTGCGTCAATCATGCGTCCAGAATTTGTACCTATTTGATTCTTGACCCAAATATAATGTTTAGCGAGATCTTTCTAAGATATTGGTCGATGCTCCTCGCTATGAGAGTGTGAACCGATACGTAGATCGGAAGGATGATCGGCGAGTCGACATCCCACATGGCGGATGTCTCATGAGCCAAGGCAAGGTAGGTACTTGCTTGGACAAGTAGCCGCGCTCGTAGCGTAGCTTGACTACGTGTTCTCAAGCGATCACAACAAACGGACCGGTCAGTCTTCGGATGGTTGATCGTGAGTGATATTTCTTTCTGAGCGCTACCGTGGGTCAGATGGCACGTTAAATTGTAGGTCCCAGTTGTTTGTTCTTAAAAACAAAAATCATCAAGTCACATCAGAGGCTTTTCGGCAATTTAATAACTCTAACTAGGGCTGGCCACTCAGTCTATACCAACTTACTTTTAAGATACGTGCTGGTCTTCTATTTCTCAGCTTTCAAGAGATTCACGTCATGATGACATCATTTATTATCGTTTTCTCAAGCTTTTAACGTTCCGTACTATAGGAACAGAAATGAACGTAAGCTATACTCGTGAAAGGTCATAATATCTGTGTTCACTTGAGGCCACATAATTGAATTCTTCTTGTTTTACGTAAGCTATCTTTATTTCCTCCTGGAGCTGGAATATTTCGCTATTTTTCCTTTAACAACGATAGCATAGTGTAGACCAGTAACCAAGCTTTGGTTATAAATAATTATTTATATTTTATTTTGGTTAGGAGAACATATCTGGGAATTGAATCAACTTATTGGCATGAGGTATAAGTATTTATTATTCCTACACATACGTTTTTAAGTAACTTGGTTGTATTTAAAGTTAGTGAGTGAATGTAATTACGGCCAGTTTAAAATTGTCTATTCCTAATACAACGTAGAATTAAATACATCGATGTGACTATTGAAACATACCTAGTGTGTATATGTATTTGTTACTATTTTATTACAATTTGATTAATTAGTTTGTACATACAAAGGCTGAAAAAGAGATAATTAGATCTATATGAGCACTTTGCGAGAAACACGGAGTCTGAAACAAATGTAATGTGGGCCCAGCTAAATAATTATAATATTATTATTTTTTTACTGTATAATTTATTTCCCTTTCCAGCTTCTGTGCTGAGCAAGCTCTATTATCTTCAATTTCTGTAGAAAAATTGGATATCTTAACTACAAGTACTACACAATATTGAAGTGCATTATCGATCTTATCTAATCTCTATCGTTTGAATGCTGAATCTAATCGATTGAATGCGCAAATGTCTCTGGCTTTTGCGTTTCACATTTTTGTAAAAAAATAAATGAACAAGTTATACATTTTAATTTATTTTCTATGTCAATTGTTTTAACAGATATACGGAGTGTTTGTAAATGAGGAACTCGGAGCGAAGCCTAGAGCGAGCTGTGTAACTGTGTAGTGCAGTAGGGTGTTTATTTTGTAGAGCGATATCCCTCGGCTCTAGTCGTTTATCAGAACCGCCGCGGCTATAAATAAAAACCTAATTTCGTTTAGTCACAAAGGCTTCATTATTGTACTTAGGGAATTTTTGGACCTTTGTGTTAAGGGAAAAGGTTCGCTATTTTAGTGCTGGACTAGATGTGTCGATTTAAAATAAAATGTGTTGGGGAACTTAACGTTTATAAATAATATATTATGGTTTTAATCATTATATTTAACAAATCTATTACAAAATTTTATGTAATAAAAAAAACCCATTTCACGATCACAGTCATGCTTAAAGTAGTTTTGCGAATAGCACATCTCGCGAGCACATTTTTCTGCAACAATTGCGTTCTGTGTGTGCATGCTTCATTCACAACTCAGGTCTCACTTATTCTATTAAGGAAGACATTTTAAGAAAGATAGGATAAATCAAATCAAAAATGTAAATTATAGATAAAATAGTTATAGACTTTAGATATAGGTATCCTCATAAGATTTGTAATAAATGTGTATTTATAAATTCGGATAACTTTACTAATATGTATATCCTCCTAGTTATATGTAATGTATATTAGGCATAACAAAAACTGTCATGACGAGATAGTCCTAATCCAATCCTAATCCAATCTAACAGGCTGCGCCTAGTAAGGCAACCGTCAGATATAGTTGTTTTTAGCTAATTAAGTTTTCATTTTCTATGCTAATTTTCATTTTCTATGCTAGCATAGAATATGTGAGAACTTATTTGGTTTTCAAACTTAGTTGCGAAATCAAATGTGGTACCTAACTGAACCCTGATTCGATTTCCAACCTTATCATTATACTGTCTATACACGAATTATTACCTAATATATAATAAATAACTATAAAAGTTGCGAAGTTTTTCACAAAAATAAAGCCAACACGCGTTGCTTCAAGTCCCTCCATGCTATTTACCTATACATTTCTAGCTAGATATTGTTTTTTTTTTGTTTTTGGATTTTAAAAGTAGCTGTTTGCAATGAATCTGTAAAAAAATATAAGTCAAAGTCAAAGTCAAATCATTTATTGCTCTATTATGTTATGTACATACATTAGTAGGAATAATATAATAACCCCATTAGAGGTATCGCAATTGTAAGTGTCTGCATGGAGCTGTGTGATGTCTGCATGGAGCGCGAGCGGCCCGATCTGTTTCTTATTTATAACATTTTATCGTGTAAAATCTCGTCTACTGTATAATAACTTTTTTCAATTAATATTGTTTTTAATTTATTTGAAAAGCTACCATCATTTTCGTCACTTTTTAGGTCTTCGGGTAGCTTATTAAATATTTTTATAGCCATTGCTTGGGGACCACTGCTTTTCATTGCTAGTCTTGATTTTTGTGTCATTAGTTTACATTTGAATCTAAGCGGGTACCTACGCGATTCGTCCGATAGTTTTTCGAAATGTTTTGATTATTTTTTTACAAAATTGCATATTTCTAGTATGTAAATTGACGCAACAGTTAATATTTTATATTTTATGAAGTATGGTTTATGGAAGTGCGTTTTCGTGATGTGCGGAGTTTTAATTTGGGCAAGGATTCGAATACATATTTTTTGTGCGACGAATATTTGATTAACGTTAACGCTACTGCCCTAAAGTAAAATTCCGTACCGAATCCATGAACATATAGTATGAATATATAATAGTATGCATAATAAGCCGACAGCGCCTTGTCGAGGTCAGTGGCTTCTCGCAGTTCCCTAAGTGCATACACAAAGCTAGCTAATTTTGATTGATTTTTTTTAATATGAAATAGATAGCAAAAAACATAACCCTCCTTCTTTCGCAGTCGGGTAAAAAGTGACTTGCTGAAAGATTAATCAACTTCAAAATCGATTTTACACGGTAAATACAAGCATTTTAGCTGGTTTGAAGGTATCAAACGATAGGTATCAGTGTACCAGCCAACACAGTTCAATAGAAAAACGAAATTTCAAAACAGAAAAAATGAGTTCTCAATTTAGATAAAAGAAGCTCGTGAGTACGCCCATACTGTAGTCAGTATCTGCGGCCGGCCCGCTCCCCTGGGATACCTAATTCCTTTGATGTGTAATGGAAATGGATTAGCCTCAAAGCTATTGTGCGTGAATCTGACAGTAGATACGGAAAAATATCAATAACTACCTTAATGCAACCTGAGAGCGGTGTCGTTTGATCCTATGTAGGTATGTGTATTACCTTACCTCTCTGCTTTTTATTCATTTATTTATTTAAAATTGTGTTGGTCATGTTTTGTACTAATTTTTCCATTTGTTCATTTATTCTCCTGTTGGATAGTAAGCCTCGCTCATAGACATTTTTCATTTATTTCACCGAGTGCATTTTAGTCCACTGTTACTAAACTTTCAAAGCCTGCTTGACTGTGAGTTTTTATGTAAATGTTTACATACATTCATAAACATCTTTTATTTATCTAGTTTTGCCTATAACTGACGTGATCAAATCATGAGACATGGATCACTTTTTATAGGTATAAAGTTTTATTTGAAAGTAAGTTAAATTTACCTGATAATGTTAAAATAATTTTCTCAACATAATGCCACGATATCGGAGTGTCGGTGATAGCGAAACTATCGAACACCGGATCTTTCTTATATGGTGTGCTGAGATGAAGCTTTCTTATCATTACACTATGTTTTATACTTCTCTGTTAAAACAAGTAACATTTTAACGATCTGAAACGTCTAATCATCATTAATCATCTTTCTGCCATTCCAACTCCCGACTGCACTCCTTTTATTTTTAGTCAATTTTCCGAGTGTGATGTTAAGAAGAGCGTTATGTCGATATCCTCCAATGCCATAGGCGGGGATAGCATTAGTCGGAACATGCTTTTGCCTATTCTAGACATTATTGTTCCCATTCTCTGCGTTCTGTTTAATAATTCCATCACAAATGGGGAATTCCCATCAATATGGAAAGATGCGCAGATCCTACCTTTACCAAAGAACCCTAAACCTAAATCCTTTTCTGATTTCCGTCCTATTTCTATCCTTCCTTTCCTGTCCAAAGTCTTGGAGCGTCTTGTCCATAGACAACTAAACGAATTTCTGAATAAACAAGACCTTCTAAATCCTTTCCAATCCGGTTTCCGTCCTGGGCATAGCACTGTAACCGCACTGGTGAAAATTACCGATGATATTCGCATGGGTATGGATGATGGCAAGCTTACTGTTCTAACTTTGTTAGACTTCAGTAATGCTTTTAATGCCGTCAATTTCGATATCCTGCTTGCATTGTTACGCTCTATTAACATATCTCCATCGGTGATTGATTGGTTTCGCAGTTACCTGCAGGGGCGCCGGCAACGTATTCGCCTCGAAGATTGTTTTTCTTCTTGGTGTAATACCATAGCTGGCGTGCCACAAGGCGGCGTCTTGTCACCTCTTCTTTTCGCAATTTTCATAAATACTATCTCCCAGCGCCTTGTTTCTTCCTACCATCTTTATGCAGACGACCTTCAAATTTATTCGCAAGCCCGTCTTAGTGATTTAGATATGGCTGTAGCTGCCATTAACTCTGACTTGCGCCATATCAATGAATGGAGCAAATCCTTTGGTTTAAAAGTTAACCCTACAAAATCGCAAGTCATAGTCATAGGTAGCTCATACGCGATCTCCAGAGTTGACTGGGGCAAAATTTCTGGAGTTGTATTAGATGGGATTTTGCTACCATTCAGTGATTCAGTTAAAAATCTTGGTGTAATTTTTGATCGCACGCTAAGTTGGGATATCCATTTAAAGTGTTTAAGCAGCAAATTATTTGCATCCGGTGGTTCACTTAGACGCCTACGAAATTTTCTACCCACTGCTACTAAAGTTGCACTCGCACAGTCTCTTCTCCTACCTATTCTAGATTACGCAGATGCTTGCTTTCTTGATCTTACAGAAGTCCAGCTAGAGAAACTTGAGCGCCTTCAAAACTATTGCATTAGATTCATATTTGGCCTACGCAAATATGATCACGTGTCTCAATTTCGCGCTAAGCTCAAGTGGCTTCCTATTCGCCTTCGACGGAATGCTCATATTCTCTCTCTTCTCTATAACACTCTTTTCAATCCTTCTACTCCCCGCTACCTAAAAGAACTCTTCTGCTTTTGGCATTCTTCTCACCCCTTACCCTTAAGATCTAATGACAACTTCATTCTTAAGACTCCTAATGCACAATGTACGAGTTTCTATGGTAAATCATTTGCATTCCAAGCAGTCCAATTGTGGAATTTGTTGCCAGTCTTAATTAGACAAGCTCCGTCACTCGCTGTCTTTAAAGCACAAGTGGAGAAATTTTATTTGACGCAGTTACCACCTCACTGATTCTTTCACTGTTTTTCATTGCGATTTTCATTGTTTATTTTTATCTTTTTAAATGTAACAAGTATTTAAGTATATATATAATATATGTATATATTAGTTTATTATATATATTTAATTTAATTTATGTATTAGGATGTAACTTGTATTAGTACGTATGTATTGTAATTGTATAGTTGTATACATGTCTTTTTTTTTTCTCTCTTCGATTCTCTTTGTTAGTTACCCCACCATCTATTTATTATTATAATTTGTCCATCCCAAGGTTGCCTGGAAGAGATCGCTATTAGCGATAAGGCCGCCTGTTGTTTCACTAGCATTTAAGCCCTTTTCACTATGTAATTTGTGTTTTAGTTAAGGTGTGAACAATAAAGAGTTTATCTATCTATCTATCTATCTATCTAATCAGTCAAATATGTCTCCTCACGCAGTAGTGTCAATTGACTCTTGTATCTGAAAATCTGTTATTTTACACTTAGGTTGTTTAAACTACAGGGCAAATCGAGCCATTCAAAAAGTAGCTGACGCGATTCACCCCCGAGGCCGAGCCGTGCAATTCAAAATAAGACGGTCGCCGACTCGCCCCATGGGCCGAACTTGCCGTAGGCAAAACGGTAAACGAGTCAATGAAAGCATAACCAAACGTCCCAGACATAGACAACAGTGCTTTAATTCACTCCAATATTTGTGGATGAAGACTCTGTTGATTTTCATATAATTATATCCAAGCTCGCTAGAAGCGGGAATAACCGAGAAGCTTCCAAGATTAATTCCTCCTCATCCCGTACATTGAAATGCAAAGTGCACCGTGTTCACACATGTCCTGAGCGGGATAATGCGCTAAATAAATGCGAGCGAAGTCGCGCGCGGCGCAGGTGGCGCCACCTACACATGGCGTGGGGATGGACGGCACGGGAGCTTTATTGTTTGGTGTTTGTAACAGTTTCACAGTGAAAGGGGGTTTGTGGGTACGGCATGTTTAAACGTATTTTTGAGGGGAGAGCTTGTATAAAATTAAAAGGGTTTATCAACTTTTCCTCTTTTCCTCAGGCGTTCATTTGTTTACATGAAAAGTAACCATCAGTTTTAAATCAATGTTCAATGATACATTCTTATTGGTGTGTTTTAGTCTCGATTGGGAGCCTGTTCTCGTTATCTTGTAATATTTATCTGTAGACAAATGGTAGTCTATCAACAAAACAAAACCGTAGAACCGGTTTAGAAGGTATTAAAAGGTAAAATGTACAAAATGTTTGCTTGCAGAGACAGGGAATCGGCCCATCGCTTACATGAATGCCAATTTCTCTCAAGTCGCTTTATGCTGAGGTTTGAAAACCTGACTTACAGTATGCTTGAGAAGAGAAGCAGCTACCATTCTATGTTTTTATGCCAATGCAGCATGTAAGAGGGACGTAAAGTATGATATCAGATGCAACTGTGAGTGTACCTTTAATCATTTCATGTAAAATTCCTTACAAATGGACCACCACATCTCGTCGTCAAATTGAATTAGTTTCCTAATCATGGTGTAGTAACATTACCGGTTCATTTCCACGTGTAAGTTTGATGCATGTTCGGTGTAACACCAGTCCACGTTACAATGTCGTGTCGTGCCACGGTTTACTGCCGTGTACGTGTAACGCAGGAGGTGGTCTCACGGTAATGGTGCATACCGTGATCTTACATACTTTGTATACTTTGTTTTATAACATTACTTACATGTTTTAGGAACGCCATCATTTTTGTAGTAAACCTGACTACATAATTTGTTTTAGTGGTTTTTAAATATTTATCATTAAGTGCTTATGCAATGTTTATACATTTTGCAATTTAATCAAATCGTCTACAAAGCTGCATTTCTTTTATGAAGTTTAGTAAAATTTACGTTTGATCATCATTATATCGCTGATGATAAGATACCGACGATGTATTACGGTGACCTAGAACAAATTTATACATTGATATTTATATAAAAATCTAAGATTTTTTGGTGTGAATCAGTGAAGGCAATGTCAACTCTGAGTGGCCCTTTTAAACATAAAATAAATATAATACAGTGATTGGGTAAGTGATATACCCGGTGAAGCTATTCAACAATACTTATATTCCTAAACATCTTAAGAATCATAAATATTTAGCAACTTGAAAATTAAATGATAGTGATTTAGAAAACTACTCGTTTATGTAGGACTGTTTTACTCCCGCAGTACTTGTACGTGAGAGCACTACCTACTCGTACTTTATCAGTAACAGTCTTGGATTTAATCAATTGCACTATGCTAATATTAACTTGAATTACATAATATAAACAACAAATATTAACCAAGTTCTGATTAAATGCAAGACGATTTTGTTATTTTTCCGTAGGATAATCAAAGATTAATTAATATAATTTTCGGAGTAATTTGCAAATTAATCAAAAGAGATTACGTACATTTGAGATTTCGGTACGCGAACGCACAGAGAGAATCCGGAATTAATCTCGGAACGCTGCTTCCACGTGGAGGTGGAGGATGGAGCGCGCGTCGACTCGCGCGTATTCAAATCTCGAGACAAATTCCGGCGAGCGAACATAAAGGGTTCAACGATGAAACTTGTAACAATCTTTAATTAAAACTTAGGAAGTGTTTTTTCTCGATTCCAGGCTCGTCGTCCCGGATACTCTGCGGAACTCGGTCTGGCTTAAAGGATCCTCGCTCGAGCGCCCATTTAGGCCCACGCTCTCCGTAATTTGCTCAACAATGGTCTAAAGGGAGGAGTTTTATAATAATTTGTAGATAGAATTCTTATAGGTTAAATTATCTAAACAAAAACTTTTCCTTCGTCTGTCTTTAGTTCATTTTCGAGGAAGTTTGTAATTCTGAATACTAGCAAAAATATATCAAAATTATTAAGAATTGTCCTTTCTGTTTCAAGTTCTGTTCTATTTTAGAACATTTTCGAATAAAAAATATGTATATGAAGTCGGTCAAATTAAATAAATTATTTTTTGATTATTTGCACCTTTGGTTTTCTAGATTTAAATTCGAGACAGTAAATATATTAAACGTATTAAAATAAACGGAATGTAATTAAATTGTAGAACATGCGTGATTTACGAGAGTCATTAAATATTGAAAACAGTACTTAAACGGAGCCGCAATAAGTCTTTTCATGGTTATCATTAAAGAAGTCCTCCAAAGAACCAAGCACCGCGCCCTGGAGGCAATGAGACCTGATACCCTCTTCAGAAGGTAAGCTTGACAAACGGCGTCTCAGGGCGGACACCTGACTATTGGTCGTTTTGAACGCCGCCCGCATATCGCTTTACTATTTTATTCTTTCTTTAGGAAAATGAACAGTCAAACTGAACGAGCGAAATATTTATATCCACATTATTTTATTTAGGGCACAAGAATGAAGGAAATAAATACAATATACATTAATAAATATCTGTCCACCAAGCAGCCGCCTGAGCAGATTGACTGTTGCTGAAATTGTTCATTTCTTCATGTCAACTTCTATAGTGGTATCTTTTAGGTCTAGTTCTTAGAGTTAGCTGGCATAAGGCGCAGTCTCGTCCGGTTGACGCGTCGCATCTGGACTAATTATCGCATTTTATTCAACAGACAACACTAATAATAACATATCCTCAGCACATTCAATAATGTAATGTTTTTAAACATTGCAAATGCAATTATCAACAAACAACAAATATGTCATGATTATTAGACAACATCTTATTTTAGTTTCTGGTGCGGTGAGGTTCAGTAGTGTTAGAATCACGTACAGGATTTTTTTTTTTTAATTTGTGACCAGGACGTCCTTCTGATACGAGTATTTTATTGAATTTTTACTGGATTCACAATATGATTGCAGGATTGTGAGTTATACATAATATATGTGTAATAAATATTGAAAAAATATATAATTATATATGTAATCTATCAGCTATCTAGTTCCATACTACAAGCTTTGGTCAGTTCGGTCTAGATGGTGTTGTGTGAAATGTGCACCAATATATAATATTTATTGATACTAGTAACTCATGGTTGAACAGACGTATTGTTGTCGTGTATATCTGGTATCGTACGAGTAGGTCGTGCGAGGCTCAAATAAGTATAATACAATTGTACTTTTGAAATGAAACAATTTTTAACGAATGCATCGCGTATAATATAGGTATTTATATTAGCAATCTCGAAAACCTTATAAACAGTTAGAAAACGGTTACTCTAATTACTTATTTACATCTTACGAAAAAAACATGTACTTACATACATCACTATATAAAGTTAATTTAAAGTAATTAGTACCCAATAGTCAGGGCAAATAAATTTAATAAAACTGACAAAGTTGGAGTGTGGACTCGCACTCCGAGGTTTCCGTACTCCCGCGTGAACGTGACACCAGCAGGGCTATTTACTTGGCAAAACACTTCCTGTCTGTTTCTGTGATATGTCTACGCTTGCAACATATCTACTTTGTAACCGACTTCCATAAAGGAGGAGGTTCTCAACTCGACTGTATGGTTTTTCTGTTTGTTACGCGATTACTCCGCCAAATATTAATTGTTTGAAATTTTTGACAAAATAACTGAAAAAATTTCATCCACTTAAAGGAATTATTTTAACGTCGGTTTGTCAGTTTTTCAAACTATAATTATTCAATTCAATTACTTCTGTAACCTATTATTATTAACCTCACACACACACAACACAAAACACATACACACACACACACACACACACTACATACACACCCTACACGCATGCCCTCACGCACAAATTCAAGTAAATAGGTACATGTATGTGAGCGCAATGCACGCATTGTAGGTATTGGTTGTATTATTTGTCATATAAAAAAACAGCAATCGTCAAGCCAGGTCAGAGGCCTTTCGGTGGCTTAATAACTCTGACACTAGGGCTGGCCACTCAGTCTATACGAACTTATTTACTTAATAATAATAATTTTAATTTGTACATAATTTTACCTTGTAGGTAACGTCAAAAAGTGTAGAACTAAAACATAAAAAATCTTAAAATGAAACCAAAATATTACGGTTTTTCTTTATTTTTCTAATAATGAAAGAACATTATAATATTGGTTAGACTCGATATTTTCTTCACTTTTGACGTACTTATGACTTATTATCTTATATCTAGTTTACTTGTTCCACCTAACAAAGCACCTAACTTAATTTTAATAATTGTATCTATTCATTTCGTATTAATATTGTTTAGTTTTATGATTATTTTGCAGTCTCTAAATTGCATTTCATCATAATTGTAACGCAATAGATAGGGTTTTAATATCTCCAGCGCGTAAGGATTAGGTATTAGGTATTCCTGCCACAGGGTTTTCCCAAGATACCGGCTTAGCCGAGTTTGGGACCCACTGTAAAATGTTTGTGTAATATCGTTATGAGGAAATAAACTTTACTTTACTTTACTTTAAAAATTGGCTTTTAAAGAAGAAATAAAAAAACCGCAAGCTAAGTTAGCGTGAGCTTGACTCACGCTTGATAAAATTTAGTATTACTTTTTTATAATTATTTCATAATTAACACTGTAATCACAAAAAAATATTAACATATCTGTAATCGTTTTTTACTAAAGAAAGAATGATGAAAAAGCATATTTGCTGAAAGGAAACGCCTCTAAATTTTCTTTTTTTCGTTATTAATATTATTTGTAGAGAAATTCGCTGTAATATTACATAATCTAATATAAAATCAACCTCCTTTCTACTACAGTTCGAAAACCATAGTTGTTTAAAGGTAAAACAGACAGTCGGTTACACAGATAGACAAGTCTTAGTAATGTTATTATGACAACTAACGTGGTTGTTACACATTTTTAGGGTTCCGTACCTCAATAGGAAAAAACGGAACCCTTATAAGATCACTTTGTTGTCCGTCTGTCCGTCTGTCTGTCTGTCCGCCTGTCCGTCTGTCGGGTGTCAAGATCTTTATCTCGAGAACGTGTGAAGGTATCGAGTTGAAATTAAAACCATATACGCAGATCCATAGTATCTTGCTGCAGAAAGAAAAATAAAGTTTCTAAGTTTTCGTAAAAAAAGTTACAGCCGAATATATCGTAAAAAAAAGCCGGACAAGTGCGAGTCAAACTCGCCTACCGAGGGTTCCGTACAAACTAGTAGATAAAAGGAGTTTTTATTTTTTTTATTTTCCTTCATAATCCGAAAAATATACATCGTAAAAATATTTAAAAACCTGTTTTAGCTTATGCTAGTAACCCTTATGTTCAAAATAAAAAAGTCTTAGTAATAGTTCGCACCTTGGGATACAGAACCCTAAGACAGTTCTGGACATGATAAATAATGATTTAATTATTGTGGTGCAATAAAATTATGCTTAAAAAAAGTTTTGTAAGTGTTATTTTTGTTAGGTGAATTCAAATACATATGTGATAGGTAGATACGTATAATATTGGTTCATTGTTCCAGAGCTATAGTGATCGGCGGGCTCGCGACTGTGGCGGCAGTGCTGTGGATAGAATCGCTGATGAAAGCAAATAACAAACTTTGAAGATAATATTATAACAGGTCTGATATTATGAACGCCGCGCGCCGATAGTCGAGTGTTGCGTCACGAGCCAGCCTCTCCGCGGGGACCGCGGGGGCGCGGGGGCGCGGGGCTGCTCGCTGCGGGACATTCCCCTGCTTGCTTATCGCAATATATGTAAAGTATTGCGCCGATAGTCGAGTGTTGCGTCATGAGCCAGCCTCTCCGCGGGGACCACGGCGCGCGGGGCTGCTCGCTGCGGGACATTCCCCTGCTTGCTTATCGCAATATATGTAAAGTATTGCGCCGATAAACGAGTGTTGCGTCACGAGCCAGCCTCTCCGCGAGGACCGCGGCGCGCGGGGCTGCTCGCTGCGGGACATTCCCCTGCTTGCTTATCGCAATATATGTAAAGTATTGCGCCGATAGTCGAGTGTTGCGTCATGAGCCAGCCTCTCCGCGGGGACCGCGGCGCGCGGGGCTGCTCGCTGCGGGACATTCCCCTGCTTGCTTATCGCAATATATGTAAAGTATTGCGCCGATAGTCGAGTGTTGCGTCATGAGCCAGCCTCTCCGCGGGGACCGCGGCGCGCAGGGCTGCTCGCTGCGGGACATTCCCCTGCTTGCTTATCGCAATATATGTAAAGTATTGCGCCGATAGTCGAGTGTTGCGTCATGAGCCAGCCTCTCCGCGGGGACCGCGGCGCGCGGGGCTGCTCGCTGCGGGACATTCCCCTGCTTGCTTATCGCAATATATGTAAAGTATTGCGCCGATAGTCGAGTGTTGCGTCATGAGCCAGCCTCTCCGCGGGGACCGCGGGGCGCGGGGCTGCTCGCTGCGGGACATTCCCCTGCTTGCTTATCGCAATATATGTAAAGTATTGCGCCGATAGTCAAGTGTTGCGTCATGAGCCAGCCTCTCCGCGGGGACCGCGGGGGCGCGGGGCTGCTCGCTGCGGGACATTCCCCTGCTTGCTTATCGCAATATATGTAAAGTATTGTGCAGATAGTCGTATTAAAGTTTTTCGTTTAATTGAGCAAATACCTTAAAGTACTTAGTTAGTAAGTACCTAAGTACTTACTTAATATTCGAATTTGATTCTTGTACGATAAGAATGAAACCATAAAGCAATAAAATATCATTTATATTTAGCGCATTCGTTATTTGCAATGCTTAAAGAAAAACAGGATTTGAAAACATTAACCGAAAATAAATGTTTTGTTTACAAACATGACGATTAAATAGCAAATAAAAATGAATCAAGTGTTGTTTTTGCTGTGATGAGTACACGAAGTTATTGTATGAACCTACTAAATATTACAACGTAGTATTGTTGCAATAATTATACTAGGCACATGTTTGTTGCTCATACTTAGTAAGTAGCAGTACTTATCATTACTTACTACTTCCGTTCTACTGCTACTTATCTAGTTTACGTGTCATTGTGAAATGATTGCAGGATTGTAAGTCAATTACATTTTCATACATAATATTTAGGAATGTGAAGGATTATTGTGCAAACATTGAGTACGGTATAAACAAGGCTATAAACCTGAAATTAAGCACTCGTTAAAGATTACAGGAGAAAACTGTTGTATAACTCTAACAATTATATCTATGCCTCTACGAATATTTTTTCCCAAATTTCATTATAGTTCCGAAATTCAAAAATTAGAGGTGTACATTTTGAAAAAATCAAACCTAAAAGGCATTGCCATTAATAATTCGAACCTTATAATAAAAGAATTATCGAAATAGGATAATATGTACTCGTATGTAGGGGTAGAAAACAGATATTTTCTGTTGTATGAAAAACACCTGAATTGCTGGCAATAGATCGCGCGACAACGATGTGGTTTAAATAGATCTGGGGGGCAATTCAGTTATTCAAAACCGATCCGTAACTGAACCTTTTGCGAAGCATATCCTGTCGGCTGCTATCATTTTTTGATTTAGTAACGAGCGAAGGACGTGTTACGTTTCATCAAACGTGTCAATTGTATGACATAAAAATGACTGAATCAAAAAAACTATGGCGGCCGACGGGAAACGCTCCACATATGGTTCGGCTATGGAGCGGTCTTGAATAACTGAATTGGGCCCCTGATGACTGACCGAGCGAGCGAAGCGTCTCTGTATCAACTGGCCAAATTTTCTTTCATCTGTCAGTTTGTTTGTATGTTCCTACTCGCCTACAGGGCGTAATTTTGATAAAACTTGGTGTATAGGTTCTATGAATCATTTATTTTTATTTTCGGCGATTTTTGATAAGAGGGGTGGTTCCCATAAAAAGGGAGGAAGTTTATTGCGGCGTTAATTGGGTATGTAAAGTTTTTTTTTGGTATTTTTTTTTATATTTTTATATAATAGAATGGATCATTTAGAAAAACTAATTTCAATATTTTTTTATTCTGTTCAGTACTTATTTTTTTATATTTTTTAAAGATAAAATCGTCAGTAGGAAGGATGACGTCATCTTACCTACTGAATAAGATGTTGTGATAGCCAACATGAACTAAAAAATACATATACGTCAACTTGACAGTGACATGTACCTATATTCGTTTTTGTCTCTGACTGGTATAAGAGGTCATCGGTTTTTGTTGTGTTTTGAAAAAACAAATACGTTGTGTAAACATAAAGAATGAAAAAAAGAATAATTAATAATTAATATTGAGCTCGTTGTAATTAATTAATGTTTTCTAAGGTCTTCGCGATTGTGTTTGCGCATTGAAATGAAACAAATTCACAATATTATTCAGAAACTACAACTGTGAAATGTTTCGACTTTCGTGCCAAAAATCCTAATAAACTGTTTTTTTCAAGTAAAGGAAACCTTTAAAAAACTGGTGTGAACAAGTTAACGTAGAATATGTTCCTGGGCGAAGTATTGATGCTGCAGTACAATGAACCAGAAAAAGGAACCAGAATAAAATAAATAATGTACAAATGTAAATAAAATAATCCCATAGATAATTACAATGAAATTGGTATATAATTAAACACAATAAAATCATTTCAAAAAAGAAGTTATGTACTGCTAAGATGAGTCATGGTAATAAAACCATTTTTTTATAATAATTTGTTTTTAAGAATACTTGCTTGAATAATTTAATTTTTGTAAATGTGTTTGTTGACTATATTACCTCCATTAATTAGAAGACAGAAACATAAAACAAGTAACTTTCCTCGATAGAAAAAAAATCAGAACTTACCTCTAAAAATAACATTTTATGAATTTTATGTCGTAGTCATGTACTTTCTGTTACATTAAAATAATGAAAAATGTAGATAATATCTTATTAAACATTAATACCAAGTCAGTTTTTAAAGAAACGTAAAAACGAATTTTTAATTAATTTTTATTTGGTATGGCGCTTACGTTATTTTTTTGGAGCAGGTTGCATGTTTCCTCTCTCTATCTATTTACGTTGCTATCGCTTAGTTCTATCCTTCTCAACCATTTACCCAGTTCGCCCGTGAACATCGTGCGCGACGGTTCTGTGTCGGTTGACGCTTGACGAGCTTTACGAATTACGATTATTTACTTCTTTTATTCAGTTTTTAGGCCATATTGATTTCGGATAGTTTTATTTCTTCGAGACTGTGGAGTGGCAACCACAACTAAAAGTTTTAAAGTGTTGAAACTTGAAAAGGTAAAGTTGTTATTTTGTACTACTGTTATAATCAAAAGTATACTGCATTTTGAAATAAATTGTTTTAACCGACTTTAATAAAAGGGAAGTTTTCACACTTTTTTTATTTGGCGATAATTCGTTGGTTGAAAATCAATTAAGTATTAATAAGCGCTTCGGCCGCGTACGTAACTATTGTTCTGTAACTAGTTACGTACGAAACATAATTATACTAGTATCGTACGAAGAAGTTTTTTCCTTATACGTAATCACGGCGTTTGTTACGTAACTGGTTACGTAGTAAACGTAATTATTCTTTGTACGAAACTGGACGTTTCGATAAAATATGTCCTTCTGTATTTGTAACCTCTTTGCTTCACTAGTACATAACAAGAACATACAACCAATTACACATTTTTTAGTTTTTATATAAAATTATTTTTACGTCCTTGCAATAAAAAGCTCGCCACATATTTCAAAGTGACAGCTGTTACCTGTCAAGCTATCAGTTTGACAGCTGTCAAATTCGAGACGGCTACATCTTGGATATTATAGATCTTAGACTATTAGTTTCTTTACAAAAGTGATAAATCTCGTCGAGAACTTCATTTCTAATGACAGCTGTCAAACATGACACGGCTATATCTCGGAAACTATCGATCCTAGACTATTAGTTTCTTTACAAAAGTGATAGATCTCGTCGAGAACTTCATTTCTAATGACAGCTGTCAAACTTGACACGGCTATATCTTGGAAACTATCGATCTTAGACTATTAGTTTCTTTACAAAATTGATAGATCTCGTCAAGAACTTCATTTCTAATGACAGCTGTCAAACTTTACACGGCTATATCTTGGAAACTATTAATCCTCGACTATTTGTTTCTTTACAAAAGTGATAGATCTCGTCAAGAACTTCATTTCTAATGACAGCTGTCAAACTTTACACGGCTATATCAATATAATATAATATATAATTTCAAAATACAACATACTTTCCGGTCCTTTTACCATATTACCAAATACTATTTTTTTTTAATAAATAATATGAGAGAGAAAAAACCGCTAGCGGGAGTCGAACCCGCGACCTCCATCAAACCGTGTTGCTCTTTTACCAACTGAGCTATCGCGGTCTAACCGCTCGCTTCGAAATTCTCTCTCTCATACTACCATGTATAATTTTACGTCTTATAGGACGGTAGGAAACATCTGATTATCATAGCTTTATAGCTTTGGTACCCGACAAATCTAATTTTTCAATTAGAATGTTTGTCTTGTAATAATTCCTTATAATAAAGTTATTAGTATAATTTTTATTTAACATGAAACATGTTGGTAAAAGAGCAATGACACGATTTGTCGGAGGTCGCGGGTTCGTATCCCGCTCGCGGATAAAAAAAATCTCTCATATTATTTATTTAACCCTCGGCATGCCTGGTAGGGTCTGAGAGACCCACCGCTGCAGTTAAATCGTTACAATTCATTTAAATTTGAATACCGCGCGTAACTGCTCTCAGTAGCTGACCGAAGTGAACTTAGTTACGCTCTCCGCCCACTACCTCAGTCCGGGGCGCGCTCCAGTAGTGATAGGACGTGTGCAAAGTGCTTTCGGGTCTCACTGACCCCACCAGGCATACGGCGTGACATTTTTATGTAAGTATTAATTTTTTTTTATGTGATTTTGTGACTTATATGTTAATAATAAATATTATTTTTTTACTGGGAACACGTTTTTTTTTATGAAACGCTAGATTTTGATTGTTTTTAGTTTGGTGTCCTACAGATTTTACGAATTTAATGGGTTTTATTTATGAAGGTTTTTACTTCACTTCGAATTCAACTTATGCTATCGTATTCTTTTAAAGTTCAAAATGGAGCGCCACCTACGTGACAGGGACATTATCAGTTTGCTACTCGAGGACGTGGACGAAGATCATGAAGATGATATTGTTTTCAACTCCAGCGATGAAGAGTCTCATGAGGTCACAGAAAAAAACCGTGAAATTGATATGGCTGCTTTGGAGGAAGACGTCGCTGATGAGAACTTGCAAGTAGTTGCTGATGAGAACTCTTCAGATTCCGAAATGGAAGAAGACGTCGCTGATGAGAACTTGCAAGTAGTTGCTGATGAGAACTCTTCAGATTCCGAAATGGACGTGCCACTGTCAGAGTTGACTTCGCAACCATCAGGAAGAATTTACAAAGGTAAAGACGGAACTTTGTGGCACAAAATTCCAGCTAGATCAAACGTTCGAACACGTAGTGAAAATATAATATCTGGAACGCCTGGTGTAAAAGTATTAGCGAGAGATGCAAAAACACCTTTAGAGTGTTTCAATCTTTTCGCGAGCGAGACGATGTTGCTGGATATACTGTTGTACACAAATGTGAGGATCCGAAGAACCACACATGGTCTGAATACTTCAAATGACTACGCTTATGTAGAATTATGTATGGATGAGCTGAAGGCTGTCATTGGTCTCATTTACCTTGCGGGATTATACAAATCTGCCAGGCAGAAATTTCAAAACTTGTGGTCCAATGATGGAACTGGTATTCCTATTTTTGCCCTAACAATGAGCTTGAGAAGATTCGTTTTTATTGTCAATCATTTGCGATTTGATGATGTTGATACACGTGAAGAAAGATTGTCACAGGATAGACTAGCTCCATTCAGGAATCTGTTCGATGAATTCGTAAGCAGATGCCAACTTTACTACACGCCTTTTGAAAATTTGACAATAGATGAAGAGCTTGTTGCTTTCCGTGGCCGCTGCAAATTTCGACAATATTTGCCAAATAAACCAGCTAAATATGGAATAAAGATATTTGCGCTCGTAGATGCCCGAACATTCTACTCACTGAATTTGGAGATTTATGCAGGCGAGCAACCAGAGGGGCCTTATAAGGTCAGCAATAAGCCACACGATGTAGTCGATCGCCTGGTCGCACCAGTTTCCCAATCAGGAAGGAATATCACGATGGATAACTGGTTTACAAGCTATCCAACATACGAACACTTGCTAAACCATCATAAGCTAACCGCTGTCGGTACAATGAAATCAAACAAAGCTTGCATACCTGAAAAATTCAAAGCAGGTAATCGAGAACAGAATTCATCGCTGTTCGGATTTCAAAAAAATATGACTTTGGTATCATACATTCCAAAACCTAGAAAAAATGTGTTCATGCTGTCATCTCTCCATCATGATATGGAAATTGAGTCAGGCGAGAAGAAAAAACCAGCAGTTATAATATTCTATAACAAAACGAAGAGTGGTGTTGATAACGTTGACAAGCTTATTAGATCTTATGATGTATCAAGAAACTCCAGAAGATGGCCACTCACGCTTTTCTTCTGGCTGCTGAACTCTGCAGGAATAAATGCAAAAATCATCCAAATGCTCAACTGCCCTGACATAAAAAACAATCGCAGAAGTTTTATCAAAGATCTGGGTATCGCACTGATAGAATCACATCTACAAGCAAGACAGAAAAACACTCGTCTTTCTACAGATCTTCGCAAACGAATTGCTAACCGTATTGGTTTCCAAGAAGGCCCACCTGTAAAAAAAACAGCTCCAGGTGTAAGACGTAGATGTCACGTATGTCCGTCAAAGAAAGACCGCAAAACGCAATACATCTGTGAGATGTGCAAGAGCCATGTGTGCCTGGATCATGCAATTTTCCAGTGCGCAAATTGCTTCGGAAACAAAGCTCGTGAAGATGATGTTGGAAACGAAGAAGACTAATTACTTTAGCTTAGAATATAAGATAATATATGTGCCTAATGTTTCCCAAAGTCTGATTAGGATATATCATTTGTTTAAATTGATTTTGCATGTTTATAAACACAAGATGTTAATTTTACGTTGAAAAACGTATACGGAGTTAAATTTAAAAAAATAAAGATAGGTATTGTTGATTCGACAACGTATTTTATTTAAAACCCTTTAAAGCTTCTTTAATTTTATTATTAACTCATAAATGTTTCTAATTGACAACAATTTGTAGGCAAAAAAATATTTGAAATTTAGGGTCTCACAGACCCACCAGGCATGCCATGTAACTTTTTTCCACCAGGCATGCCGAGGGTTAAAAATGTATCAATAACCCAACATGTGTTTCATGTTATATAAAAATTATACTTATTACCAAATACTTTTAAAAAAAATAAGATTGTTAATTTTGTGAGTAACGAATAAAGAAGATAAATATTTAATAAAATAATCACAATTCCACACATATAATAAAATAAACATAAGCGTAAATCTACTTCACTACTTCTCTGTTCTAAATCGCTACTTCCTTGCGCGCGGATTTAAAATTTTGTTGTACGTAATGCGCTCGCTTGCATATTAGACCCCGCCCACTTTTTATCATTTTCGCAACGAGGTATCGCCTTCTGGCATTGTTCATAGGTTTAGCTCTTTAGCTCCTCGGAATTTTTGCGATGTTGTTCTTGTCGCTAGTTGAGATGAACTCCAGAATGATAAGATTCTCAACCTTAGGTAAGTTAGCAGAGTCGGCACGTACAAAATTATCCATTATTTATCCAATCAGTAGGCAAACAGTTCCTTATAACAAAGCAGTGGTCAACGTAAATGCAGTATCAATCAAAACGGTAGGAAAGCAAGGTCGTCGTAAAGATAATGAACAGAATTAATTTAATACAAATGAATAGAGTAGCAGAGCACCAAACACACAAAATAATTCTTTTCTTTGTTTATTTATTTTGGTATGACAGTTGTCATAGAGATATTGTCTCTCTTGTCAATGCCAATGCTGTCAGTTTCATCTTTTTTTAATAACTAAACTACATTTTATTTTACTACATTTTAGAGGTCGACTGAAGGTCAAATATTTTTTATATTTTCGCAAAAATTTGCGCGATCTCATCATTTTATGTGCCCTAAATAAAAAAATATGGTTTAGAGACATATAATATCTCGAAATGGTTTTGGAATCAGCATATGTTACATTTTTCTTTACATACCCAATTACCAACCGATTTTTATGATATTTGATAGATAGGTAAAGTACACAATTATTACAACTTGTGGTAAAAATGAACAGAATTGGTCAAGTGGTTGTCGAGATATAACAACCAACTTCAGATTCCATGTAACAGTGAGAGCGCGTGGTTGTGCTTGATGCATTTTAGCGCTGAATAATGTTCTTGATTTTACATTTTCTCCATTTATAAAATTATTATTTGTTTTTATAAGAATATACATTGTTTTTTTAATTAAGGGCATCTAAACATATCCTATTTTTTGTATAAAAATTAAATTAATCTTTCAAGGTGCTTAAACTTATGGATAAAATGTTTTTTGAGCGTGAAATTACGTTTGTAAAATCACTTAAAATTGCGAAATCGGCCAAAATTTTACATACGGCCTCCTAAGCCAACTTTATGTAGTTATTATGTACAGATGATCCAAGGTGAGCTGCAAATAAGCTCTCTCGCGAGGTCTACTGTTCGTAGAACTACTAGTTTTAGTATTGTTCATCAAGTTGATCAGTAAAGTATCGTGGGTATCCCCTCCCTTTGTTCCAGGGCAGTTGTGATCGGTGCGCTCGTCGCGGTCTCACTGTTCCTGTGGCTGGAAAGTTTCATATCATGAGTTGAAACGTCAGGATACTTGTGTTCACTTCAAATAAAATGTATGAGCACACGTGAGTATACCATATTAATAGAACTTATTGCTTCCGTTGTTTGGTATCACTTTGTGAAACATTTCTTTGTTATTGGATTCCACATTAACATTAAGAGTAATGGTATATTTTATTGACCACGAGAGCAAAACGAACTAAGATCTCTGTGTCAATTGGCATTTTTTCCTTCGTTTGTCCGGGTGGCAAAACAACCGGACGGTCAATAGTAAAACATTTAGTACAATCGATGTTTTTAAACACGCATTACGTATGAACAATTACATATTTCAATAATAAATTCCGTTTACTGTATTTCCGTTTACAAACAAAAATGTTATAAACAGGATTTCCAAAAACAAATGACTCAGTCCACTTTCTCTTACGGTAAGTTGTAGATGAAAATAATTGCTATTATTGAGTGGTTTGACCAGTCCAGGCAGACTGGCCACCTGACCACCTGACCGGGCGAGCGCGTCAAATGATCGCAACATTGTAAATGTAATTTCAATATTATACAAATACTTAGGATTTATTTGCGTTTTAGTGTAAGTGTTGTATTGTATTGGATTTAAACTTTTTTTTCTTTGTTTTAATTATTTGCCACATTTTCTCTGATAATAAGATTGATATTTTTGTCAACAAAAAATAAATAAAATGGAAAATAGTTTTATTTAAATACAGTTTCAATATTTTATCAAAATACATATTTCTAAAATATTGATTTATTTAATTGATAGCTTATTCTAAGGTTATATACCGATAGATTTTGGGTTATAGTTCAACATATATCTATTATAATATAAGAAATACACCAAGCTGGGCGAGGCGGTAGTTATGCTTTTTTACCCGACTGCGAAAGAAGGAGGGTTATGTTTTTCGAGCGTATGTATATGTATGTATATTTCTTTGGCACGCCCTAGAGCCTAAACGGCTTGACCGATTTTGATGTGAGTGGTGTCAATAGATTCGTCTTAGTCGTGCGAGTGACACTGGGTACATCAAAATTAAAAACAAAATTAAGGATTTTTGGCGGCAAAAAGAAATCGCAAAAAAAAAAAAAGTTTTCAAAATACATCGAGTGTGGTATCAAAATAAAGAATTTTTAACAGTGATTACGAATATATATATAACTGAATTTATATATTACTTATATGTTTTATTGCAGTTTGGAATAGGAAATGCTAATAAATCATATCACACTTATAATATAAATGCGAAGTTTGTGTTAGTTTGTTACTTCTTCACGGTAAAACGGCTTGACGGGTTTGGCTGAAATTAGGCACACAGGTAGTTTATAATCTGGATTAACACATAAGATACTTTTTATCTCAGGATTCCTGCGGGAACGGGTAAAACAGGATTAAACCTATTTCCTACCTAAAAAAATCACCGACACCTGTTCCATTATATTTGTGTTTTAAGGTAAGGAGAGGGGAGAAGGGAGGGGGGGGGGGGGGGTTCGAGTGTATGTATTGTATGTATGTATATCTGTATGTTTCTATATGATCACCTAAAGTCTAAAGGGCTTGACCGATTTTGATGTGAGAGGTGTCGTTAGATTCGTTTTCACTTGCTGAGTGTCACAGGCTTTTTTTTGTAATAAAAATCATACATCTCACACAAATATAAAAAACGCGTGTTTTTTGTAACTTCCAACGAACTTTTTCGTAATAAGCAAGTGATTTTATTAGATTTTTTTCTAAAGAATGCGCAATAATCTTTTACAGCGATTGTATGCAAACTTTCTCACAAAAAACGTACACTCAACAGCGTATTAAGCTTAAAGAAATCGTAAGTTAGTAGGCTGCAAAAACCTCTTTTCTGCAGTCGGGTATTTTGTTTTCTTTTAACATTGATACTTGTTATCAGAATACCTACTCTATTTAGGCAGATTGTTTATAACAATTGCACCCTATCCTAACTAGATGACGCTGCACCAATTGAAGCACATAAAAGGCAGCGTTTTAAATTAAATATACCTATAGTATAGGTAATATGCTGCCGTAAACTATTTAGTTCTACAAATACAAATATCTTTATTAATAAACCATTTGCGCAAATACAAAACACTATGAACCCTGCACTAGGAAAACCAGTATCGCGGGCGTCCTATTTGACGATAACACTGATGGCAGACTTAATAGAAAAAGAAACTAAGTGCAAGTACATAAAATGCATGCAAACATAATTAATTTAGCAAAAAATTTTGTGAAAAATTAATTTAAGTTTATAATAAAAAAATTGTAACTAGTGTCTAATATAAGTGATCAACCATTGGAACTCTAATAGATGTGTGTTTGTGACTGTCAATGTGTATCTACGTTTATAAACTTTTTATATTTATCTATCACGTGATAGAGCTTCTTCGTTTTATTCGCGATTTGTTAGTTAATTAGATATCCTGTACTAATCCGCAGCTATGTCGGTCACTATGGTACGTGTCCAAATCTCCTCATTGTTTCGTCTGTGTAGATAACTATGCTATATTGTTTCAGGGCTATGGTGATCGGTGCCTCGCGACGGCGACGGTGGGAGTCGTGTTATGGGCAGAAAATTTGTTTCATTTGTAATATTAATTCAGTCACAAGGAACAAGAAAAAAGTCAATAAGAGATTTTATAAGTAAAAAAAGTTTTGTGTGTCAGAGGGTAAGGGTAACTAATTATGTTCTGTACCTACTGAAGTTCATTGAATGTACCCATCCCAACAGACACCCTCACAGCACGGATCAAATATAAACTATGTTGTTTGTATCATTATGTACAGATAATACGAAATTAATTATATTTAATATAATATGTAAATATTAAAATAAAATAAAAAAACATTTTTGAAATCGTTCGTTCTTCAGATTCTCTTCGTTCTACTTTTTAGGGTTCCGTACCTCAATAGGAAAAAACGGAACCCTTAAAGGATCACTTTGTTGTCCGTCTGCCTGTCCGTATGTCCGGGTGTCAAAACCTTTATCTTGGGAACGCGTGAAGGTATCGAGTTGAAATTAAAACCATATACGCAGATCCATAGTATCTTGCTGCAGAAAGAAAAATATTTTTTTTCAGTTTTCGTAAAAAAAAGTTACAGCCGAATATGTCGTAAAAACGCACATTTCGACACTCACAGAGGAATCAAAACCTATGGGTTACTTCCCGTTGACCTAAAACTCTGAAATTTGGCAAGAAGCATTGTGTTAGAGTACACATATAGGAAAAAATCCGAAAACTGGACATTTTTAATTTAATCACAAAAAATAGTGTCTTTATGCAAGGAATGAGGCCCCAAATTTTAAAGTGAATTAACCGTATCATGTGGGGTATCATATGAAAGAGCCTCATTAGCATAAGCTAAAACAGGTTTTTAACACATTCTTCGTCCCCTGCAGACCCTTCACTTCAGCTGGGAACCAAAACCTTTTAGGCGAATTTTGATTAAGTACAGAGTGGCCGCGCAAAGCAACGTTGACTGCCTCAAACGCCGGCGGTTTACTGACTACTACAAAATGAACGGGACGCTCGCTCGGATCCGAGTGGTGAGCAAGGAATATGTTAAATATTTTTACGATGTATATTTTTCGGTTTATGAAGGAAAATATAAAAAAAATATATGATTTCCCCCTTTTATTTAGTTTGTACGGAACCCTCGATGGGCGAGTCTGACTCGAACTTGTCCGGTTTTTTTATATCAAATGATATTAGGCAACTAGGGAGAAATATTTTCTGACCTGTAAAAGCTTAAAACATCTTGACTCAAAATAATAATATTGTATATTTTAATTATATTTTTCGTCTGGGTTTGTTTCTGTATGATTGAACGAGCAACAAGAAAATGTTTTATTTTATACATGTTCAAAAGAAACCGTTTTAAAATAACAAGTAGTACAAAGAAAGCTTAGGTTCAGCCCTGAAACATTACCGAGTTAATGACGTAGAAGTGGGTCGCGAAAACTGAACAACAAAAATTGTACACATTTTTTAAACTAAACGATCTTCCTTTAAAACAGAACGGTTTAACTTGCTGAGAATATTTCGCTCATTTTACGACTCCCGTTCCTTGGAGACGCTATTTTTAATTTCGAAGGTTATTTTTTAAGGAACGCTTATAAACGCCTTCATAAAACGTCCCTTCCTGATTTATTGTTCGTTAAATGACTTATTATGGTAATTTCTTGAGCCGTGAACGAACGCCGTCACCTTTTAAAACATGTTTTCGAAATTATGTACAAACAGCTATATTAGCTGCTGTCGATGTTAGACAAAAATTAACCTGAATGTTCGTATTTCTAACTTCTTCACATTAACCTATTTATCTATATATATTTAAAACCTGGACTGCAGGTAGTGTAAGCAGGTTTCACGTGCATGTTTCTTAAATGTATCCTTTTGGCATTAGTTACACCTACTTAGAGAGAAGAATGGTTTGTCACACAAAGGGCTTTCAAAAAGTGATTTCATGGTAAAAGTGGGGTTAAAGCTTTATATAATACAGCAGTGAGTGAAGAAAAAAAAGTGGCGCCCACAGACCCAGATACAGAGTGGAGTGGTGGTGGTGAAGAGTGGTGAGAGGAGACCTACAGTTAGCAGTGAGAGGACAATGGTCGATGATGATGATGATAAAATACAACAGTGTAAGTGTTAAGCACGTCGCTCACACTTGGGGCGGCTTCGAGGCGCGGATGGAAAATCGGTGCACCGCAACAATATTTATTATTGAGAAAAATGACAGTGCACTTACTGTACTACGAGTATAATGTCTTGTGCAGTATGGAAGAAATATAGCGGGGTTAGTGTGCAGACGCGGCCAATAAAGTTTGCACGCGCCTTGACTTCGATGTGATTTTATTTTCAAACACATGTTAATCAAACTGTAATGTATGAATCAAATATAGCCTCGACACTAGAGAGAGGCTTACCTCGAAGCAGCCGCGCCTCCTTGATGTTGCCGCGTCGTCACCTCGACTACTAGTACTAGATAGTGAGCGACGCGTGTAACTCGGTTATTGTATTACTTACCTACTTTTTTTGACACAATACTCGTAAATGAAGCGAGAATTCTAATAAGATCTTTCTATCGAGATTTGTAAGAATGCGCCGTTGTAGATCTTCCTTCTTGTTCTAAAGGAACTATTGTTTCGACTCAAGTAGAAATCAATTAAAGCTAGATGGCCGTTTAATTTACACGATCCGAGAGCTCGAGTTTCGCAATTACATTGTTTCGCAACAACACATTCTTTACGGATAAGTACACGTTAAGGCTGGAAGCCACAGTCAGAGCTGGAAGCTTATTTGATACTTCATTATATTGTATGATAACAGTTAAAAGTTCATTGTTTTTATAACCGTGTTTTTATTTGGTCGTAATAGATCTCGCGAGTTCTCCATATTTTTATCCAACGTTCTCAGTTATCGTACAAAGCTATGATTCTATAGTAGCTCATATATGTTTGCACTTTTTAAGGGCTTATAAGGAAGCTCAAAGTCACGCCACGAGATATGGAGAGGGCTATGCTCGGGGTCTCTCTGCGAGATCGTATCATAAGCGAAGAGTTTCGTAGACGTGAATGTCACCAACATAGCACAGTGGATTAGCAAGTTAAAGTGCCAGTAGACAGGGCAAATAGCTCGTTGAACTGATGGCCGATGAGGCCGAAAAGTTCTCGAGTGGAGACCACGAACCAGCAAACGCAGTGTAGGAAGACCAGCCACGAGCCACAAGGTAGACAGAAGATATTATACAAGTGGCAGAAGACCCTGGATACAGTCCGCTTCCAACAGGTCTTTTTGGAAATAGGCATATGTCCACCAGTGGACTTCTTGTGGTTGAGTTACGTTTGACCGCAAGTCCGCTCTATGTTAAGACAAGCTATGATCTACGATGGAGTGCGCTTGCCTAGAAAAAACTTTTATTCACTTATTTACAACTATTACAACTATTATACTAGCGAATTGGGCTATCTATTGTCACTAGTTAAAAAATCAGAACCTGTCGTATTTCATTGAAGAAAAAGATTATCATAGTAAAGAGGACGTAGGGAGATTTTAGTTTTTCATCATATAGGTCGTTATAGTTGACGAGGTATTGAGCTCACGTGTCTTATCACAAGAAGAGGGTAAGTATACCATTATTTTCCAGAAGGTAGTGTTTTGGACTTGAAAAATATTTTCTTAAATAAGATTTTAGTAAATTTAATGGTTTTCCTCTAATTCCAGTTTCAAATAATTCTGTGATTAATATGTCATGGGATACTCTATCATATGCTTTTGTCATATCCAGCAATAAGCCAATTGAGTGGTGTTTGTCTCGCATGTTATATAGTATATTCTGAATATAGTTGTATATTGCTAAGGTTGTTGATGATTTTTTGCGGAAGCCGAATTGATTTTTGCTCAGTAATTCAAATTTTTCTAAGAAGTTATATAACCGGTCACATATTGCTCGTTCAAACAATTTTGAAAATGTTGGTAGCAGGGCTATTGGTCTGTAGCTGCTAGGGTCTGTACTTTTACCGTCTTTTTTGAGTAAAGGTTTTATTATCGCTATCTTTAATCTGTCTGGGAAGCATTCTTCTTCGAAAGATTGGTTGATTAATTTAGTCATAGGTGGTGTGAGTTCCGAGGCGCAAAATTTAACTAAAGTTGGTGGAATTTCATAGCTTTGTTTATTAGACAATTTTTTAATGATCTTTAATATATCTGATTCTGTGACTGGTGAGAGGTACATGGAATTAGAAGTTACTGTGACAGGTGAAATTACATTTGTGGGTTTATACGATATTTGCGTTTTGCCTATTGATTAGAAGAAGTTGTTATTTGACCGAGCGAGTGAAGCGTCTCTGCATCGACTGGCCAAATTTACTTTCGTCTGTCAGTTTGTTTGTGAGTTTGTGGTTTGTTTGTATTCGTACTCGCGTACAGGGCGTAATTTTGAACCAATTTTGATGAAACTTGGCGTATAGATTCTATGTATTTTTTTGTCGTCGGCTATTTTTGATAGGAGGGGTGGTTCTCGTTAAAAGGGGAGAAGTTTATTGCGGCGTTAGTTACCAACCGATTTTAATGATATTTGGCAGGCAGATAAAGTACACAATTATTACAACTTGTGGTAAAAATTAACAGAATTGGTCAAGTGGTTGTCGAGATGCTTATAATAAGCTTTCAATTAAGGCTATCTAAAATATACTATTTTTGTATTAAATATGTATCAAAATTATATTGATCTTTCAAGTTGCTTAAGCTTATGGGTTTTTTTTTACCGCAAAATAACATTTGTAAAATAACTTGAACTTGCGAAATCAGCGAAAATTTTATATAAATAATAAATTTTAAGAAAACGGCCTCCTAATTCAAGTTTCTACCCCTACCTGTTAATTAAGATCGAGTAAAAATTGCTTAAAAATTACGTTTGTTGTATGGGAGCCCCCCTTTAATATTTACTTTATTGTTATTTAATTATTTATTTTGAAAGGTAATATAAAAGTTAATATTCTGTGAAAATTTTAAGCGTCTACCTGTTACCGTTTTTAATATTGAGCAAAAAAATACGAAAAATCACGTTTCTTGTATGGGGACCTCCCTTAATATTTTAATTTTTTTAATTTTTAGTATTTGTTGTTATAGCGGCAACGGAAATACATCATTTGTGAAAATTTCAGTTTTCTAGCTATCACGGTTTATGAGATACACTTTGTTTGTAGAAGCCCTCGTTTTTTTAATGTTATCAATTTTTTTAGATATTTTGACACATTTTTTGAGTACTTTTTGGTACTTTTTCCGATAAGACATCAATGTTTTATTCTGTGATTCATTTGCAAGTACTTGGAGGACTCTCTTATGTTGGCAGGATATTTTCAGGCCTTTCGTTATCTAGCTATTTTTATTTTTAGGTTTATTTTTGTACGTTTTTAATCGTATAAATAGGTTGAGAAGTTCTCTAATTTTATTATCCACACTGTTATAATTTTCGTTTATAGACTGGCCTGGTAGTATTATTGAATTCCAATCTACATTTGCTATTTCATTTTTGAATCTATTTTTATTTTTTTTCACTAAAACATCTCTTTGTTATAGTAGTATTTGTTCTATAGTAATTTTTGTCGCCTGACTCCATACTGTAATATAAGGCTTTATGATCAGAGAGGTCATAGTCTTTTACTATCGTAACCTAGAAGTTAACTCAAAAAAAAAACAAAATTAATACAATTCTATCCATACCAAAAAAAAGCCATCGACCTTACTACTATCAAAAAGACCTTAAACCTAGACGAAGTAAATGAACACAACCTTTTAGGCCTAAAAATAGACTCAAACTTGAATTGGAAAGCACATATCATAAAAACAAGATCTAAGATGTCCCAATTCGTATATGCGTTAGCAACACTAAAATCTAACAGTGACAAAGCGGCAGCTATCTCAACTTACTATGCCTATGCATATTCATGGCTGCGATACGGAGTGCTGTTATGGGGTAATAGCACTGACGCTGATGTATTGTTTAAAATGCAGAAAAAATGCATTCGCATCATAGTCAAACTACGCCAAAGAAGTAGCTGTAAGCCGCATTTCATCCAATTGAACATCCTCACTCTTCCCTGCATATACATATTTGAAGCTGCACTATTTGTCAGAAAACACATTCACCTCTATAATAAATGCAATAACCCACGAAAACAAAATACATTAATCCTTCCCGAACCCAAATTGGAGATATATAAAAACGGCCCTGAGTACATGTCGATTAAAATATATAACAAAATCCCTAATCCAATAAAAAACGAGACTACTATTAAATCCTTTCACACCAAATTGCGCAATTTTCTGATCCATAAATGTTATTATGACCTTAAGGACCTTAAGGATGTTAGATCATGATCTCAATAAAACAAAATTATATTAAGTAAATATATTAAACTCTTAGTTAAGTATTTCAAATTTGTTTCCGTTAAGCAAATGATATCATAATTAGTTGTATTCATCTATCTTTGATATCATAATAAGTAACTGTTGAGAACATTGAGAAGAACTTCATTAGTTTTAGTTCTGATTCGGTTAACATTTTGATAATATATTAACATCATAAAATAACATAAAATTGCAAAATATATTTATCAGAACAATATAATATAGATTCATAAGATAGATGTAACTAAGAATTTAATTAATTCAGTTTTTTTAATGTGTCTAAGTTTTTTATCAATATACAACTAGCACCATCATGTTTGCGCAGGTAAACGCGGCCATACTTCACCCACACGTACTTGTACGCCTTATCTTTGGCCATCTTTCGCGCAGCGGCGTGTAGCTCCTTACATTCAGGTGAAAGATGTTCCGAAACATATACATTTTGTTTTTCACAATTAAGGCCAAGATGTGATATGTTTAAGGTATCGCCTTTGTGGGTCTTATTATAGCGGTAGCAAGCAGATAATACATTGTCCCTGAGGCGGGGGTTAGTCAGTGTTACTAGTAAGTTTCTGGGCCTATTCGATGTAGCATTTAATTTGGCCATCCTGCGACAGGAATGTATCTGATCTTGGCATATCTCTAAATTCAGAGCTTTGCACAAATTATTGAACATTCCAATAGGGTTTTCATTTCCAGATTTTGGCTTCGAGTCATCCTCTCCATCGAAATTAAGCGAGTCTTTAGTGTATTTTGTTCATTTCTCAGATATATTACCTCATTTCCTAAGTTTTTTTATTATTAAGGTCTTTTGTTCAATATTTCGCTTAATTTCAGATTGCTCGTCACAGATAAAGTTGGTTGTGGTTGTGAAATCATCTTTTATAAGTTGTACTGTAGATTGCATCTCTTTACGCACCAGTATTTTAACGTCCTCCTTGAGCGCCAGACGAAAATCAAACATAAATGTAGACAGCGTACTGTTTAGTTTCTGATCTAATAAGGCGCTAATTTTGTCCATAGTCACAATATTGTCGGTGCCGGGTGCGGGATTGCAAGTTAGAATCGAGGATTGGAATATGGACTGATCCGCAAGGTCACAAGACATGTTCAATGATTCATCAATACCATGAACTTGGGTTTGACGTACAGGGGTATTGTCATTATTATTATTATAACGCTCAGAAACATTAGTACAAATACAAATACAAATACAAATACAAATAATTTATTGATAAATATATGTCATTTACAAGTCAGATGCTTTTAATCATTGGTTAACTATAAAAAAAAAAAAAAAAATTATTAGTTAAAATTGTGTACACAAGGTACTTCTAATTTGTCCATATAGAACTCTTCAGCGCTATAGTAAGCCTTGCTTTGGAGCAAGGATTTTAGTTTCATTTTAAATATGTTAGTGGAAGATGCACTCCTGATACACTCCGGTAAATGATTGTAAAAACGTGCGCCACACACGTAAACAGACTTGTCGGATTTGGTAAGTGTGTGCGCAGGTGTTTTTAATCTGTCCCTATGTCTCGTATTATAATTATGCGTAGCCCCGAGTTACTCAAAGCTTTCCGGGTTAAGTCTTACGAACAGACTAATCTGATAGATTACCATTGCCGGTACCGTTAATATACCATATTTGATAAAATAAGGTTTTGCGGAGACGTCGAATTTAACCCGTGCTATGGATTGAACAGCACGCTTTTGAAGTATAAGCGCTCGATCCGACTCCGCTGCGCTCCCCCACAGCTCAGTCCCATACATAAGCACGGAATGGACCGTGGCGAAGTAGCAACTAAGTACTGCGTCTCTGGGGGCTGTTGCAGCCACTCGACTAAGAGCGAAGCAGGCCTGGCTGAGGCGGGCACATAGTGCATTGATATGTGTATCCCATTTCAATGCGCGATCCACATGAAAACCAAGAAGCTTCACAGACGGTACTTGTTGTAAAACAACGTCCCGTACTGTTACTACCAAAGGTTGTTGCGGTCTATTCGCAAGATTGAAATGAATACAGCATGTTTTGGTCAGGTTGAGAGCGAAGCCGTTAATTTCAAACCAGTGTTGCAGCTGCTGTGCAACCTCTCTTAGTTTTTGCTTTAGAGTGGGTATGTTTGGTGCCGTCACAAGGGCTGCGACGTCATCCGCAAACATGTATACCTCTGCGCCGGTTATAGATTTTGGCAAGTCGTTCATGAGCAGAACAAACGAAGTGTTCGACAGACAGGATCCTTGAGGGACACCCAGATCCGGTACGCCCTCATCGGAATGGACTTTGCCTGAGTCGCCGAAAACCCTCTGACTTCTATCTGTTACAAAATCTGTCATCAAGTGTTCGGCCGGTCCCCTCACACCATAGTGCTCGAGCTTAGCCCGAATCAAGCTGCGGTCTGCCGTGTCGAATGCACGAGATAGGTCACAGCATATTGCTGCAACCTGAAGTTTTTCCTCACGAGCCTGCATCACCCTCCGAATAAACTCGCGGACCAGTGCGGTCGTGGATCTTCCTGAGCGATATGCGTACTGACGGTCAGTGAAAATATCACACCCATTGAAGAAGTCGATAAATCTCCTATTTAGACCCACTTCCAACACTTTGGCTACAGCAGGTATAATAGAGATGGGGCGGTAGTTTTTTGCCAAGGATTTATCCCCTTTTCCCTTATAAATAGGTACAATCTTTACCTTTTTTAACGCTCGTGGGTAAGTACCACTTCTTAGACAACGATTAAACAGTTCCGTCAATGGGAAGGCTAATACGAGAGATATATCACGTAATAGTGTCTTAAATATATCGTAAAGGTCAGTTGTCTTTTTTGGTGAAATTTCTGTATTTATTATTTTTACTATTTCGTCAACTGTGAATGGTTTTAAATGTATTGAACATGTGTTACATTTTATGGCGTACGATAAGGCTGCCATACTGCTCGCTACACACACAGCTGGAGCTCCCGCTTGGGCGCCAGCTGTCAAGAAAGTGTCGTTTAAGTAGTTAACGACGTCTTTTTTAGTTGGAAAAGATTGTCCGTCATTTTGTCGCATTAGCTCGGTGAAATCCGATCTATCGCGAACGGTACGACCCGTCTCTTTATTTACTATGGACCACATAGCCTTACATTTGTTATTACTGGTTCTGATTTGGCGTTCATAAAAATTCTTTTTTGTCAAAGTTAATTTATTATTATATGTCATATTAATTTTTTCGTCAAATAGTTTAATGTCATCGTTATACGGGAATTGTATTTTTAATTTATGGATGTCAAGCAATAAATTTTTTAAATTTATAATTTCATCTGTGATCCAATTTGATTCAAATTTTCGTACGGGTACATAATTCATAGGAAAACATATGTGGAATTGTCCCGTTAATATTTTAATTATTTTCTCGGCTAGGCTATCGCTGTCTGGATGGGTTTGTAGTATCGTGTACCAGTCGACATTACTCAATGCGGACACAAAGTTAATCAAACGTGAACGCGTTATAACCCTGCGCTTTATATGTTGAGGTATGCACGGTTTCTGGGAGTGTGTGATACGAGCACGTAAGCCGTAATGGTCGCTAACGTTCGAAACCACCGTATGCGCATTGACGCGCTCTGAGATTATATTTGTAAACACATGGTCAAGTGTCGTCGAGCTAGATCCTGCCACACGGGTGGGGGAGTGTATGTGTTGCGTAAAGTTTTGCGACACTAGTATATCGCCCAATTTTCTACGAGGTGAAGAGTCTACATTGTAATCAATATTAGTGTCGCCTACTATCACGGCGCTGTACTGATCGTTGTTTATTTTTGATAATAATGAATCGAACAACTCAAGAAATTCATCGACACTAGTCAAATTAGAGCGGTATAGGCCCACGACCAGCATATTATAATCGAGTACAAATGTGGCGCAGACGTCGAACACCTGCTCACGAGACAGGTCGCGATACTCTTCTTTTTCCACAGATTTTAGACCGGAGTGTACAAAGATGCAGCTTCCACCGTGTCGTATTGTCGGCCTACAATAATAGGTGGATAGGGTATAATTATCAAAATGTATACATTTCAACTGGTCTGACGTTAACCAGTGTTCGGTTAATACAAGTGCACTACAAATAAATTCATCTTTCAATAGCACTTCTAATCGATGTACGGTCTTACTATTTAAGCATTGTACATTTTGATGGCAAACTATGAATTCATAGTTATTGTTTTGATTCACGTTGTTTGTTGTCGTTCCTTTTCTTGGAATTGGCCGGTGCGGCGGTGACGGGGAGCGGAGGCTCGGTAGCGGGGGCCGGGGCTGCGCCGGCGGCCTCACTCCCGGCAGCGTTGGGTGCATGTGCAGTGTAGTATTCGCGCGACGGATGAGATGCACGTCGCGCAGCTGCGTGAAATTTCCAGGCACTGATCTCCGTACCCGGCGGCCACTGTGCAGCTTCCATAAAGAAGTCGTACTTACTCGTGGGTACTGCTATTGTGAAAGATGCGTAATGTTTGTGCTTCAATTTTAGTTTTTGTACGGTGTAACTTTGAGACGCATCTTTTTTTGTCATGTAGTTATTTATCATAGATTCGGTCGTGTCGGGGTGAAAGAAGCAGACGTGTAGCTTTTTTAATTCTTTCGACTGTCTGTACGTCACTATCTTTTTGACCAGAACCAACAATAACTTTTCGATGTGAACGTTTTTTATAGTGAACCTTCTGCCAGTCAGTACTTACTGGGGTGTCGGGTTGTTTGATAGGTATTTTAACTACTGCGGGTTCAGTGGATGCAGATGGTCGTGATGTATGAGGGTTGGTGATCTCTTTTGTGTGCGCCACCCGTTGAGATTTCGTGCTGCGAGTAGTGGTGGTGTCGGAGGCAGAGGTGCTCTGCCGGTGTCCTTGTCGGGCAAGTGCCCGTTGGAGTCGTGCACTTTCTGTCGAGATGATGGGTGCAGATGCTTTTGCGTACGACGTTATGGGGACTGCAGTGTTGTTGGCAGGTTGTTGCGGTTTAGCAGGTAAAGATGATATCATTGGGTCTTTAGTACCTTGTAAGCGCGAGGAGTATTCATTATCCGCACGTCCGGGGGATCCCTGCTTGAGGTCAACTTTCTGCTCCAGCCGTTTTATGGCACCAATTATCCATTCCATCTTTTCATCATAAGAACTGAGGCACTTCCTAATAATATTTTCCATAATATTTACATCAATAGACATAGTATCTTTTTTCTTTACACGACGGACATATCCAGTTAGCTCGTTGCTCGGTAGTAAGCGCATGAAACTGTTCACCTTTCAGGTTTAAACATTCGGTATGAAGTATGGTACGACAACGGCTACATTGTAAGTACCGATTAGAGCTGACAATCTTCTTACAAGCATCGCAATTCATAGTTGAGGTCTAACTCACCGTTCCAGAATAATTAAGCTTTGGGCAATAATTGACACCACATCCAACAAAAACAACGGAATCTTTTGTTTATAAATCGTAGTATTCGTTATTGTACCTACGTTTTACAATAAATTGTTTTTCTTTGAGGGTGACATTATAGAATCGAACCGTCAAAAACATTCCACCAATTTATGGCCACAAAATTAGTTATTTCCACTTTTTGTTTACTGCACACGATAAATAGAACCAATCCACTTATTTTAATATATCTTTAACACAGATTTGGAAACTTTTTATCACTTTTTAGGAATTTATTTTGGAGAAGATAAATTGCAACTTTGACAGCTGTCAGTATTTTTTTTGATTCGATTCGATTTCCCCCTCTTATCTACTAGTTTGTACGGAACCCTCGGTGGGCGAGTCTGACTCGCACTTGTCCGGTTTTTCTTTTAAAATCTGAGTTTGGCAGGTTGGTTATTACTTGTGGTAGTATGTTATACATTAGTATTTATTTGCACCTTTTTGAGTCTCGTTTTTGGAATGCATAACTTTTCTTTAGATCTCGTATTAAGTATATTATCTTTATCTTTGGCTACCATTTGCTATCCAACATAACAGTATTGATTACCGAGCAGTCACATTCCGGGTCCCATTTTCACTCGATCGTCCGGTAATAAATTCCTTGTTAAAGTTGCCCATACGAGTATATAGGTAAATACACTCTCATAAAGAACTTTATCAAGCGACTGCCGTTCAGTTAGGAAACGTTAAAAGACATTTCAGGCCAAAAACGTGGCGCACGAGACCGTATGTACTCGTATCAGTGGAATGTAGACAGGTCCGGCTCGAGTATAGGGGCTGACAAATGACGGCCGAATATGAGCCCACTGCTGGACAATGATAATGTCGGCAGTAACGAATGGCGGGCCGCTGCAGTAAGTGGCGCTCGCCGCCACGCGCCGCCCTCATTCCAGGATCGCGATATATTATTGAACACTATCGCGCTGGACGACAGGCTGTGACGAGACGACACCGACTGCTACTAACTCTGTAGACAACGTATCTTACTAAGCCGCGGTTCCACTGCTGCGTAGGATCAATTTTATATAACACTTTATGTTTATTGTCTTTTTATTTTGTGGTGTAAACCAAAAAGATAATACTACGTGTATCTTCATGATACACACTTATACGTCTGATGCACTTTTGAAATCTACGCACAGAACTCTATATATAGCATTATAATATTTCTTTCCCAAAAAATGTTTATCATAACATATAACTGAGTAGCTCATTTTTAGGTTTCCGTACCCAAAGGGTAAAAACGGGACCCTATTACTAAGACTTCGCTGTCTGTCTGTCTGTCTGTCTGTCTGTCTGTCTGTCTCCAGGCTGTATCTCATAAACCGTGATAGCTAGAAAGCTGAAATTTTCACAAATGATGTATTTACGTTGCCACTATAACAACAAATACCTACTAAAAATTTAAAAAAAATATATTAAGGGGGGTCCCCATACAATAAACGTGTTTTTTTCGTATTTTTTTGCTCAATATTAAAAACGGTAACAGGTAGACGTTTCAAATTTTCACAGAATATTTACTTGTATATTACCTTTCAAAATAAATAATTAAATAACAATAAAGTAAATATTAAAGGGGGGCTCCCATACAACAAACGTAATTTTTAAGCAATTTTTACTCGATCTTAATTAACAGGTAGACACAGTAACAAAAAAAAAACAAAGTCACCGCTGACGCAAGACGTCTATTTTTTTGTCCGTGTATATTTAATTTAATTTTATTGGTTTATTTTACTTTTTTCTACATCTCAATACCACAATAATAGAAGAAAAATACAGGAAAATGGATTATAAACAATATTTACGAAAATTAGTACGAAATTGTTCCACAATGTACGTATTTTGTTTGTGACAACTACTGTCAAATATTTCTTTCAAGAAATAACAACAAATAGATGAATATGAAGCATGATTACACGGGCACAAGCACGAAAAAAGACAGCGGATTCACATAACGCACGTTCTCCACCACTACCCGTTCCCGCCTCGTCATCCAGCACATCATCCAGTGGTGAGGAGTACCACACCCCACGTGATAAGAGCGACACGAGCGATGGAAGCGGGCCAACGACGTCGCCGCCGCCAAGAACACCAGCGCGGCGTGGGCGTCCACCACCGCCGGTACGCCTGGGGCCTTCAACGGGGCCAACCCCGTTATCTACGGTTCCTGCTGCCGGTGGAGTGCGACGTATGCGATGGAATACACAATTGAATGAAAATTGCATACGTGCGTATTATGGGGCAACAGAGGGGGGAACTAACCTGTCTGCGTATCGTGTCAGAATGCTGCCTTTATTCCAGGCCCTTGAACCTACCGTCACCGTTTCCGCCCAGCGATTATCGGATCAAGTGCGGGCTATCCACCGGTGTAAGCTGCTGGATCAGACCGTGCTTGATCGGCTCCGCCTGGAGGTGCTCTCTGCTCGTCTGACTTCTTCGTCGGCGCGTGACCCGTCGCCTCTCGCGTCGTCGCCTCGGATACTGGCCACTGAGCCGCCATCGGAGGCGACACTTGCGACATCAACGCATCCCGTTGTTGACGAGGGAGATAGTGCGGGTATGACTGTTTCCATTCAGGTGAGTGAGCGATTGAGGAGCACTTTGGAAGACACAATTTTCCAATATAGATTCGCACTCGACTCTAGGCCACGTCTACCACGCTTGCCTACTCATAGACGTAATTTAGCGTTAATGGGAGCCCTGAATGCTCTGTTAGCTCCGTATCTGTGGACTAGCAGAGATTTGGTTGATACCCATTCGATTCTATACTGCGGTGCCATCGCGGTGTGCCGTGTTGCACGCGTTAAATTCCCGGACATTAACCGTGCACCACGGCGCGCCGGAGATGTACCTGCATGGCAAGTGAGAATCGAACGGCGTATTACTACGTTCAGGACTCTCATTGCAAAGCTGATCTGTTTCAGCCGGGGGAATACTCGCCCCCGAGTAATGCGTTTCGTGGCGCAGGCATTTGCGGGGACCGGTATTAGGTCTCAGCACTACTTAGCCAATGTCACGGAACGTATCGACTACCTGAAACAGAAAGTCTATGCATGGGCAAACCGTATTCGTCGTTACAGAGAGCGTGTGAATAGATACTGGCAGAATCGCCTTTTCCAAAGTGACCAAAGGAAGGTGTACCGAGGTTGGGAAGGAACCGAACAACGTATGAGCGACGGACAGCTACCGGACGCAAGCGCCATGACTGATTTTTGGCGTGGTATCTAGTCGGTGCCCGTCGAACATACGGAGGGTGATTGGATGCGGGTTGTCGAGCGCGAGTGCGATATCATCGAACCCATGGGGTCTATTGTAATAGACCCCGTAGACGTTAGTTGTGCGATCCGTACGACACAGAACTGGAAAAGTCCTGGGCCGGATGGATTGCACAACTTCTGGATAAAATGGATTCGATGCTCGCACGATCGCTTGGCAACACAATTTCAAGAAGCCCTCGAGCTTGGTTCTCTACCAACCTTCATGACCACCGGGGTCACCTTCCTGCTCCATAAGTCCGGTAGTACCACGGAAGCTAAAAACTATAGACCCATCACATGCTTACCCACCATCTATAAGCTCCTTACATCTATTCTGAAAAACAAAATTAATGCGCATTTAGTCGCTAACAACGTTTTGGCCTCTTCTCAGAATGGATGTAAGGTTGGGTCCCGTGGTACTAAAGAGCTTCTCCTCATCGATACGGCTATTAGCCGGCAAGTCAAGCGGAGTAAGGGAGCACTCTCTGCTGCTTGGATTGATTACAAGAAGGCCTATGATTCGGTGCCTCACTCATGGCTTGAAAGGATCTTAGAGTTGTGTAAAATTGATACAACTCTGAGATCCTTCTTAGTTGCATGTATGAGGCAGTGGACCACAGTACTTCGGCAACCGGGCAGTAGGGATGGGTCTTTTACACCGCATGACTTGATAAGGATTGAACGTGGCATTTTCCAGGGTGACAGTTTGAGCTCATTGTGGTTTTGCCTAGCACTGAACCCTCTCAGCATTTTACTGAAGGATTCAGGGCTAGGCTATCGGCTTCGTAGAGGGGGTGAGATCATTTCTCACCTGCTTTACATGGACGACCTCAAACTTTTTGCACCGAAACGACAAGATTTAGTGACGTTGTTAAAAACTACAGAGGTTTTTAGCAACGCCATTGAAATGGAGTTCGGTGTTGATAAGTGTGCGGTCGTGCAAGTACAGCGGGGGAAAGTTGTAAATTCTCCGAACTTACAACTTTCTGAGACAATGACCCTCAGGTCTCTTTCCGAGACCGAGACCTACAAATACCTTGGTATGTCAGAGTCGTTGGGTATAGCGGTAGAGGACATTAAAAAATCGATGAAGGAGCGTTTCTTTTGTCGTCTGTCAAAAGTACTTAACAGTCTTTTGTCAGGTGGCAATAAGGCACGCGCCTTCAACGGTTGGGTGATGCCTCTACTGACATACTCCTTTGGCATATTAAGGTGGACTCAAACTGAGCTGGACGCCCTGGATAGGAAGGTCCGACATCAACTGACACTACATCGCATGCTACACCCACGCTCGTCTGTTATGAGACTGTACATCCCGCGGAAGTGGGGGGGTCGTGGCTTTTTAAACGCCAAGAACCTCCACAACCGTGAGGTGTGCAATCTCAGAGACTATTTCCGAAACAACGAGTGTGGTATGCATTGTGATGTAGTGGCAGTTGATAAGGGCCTGACGCCTCTCTCCTTGGCAAAAGAAAACTGGCGCAAACCAACGGTGCTCAGCATCGAAGACCGCAAAGACGTATGGAAGAGCAAGGAGTTGCACGGGCGGTTCTACAGGGTGTTATCAGGACCCGATGTAGACCTGCCTGCATCGGTGAACTGGCTGCGCTTCGGTGACCTCTTTGGGGAAACTGAAGGGTTTTCCTGTGCAATTGCAGATGAAGTTATCAAGACGAACAACTATCGGAAATATATCATGAAGGACGGTACGGTCGACATTTGTCGGGCATGCCACCGTCCCGGAGAGTCTCTCCGACATATTGTTTCCGGTTGTTCGCATCTTGCTAACGGCGAGTATTTGCACAGGCATAACCAAGTAGCCAGGATCATCCACCAGCAACTTGCTCTTCAATACGGCCTTGCCGAGTCAGAGGTGCCGTACTATCAGTACGCACCAGCGCCAGTTCTCGAAAATAGCCGTGCTTTGCTCTACTGGGACCGTTCTATCATCACGGACAGGACTATTGTTGCCAATAAGCCTGATATCGTGATCGTAGATCGGTCTCAACGCCGCGCAGTGCTCGTCGACATCACCATCCCACATGATGAGAATCTCGTGAAGGCTGAGAAGGACAAGCTCAGCAAGTACCTTGACTTGGCTCACGAGATAACCGCCATGTGGGATGTTGACTCGACGATCATTGTCCCGATAGTCGTTTCGGTGAACGGTGTCATAGCGAAGAGCCTCGACCAACATCTCAAGAGGCTCTCGCTCGATGGTTGGGTCAAGGGTCAGATACAGAAGGCAGTCATCCTGGACACGGCACGTATTGTCAGGAGGTTCCTCTCTCTGTAGCCTCTACCACCGGCAGCTTGAGCCCCGCCCCGCTGCCGGCGGCACCCTAGTTTTAAGTTTTTTACAATATTTATGTTTATTTTTTATAAGTTTATATTTATGTTGTAAAAAATTTAGAATTAAGATTGTAAATAAATAAATGAGATAATAATAATAATAATAGCATGCCCGATATGGGTACGCTGTTGAGACTTCTCTACTTCGAAGAACTTTTGTACACACTACACAGTGAAACAATAAATCTATTCTGATTCTGTTTCTGATATTATTGCTGTGGAATCAAACCGAAACGCATATTTAAAATATATTTTTTCTTCATATAAAATGTAATGAATAGATAGTTAATTGATGAATAATATTAACGACACTTAAATTATTTTCGACTGTTCAAAAAGAAAATTATTTAGATATTACAAAAATATTATTTTTATGATATTTTGTGCGTGTCACGTGATGTCGAGATTATTGTGATTGCGAGTCATCTTGGACCCACCTCGAAATAATAATAGAGTAATGCGTGAGTCCCCGCGCCACAGGATACAAGATCGAATCCCAATAATGAGCCTTTTAGATGGAGGAAAAGTTCGCGATGTTCGCGAAGTCACATCAAGGCTGTAAATCTGCCGCCAAGCATCTTGGCTCTGTTACGGTAGCCTCACTTGAGAGCCAGTTGCTATTTTCATAGGTGTGTTTACAATCGTCACTTAAATTAATATGAGTCATTGAAAACTTGATTTTGATATTTCAACTACATCATTGTTTTCCATCAGTGAGGTGTGAGAGATCTACGGTTGACCACTAACTCGCCTAATGATAAGCGACAATGTTGCCGAGGATGGAGCATGTCATGTCCATAAATTCAAAGTACAATATTCATATTCTTAATTTTGTGGCGAAAAAACAAATATTTACAAACCATTCAAATACTAATTCAGCTGAAACTAGCTATTTTTAATGATTAATATAAAAACATAGCATATATGGAATCATCAGCTTTGTGTTAATAACTAAAAAAAAAACCGGACAAGTGCGAGTCAGACTCGCCCACCGAGGGTTCCGTACAAACTATGAGATAAAAGGGGAAATCATATATTTTTTTATATTTTCCTTCATAAACCGAAAAATATACATCGTAAAAATATTTAAAAACCTGTTTTAGCTTATACTAATGAAGTTCTTTAATATGATACCCCACATGATACGGTTAAAGAATTTTAAAATTTGGACCCTCATTCCTTGCATAAAGACCCTATTTTTTTTGATTCAATTAAAAATCTCTAGTTTTAGGAACTTTTCCTATATGCGTACTCTAACACAATGCTTCTTGCCAAATTTCATAGTTCTAGGTCAACGGGAAGTACCCCATAGGTTTTGATTCCCTTTTGAGTGTTGAAATGTGCATTTTTTACGACATATTCGGCTGTAACCGTTTTTTACGAAAACTGAAAATTTGATTTTTCTTTCTGCAGCAATAGACTATGGATCTGCGTATATGGTTTTAATTTCAACACGATACCTTCACGCGTTCCCGAGATAAAGATCTTGTCACCGGGACAGACGGACAGACGGACAACAAAGTGATCATATAAGGGTTCCGTTTTTTTCTTTTGAGGTACGGAACCCTTAAAATACGAAGAAGAAAAATACATTTATATATAACATATGTCAGCATTGGTTAGGGTAATTATAAAATAAATTCCAATGAAAATATCGTAGTCGCGCTATTGGCTCTCTGTATGTATGTGTCGCACGTGACACGCGGTGAAACAGTATTTACTGCGGCGCGAGCGCTGGCAACACTGGCGAGTGCATTTCCAGTGTTTGTCTAAAAGTCGTTACTGAGAGCTTATTCGAGTGTTCCCCGTTGCTGAAACTTTCCCCGCCTCAAAGAGACTACAACTACGCTGGTCACACCAATTTCAGTTAAACGTGGTTTTGTGTAATTGGCTAAATTACCCTCGTTTGTTTAACAGATTTTCTAGTAATTGTTCAAATAACTGAAATGTTTTCTTTTAACGTTGCAAGATCGAATCAGAAACGAAGACATCCGTAGAAGGAAACGAAAGTTACTGCAGATTAGCAAGTTAAAGTTACAGTTGGCACATAGCACGTAGAACTGATGGCCGATGGAGACAAAAAATCTTCGAATGAAGAGCACGCAACAACGCACGCAGAGGACATCCAGCTACAAATATTTTGAACTATATAAAGTGAGAAAAACTACGAGATGTAGCATGATGATTAAATTAAGCAACTTATCAAAATGACTAACTGCGAACTATTTCCGTAACAGCCATTATCCCATTCGCTCCTCCATCCCCCCGCGCACTCCTCCCCTCCCCCTCCCCCGCGCTGCCCTAACAGATTCATCTTAATATTTTGACATGAGCCGCGCACTTGACATGTGTACCTGCTCCAGCTCCATCAGTCACGGTGGAGAGCTCGCTTCATTAGCTCACGATTAATATCACTGATGTCACACACACTAACTAGACGATACAGATAAGGAACTTCTTTGAGTAACATAATTATAGTTTAAAAAATAAAACCGGACAAGTGCGAGTCAGACTCGCCCACCGAGGGTTCCGTACAAACTAGTAGATAAAAGGGGGGAATTACATTTTTTTAATATTTTCCTTCATATTAAATCTAAAAATATGCATCGTAATAATAATTAAAACTGTTTAAACCTGTTTTATCTTGTGATAATGAAGCTGTTTCTATGATATCCCATATGATACGGTTAATTCACTTTAAAATTTGGGTCCTCATTCTTTGCATAAAGACACATTTTTTTTGTGATTTAATTAAAAATGATCAGTTTTCGGATTCTTTCCTATATTTCCAGGATTCCGTTTTATCCTTTTTAGGTATGTTCCATACAATTGAAACAATCGATCCTAAAAATTGAAACAACCGACTTCAAAATACAAAATTTCGTTTATTTGGACGATAGGTATATTTTTAGGGTTCCGTACCCAAAGGGTAAAAACGGGACCCTATTACTAAGACTTCGCTGTCTGTCTGTCTGTCTGTCTGTCTGTCTGTCTGTCTGTCTGTCTGTCTGTCTGTCTGTCTGTCTCCAGGCTGTATCTCATAAACCGTGATAGCTAGAAAGCTGAAATTTTCACAAATGATGTATTTCCGTTGCCGCTATAACAACAAATACTAAAAATTAAAAAAATATATATATTAAGGGGGGTCCCCATACAATAAACGTGTTTTTTTCGTATTTTTTTGCTCAATATTAAAAACGGTAACAGGTAGACGCTTCAAATTTTCACAGAATATTTACTTATATATTACCTTTCAAAATAAATAATTAAATAACAATAAAGTAAATATTAAAGGGGGGCTCCCATACAACAAACGTAATTTTCAAGCAATTTTTACTATATCTTAATTAACAGGTAGAAACTTGAATATTTGTAAGTAAATATGTAGAAATATATTAACTATAAAAATAAATACCTAATTTAATACATAAAAACTCACAAAATGAAAATAATCCGTGCATCTAAGCACGGTGCGAGCGCCGCGCCGCGGTGTGGTGGTGGCGTGAGCGCGAGGCGGTTGCTAAGCAACGGCCGCGCGGGTAGCGGGGGAGGTAACATCACGGAGCGAGCCATAACCGCGCGTATTCGCGCGAGCGTCGTCATGCTGCCCGGATGTGTATCGAAAACCTACATATAAGTTTGCAATTTACTACTTGGAATTTCGTTGATTTCTCGTTATTTTATAAACAGAACTAAACTTTGTAGTATTATAGATGATAGTACGGAACCCTTAGTGCGCGAGTCCGACTCGCACTTGGCCGATTTTTTTTGCAAATATTTTGTTTTAAAAATCAAAGTATTTTGATAAAATGTATCATAATACAAAATAATAAAATCATCTCCGAAGTAAGATAAGTATTACCTACCAAAAAAATAATCATCAAAATCAATTCATAATTGGCGAAGTAATCGCTGAACAAACATAAAAAACAAATATACAGTCGAATGGAGAACCTCCTCCTTTTTGTAAATCGGTTAAAACCCTACTATCAATTTAACGAATTTAATTACTCTATACCACAATCTACTTTTGAATATTATCTTGTTTTATCTTCTTATGGTAAGTATCCCAGAGTGCTCATCTGGAATATTGTCCATTTGAGTGTATATATTCTGTACTCTTACAGGGGTGAAGTTCATTCATCAAGCGAAGGTAATCCATTGCTCGGCCACAACACAGGAGCGCACGCTCAGTTAAAGCCGGCCTCACACAGAAGCGGTTCAATGGCGAGTGGAATGAGCTAAGTTGGAATGAGTGAAGCGGTCAACTGGAGCTTACGTATATTTAAGTATCTTTGAACTAAATCCTGGATTACACTATTGTTTGTCTGTTCTTTGGCTCGAAACAGGCACAAGCTACTAAGAATGTACCTATATTAACGTAACACCACTAACATAGAATACCTTAATATTATATACTACATACAGAATGGCCACTCCTCAGCCCCCCTGCAACCCTGCAACCCTGCAACCCTGCGCTGGCACATTCCTTGTCAGTCGATAAGCTTTTTAAAATACATGATGGGCACTTTGTTGACGTCACGTGACATGAATCTGAAACATCAGTCAAGTTTGGTTTATTTTATTTTATATTTTTAGAAAAACTTACAGGCAAAATACTTAAATGAACTATACATTTATATGAATTACAAGGTTATATACAAGTTTTCGCCTACAGTTTGGAAAAATAGGAAATAAAGCTGTTTTACTTTTTTTTTGCTTACAGTGTACGCGCCTATCTACCAACCATAACAATACTGGTTGGTAGATAGACGCGTATATGAAAAGATACTGAGCGGAAAAAATAATACATACTGTGAAGATACGGGCTATATATTATATTAGTAAAGTATATAATATAAAAGAATGTATAAGTATGTAGTTGGCAGGAATATGTACTGTCCCGCGCGACCAGCGTGATGTAGGGCGGCTGGTGCCACCGACACACTTGTGACCGCTTCTCGTTACCAGAAGACCACAATAAATACTTAAAATTAAAATTAATACTATTCTTATGCCCAAATAAACTGACATATATCTCTTCGAATAATCAATTTTAATAACTAGTAGTTCTACGAACAGTAGTCCTCGCGAGAGAGCTTATTTTCAGCTCACCTTGGATCATCTGTACTTATGTACATCTGTACTTATGTACCTACATAAAGTTGGCTTAGGAGGCCGTATGTAAAATTTTGGCCGATTTCGCAATTTAAAGTGATTTTACAGACGTAATTTCACGGTCAAAAAACATTTTATCCATAAGTTTAAACACCTTGAAAGATCAATTTAATTTTAATACAACTAGTAGTTCTACGAACAGTAGACCTCGCGAGAGAGCTTATTTTCAGCTCACTGTGGATCATCTGTACTTATGTATCTACATAAAGTTGGCTTAGGAGGCCGTATTTAAAATTTTGGCCGATTTCGCAATTTCAAGTGATTTTACAGACGTAATTTCACGGTCAAAAAACATTTTATCCATAAGTTTAAGCACCTTGAAAGATCAATTTAATTTTAATACTAAAAATAGGATATGTTTAGATGCCCTTAGTTAAAAAAACAATGTATATTCTTATAAAAACAAATAATAATTTTATAAATGGAGAAAACGTAAAATCAAGAAAAATATTCAGCGCTAAAATGCATCAAGCACATCCACGCGCCCTCACTGTTACATGGAATCTGAAGTTGATTGTTATATCTCGACAACCACTTGACCAATTCTGTTCATTTTTACCACAAGTTGTAATAATTGTGTATTTTACCTACCTACCAAATGTCATTAAAATCGGTTGGAAATTAACGCCGCAATAAACTTCCCCCCAACTTTACTCAACAACTTCTTATCAAAAATCGCCGACGACAAAAAAAAATTATAATCCATAGAACCTATACACCAAGTTATATCAAAATTATGCCCTGTACGCGAGTACGAACATTCAAACAAACTGACAGATGAAAGAAAATTTGGGCAGTGTATGCAGAGACGCTTTGCTCGCTTCGCTCTCTCGGTCAATAAATCTTTTATACTATCATATGAAAAACTGTATCAATATAATTATCTAGAAAAGCTATCCAAGTGTGAGTAAAACTACAGCCCTCGTGTGGAGTGACTAAACGTAGATCTCTACAAAAAGTTCGGTAATAGTACATTATGATACAAGTGTGCTAAGTTGGTCATTACAGTCGAGTCGGAATTGCAGCCCGAGCCGAAGGCGAGGGCGTAATAGAACCGAGAGTGTAATGACCATAATGCACACACGTTTCATACGACGTTTTTCAACACACTTGCGAGGAAAAAAACACCCGTTTATAACTGAAATATTTAATTTAAGTAAAAACTCTTTGTTGAAATTGAAAAAAAAAACTGTAAAGTAAAGACACTATTTTAGTGCGTAATAGAAAGTCAAAAGCACGCGTGTTTTATAGGATACTTTTCGGCCATAAAAACGGTTTAATGACGGCCACTTTACGAGCAAGTCTGTTGAAAATTCATTGTCAAAATAGCTATTAAATATCCTAACACAAGATTTAAGAAAAAAAACTGTATTCCAAATTTTCTCTTTTATGTATGGCAAAATTATATTACAACTGAATAAATAATCTCAAATTTTTACAAAACAGTTTAACAAATATAAGCTCAAGTACGAAAGATTTAAGTTTATATTTCCTCAAACAGAAAAGTTCAATTTCAAGAATAACAGAACTGTGACCACGAATTGCTTTAAAAAACTGTAAACGCTTTTAGGGAACCAAATAATGGTTATCACCAAAACTCTGAATAATTTCCGTGAAAAATATCGTTTCATAAAAGGTTGGAGGAGAAAGAAACTTTGTAAACACCTTTTGATATTTTTATTAAACAAGTGAAATATTATTATTAGGTTCTACGTCATGTTTGTTCTTTCGGGAATCTAATTTGCATTTCGTAACGATGACATGACCTTTTTGGTAATGAGAAAATAAATTATCCAGAATGATATCCTGTAACTTTGGAAAAACATTTTTATGTATTTTTGGTTAATCTTGATTCTTAACGAACTTCTTTATATTTCGTCATTGTAGATATTAAAATACATTTTAATACTTTTTTATTTTATTATAATAAACTTATCACAAATAAATATCTGTGTGTTAGGACTATATTATATTGTTTACTTTAGAATAGATAAAATATCACAATGATTGGCTTAGCAGTAGAATAAACAAATCAACAAGTACCACAAATAAAAATTGTATGATGGATACGATGTGTTATCAAATATCAATGTATTAATTCACCCCTACAAGAATGATAAGTGCCAAAAATATCACCCCTTAATAAGAACAATAATGCACGCGGCATCCGAAAAATGTCCACTTACCTGTGAAGAACGTGACCATTTCGCTCCATAGATAGGTGAAGGTATAACAGTAGATGTCCAATCTGGTTGATTTACAGGACCAATAATGTTCCTTGTCACGCGACACCCGTCAGGTGTCAGCCGGGAGCGCGCCGCTCTATTGTCACCTCGAGAACAATGGAAACACACGGGCTCGAACGCGTCGCGTTCCTGACTCGAGTGCCAAGAAAGCAGGTCAACTATTTACATAATTCATGTGGATAAAAGTAGTCCTGATATGAAATCACAAAATCTTACAAATGTGCCGAAAACTGTACAATAATTTTATTTACTGCCTACTATCTGCATCCTGAAGATTCATTCATTTTTGTAAAGTGAAAACTTCTTTAGCGGCGTTGTGCATTTTTGGGACGGGTAAAAAATGATAAACTCGCGTCAGGTGTCACGTGACCTGATTCGTAAGACGGACGGATTATTTTAGTCTGAAACCTATTCTAACGTTCTGCATTTAAAGTTCATTATTGTATGTACAAGTTTGTCCTTCTCCGAAGTTGTATCGCCGTCCACGAAGAGTTAGCGTGTTTCAAGACTATACAGCGCCATCTAGTACGTTCTTTTAAAACTAACTTTATTATATGAAGTTTTGTTTTAGTTCTTTATGGTTCCTCCAGAGGGGAAAATGGCGCTTTAATGGTTTTGCTTTCTTGCTCTATAGTTTTCACTTCTGCGAGCACTCCCGGAGTGCAACCCGTTGTTTTTTTCTTTTTCTTCAAACATGTTTTGAATTGAATGTTGCCTTTATATAAATCTAGGGTTTAATCTGATTTAACCATTTTTCCTAATGAATGATATTAATAATTATGACTTTTTAAATTGTAAAATCTATAACTACGATCGCCGGATATTAAAAAAATAGGCTTGTATTAAATAGGATTGAATCCAAAGAAATAAATAAAATCTTTGAAATTGTGGTATACATAGGAATAATAAACTCAACTCGTATTCGGCTCCCTTGGTATTTAACAACTACACCACCAATGCATTGGTGATGTAATTGTTTAATCTTGGTGATAATTGCATCAAAAAATCTTACTAATTGTTTATAAATGCCAATTTAATTTTTTTTTTTTTTTTATCAGCCCTGTTTATACAAACTGTCCCACTGCTGGGAACGGGCCATCTTCTCATTGTGAGAAGGGTTAGGCCATAGTCTGCCACGCTGGCCAAGTGCGGGTTGGCAGTCTTCACACCTCTTCAAGATCATTGAGAACTCTCAGGCATGTAGGTTTCCTCATGATGTTTTCCTTCACCGTTTGAAGTTGGCGGCAATCAACAATACGCACATAACTTCGAAAAGACAGAGGTGCGTGCCGTGGGATTCGAACCCAGGACCTGCGGATCGCAAGTCAGACGGTCTCACCACTAGGCTGCCGGTAACTTTAATAATTCATTAATTTTGGTCGGTAATTTCGTTAATATCTGACAATGCCTCCAATTTTAGAATAATTTTGGAATGAAATATCATGGTTTGTATTATGGTGAAAATAAGTATTAAATTAATATATTCTATCGCTTTTGTTTGTGGATACGTGCGTTATTCTATACGCTATGTTTACAGCGAGTGCTGCAAGCGAGCAGAAAAAACGTCGGATTAAGGTCAGAGAGACAATGAGGCGCGTTGTGACGACTGACGCCTGTTTCCTTGGCCTCCACTTGAATTCTGAATTTAGGAGATCAAATGTGTTTTCGCCAATATTTGAAATAGGCGCCATTGTACTTAAATTTAAACGGACAGCTTTTGGTGAGGTTATTTTATAACAAAACCACAAATATTTTTAAGAAAGTGTGGATGCCTGAAGTAGGCAATCTCTACAAACGATCGATACGATCATATTGAAAAAAAAAACAATTATCAAAAAACTTGTCAAACAAAAAATTGTTGCCAAAACTACCGAAAGATCTTGTTAGACATTAAAATAAAATATAAAGCTCTATCACGTCTCTATCGCTCGTAGCAACGTAGCCGTCGGCTACGAACTACCGTAGCACTATTATATTCGACTTCGTAGCACTTTCCCGTAAAATTGCTCCTTCACGCACCGACTCAAGTGTTATTCTGGAACTTACTGCTTTAATTATGTACAAAGAAAAAAGTTGCCGCTAACTTGGGACTGAAACTTCTCCATTACGTATTTCATTTTCTCGGCTGGCATTATAAGTGAAACATGCTTAATATTCAGCGCGCAGCTTCCTCTTCGTTATTTCAACGGCTACTTACCTAATTTGACAATGGAAGGCGTTGCTTTTCCTGGGAGACACGACTGTCACCGAGAATATGGTTATATTACTGTAGGTAGTGGCTCTTCTTTACATTTGTATGTTGAAATCCTACTGAAGTAGGATCGAAGGGGATTTTTGACATTTCATTAGTAATGGTTTATTTAACGTCTACACCAATTTTCAGCTGTATGCGAATGATGGCTAACTTATATTTTTTTGTCTATTTTGACTGGACTATTGGGTATCAATGTTTTCTTGCATCGAGAAGCTATACTGGAAAATAATAAATACGTACAAATATAAATTGCATTACATTATTTAATAAAGTAATCATAAAATCATTTCACTCAATGTCTTATGAAGTATATCTGAGTATTTATTTGTAATTTTCGTATCCTTAGTGTTCAATGTGTCAGTATTTGTATATTTACGCAAGATATTAGTTTACAATAAAATATGATCAGGTGATACTGAAGTAGATAGCTCCTGTTTATCAGACTAGATAATATCATTCGGGATCATTATGCCTCAAAGTCTAGGAATTTCTTTGACAAAATATAAAAAAATTGTCTCCGGGCCGAACCGGATACCCTCAGGGACTCCTCTCCGGCCCCTAGTGCCTGAATACCTTGTCTATAAGAATGAAATAAAACGAACGAGGAAACTAATTCGACACGAAACAGCTCCCGTGAATAGGATGTTACATCTGAATACAACTAATGGAACTGGGAATGATTCAATTCATCGAATACGATTCTATTGTATTTTAGATATTTGCTGAAAGATTTTCGTGGTAAGTGTTGTTATTTCTGTTCAAGCATTTTCAAAATTATTAACGACAAAAAATACTATTTTCAGTATGTACTAACCTTTTTTTATTGGAGAAAAATTATTATCTTACACATTTATGTAAATATACAAAATTTAGACGGTGGTTGTGTCTTGGGACTATAGATAGTGGATTCATTACCATATTATAAGTCAAGGGACGCTCGGCGCTGATAACACAGGGTCTTGTCGGTGTGGGGGTAGGGGAGGAGAGGGGGAAAGTAATTAACTAGGAAATACAGGAAACACGCCAGTTTGAGATCACCCTTTATTGGCATTTAAAAGTTTTATTGTAAAAGTGAGAAAAACGAGTAAACGCAATTACTTCATGCAAACATTATATTAAAGTTTGAGATAAAAGTTAGACGTGACAGGACGTTCAGCAGAAGGTAAATTTGTCATGTCCACCAGTGGGGACTACGGGACTACGGGAAAGATCGAAATAAATAATAAAATATTGAACATTTTCACACAACACCAACTGGTTTTCATAGTAAAAGCTTTGTTTTTACTATGGAAACCAGATGGCTGATAAAATATATAATTTTTTATAAATACATACATTAAAAACCCCATACACAGAACAAACATCCATGTTCAGCAGGTTTGTCCAATATTTGCCCTGGGTGGGGATCAAACCTACGACCTACAGCTCAGAATGCAAACATACTACCACTGAACCATAAGTCCTGTCGAATCGAAACGTAATTCACGAATAAATTTAAATAATTTAGTAAAATACGATTGCAGCTCTACTCGTACTCGTAGTTTCAATTTTAAAGCTCAGTTTGTCCCGTGTCGGGATATACGCATATCAAAAGATATTAGTTTCATGGTAACAAGGAACAAGATACGTTAGGACTCGAGATATTGTCTACCTGTGCCTGCTTCATAAATAATTCACGCAGTACGCAGCAGGCAGCAGGCAGCAGGTAGCTGGCTTAGACAGTTTGTCTTGGTTATAGCGCTGTTATTTTTACTGAGAATTTAGGAAGCATATTTTTATATTTTCTCTGCACAAAACATCCTTTACAAAACGTAAACGTAACATTTTACATATAATATAAAAGAATCATTACATGGTGCTAATAATATAACTAATTTATTTAAAGTTTTGTAAACCACCTTCTATTCACTTTACTAGTCTAGACAGATAATGTTCTAGCGGAGGTAGAATGCATAACAAGATGGATATTTATACGAAATATATAAAAAAAAAACAATCATGTAAAAATCAAGAGTAACTGTCACTTTCCTTTCGTTATTAATGCCTGTGAAAGTTCATGGTGAGATACTCGTAGTCGTACACGATGCGCCGGCGCAGTTTCTCCTACCTGAAATTAACTTAACAACGTAACCGGTAACTTGTAGCTTAATGTTTATATTAATAATAGACGTAAAATTATTGTATATTAATTGTTTTTTTTCTATCCAGTTTTTAACATAGGTAAATGGTATATGTATAGATAATACAATTGTATAATTCATTACCTAAAAGAAAAGTTTCTGTCGTAATCTGGGGGCACGGCCGTGCACCCGCCATGTGAGCCAGCGGGTACGGCCGGGACTATCTTTTCTCGAACACATTCGTCGGATTTTTAGACCCTCATAGCTTCGGCCTCGATAACACTAGAGGGTTCAAATTTTCAGGATCAAGTGTGGTCCACGGTCTAATAAAATGTTAAAAGTTTCATGTATCTAGCTTTTATACTTTCGATTTTATTAATACCTAAAATAAGCCGATTTGGCACAAATTAATTGATGATCATAAAAAAGATAAAGTACTTGCTGAAGTCTTAGAAAGCTGAAATTTGGTATGTAGGCTACAATTTGCACACAAACAACAGAAAAATTAAGATATTTGTAACTTTCACCCTCCAACCCCTATTTGGGGTTATTTGGGGTTATCCCGTTCTCGTCATCAATATTCCAGGGTACTTCCTGAAGTAGTAGAAAGCTGAAATTTGGTATGCAAACTACGATTGGTACATAAACAACAGAAAAATTATGATATTTGTATTTTTCACCCTCTACCCTTATTTGGGGGCTGTAGGGACTAAAGACCTTTTAAATCACCCGCCACTTCGCGCCTGGCTATATACGGTCGCACTACCTAGGCCGCAACGGAAAAAAAGACTTTTACTCTTCTTCAAAAACTCTGAATTCAGACAACGTGCGCTAATGCAAAAAATATAAAATAACTGTGAAAGTTTTGTGAAACAGGCGGGTGAGTTTTCTTTATTTTGGGGTCTATTTACTAATCATTAAGTGTCCGTAGCGACATATTTTGATCCATCGAACACGGATATCCCGGTACCAACCAGCACCTATTTACACACTATTCTTATCTATATTTATATATACACACCTGCTACGTGTTTCATTCATATATTATATTTATTTCCTACCTAATTATTATCATAACTTACCACAGCCACGCATACTTTCACCATAAATGATTACAATATTTTATTATTGCTAAGCCGGTTGTCGCCATATTGCTACGAACATTTTCAAGTTCAAACATATTTACATTCGACTTACGTACGGAACTTAGGTTTTATGTGAATTTGTTTACCTAATTAAGCCCATTATTTACCATAAATATTGTGTCTTAGTTTGCTAATTCGGATAATCTTAGAATTAGATTGCATACAAATTGAATTTATTTCGATATACCTTCAGTAGTTGCACATTTTTGTGACCTTTCACAATGTCCACGAAAAAGAAAGAGACAGACATATCGGGCGATCCCGAGATAGACATAGACACAATGCTGCAACCACTTCTTACGTCTAAAGAGATGTGTTTTTTACGTGTGCAAAATTTATATGATTTATCTAAACAAGTACTTGCAAAAACATCTTTACAACCTTCATTTAAAGCTAGGGTTCAAGACTTAGCTAGTTTGCGTAAGGAATATGATCGATGCGTTAAGGATATAAATTCAATGAGCAAACTACATATACCTAATTACGTTCCTACATACAGTGAAGTAGATGCATTTGACGAACTTTACTATGCCATCCGCGCGGTAGCACAAAGCCTCTCCCCGGAAAATACATCCACCACGGGTTCTGGCAGTAGTGATGTTAGTGGCAAATATAACAATAGACGAGTCAAACTGCCCGAGTTACAAATACCTAAATTTGACAGCAAATTAGAAAATTGGATAACTTTCCGCGATACATTTTTTAGCTTGATTCACAACAACGTAGGTCTTAGCAACATTGAAAAGTTGTATTATTTGATCGCATCCGTCACGAGCGGCCCGGCGTTAGTTATTGTCAAGTCGATGCCGGTCACAGCTGATAATTACCTAATAGTTTGGAATGCATTATTGGCGCGATTTGATAATCGGCGCACGCTCGCTGCATCGTACGTAGATAAGATGTTTACGTGCAAACCGGTGACTCAGGAATCGGCAGCAAATCTTAATAATTTTCTTCAAACGTTCAGAGAAAATATTACTGCGCTGGAACAACTAAAAATAATGGATTTATCTTCATTTTTATTATTTCAAATTGCGGTACGGAACCTCGATCCCGTAACACGCCGGGAGTTTGAGCAGACGAAGTCCCCCGGGGACTTGCCTACGGTACAGGAGTTACTTGATTTTGTCGAAAAGCAGTCACGTGTCCTAGAATTGTCTACTGTCTTCAAACAGTACAAATCTATTGATACCGCGAAACAAGTCAAAACAAAACCGACATTCTCGGGAGCCGCTGTGGCCAGCGGAGACAACGCCGTTGTCGAGCGTCAGAAATCCAACGCTTGTCCTTGCTGTTCAAAGCCACACGCGATATACCGGTGTCCGGTATACAACGCACTCACGGCTACGCTACGAAATGACAAAGTCAAACAACTTCGATTGTGCGAAAACTGTTTGCGTGACACTCACGCCACTGCTGAGTGCACGTCCAAATATACATGTAACGCTTGTAAGAGTCGGCACCACACCAGTCTTCACGTGCATCCACCTGCGGGCCCAGATAACGTGGTGACTCTTACGTGCTCAGCCGAACAAACTGTTCTACTTGGCACCGCGGTCATTCATATCAAAGACGTTTGGGGTAATTTTCACCCAGTGCGCGCCTTGATTGACAGCGGCGCTATGTCGAGTTATATCACGCAAGACTGTGCTAACATATTGGGATTACCTCGGCGTAAGTGTAATTTTCGACCGATCGGTTTAGGCGGGAACCAAGTTCAAAACTTCGGATTAACCACTTGTCATATAAAACCGCTCCACAGTAGCTCGCCAGTGTTATCTACAGACGCAGTAGTCGTAGATAACATCGCCGGTAATTTACCTACGATGTCTTTACCTGCCGAAGTATTGACTAAATATCAGCATCTTAATCTTGCGGACCCTGCATTTCATAACTGCGCGCCTGTGCATATGTTAATTGCAGGTGATTTATTTCCGTATATCTACTGCGGAGATAAAATAATACCTGAACGACCAGGGTTGCCAGCAGCATTAAAATCAATATTTGGCTATGTGATCTCTGGACAGGTCAACTTGAATCAACTCTGCGACGAAGCCGATGCCCCCTGCGGTACGGCATTTTCTGGGTTTTCAAGTTCCGATGACTTAGATCAGGTGATGAAGTCGTTTTGGGAAATCGAAAATATTCCGTATGCGCCACAATTAAAACCTGACGATGTATTGGCTGAAGCGATGTTCGCCCGCGATCACAGCCGCGATCCACAAACGGGTAGGTATATCGTCAAGTATCCGATGCGGCCCGACCATAGTCTCGGAGATTCTCAACAGATGGCGCTACGTAGGCTACTTAACTTAGAATCACGACTCAATCGCGATCAAACTCTGAGAAAAGAATACAATAAATTCATGTCTGAATATGAATCGTTAGGTCACATGACGTGTTTAGGTGAAATACAAAATGTGGATGCCAAATATTTGATCCCACATTTCTGCATTGTTAAACCGTCGAGTACAACCACGAAGTATCGGTGCGTCTTCGATGCTTCGAGTCATACTACGAATAAGAAGTCGCTTAACGATGTGTGCTTAGCGGGACCTAAGCTACAAGCGGACATTAATGTCATCTTGATTAACTTTCGGCTTCACGCCGTATGCTTGTCGGCTGACATTTGTAAGTGCTACCGTCAAACATTAATACACAAAGATCAACGTTCTTATCAGCGTATCTTGTGGCGAACGTCACCAGATCAACCTATCATGGTTTATGAGCTCAACACTATAACTTATGGGGTATCAAGCAGTCCCTACTTAGCGATAAAAGTCCTTCATACCCTAGCAGACAACAACGCTCACACGTATCCTGTTGCTGCGAAAGTGCTTAAAACAGGATTTTTTATGGATGATTTACTGTGGTCAGAGCCTAGCATCGAGGCAGCTCTTCAGCTACAACAGGACTTGCGGGTCATACTCGAAAGCGCCGGTTTTGATTTACGCAAGTGGTCAAGTAACTACCCTCAAGTCTTAGAAGCACTTCCAGAGGATCACCGTGAAACTTCTATCGAATTCGAAGACGACTTGTCACTCAAAGTCCTTGGGCTACAATGGCAACCCGCAAGCGACTGTTTTACGTTTCAGTGTGTACTCGTTGATCAGAACGTGACCAAGCGAACTGTACTTTCGCTTATAGGGCGTTTGTTCGATCCACAAGGTTACGTCGGGCCTTGTGTATTTTTTGCAAAACAATTTATGCAAAAGCTATGGACGATCCCACATCTTGACTGGGATACACGTCTGCCTTTTAATTTGGAAGCAGAATGGCTTTCTTTCGTAAAGGAACTACCTCTTCTAACTGAGTTCCGACACGAACGACATGTCACGGTACCAGATTGTACCTACTGTCGTATCTTAGGGTTTGCTGATGCATCCTCCCTCGGGTATGCAGCAGTTGTATACCTACACACTAAAAATGACCGCAGCGAAAGCAAAGTTAGTTTGCTTATCGCAAAGTCTAAAGTTGCTCCATTGAAGACAATATCTATCCCTCGTCTGGAGCTGATGGCGGCTCTTTTACTAGCCAAGCTAGTCAAGTATGTAGTCCCTATACTACAGGAGCGAGGTATAACAATCAATGAGCAACTGTTGTTCACTGATTCATCAGTGGTTTTAGCATGGCTAAACATACCTAGCTATAAACTAAAAACCTTTGTAGCCACACGTGTGACTAAAATACTGGAGATAATTCCCAGCGAGAGTTTTTCTCACGTCAGTGGTGAACATAATAACTGCGCAGACATCCTCTCCAGAGGTGTCTTTCCATCGACGCTGTTAGCCATGCCAGAATGGCTTAATGGTCCCAGCTGGTTATCTGACGAACAGTGGCCAGTTCGCTCCATTGACGAATTTAAAGACGAGAATGTCCCGGAAATAAAAACCTCGAACGAATCGAAGGTGATGAGTTCTTCAACAGAACCATCTAATCTTATTGACGATCTCACTGAAAAGTACTCAAATTATAATAAATTAGTCAACGTAGTAGCCTGGATTCAAAAATTCATAAAAAATTGTCGAACACCTAAGCAAGAGCGAACCACACTCTCTCTTAGTGACGTTAAACAAGCGCACGAAGCGATAGTAAAAGCAGTACAGCAACATCATTTTGCTGAAGATATGGCTAACATTGCTAAAGGCCATAAACCTCAACAATCATTACAAAAACTCAACGCCTTTGTCGATGCAAATGGTTTCCTGAGGGTGGGGGGTAGGCTCTCACTATCAGATTTATCCTTTGACAAAAAACATCCAGTGTTGCTACCTAAAAAGTGTAATTTCACTAATATTTTGATCGACTATCATCACGTGATCTATTTGCATGTAGGTCCACGTACATTACAAGGCATTCTGAGCCAGAAATTTTGGATTGTGTCTGCACGCAACATCATTAGACTGCGCACCAGGAAATGTATAGCTTGCTTCAAGGTTAGACCCACAGTCTTACAACCCTTAATGGGACAGCTGCCCAAGTTTCGAACTCAGGATATTCATGTCTTTCATACGGTGGCCATTGACATCGGAGGTCCTTTTCAAACGAAAGAGTCAACACGCAGGAATGCTCGGGTATATAAGTCATATCTGATCACATACGTGTGCTGTTCAACACGTGCATTGTATTTGGATGCTTTGACTTCACTGAGCACTGAATGCTTCTTAGCATCATTCGACCGTTTTACTTCTAGAAGAGGTCTTTGTCATACGATCATTTCTGACAACGCTACAAATTTTGTGTCAGCCAGCAAACATCTTGCTGAAGTCTCCCAGTTTCTTCAAACTAATGCAGACGAGTTGTCTAGAGGCCTGACAAAACGTCAAGTAGAATGGAAGCGAAATCCTCCGACGGGAAGTCACTTCGGAGGCCTTTTTGAAGCGGCGATTCGATCCACCAAAGACATTTTAAAGCGTACTACTGCAAATAGGACTTTGACTTTCGAAGAATTAACAACGTTATTAGCACGCGCAGAAGCGGTCTTAAATTCTAGGCCTCTTTTTGGGTTATCAACAGACGCAAGTGAATTCCAAGTGGTCTCAGCTGCCCATTTTCTTGTAGGTCGTGACTTGCTAGCGGTACCAGAATATGACCTTACCAGTAGACCTACAAACAGACTAAGTCGTTGGCAAGCTGTGCAGCAGATGGCTCAACAATTTTGGCGTCAGTGGCGCAAACACTTCCTCCACACACTTCAAGAACGTCAGAAGTGGTTCAGTGGGTGTCGCAATCTGAAGATCGGAGATCTCGTGTTAATTCATTCAGACGCGCCTCCTCTACAGTGGCCGTTGGGAAGGGTCACTAAACTGCACACTGGGGCAGACAACGTGACGCGAGTCGTTACCATCCGCACTAAAAACGGCGAATTTATTAGACCAGTCGTCAAATTAAGTCCTCTTCCTCTCGATGAGGACTCCGCATAGAACCTAAGTTCATTAACATTTACGTAACATACAGTCCACTCTCTCATATCTATAGTTATTTTACAACTACTTAGCTATAATCTTAACAATATGTATACCTACTCATACTAATCAGTGCCTACATCTATAAGAACTTACAATTTGAACATTTATTCTTACTCACAATTACAACTCAACCCTTGTTGATCAACACAATAACGTCAACAAGTGTTGCTACCTATTATTTTTTAATTATATCAGTTATAATCTACACATCATATATTATGTTGCATACATATATATACTACACGTATAATATCATACTGGATTGTAACTGGGAAATCCGGACAGACGGATTTCGGTGGGGGGAAATGTAGGGACTAAAGACCTTTTAAATCACCCGCCACTTCGCGCCTGGCTATATACGGTCGCACTACCTAGGCCGCAACGGAAAAAAAGACTTTTACTCTTCTTCAAAAACTCTGAATTCAGACAACGTGCGCTAATGCAAAAAATATAAAATAACTGTGAAAGTTTTGTGAAACAGGCGGGTGAGTTTTCTTTATTTTGGGGTCTATTTACTAATCATTAAGTGTCCGTAGCGACAGGGGCTATTACGTTATTCTTATCAATAATTAATATAAGGTACTTCCTGAAGTCTTAGAAAGCTGAAATTTGGTGTGTAAGCTAATATTTATATATGAACCACGAAAAAATTAAGATATTATTACTTTTCACCCTCCAACCCTTTATTTGTGGGAGCACACCCCCTGAGTGTAATCAAAAAGATAGGGTACTTCCTGAAGTTTCAGAAAGCTGAAATTTGGTATGCAAACTACGATTGGTATATAAACAACAGAAAAATTACGATATTTGTATTTTTCACCCTCCAACCCTTTTAAAGTGTGATCTTGTGTGTGTGTTTATATTTCTGTAACACAACATAACTTCGATATGGATAATACTAGAGAGCCCAAATTTTCAGGATAAAAAGTAGATAGTACATTTATAAAACATACAAAGTTTCATTTATTTAGCTTTTGTACTTTAGATATGATTCACATCTAAAATACGACAATTTTACCACTCAGTGAGGATCGTTTATCTAATTAGTTTCAAAAGGCGATACTAGATGGCGTGCGCCTCAAGTTAGCACACGGTATCATTTCTCGCGCTCTGTCGCAAATCAATTTTGGAAGTCGACACGCTGCGCTGAGGCACAAAAGTATTCCGTATTTATGGTTGGTCTGTGTTGTGTATTCGTTCGTTCTGATTTGGTTCTCGTTTATGATAACGGTTTGTTTGCTTTATGGATAAATAGTATCGTTTTCGTTCGTTGTTTCATGTTTGTTTAGTAAATATGGGTTTGTATTATATATATATATACATTAGGTTATAGGTTTGTATGTTATATATATATATATTATTCGACTTTAATTGATGACTTGGTTTGTTTTAGGTAGTACTTACTTAGGCTTAGGGACTTATTTACACAGAAAATTATAATACTTTCAACCGAGAGCTTATTTAGAAGCTTGGATTCGGGACCGATCTTGTTAGAGAAGGGGTATTAGATTATAGGTTAAGAATTTAAGTTATTGAATAATAGTCTGGATACAAGAATAAATCTAAAGTTGGTTTAGTGGACGTATTCCTATAAAAGGAAATAAGACGAACAATATGAGTAACGAAACAATTTCTTTGGGAGAAGGGCTAGGGCCCTATCGTCTATACTACAGTTCATAGTATGCCTGGAAATGGTTCATCCCTTTCCATTCATTGACATTTACTCAATCTATAGAAGACCGTATTTGATGTGGCGTTGCAAGTTAAGGTGTGCTATTGTTCGTTATGTTGTAGAATATTGGGACGATTTGCAACTTTATACTTGTCCTGAAGAGTGTATCTGGAAACCGACTCTTATTCACGCGCTATAGTATGGCGCCACATCAGAATTGAAGGTTACAGCAGCTATCATCTATTTTAAGTAATAAGTCAACAAGAAAAACAGCCTATGACAGAGAGTGTACTGCTAAAGAAATGATAACAGATGCACAGGGAAATACATTCCGTTAAAACATAACGTTGCAGAAATTAAGGGTCTCTTACAAAAAGAAATTAAATCCCACCAAAAACATTTCATGTAAAATTGGTTGCCATGTGTCGCATTGTCATGCCACTTTCACTGACAAAAATATATCAGATGAGATCTGACTGAATCTGAAGAGCCAAGCCGCTAACTCTACAAAATCTAAGGCTACAATACTTATCTCTGTAAACCTTAAATCTTGGTCAAAAAGCATGGCTTGGTCGTTTCACTTTCATGGAACTATTACATTACTATTCCAATTATACAACATTCAAGAGCAGAACTTTTAGTTTCTTTTTCTTCCTTGTCCATGTACGACATGCTATGCGACATATGTTTGTAACTGACCGTCGGAAAACGGCCAAGCCATGCTTTTTTACCAAGATTGAAGGTTTACAGAGATAAGTATTGTAGCCTTAGATTTTGTAGAGTTAGCGGCTTGGCTCTTCAGATTCAGTCAGATCTCATCTGATATATTTTTGTCAGTGAAAGTGGCATGACAATGCGACACATGGCAACCAATTTTACATGAAATGTTTTTGGTGGGATAGATTTAACATTACTCAAGGCATTAAACAAACTCAAACGCTGCTTAGATCCGATACGCTCCATTGTTCCGAAAAATTCAAATTGTTAACTGAACTTTAAGGAAATTTTAAACAATTAGTTAACCAAATAACATTTATGAGCTAAGAAAAGGAGGCCGCGATCCGAATGACCCCAACTTTTTAGCGAACAAAAAATTCTTTATATTTTTTTATTTTCTCGTAATTGGGTCGCAAAACTTTTGAATTTACGGTTGGCACCTTCACCCAGGAATTGCATTAATTAGGGAATATGAGCTCGTTAAAATTTGTAATAAGCCGAAGTTATAGAAAGTTTTGAATATTGTAGTGAGTTGTCTGTTCCAAGCCCCATTCCCAGCCACGGGAATCTCTTGTGGGTTTGTTGGAGAGATATTCCATTTTATGATATTCATTTTTCTTTCTTCTTGATTGAAATTAAACAATTTTTAACGAATTTATTACGGATATTTAACATAATATTATTTCACCTGACGTTTCGAGCATGTTGCAGTGTCTGTGGCCACATGTTGCAGTGTCTGTGGCCACATGTGAGACTGATCGTCTGTTAATAAAATATGAACTATTACCGCCTATTATTCATATGAAAACCCTTCCCTATGCACGTAGAATGCCACTCACGGTCAACAGGTATCGCAGATCTGTATTAAGACTGATTTTATTAATTTGGTTTTCTTCTAAATTATTTCTAAAACTATGGGTCATTTACCATTTACCATGCTTTTTGACCAAGATTTAAGGTTTACAGAGATAAGTATTGTAGCCTTAGATTTTGTAGAGTTAGCGGCTTGGCTCTTCAGATTCAGTCAGATCTCATCTGATATATTTTTGTCAGTGAAAGTGGCATGACAATGCGACACATGGCAACCAATTTTACATGAAATGTTTTTGGTGGGATTTAATTTCTTTTTGTAAGAGACCCTTAATTTCTGCAACGTTATGTTTTAACGGAATGTATTTCCCTGTGCATCTGTTATCATTTCTTTAGCAGTACACTCTCTGTCATAGGCTGTTTTTCTTGTTGACTTATTACTTAAAATAGATGATAGCTGCTGTAACCTTCAATTCTGATGTGGCGCCATACTATAGCGCGTGAATAAGAGTCGGTTTCCAGATACACTCTTCAGGACAAGTATAAAGTTGCAAATCGTCCCAATATTCTACAACATAACGAACAATAGCACACCTTAACTTGCAACGCCACATCAAATACGGTCTTCTATAGATTGAGTAAATGTCAATGAATGGAAAGGGATGAACCATTTCCAGGCATACTATGAACTGTAGTATAGACGATAGGGCCCTAGCCCTTCTCCCAAAGAAATTGTTTCGTTACTCATATTGTTCGTCTTATTTCCTTTTATAGGAATACGTCCACTAAACCAACTTTAGATTTATTCTTGTATCCAGACTATTATTCAATAACTTAAATTCTTAACCTATAATCTAATACCCCTTCTCTAACAAGATCGGTCCCGAATCCAAGCTTCTAAATAAGCTCTCGGTTGAAAGTATTATAATTTTCTGTGTAAATAAGTCCCTAAGCCTAAGTAAGTACTACCTAAAACAAACCAAGTCATCAATTAAAGTCGAATAATATATATATATATAACATACAAACCTATAACCTAATGTATATATATATATAATACAAACCCATATTTACTAAACAAACATGAAACAACGAACGAAAACGATACTATTTATCCATAAAGCAAACAAACCGTTATCATAAACGAGAACCAAATCAGAACGAACGAATACACAACACAGACCAACCATAAATACGGAATACTTTTGTGCCTCAGCGCAGCGTGTCGACTTCCAAAATTGATTTGCGACAGAGCGCGAGAAATGATACCGTGTGCTAACTTGAGGCGCACGCCATCTAGTATCGCCTTTTGAAACTAATTAGATAAACGATCCTCACTGAGTGGTAAAATTGTCGTATTTTAGATGTGAATCATATCTAAAGTACAAAAGCTAAATAAATGAAACTTTGTATGTTTTATAAATGTACTATCTACTTTTTATCCTGAAAATTTGGGCTCTCTAGTATTATCCATATCGAAGTTATGTTGTGTTACAGAAATATAGACACACACACAAGATCACACTTTAAAAGGGTTGGAGGGTGAAAAATACAAATATCGTAATTTTTCTGTTGTTTATATACCAATCGTAGTTTGCATACCAAATTTCAGCTTTCTGAAACTTCAGGAAGTACCCTATCTTTTTGATTACACTCAGGGGGTGTGCTCCCACAAATAAAGGGTTGGAGGGTGAAAAGTAATAATATCTTAATTTTTTCGTGGTTCATATATAAATATTAGCTTACACACCAAATTTCAGCTTTCTAAGACTTCAGGAAGTACCTTATATTAATTATTGATAAGAATAACGTAATAGCCCCCAAATAAGGGTAGAGGGTGAAAAATACAAATATCATAATTTTTCTGTTGTTTATGTACCAATCGTAGTTTGCATACCAAATTTCAGCTTTCTACTACTTCAGGAAGTACCCTGGAATATTGATGACGAGAACGGGATAACCCCAAATAACCCCAAATAGGGGTTGGAGGGTGAAAGTTACAAATATCTTAATTTTTCTGTTGTTTGTGTGCAAATTGTAGCCTACATACCAAATTTCAGCTTTCTAAGACTTCAGCAAGTACTTTATCTTTTTTATGATCATCAATTAATTTGTGCCAAATCGGCTTATTTTAGGTATTAATAAAATCGAAAGTATAAAAGCTAGATACATGAAACTTTTAACATTTTATTAGACCGTGGACCACACTTGATCCTGAAAATTTGAACCCTCTAGTGTTATCGAGGCCGAAGCTATGAGGGTCTAAAAATCCGACGAATGTGTTCGAGAAAAGATAGTCCCGGCCGTACCCGCTGGCTCACATGGCGGGTGCACGGCCGTGCCCCCAGATTACGACAGAAACTTTTCTTTTAGGTAATGAATTATACAATTGTATTATCTATACATATACCATTTACCTATGTTAAAAACTGGATAGAAAAAAAACAATTAATATACAATAATTTTACGTCTATTATTAATATAAACATTAAGCTACAAGTTACCGGTTACGTTGTTAAGTTAATTTCAGGTAGGAGAAACTGCGCCGGCGCATCGTGTACGACTACGAGTATCTCACCATGAACTTTCACAGGCATTAATAACGAAAGGAAAGTGACAGTTACTCTTGATTTTTACATGATTGTTTTTTTTTTATATATTTCGTATAAATATCCATCTTGTTATGCATTCTACCTCCGCTAGAACATTATCTGTCTAGACTAGTAAAGTGAATAGAAGGTGGTTTACAAAACTTTAAATAAATTAGTTATATTATTAGCACCATGTAATGATTCTTTTATATTATATGTAAAATGTTACGTTTACGTTTTGTAAAGGATGTTTTGTGCAGAGAAAATATAAAAATATGCTTCCTAAATTCTCAGTAAAAATAACAGCGCTATAACCAAGACAAACTGTCTAAGCCAGCTACCTGCTGCCTGCTGCCTGCTGCGTACTGCGTGAATTATTTATGAAGCAGGCACAGGTAGACAATATCTCGAGTCCTAACGTATCTTGTTCCTTGTTACCATGAAACTAATATCTTTTGATATGCGTATATCCCGACACGGGACAAACTGAGCTTTAAAATTGAAACTACGAGTACGAGTAGAGCTGCAATCGTATTTTACTAAATTATTTAAATTTATTCGTGAATTACGTTTCGATTCGACAGGACTTATGGTTCAGTGGTAGTATGTTTGCATTCTGAGCTGTAGGTCGTAGGTTTGATCCCCACCCAGGGCAAATATTGGACAAACCTGCTGAACATGGATGTTTGTTCTGTGTATGGGGTTTTTAATGTATGTATTTATAAAAAATTATATATTTTATCAGCCATCTGGTTTCCATAGTAAAAACAAAGCTTTTACTATGAAAACCAGTTGGTGTTGTGTGAAAATGTTCAATATTTTATTATTTATTTCGATCTTTCCCGTAGTCCCGTAGTCCCCACTGGTGGACATGACAAATTTACCTTCTGCTGAACGTCCTGTCACGTCTAACTTTTATCTCAAACTTTAATATAATGTTTGCATGAAGTAATTGCGTTTACTCGTTTTTCTCACTTTTACAATAAAACTTTTAAATGCCAATAAAGGGTGATCTCAAACTGGCGTGTTTCCTGTATTTCCTAGTTAATTACTTTCCCCCTCTCCTCCCCTACCCCCACACCGACAAGACCCTGTGTTATCAGCGCCCTGTGTTATTAGTTCTGATTTTACTGTACCTACTTTATCTGAGTTTTTTTTTTTTCAGCCCTGTTTGTACAAACTGTTCCACTGCTGGGAACGGGCCATCTGCTCATTGTGAGAAGGGTTAGGCCATAGTCTGCCACGCTGGCCAAGTGCGGGTTGGCAGACTTCACACATCTTCAAGATCATTGAAAACTCTCAGACATGTAGGTTTCCTCACGATGTTTTCCTCCACCGTTTGAATCGAAATGAAGTTGGTGGCAATCAACAATACGCACATAACTTCGAAAAGACAGAACTGCGTGCCGTGGGATTCGAACCCAGGACCTGCGGATCGCAAGTCAGGCGGTCTCACCACTAGGCTGCCGGAAACTGATCTGAGTATTGCGATGTCTTAATAAATAACTTAAGTACCTACTTATCTAAGATTTTTATTAATTATATTAAGCTTTTCGTATAATTTTGTTTCTAATACATATTTTTCTGAGTTTAGTAAACACCACGCCAACACATTTTTGCCCAGACAAAGGATAAACAAGTGTCAGGTAAGAAGGTCGGAACGAACCTCCCACAGCGAAACATAAACACCAAAAACGATACCCATAAAAAGGAAACGCCGATCTTCTAAGATAAACTTGTTAAAATTTAGTATGACAATGTTCTTACAGATTTAGGTTCTTTATTGGACCCGGACCTTCATAAATAAGACCCTCGTTTGTCCTATCCATCCTCCCGATATAATCATCATCTTATACAAATACTTTGGAATTTTATAACAGTTTCTCCGTGACGTTACCGTGACCGTTACAGACCGGCCGTAACTAACCGTGAACATTGAACGTGTTCGTACGTCGCTCGCTCCCCACGCGGCGGTGACGCTCAAACTTCAGGACGAAGTTTCAGGTCGCGCGAACCTATCGAACAAGATTTAACGGTTTTAGTTAAAGTAACCTTAATTAATACTTGAACAGCTAAATAAAATAGATAATATAAAAATACGCTTTTTATTAAACCAAATGCTTAAAGACACAATAACTATAACCTTAGTATTAGATTAGCACTATCGTTAGAAGTGATCTCTTCCAACAAACTGTTCCTATTGTGTTAAAAAAAGTTATATATTTTTATTTCACGATTTAGAGTAGTTATTGCATTCTCTTTATAATTATAAATATGAGATGTTCAATGTAAATAATGAATAGACAACTAATAAAATATTTGGATACGTATCTCTTATTAAGAAGTTTTACCGTAAACAAGACACGTTGGATAGATATTCACTTGTTTTCCGACCGAGCAACAACCGAGCGAACTACGACACAAATCTGTACCAAACAAGTCAACAATATAACATAACTGAACCAAATACAAAGGAACATATTGGATGAGATAAAACTAAAAATAGTACAATATACATTATACCCCACAGTTGAATATGCGCATTGCAAACCAAGTTAGGCCATAAATAACCAATTCCCAGCCTACCGCCTCCTCTACAAAGATATCGCGGCCCGTAAAAAATAAAGTGTGATAAAAAGGAGGTCGCATAGCTAGCATTTTAATACTCTCAGACGATGAATAGTACAGATATAAAAGTAACGACCTACAAGTTTGTTTGTTCTTTTATTTATGTTCTCCCTTCCACAAATACATAGCTAAAATTAAAATAGACACGTAAAACAGCCAAACCTAAGAGCAATAGTTAAAGATTACAGACATACACTAAAATACATAGATACACACTTCAAACTTATAATATATTTTATTGGATCGGTGGTTAAAAAATGAAACATCACGTAGTGAAATCACATTGACCATCGTTAAGAATTATACGTTAATTGTCCGAGTGGTCAGATGAGCCCGTGGACTAACAGATGTAACAGATAACTGAAAGTGGTCAACTGCACCCGCGGGCTCAGTGGGCTGCGGCCCTCGTTTAATGAATAAACCTGCATACAATGTAAGAACTTGACTTCTTGGTTAGTGACTATACCGGGCAATGTAGTATATTATTTGAATCTTAGTTGTGATAATTGTCAAACCAATAACGTAATAGTACATGTTCAATGATTGAAATATAGTGCGCAAACCCAGTGAGCAGCAGTACTATAGATATTGAAGAAGGGCAAGCTTCTCACGTAGCAGGGGAGGTTCGGGGGATGCCGACGCGTGCGACCCGGCTGCGATATGAAATGCTTTTCTCGAACTATCGGTAAATTCAACTGATAGATAGTAAAATATATTATCAGGTTTCCGAGCACAAGCATCAACCTCCTGGAAGTTGCGCGCTCTTCATAGCCGACTTGAAGCGTATCGTCGTAATATGTTTTATAAATGCTAACACGGTGTGGAGAGACCGGCCACAGAGTACGAGTAGAGAGACGATGGCAAAAGATGCTTCTAACAAGCCTTTTCGGAAATCCACTGAGGAACTCTGTGTCCAGCAGTGAACATCTTGTTGCTATTACTAGTGGCTTTGAGAGTTAGTACATCTCGTTAACCAATGCGCGCAAAGACCCCAGATCAAGATTGTCCAGACAATGAGACACAAACATTCAATCAAAAATTCACAGTAGGTACCTAAATATTGTCAATTTTACCTCATTTAAAAACAGCTTGCTTGGTTTGGTCAGACCATAAAGCTAAACTTTAACTGTCTCTGTAAAATTGTTTACGTTTAATCCATGATTTACATAGTTCAAGAAAGTGTCTGATAGATGAAGCGCATCGCAAGAAAGTCTGTTACAACTCTAAAGTTCTCTCGACGTTCTATAAAAACTGTAATAAATTAACAGAAGTTTGAAAGTCACTTGCACCTTTATGATAATGAATACTTAACTTGATTGGTTAAAACAATAGTTCAACTTAATTATTTAAGTTTCTTTATAGTTTAATGGAATCAATTTATAATCGGTCGCCGATTAGATTAGATCTTAGTACTTAAAATGTATAAGAACGTAATCCTGAAAGGTTGAGCGGAGTTAAAATGAAGTATTTTAATTTGGGGACCTATTTTTAGAGTACTAATAATAGTTTTGAGAGAAGAACACCCAGTTACACTTTAGGCTTATAATGATAATAAATATAATATTATTATTATTTATATAATAGCTACTTAATGGAATTGGACATAATTGATGTGTATTATTATTGATTCATTCTATTTTACGTTAATTAGTTATTAATTAATTTTGCTCTTTCCGAAGTGTTTATATTAACGCAGATTATTTTTGCATAATAGTGGTCCTCCTCTCTTCTATGTCTCTGCGCCTGACAGGGTCCATATGATACATACTGGTGTCTATTTGTCTTACCGACGCTGTAATTTAACTAAAACTTTAAATCAAATGTTCTAGTTGAATGACAATAAAATATCTGAATTTGAATCTAATAAAACACATTACCTAACTTCGAAAAGAAAAAGCAAACAAAATGTTTGCCAAAATATCTCTAATATTTATTTCGACCAAGACGTGGAAAACGTTGTCTAGTACATACATCGTTACAAGTAGATACAAGATTTGAAGTCAAACGTGGATTCAAATTAAAGCTTGTGAGTTGTAACCTAAATCCTGAAAATGGCGTTTGCCTGCGACGGTTAGATAAACGCCTGACAACTGATTAACATACATTAGATACGCTATAATAATATGTATATTGCTAAACTATGACGTAAATAACATAACAAAATGTCATAAAAAATATGATGTAGGTAAACGAAATAGCGTATTTTGAGGTCGGTTGTTTCAGTTGTTTTAAACTGTAATTATTAGCAAGCTATTCTCCTTAATGGTTTTTCCACACGTCCAATATTTTTGGACGTTTCACGTTCATTATTTTACTAGAATTATTGTAAATAATACCCATATAAAATATTTTAAGGCGATTTTACGCACACTTTCTAGCAAAAAAACACACACACACACACTCAAGAACGTGTCAAGCTTAACTAAATCGTAAGTAAGACTGCAAAAACCGCTTAGGTATCTTTTCTTTTAAAATTAAATATAGATAGATACGATTTTAACGTTATGTTGATGATTTTTCCCGATATTGAAGAATATATTGGTAATTTTATTAGTTGAATTTAACAAAAACTCGTAAAATTGTATTTTACACTATATTAATTAACGTATCTCTGCTTTGTGTTATATCATCGGACTAACCTTAATAAAAAGCTTGGGCCCAGTGCGGCGGCGGCGGGCGGACGGCGCGCCGTGCGGCGGGCACACACATGTGTTGTAGAATTTTTAATCTGGATAAAAGGGAGTGCGGGTTCTAAATACCGAGCCAACCAAACCAAAATAAAAGTTGCGCTGAAAGGAAATTAATTGAAAACGTGGCTTGTTTGTGTACCTCTGTTTCGTTCCGAATAAATCCGGGCCCTCTTACAATCTACCCGCGGGAATAATCCAGCGGCTTTAGTTTTACTTAAGTATAAGTAATATTTCTCGAAACTAAATTCTATTAGCTTTACTGTTGTAGAATATAATGAGAGTGAGTGCATGTGTCTACTTGTGACTCCTTAGCGCTAAAACGACTAAAAAAAATAGATTTTTTATAATAGACATACATTTTAGAGCTTTGAGAATATAAATTTTGGTGTAATTGTCATAAAGACATTTCTGAAATTTGTATAACTAATATCAATTAGTAATGGGTACTCAGGTACCATATTCTTGATGCAGAGCACAAGTCGTAAGTTACCCTGTTATGATATTACAAATAGGTATCAAATATTTACAAACATATATTTTTGTTTGTAAATATTTGATGCCTACTACTTATTACCTACCTACTTACTAATACTTATATAATAACTTAAGTATTCGGAGACTAATGTATTATCTCCTGAATTTAATATGAGAATACCTACCTAGTATAGAAGTAGACGACCAGAGACTTTTCTGAAATCTGTGTAGACGACTATTTATTATTATTTTAAATGTACATGTTGTGTACACGATGTGATACCTGTATTATAAATTATTACAGCTCCGGGGCGACACGGTTTCAAAATAATATCATAACTATGAACAAGTTACCAGTAAACACAATCTGCATTCTGCCCCATTATTAAAGCCCTAAACAAAATGCTAATCTTCGCGTCGATTCTAAGACCGAGTAGAGTGTGAATGAGTAGCGCCGGCTATAAGAAAAGGTTGTCTCGTTATCCCGCTTGTTGTTCTTAGGTGATTACATCGGCGGCGGGTCCCGGGGCGGCGTACGCTGCCTGCCTTCAGCGGCGGTCGGCGGTTTCGCAATTTGCTCGGAACGGCCGATGAGAAAAATTTGGCGTGATGGGTGAGCGGTCGCCGGCTACAACGGAGTACAGAGAGCGAAGCGAAGCGACGCAGGCGCGCGGGCGGCGCGGCGGGAGGAGGCCGCAGTCCGCGCCGCGCCGCACTCGGACGTGTCCGTGCCGCGCCGCGCTCTCTCGCTCCTCTACAGAGCGGCACCCCCCCCCCTGCCCCGTCTACGCTCCCACAACAACTAAATTGATTTACTTAAATAACCAAACTTTTCCGTGAGTTTTGTTTGTGATGCCCACGATAGGAGAAACTTCCGACGCTTGAGACTCGGCACGGAGTCCGCGGAATGCAACGATAAATTCACATCGGATGAATGATGGTAAGTATTGTAAAGGCTTTCGTTATTTAAGCTGATAAATGATAAAGATTCGGTTAATGGGCCGTCCTCGGCAGCTCCCTGCAAATAGAACCTGTACGTAGAGCCGTTTCATATCCGTTTGTTTATTTGGGACTTCGGTGGTTGCGATGTAAACAGTATTAAACTTTGTAGCGTCGGCAAACATACTGAAAATTCTAATTTACAAAGTTCATAGACTACGGCTGTAGGTAAAGGTTTTATATGTGACTAGCTCCGCCGCGCGACTTCACCCACGTGGTTTTATTATTCACTGTTAACGTTATTGAACAACACTATAAAATAATTTATGAATTTAAGGAGTGTGAATTTAACATTAACCTACTTTTACATACTTTTAGGGTTCCGTGCCTCAAAAAGAAAAAACGGAACCCTTGTAGGATCACTTTGTTGTCCGTGTGTCCATCTGTCCGTCTGTCCGTCCGTCCGGGTGTCAAGACCTTTATCTCGGGGTAAGGTATCGTGTTCAAATTAAAACCATGTACGGAAGTCCATAGTCTCTTGCTGCAGAAAGTAAAATCAAATTTCTCAGTTATCGTAAAAAAAAAGATACAGCCGAATAAGTATGTCGTAAAAAATGCACATTTCGACACTCACAAGGGAATCAAAACCTATGGGGTACTTCCCGTTGGCCTAGAACTATGAAATTTGGCAAGAAGCATTGTGTTAGAAAAACTGGACATTTAATTAAATCAGAAAAAATAGTGTCTTTATGCAAGGAATGAGGGTCCAAATTTTAAAGTTCTTTAACCGTATACAGAAGTCGAAGTTACATTTACTATTTTCTTCATATTCTATACGATGTAGCTGGCAGGTTGACTACTTAGCCTTTGTTTGTACAATTTTTCTATCGTATGACCATACCATGGATGGGACCAGTACTACGGGTCGAGCTGGAGACCATGCGCGGTACAGCCTGTACCGCGCATGGTCTCCAGAGACTATATGTGTCGCTCACGGTACCGAGTAGGACCCAACTATCGACCAACAGTCTCTAGACTCTAGAGCAACAAAAAAGCAGACACAATCTTTAGCGAAAGTTCTTCAAGCCGACCTCCGTGCTTCAATAAAGAGCCAGAAAAGGGGTTTTTACCAACCTCGTTGGTTTTTACCGCAAAAAAAATTAAAACCTCGCCTCGGGCTTTCAGTTACGAAACCTTTTAGGGTTTTTACATTGGTATCGCCCTAATTACATAGATGTGGACGAAGCTGTCGTTTCTTCCATTAACAAAATGAAATTATACTTGCTAAACATATTAAGAGACGTTTGGACGCGACTTTGATTTAATTAAATGATCATTAATACGGTGTTGTATTACATACTCATATTAATTAACTAAGTGTTTATTTAAAACACCCACATACTGGAATACACACACACATAGTTCTCGCGCTATAATTTAACTATTAGTAGTGTTTAATTTTCAACGATGGTATCATAAGTTACTTTAATTTACACGAGTATTTGTTAATTAGAAAGTACCTAAAGTAACGGCCAGTCTATAACCCTCTTGTGTAAGTCTTGTGTATCTTCTATTGTTGTACAAAACTAAGTATATTCGTTTAGTTGACTTAGTTCATATTTAAGTCAAAATGAAAAGGGGACTAAAATATATGCTTTAGAAATGACGCGGAGGAGTATAAACATTCACCTTAAGGACATTTTTATTCTAAAAGAACTTTGAATAACAATCGACTTGTCTAAATATGTTATGTAAGTTCTTAACATTCTAAGCCAATTAGATAACATTTCTCGCAGAAACCTAGACTACTTAGAAAATACTGATGATTATTTTTTTCATTTCTGGCGTCAAATACTATAGACAAAGCATTAAGGAGAAATGAGGTCTTGAAGTAATCACAATTATATCATGGTCCGAGAAGACACGACATTCAGCTATGAAGAATATCATTAGGAACTCCGAGAAGAAGTAGCGACTTCACTATCATTGAAACTTACCTTTGGTACTTATTATTTTGTAATGTAACAGTGTAAGCACGTAACTACATGAATGTGTTACAACAAGTTAGGAATGTTCCGGTAACGGATACTGAACCTGAATACCGTAAGCCATAGATAGTTTGCGACGAAGTCTGGCACGTGTATTGGTTCCGACGTGGCCGTACACGGTACAAGTGTACACTGTACACGTGAAATGAACGAGATAAGCCGGGATCGACAGTGTACACTGTACAGTACTCTCTCGAACAGTCGCTGTACTCGCGTCACGCGCGCCTCAGCCGAGAGTGTACAATGAGACATCCTCAGGCACGTGCTGATGTGTATCAAACACACACTCGTATTCCGTCGGGTAACATTCTACATTACTGAAAGGTTACGTACATAAATACGGTACATAAATCAAACTGATCCAGTCTTTAAAACCTCCTAAAGAAAAAAATACAAGCATCTAAATTGAGAAAATAGCCAGCACTTTTAATGTGTTTACTACAAAGAGATTTGTATAACATATCACTGGTTTAATATAAAATTTTCTCTAAGTTTCTCTTAAAGAAACATAAATATTTCGTACCTATCACACAATAAGATTCGGTTGCATATCTTACTAAGAATACACCATTTAAAACTAAAGCAGAAATAACGCCAATACATACATACATACATTGTAGGAGCATCTCAGCTAGCGAGGTCGCCGTCGCCGGCGAAGATTTTCTCTCCAGCCGTCCGAATGATGAATACCTATTCGAAGATCGCTTCATGCACACTGGAACACATAAATCTCAGTTTGGTATCGACTGCCGACAAAACTACAACCATACTCGAATATCAATGCGAAAGTTTGCTTCGTGTAGGTACCCAAGACAACTACTAGATTTATTGGGATAAAACTTGCTATAAGAAATAAACTCGCACACGTCGCGCTCAAACTAATTGATAGCCGCGTAGTTATTGTAATTGACTACCCTTATCAGCGGTTTTCGAAAATGTTTTCTTAGTGAATTGAATACGTAATATAAGCTAACCTACAAGCCTAACACAAAAAAATACAACTAGCCCACTCTCCCGGAGGCAATGCGGAAGGATGCGAATACGAGATTGTGGACGGCGTCGTCGACTCCACCCGTGTGTGTTATGACACCTCCCGAGGCGAGCAGATCAGTCGCACTTTTTAGCAAGCAATATATTGCTATTGCTATTGTTGATTGCCGCCAACTTCAAACGGTGAAGGAAAACATCGTGAGGAAACCTACATGTCTGAGAGTTCTCAATGATCTTGAAGATGTGTGAAGTCTGCCAATCCGCACTTGGCCAGCGTGGCAGACTATGGCCTAACCCTTCTCACACTGAGAAGATGGCCCATTCCCAGCAGTGGGACAGTTTGTACAAACAGGGCTGATAAAAAAAAAAAAAATTGCTATACATTGCGTATACGGCGCAACGCGAGCAGATTGTGGACGGAGTCCTCGACTCCACCCGTGTGTGTTATGACACCTCCCGAGGCGAGCAGATCAGTCGCACTTTTTAGCAAGCAATATATTGCTATTGCTATTGTTGATTGCCGCCAACTTCAAACGGTGAAGGAAAACATCGTGAGGAAACCTACATGTCTGAGAGTTCTCAATGATCTTGAAGATGTGTGAAGTCTGCCAATCCGCACTTGGCCAGCGTGGCAGACTATGGCCTAACCCTTCTCACACTGAGAAGATGGCCCATTCCCAGCAGTGGGACAGTTTGTACAAACAGGGCTGATAAAAAAAAAAAAATTGCTATACATTGCGTATACGGCGCAACGCGAGCAGATTGTGGACGGAGTCCTCGACTCCACCCGTGTGTGTTATGACACCTCCCGAGGCGAGCAGATCAGTCGCACTTTTTAGCAAGCAATATATTGCTATTGCTATTGTTGATTGCCGCCAACTTCAAACGGTGAAGGAAAACATCGTGAGGAAACCTACATGTCTGAGAGTTCTCAATGATCTTGAAGATGTGTGAAGTCTGCCAATCCGCACTTGGCCAGCGTGGCAGACTATGGCCTAACCCTTCTCACACTGAGAAGATGGCCCATTCCCAGCAGTGGGACAGTTTGTACAAACAGGGCTGATAAAAAAAAAAAAAATTGCTATACATTGCGTATACGGCGCAACGCGAGCAGATTGTGGACGGAGTCCTCGACTCCACCCGTGTGTGTTATGACACCTCCCGAGGCGAGCAGATCAGTCGCACTTTTTAGCAAGCAATATATTGCTATTGCTATTGTTGATTGCCGCCAACTTCAAACGGTGAAGGAAAACATCGTGAGGAAACCTACATGTCTGAGAGTTCTCAATGATCTTGAAGATGTGTGAAGTCTGCCAATCCGCACTTGGCCAGCGTGGCAGACTATGGCCTAACCCTTCTCACACTGAGAAGATGGCCCATTCCCAGCAGTGGGACAGTTTGTACAAACAGGGCTGATAAAAAAAAAATTGCTATACATTGCGTATACGGCGCAACGCGAGCAGATTGTGGACGGAGTCCTCGACTCCACCCGTGTGTGTTATGACACCTCCCGAGGCGAGCAGATCAGTCGCACTTTTTAGCAAGCAATATTTTGCTATTGCTATTGTTGATTGCCGCCAACTTCAAACGGTGAAGGAAAACATCGTGAGGAAACCTACATGTCTGAGAGTTCTCAATGATCTTGAAGATGTGTGAAGTCTGCCAATCCGCACTTGGCCAGCGTGGCAGACTATGGCCTAACCCTTCTCACACTGAGAAGATGGCCCATTCCCAGCAGTGGGACAGTTTGTACAAACAGGGCTGATAAAAAAAAAAAAATTGCTATACATTGCGTATACGGCGCAACGCGAGCAGATTGTGGACGGAGTCCTCGACTCCACCCGTGTGTGTTATGACACCTCCCGAGGCGAGCAGATCAGTCGCACTTTTTAGCAAGCAATATATTGCTATTGCTATTGTTGATTGCCGCCAACTTCAAACGGTGAAGGAAAACATCGTGAGGAAACCTACATGTCTGAGAGTTCTCAATGATCTTGAAGATGTGTGAAGTCTGCCAATCCGCACTTGGCCAGCGTGGCAGACTATGGCCTAACCCTTCTCACACTGAGAAGATGGCCCATTCCCAGCAGTGGGACAGTTTGTACAAACAGGGCTGATAAAAAAAAAAAAAATGCTATACATTGCGTATACGGCGCAACGCGAGCAGATTGTGGACGGAGTCCTCGACTCTGCAGGAGATCGCACAAAAATACAGACGCGCGTTTTTGCATTCTATTAATATTTAAATGTATAGTAACGATAATTATTACAGATAAAAAAACTGAAACAACTGACTTAAAACAAGTATCAATGTTAAAAGAAAAACAAAATACCCGACTGCAGAAAATAAGTTAAACTTAATAATGATTTCGTCACGCTCAATACGCTGTTGAGTGTACGTTTTTTGTGTGAAAGTGTTCGTAAAATCACTATACAAGATTATAAATGCGATTTTTTTAAATAATTGTAGTAAAATCACTTGTTTATTACGTAAAAGTTCGTTGAAGGTAAAGAAAAAACGTTTATTTTTGTGAGAGATGTATTATTATTATTAAATAAAAACCGGACAAGTGCGAGTCTGACTCGCCCACCGAGGGTTCCGTACAAACGAAATAAAAGGGGGAAATCATTTTTTTTTATATTCTCCTTCATAAACCGAAAAATATACATCGTAAAAATATTTAACACATTCCTATATTCCTAAATAATAGTAGCGGCGCCTCCCACTCGGATCCGATCGAGCGTCCCGTTCATTTTGTAGTAGTCAGCAAACCGCCGGCGTTTGAGGTAGTCAACGTTGCTTTGCGTGGCCACTCTATACTTAATCAAAAAACGCCTAAAAAGTTACGGTTCCCAGCTGAAGTGAAGGGTCTGCAGGGGGCGAAGAATGTGTTAAAAACCTGTTTTAGCTAATGCTAATAAGGCTAAACCTGTAGTAAAGTGTAAGTCTGACTTGCGATCTGCAGGTCCTGGGTTCGAATCCCGCGGCACGCACCTCTGTCTTTTCGAAGTTATGTGCGTATTGTTGATTGCAGACAACTTCAAACGGTAAAGGAAAACATCGTGAGGAAACCTACATGTCTGAGAGTTCTCAATGATCTTGAAGATGTGTGAAGTCTGCCAACCCGCACTTGGCCAGCGCGGCAGACTATGGCCTAACCCTTCTCACAATGAGAAGATGGCCCGTTCCCAGCAGTGGGACAATTTGTACCAACAGGGCTGACAAAAAAAATGAGGCTCTTTCATATGATACCCCACATGATACGGTTAATTCACTTTAAAATTTGGGCCCTCATTCCTTGCATAGAGACACTATTTTTTTGTGATTAAATTAAAAATGTCCAGCTTTTGGATCTTTTCCTATATGTGTACTCTAACACAATGCTTATTGCCAAATTTCAGAGTTCTAGGTCAACGGGAAATACCCCATAGGTTTTGATTCCTCTGTGAGTGTCGAAATGTGCGTTTTTTACGTCATATTCGGCTGTAACTTTTTTTTACGAAAACTGAGAAATTTTATTTTTATTTCTGCAGCAAGATACTATGGATCTGCGTATATGGTTTTAATTTCAACTCGATACCTTCACGCGTTCCCGAGATAAAGGTCTTGACACCCGGACAGATGGACAGACAGATAGACATACGGACAGACGGACAGACGGAGAATAAAGTGATCCTATAAGGGTTCCGTTTTTTCCTATTGAGGTACGAAACCCTAAGAACAGATCACTTTATAAATGTCGGAGTAATGAAATAACAAATATTTAAAAAATAAGTACCTCGAATTTAAAATTCCTCCTTTTTGAAGTCACTTAAAAAATTAATAACCTTTGTTGGTCCGAATGTAGGTAATATTACAGAAAATAACTAGACACAAAGCAGGTTACCAAGAAAGGTTCAAAACTAGACTCACTCGCCGGTGGCTTCAAATACTTAAAAAGCCTAAAAGAGAGAGGTACTCTCAGAAGTGGCGCCTTTCTAGACGTTTATTCTGAGTAAAGCGAAGTTAATGGGTTTGGCTGGTTTAGCGTAAGACGCTTGAAGAACTCTCCAGTCACCCCAATACGACGGAGAGTAATACTGGCTCGCAGGATGATGACTTCACTAAACGCTTACAAAGAGAAAAATACAAAATATATAATACAAAGTATTGTAGGACAAGTTCATTACACTAATAAAATGTATTTTAGGCGTCATCTCATTCAGTTGATTATATTAAACCTTAATTCACAGCTCGCAACAAAATAGATATGGATCGGCAGATAAAATCGTATTTTAATCTTTATTTGTTACAAAAATACAAGTTAGTGCTCCACTAGTATCAGTAGTCCTTGCCTAGTTCATTTATTAGTGATGCTGCTGTGATTTTTTAATTTGAAATTTTCAAATATGTTATAACAATTTTTCCTTGAACATCCTACATACAGCTAACTATGTGGTACGTAGTTAAAATAAATAATAATAATAAATAATAAATATTTGTGGACATTTCACACAACACCATCTAGCCCAAACTAATCAAAGCTTGTACTATGGGAACTAGATGGCTGATACAAAATAAATAAATGTGATTCTCTTCTAGTTTAGAAGCGATTTGCGTTTCCGCACGCTGCCGCTGCAAGGGGAGCTCCGATAGGAAGGACAGATCAATCAAAAGATATTTTATTCGGGTGATAAAGCGGATTGTGGTCGTTTGTCGCTCCATTAACTGATTGTTTACCTTGATTCTGAAAATACACTTTTATATTAATACATTATTTTAAATGCAGAGACGCTATTTGGAACAATATTCACAGCGTAGCACAAGAGCGTAATAAATTGTGTTTAAATGAATCAAGCTATATTAAGTTGATAAATTACTTACTTATCCACCTATAGATGGATAAGTAGTTAAATATGTTACAGTAAGTATTAAGCTTCAATTTTCTACAACTCATTCGTCCCTTAATTGCAATGTTGGTCGGGTTACCTCCGTAAGCGCTACAAGCGTCACTACAGGATCTTCCATAAAACATTTGAACAAGATGTTATCACACGTCGTACATCGTATATAGATGTCGTATCGGGCTGAACTTGTGAAACGGCCGTTCTCCGTTTTTCTCGTCCGCATTCGTGCGGATATTGTCTCCATAGTGGCGTGTTCCTGCGACACAACACACTCCACTGATCTCGCAGGATGGGCCCCGGGAGGGAACTCTATCTCGAACATCAGAGCATCAAGTACGGTGTCACAGTTGACACATGCTTCCCGACATCGCGCCGACTCGCTCCTTACATACTCGTATATACGAGCACTTACACATAACTAAGGTTTAGGGTTTCATAGCAAGATGATATTGCCTTGAATATATTAGGTAAATCAATTAGAATTTCTCCAATATTTTTTTTTTATGTGTACAAAGTATAGTAATCAACTTTGCCTTGGTTTGCAATGAGGTGGTAAACAGTAGTCGCCCCCTATGGACTACTGCAAACCTAGCGGCTATGCGACACATCCTTACTTACCTACTTATATGCTTGTGCTTCGGCTATAATACTCGTAGCTCTTAAATTTAAGAGACACGGATTCAAAGTTACTCATATTGACAGTAATAATGAAATCAGTATACATATACCTCACATTAAATCACAATGATATGAAACTGTCGAGCCGAATTCCAACGGCAACGACTTCAGAAAAGTTAACCTTACTCTAAATAAGAATCCCTTTGAATATCTTCAAAAAGATTTCACCAAATGTCGAACTAGGCTTTTAAGAAGGCTTTCTCGCAACCGCACTGCGTCCGTCCTCTCGAGCTGGCCCCGGACACCCATATGGTTTGAATGTCAGACGATCCTCCACGGAAATCGGCAACAGAATACATAAGCCCGGTCGGATGAAGGCCCAATCAACACGTCAGCTAACGAGCGGGGCTCCTGGTGGCTCCCACACCGCAACCTGGCTTGCGGACTCACTGTCTTATTTGTGTACAACTGACATAAGTTTCTATTACGAATGTGTATTAGATAGAGTTTTGAATTTAGCTATGCTCGTGTATATGATTGTCATCATTGATAAGATGATAAAGAATATTTGTTTGGATTCAGTGTTGATGTATGAATGAAATACGAAATTCATATAGAAAATCACGCCTCTTTTCCTTTACGGGTTAGGCAGAGCTTCAAAGACCAAAGACGGTTTGAATCCAGCATGGAAGAAATGAAAACGAAGTGTTATAAAAATGTAAAATCCTCGCTTACTTACAACATATCAACGCATAGCCTAAGCCATTGGTCCTATGGCTGGTCATCGATACACAAATGATGGAGAGATTAAAAAGCGACTTTTACTCTTAAAAAGAGTAAAAGTCGCTTTTCTGCAATCGTTTTTAAAAACGGGACCCTATTACTAAGACTTCGCTGTCTGTCTGTCTGTCTGTCTGTCTGTCTCCAGGCTGTATCTCATAAACCGTGATAGCTAGAAAGCTGAAATTTTCACAAATGATGTATTTCCGTTGCCGCTATAACAACAAATACTAAAAATTAAAAAAATAATATTAAGGGTACAACCTATACAATAAACGTGTTTTTTTCGTATTTTTTTGCTCAATATTAAAAACGGTAACAGGTAAACGCTTCAAATTTTCACTAATATTTTCTAGATTACTGTTCTATTTCTGTGTTGCGGTTTGTTTGTGACAAATTAGTCAACATTTCTAACATTTTGTATGAAGAAAAAATTTGTAGTGCATTTTTATCACTAAAGTTTCGGTCAAGGGTGAATCGCCCATTGGCCACTGAGCTAACTAAATTTAATTTAAATTCAGAAAATAAACTGATCGCTTTTCTTTAAATAAGGATCTTCCCTGAAGCTATAAAGGTGGTTTTACACGTGCAGATAATTTATTTGACCGTTGGTCGTCCAATGACCCACGAGCTAACTTCCTCAAAATAAGTACTAGGGCCAGTTTATTTGACGAACATTGTGTTTGGAACGTGTTTAATAAATTCTGGTGGTCACATTCGGGCCATCGATGAATAATTGAACTTTCTTGTAATAAGATTTAGTTGATTGAGGTATTCGACAAGTTCTTTAATCAAGTTTACATTCTTTTATTAGGTCTAATGGTAATGTGCAACGATGGCGGTTTAATCTAGCCTCTTCGTTCTTATGTTGTTAGTATTTAGTATTTACAACTAAACTGTAAATAATTTGATTGTTGTTGAGGAATCAAATTAGAGGGGGGACGGTCTCACCGCTCCTTCTCACTAGATAATTTGTAGGTAAAGACCAACGAACGATTAGCGACGTCCATTTTTAATAACTTTTATAAACTTTGGACTAATAAAAATGTTTTACATATAAACAACGTTGACTTAATTTCGTGTGTGGCGAGAACCCGGTCACACTATCATCAGGTTATCATCCTCATCATCATCTCAGACAAGAAGTCCAATGCTGGACATAGGCCTCCCCATATATTTCCGAAAAGACCGGTTGGAAATAGCCTGCGTCCAGCATCTTTCTGCCACTTGTATGAGGTTTTCTGTCCACCTTCCTACGCTGCGGCTACCGGTTTGTGCTCTCCACTCGACAACTGTTCGGCCCCACCGGCCGTCAGTTACGTGCTCTGCCCACGGCCAATTCAAATTGTTAATCCACTGTGTTATGTCAGTAACTTTTGTACGTCTACAGATCTCTTCGTTTTTGAGCATAGCCCTCTCCATAGCTCGTTATAAGGCACATAGTAAGCGTATTATCATCCTATATACTCCCAATACCCTTCTCTATGCCATCTTACCCTCTAATGTATAAACCCGGTCAAATGTGGCGTCGAAGTTCGAATCGCCTCATTCTCTTTGATGCTCTAAGAAAACCTGAAAACCGGAACGAAGCATTTCGTTCCGGTTTTCGGACTATCCACAAGTGACGAGGTCGCCTTTTCAAGCTTCTAGCCAACCTGTCCTGTGTCTGTCTAACTTTGGATAGCAGAACAAGTATCGTGTACCTATTTGAGATAAAACGGGAACATTGTCTCACCGTGAGCATGGCGCATGTGACTGTGTCAAAATAAAAATACAATATTAAGATAAAGTGAATGTTTGGAAAGTAATTAATGAAAATATTTCACGCACAAAATAGAAGAAATACATTGTAATGTATATTAGTGTAGTGGAACCCTACATTTCTATATTCAGACATAACAGTAAAACAAACAACACGGGTTGAATACCAACTACGTATGAATAAAACAGTACATATTTAAACTTTCAATAAAATCTACGAGATGGATAGTAAAATAACATTTTAGGGATTTAAAACTTTGTATATTGTTTTCTCAGTGTATGTTTATTCAACATTGTAATTCTATGCGAATTAATATTTAAATATTTATGTGTATTCAATTATTCATTCTGTGTCGTTTTTTTTATAATTTTTTAGACTTAGGACTTTCAATGATCCTGTTTTTATATGTCTTCCTCGCGATGATATCTAAATTTTTCCTGTCTTATGTTGACCATAATTTTGATGTATTTCCCAAAAAAGTTATATTAAGGTTTTTCATCGTGAAATAAAAAATACATATGGCCCAAAATTATAACAAACATACAACAACCAATTCATTCGTGTGTTATATTAGTAAGCCTACTGCAGAACGTGGCTGGCTACATACGAGTACACTTTATTTATTGTACCATACACATTTATAAGAATATTATAGTTAAACTATTTTCTTCTGATCTTAATAATTTAAGTTTTGTCAATTTTAGTAGATATTTCTTGAAGTTCGTTTACGCTTAGTTGACGCATCTCATAAAACATAACATGCGACAATCGACCTTACCATCTCAGAGATAAGATTCCATCACGCCCGCGAACCTGCTATAAAAATACCATACATCGAATGAGATCTCACTTCTCAGGGAGGAACCATGCGGTATGCAAATATCACCGACCCACATTCCATTCAAGCCGACATTTTCTTTACAATGTTTATTTAGGGCGGTTGTAATTGTAATAATTGTAATTGTAATGTAATTTTCTTTCCAGGTATTATAGAAGGCTTTCACGGTCATAGAGAAACGAAGTTAACGCGGGAAGTTCCAGGTAAACGGTGGCGAACGGAATCTCTTTAGCTCCCAATTTCCAAGGCAAACAAAACAGCGGGTAAACAGTTCTCGGTCCTCGGGAGTTCCTGTTTATTGTTATTTCGGTTATTGTTTAATTTCATCGGCTCAATCTTGACGCAATTAGATCGTATTGGCTCAGATAATGACGCGCTGCTCCTTTATTGGATACGATAAAGTTAGCCGATTCAGATATCGTGCGTCTCACGCACTTCTATTGAATCTGTTTTGGTGGCCGGACTAATATAGAGCCCGTGAAATCTAACCATCAATATTGATACTATTGTTTACGCCTTTATATGAACACATTCATTCTATCCAGTAACCATTTAGATATGGCTAGATATGTTTATAACCTTAGCAAACAGTATTATATGGTATATTATTAGTCCAACAGATATTCCACAAATTTGAACAATTATACCAAGTTCATAATTGTGAATTACGAACAGAATGGGTGTCTAGTGTCTACCTCGCGCATCAACCGTGGCTCGCGGCGGCGGGGGCCTTTAGCTCTCATCAGAAATACTAAAACAAGCTGGAAGTATTACATTTTAGCACATAATAATTATTTTAGTTAAAAAAATCAATAAATATTATTTTACGAAAAATGAAATATTCACAGAACGATCGTTTACAGATTTTTCAACAAACGTGAGATTGGACTGAAATCATTAACAGTATGACCACTCATAACGTCGCATGTTTCGCACAATATACAGTTATGTTGAACCTGAGCAGACAGTAAATACAAATACTTACTATGGTTAAGTAAAACACCAGTAATAGGCAAGTAAATTGAGCAAACAATTAGAAAAGATGTACAAAGTAGCAACAGATAGGCTCGCGCTAATGTACCCCATACATCAGCCGGCGACGCCAGGCGCGGGGGCGCGGGGAGCGGGGCGCACTGCGGCTCCCATGTGATCATTACAGCAACCAAATTGAATAAAAGGTAGTCGGCAGCGGACGTTGTTGTTAACGCAGCCCGGACTCGGACTCGCCGCGCTAATGACTGACAATAGACTCGTTTGCGGCGAAACGACGTGATTTGTGACTGAGCCCTGATATACTGAGCAATCATATACAGATATTTAACTATGTACCAATACAAAAACATCTACTTAGATACAACACACTCAGCATTGCCGAAAAACGTTACTCGACTTTGATCAATGTCTCAAACTCTATGTCTTATTTCCGCATGTGTCAGCGAGAAGTTGGCAAAATATTTAAAAGGATTATTCCTATATTGAATTTACTTGTTAAAATATCACTGAGGGTCTTCAGCTAAACCCACCTTTCTGTTCCGGAGTTACACTACGACTGCCCTGCTGAAGGTCTGCTCGCCCATCCGCGAGTATTTCCATGTATGTATTCCCAACGTTAGGCCATCTGGAACCACCCTTATTGGTCAAAATAGAGCAAGTTGGCCAATCAGACAGAAGTTGAGTTGCCATTCTACTTCCAGCGGTGATGAAACCAACAGGCTGCCTATGATAATTACTATGTGTCAGTACCTACAGTGTTCATAGTTTCATACAACAGTGTACACGCGACAGCTGCAGTGTACACTGCGGAATGAAACGTTGCATTCGATGTTTTTACCGTTTTACTAAATTGTCTGACGGCCATTACGAGCACAAGTAATGGAAAGTTTTCATGAATTCCAAGTCATTCAAAGTTTTACAAATGAACAAGTTCCCTTTTTAAAATTGTCTTCACCAATTTATTCATAGATTTAATAATTGGGATTGATGATGATGCAGTTTTCTATAAGTCGAAGTCATGAAAAACTGAAAGTTGAAGTATTTCCTCACAGACTGAGTTTGGACTGGGTTGACTGATCACAATGAATATAATCTATTGTTGATGTGTTTCGCCTTGAATTTGCGTATAACTTGAAATTGCCTTCTGAACATTTTTATTCTTTGTCAGATACTTTTAAAAGTCGAGTGAGTCTTCACATCCGGGTGATGGTTATTTATTATTTTGTTTGTAGTATTTGTTATGGTAGAATATAGTACACTAATATCATGTTACGATTACTTGTCTATTTGCTAGTCTTCCCATAAAGCAATAGTTTATGATTTATTATCCTAACGCTCAAGTTTTGCGAGAGAGAGAGAATAAAGGGATACAACACCATTTCTCTCTCTCTCTTTCCCTCCCTAAGCCCTGAAACAGTGACAAATGTATAATTATTGTATTGCTTTTATAATTATTTTTTTATCAGCCCTGTTTATACATACTGTCCCACTGCTGGGCGCGGGCCATCTTCTCATTGTGAGAAGGGTTAGGCCATAGACTGCCACGCTGGCCAAGTGCGGGTTGGCAGACTTCACACATCTTCAAGATCATTGAGAACTGTCAGACATGTAGGTTTCCTCACGATGTTTTCCTTCGCCGTTTGAAGTTTCCGGCAATCAACAATACGAGCATAACTTCGAAAAGATAGAGGTGCGTGCCGTAGGATTTTGAACCCAGGACCTGCGGATCGCAAGTCAGACGGTCTCCCGACTAGGCTGACGGAAACTTTATACATATAAAAAAAATAAGTTTTGTTTTTTATCTGTAATATGTTTTTTATTTATTACAAACTGTATTTGTTATTATGATATTAAATAAGTATAGATATCTGAAATGAATTAAATTGAAACGTTATATTGGAAATCACATCGTGAAATTGAATACCAATTACAACAAAATATTTATTAACATTATTTGCTGTATTTAAATACCCCCAACATCGTGATCCACGTATCTTTTCAAGCTCTGAAAATAAAATCTTCAAAGATTTTTTTTCCAATAAAAGTATGAAAATAGGCTTGTTCTAGGTGATTGCAGCCTTAAACAAACCATTCCATTTCTTTTCGTCAGATTGTTCTCTATGAATTCGAGATGTAGGGTCGCGACACAAATCTAGAATACAGATGGTGAGATAAAGTCCGTAAAGAATCTCCTAGACCCGTCTCCGTCGCGGATTGATTTGTTTCCAATCTCGGTTCTAGGTCAGATCGGTTAGGATGCGAAATGTGAGCTTTATTCACACCATTCCGACAGACGGACAGACGAGGAAAGCTAAGGGGTGTGTTTTAAGGCTTATCTCTGGTACTAGCCGTACTAGGTGCCAGTAGGTGCGAATACCATCAGTCAAACGGTGAAAAGTACTTTCTTATACAAAGTTAGCCTTAGATGTCGTAGTTTCTATTTAGTTGCATAAGGTAATCGAGTAATCGCAGCTTACCCATCAACATATTGTAATCGCAGCTTACCCATCAACATATTGTAATCGCAGCTTACCCATCAACATATTGTAATCGCAGCTTACCCATCAACATATTGTAATCGCAGCTTACCCATCAACATATTGTAATCGCAGCTAACCCATCAACATATTGTAATCGCAGCTAACCCATCAACATATTGTAATCGCAGCTTCCCATCAACATATTGTAATCGCAGCTAACCCATCAACATATTGTAATCGCAGCTTACCCATCAACATATTGTAATCGCAGCTAACCCATCAACATATTGTAATCGCAGCTAACCCATCAACATATTGTAATCGCAGCTAACCCATCAACATATTGTAATCGCAGCTTACCCATCAACATATTGTAATCGCAGCTTACCCATCAACATATTGTAATCTCCATACTAGTTCTCATTACCTGTCACGTACGAACTCTTTTATACAAAATTACAAACAGATGCTTCGCCTGATGATATATGTACAACAACTAAGTATTGCATACGGATATCTGTAGACCTGGTGAACCTATGTGGCAAACCAAGGCTTCGTCTGAGACCTGTTTATAACTTTACAAAATACTACACGTCGCACATAATTATCTTTCTACGTTGAAAACGTCGTGAAAGCAACAAACCCACCTAATTTTATCATCACCTTTATGTTATATTGTTTCTATACTAGCGGAATCCATGGATATTAACACAAATATTGCTCAATCCTATCCATAAAAATAGCTTTACCGATTTATATAACAAAATAATGTTCAAAATGTAGTACAATCTAAAACTCAGCATCCAACACATTCGAGCGTTCTGCGACCATTAACTGTATTTACCTATTGAATAGAGATCTCTTCCCTGTGAAAGGGTTAAAAAGGAGGAAGCTTCCCTGTGCTCAGTTCTATTCAAACCGTTGGGATGATGCGAACATGGCGGCGAGTGAGGTGTCTTACTCGATAATTACCTGCGAAACTTTTTATTCTTTTTTTACGTTCGAAATGCGGCCGAACTGATGAACAATTTTGTACTAACTTTTCATCGCATTTCAGAAGCGAACTCTCGGTCATTCATCGACTTACCAATTTTTCTTTTTACAGCTACTAAATTTATTTTATAACAGGTTTTGAAGTTACAATACTTAGGGAATAAATTTTAAAAAAATCCTTTAGGAGAAGATCGCCTACTTTCTTTTAGATGTCGGTTAAAAACAAAAATTTGCTCAACCGGACAGTCTCGTAGAGAATACTTACCTCCGCAATAAGAATAAAATACATCATCATAATAACACACGAACGACAATAACATTTGATTTATGATATGGTTATGTGTTCCTTTGAATGCGAGCGAGGGAGGTGATGCGAGCACCACGTCATGCTGCCTCATCCTCGATCTGACGGGAACGGCGGCGAGCAGTCGGCGGCGGAGACGACTTGTTTGTTACCTTCACCTGTGATAAATTCTCTAACTCTAATATTGACCTTTTACTTGTCGAAAAGTTGTTAAAAGCAAACAAATATTTAATCAGCCTGTTCTGCTTTGGTAAACTTTACTCCAAGTAGAGTAATTAGCAAATCATTTTGAAAAAATAAATAAATAATAATGATAAAAAATGTAGTTACCATTTCAAATGATACTAGTCTTGATAATTTGTATACTTACGAACAATTAGCGCAAATTATTGTCTGGTACCTTCCTACAAAAACTATGGACTTACAGTATTTAAATTTCAATTTGCGGTCTTGCTTTAAGTATAGCAAGTCATATTTTGTCAACTCATAATACACAAATACATAAAAACTTACATCAATCAATCTTATCCTGTGTAGACATTACCACGTGTACCAGCTAGCTAGCCCCGCGGCTATACAAGCTAGCTAGCCCCGCTGCTGACTCAGCAATCAATGTGTCCCTTCACCTCTCGGACGCATGCAAGGATGCCACGAGAAGTAAAGGTATGACGTTTACTGAAAAAAAAAATATACTCCAGGGATAAATGCGATATACTGTGAAGCAATATTTAAGAGTTGAGTTGAGTTGACGGCTTGACCACACCAACACCACGGGCCTATTTAAGAGTTGAGTTGAGTTGACGGCTTGACCACAACAACACCACGGGCCTATTTAAGAGTTGAGTTGAGTTGACGGCTTGACCACACCAACACCACGGGCCTATTTAAGAGTTGAGTTGAGTTGACGGCTTGACCACACCAACACCCCGGGCCTATTTAAGAGTTGAGTTGAGTTGACGGCTTGACCACACCAACACCACGGGCCTATTTAAGAGTTGAGTTGAGTTGACGGCTTGACCACACCAACACCACGGGCCTATTTAAGAGTTGAGTTGAGTTGACGGCTTGACCACACCAACACCACGGGCCTATTTAAGAGTTGAGTTGAGCTGACGGCTTGACCACACCAACACCACGGGCCTATTTAAGAGTTGAGTTGAGCTGACGGCTTGACCACACCAACACCACGGGCCTATTTTCGAATAAAAAAGCAGATATGCAGATTTGTACAACTTATAGTAAAATAATTTGTGATGCGCTTTAGTTTATCACCTGAAAAGCTATTTTTCGAATGTTAAACAACTCTAATATGTAAAAAAAACCGACAAGTGCGAGTCGAACTCGCCCATCGAGGGTTCCGTATATACTAGTAGGTATGATAAATAGTTCAAGTATCGAGTGTTGAGGTATTTTCTTTTGAATTAATATACCTTTTTATCCCGGAAATCCGGAACTAAGTTGTTAAAACCTGTGGTTAAAACCTTAACGCGAAACTATTAATAGATAAAAGGGGGAAATTATAAATATTTTTCCACATTTTTCATCATAATATCAAAATTGCACATCGTAAAAATAATTAAAACCGGTTTTATGAAGCTCTTTTATATGATTCCACAGTCCACAGTCTCTTATAACGATATAATTAATTTCCATTTCAAATAAATACTAACAGATAAATAAATGACGGTTAAGTAAGAAGCCAGGAGTTTAACAATTAAAGTATTAATACCTAAATCCGAATCCAATTTAGGAAATTTAAGACGATTATTAGAATGTTGAAGATTATTTCATTTCTAATTAAAATTACCTGAAGAAAGATGCTCAGATGTTTCGAGGAATTCTTGAGGAGGTTGAACTCGGCCATATTTTCGGAATTCCTTGTTTCATAAAATTGAGACATGTCTATTCAATAAATAATTATGGTACCAACTTGGGAGCTTTCTCTATACGCCGATGCACGAAACACAGAACTTGGTTCACGAATGACGGAGAAATTCGTGTACATATATAAAAAAAATACGCTACGAATTGATAACCTCCTAATTTTTTTTTAATTCGCTTAATAAGACGTCTATTCAGTCACTACACAATTTTTTTATGAGAGTTGCTCTATAAGAGAAAGATTTAGATTTACCAAGTGATGAAAAAACACGCTTTGGTTTTATTTTGAAATATATAAATATTTCTCATTTAAATAAAATAAAAAAAAACTTTGCTGGAAGTCGGATTAAAGAAAATCATAGTTTAAAAAATACCATAACTATATATAGTACAACCAATGTAAAATGGAATTGACCTCCTCCTCAATTATCTATCGCTTTAAATTATATACGAGTATTTAGTAAACTAGTATGAGTATTATTTCCACCGCGTCCAAGTTTCCGCATCCTATTCGGTAGCAATAAACAGATCAGATCTAGTCTAGGCCTCACAGATGATACTTCATTTGGCACAACAAACACTGAACAATGGAAGACACGTCATAAATCATGTGGATTTTATCTCGACTCGTGCTATTTCTCTTTTATGACAACATCGATGATGGAACTCTTTTCTTGCGGCTTATTGATTGCATCATTTAGATCAGAACTTTCATTCATTTACTTGTACGAGTACAGCGACTAGACATGCGGAACTGATTTAACAGTTTTTCCAATGTCTTGTTTTTGACATGCAGCTCAATTAATACTACAGATTCGTTTCTCGTGTTTATAATTTAGGTATGTTGAATAAAAATAAGACAATAATACTTATGTTTATTTCAATGTTTCTTACAAAATTAATTATAATTATTACAAACTTCTATTAAAAGAAAAACAAAATATCCGACTGCAGAAAAGCAGTTTGTGTAGTCTAACTAATGTTTTCGTTATGCTTGATACGCTGTTGAGTAAGTGTACGTTTTTTTGAGAGAAAGTATGCGTAAAATCGCTCTTAAAGATAATGCGCATTCTTTAGAGTAATTCTAGAAAAAACACTTGTTTATTATCAAATAGTTTGTTAGAGGTTACCAAAAAACGCATTTTTTTATTTAAATGAAATGTATTAAGAAATGTATTATTATTATTATTACAAGATAATATAGCTGACATTTTGGAAGCGAAAACGAATCTAATGACATCTCGCACATCAAAATCGGTCAAGCCGTTTAGGCTGTCATACAGAAACATACATACAAACATACCCACATTTATTTATTTATTTTGAAAACACCAATAAGACTTAGTAGGTAATCTCTAATATTATTATAGATTCTGATAAGAATACCCTTAACAGGTGTCTACATCATTATTTTACATATTTTCAATACTTATACATACATATGTACTTGCATACATATCTACATACAAACAAAATAATATATATACACTTGAAAAACATAACCCCCCTTCTTACGCAGTCGGGTAATTGAGCGCCCAAATTTATTTATTTATTTAAGTATACAAAACAGAATACAGCCTAACATAATATAAGATAACATGTGACAATCGATCAGAACCAGACTATACTCCAAAGCATATTGCAAATTGGGCACTCAAAGATTTTTAACGCAAACCGTAGAGTGATTCATAAATGTATGTAAGACAAGAGAAAGAGACGCGAGAGTAAACGGATACGTTCGATATCGTTCCTACACCGCGCTCCGTCACGATATGATATCGTTCCTACACCGCGCTCCGGTACGACACGATATCGTTCCTACGCCGCGCACCGTCACGACATGATATCGTTCCTACACCGCGCACCGTCACGACACGATATCGTTCCTACACCGCGCTCCTTCACGACACGATATCGTTCCTACACCGCGCTCCGGTACGACACGATATCGTTCCTACAACGCGCACCGTCACGACATGATATCGTTCCTATACCGCGCTCCGGTACGATACGATATCGTTCCTACACCGCGCACCGTCACGACACGATATCGTTCCTACATCGCGCACCGTCACGACACGATATCGTTCCTACACCGCGCATCGTCACGACACGATATCGTTCCTACATCGCGCTCCGGTACGACACGATATCGTTCCTACACCGCGCACCGTCACGACATGATATCGTTCCTATACCGCGCACCGTCACGACACGATATCGTTCCTACACCGCGCACCGTCACGACACAATATCGTTCCTACACCACGCTCCGTCACGACACGATATCGTTCCTACACCGCGCTCCGGTACGACACGATATCGTTCCTACACCGCGCACCGTCACGACATGATATCGTTCCTACACCGCGCACCGTCACGACACGATATCGTTCCTACACCGCGCACCGTCACGACGCGATAATGTTTCCTTTTTGTCCTTTTATGGTAAGAGAATGCTTTTGCTTATTTCTTCGTTCTGCCGAGTGATGTTCCGCGATGGGTCGACGTTGATTGGTGACGTCACTGTATCGACGACTTGACACGTTTCTGGGAAATTACAGCTGGGATTGGAAGCACAATATCTGTACCCACTTGTTTCTACTGATTTCATAGAAAACGGGAAAAACACTAATTATTTGTGCTATTTATAAATACTATTTTATCTGGTAAATTAAGTTAGTAAAGTTAGTTAGGAAGGAAAATGTAACGATCAATTATTTACCAAGTTTATTGACTTTTAGGTAGCCGGTGTAGTTTTGAATTATTCCATGATCGGAAAAAAAAGTTCGATCTGCCCCCTTTTTAGCAACGAGGGGACAGTTCGAACTTTATTCACTACTTAACGGTTTCATCTGTCCCCTTATTATTATTATTTTTGTTTTTCTATCAATCAGCCACAGTACCTTATATCACAGTAAGTGTTCTAGGTACAATTACTATCAGTCTTTTGATTTGACTTCATACAACTTAGTCTGATAACTTTTCCGTGAGATAAATATTCCGAATAAGAAAATAGTACGTCTTTAAACGACTTTAGAAGAAAATATTAGTTCACTGGTTTTGTCGGCGCGCTACTCACAAGCCGTCGGATTCCGATTCAATTCAGAATATATATCTTCCTTTCTATCATTCTAAATGTGAACCATAGAGAACAATATAAAGATTCTGAATAAATTACAAATCATAATATCCTGTGAAGTAGTAGTTAGAGATTGCAATCCGGGCTCGGCCGGGCTGGACCCAGCCGGGCCCGGTTACCGGACCCCGTTAGGTATGAAAACCGCGGCGCGGTGGCACTTTATACATACAAAATGGGATACAATTATTATTATTTTTCAACCGCACCTCACCCCTGGGCCTCATGGGCTGTCGTTGAATAGATCTCTTGAAATAAGTCTAAGGTTTAATTTTTTTCTCAGACGTCATGTGTGCGTAATATAGATCACCGAATGTGAAAAAATTGTGTCCCTGCATCTCCAAACTATTGGACCTAGAAATTCATGATTAACCATCTCAGCCGTAAGAAGTCCACTGCTGGACATAGGCCTCCCCCATGGATTTCCAAGAAGACCGATTGGAAGCGGCTTGCATCCAGCGTCTTCCCGCCACTTGTATGAGGTCATCTGTCCATCTCGTGGCTGGTCTTCCTACGCTGCGCTTGCCGGTACGTGGTCTCCACTCGATAACCTTTCGGCCCCATTGGCCATCAGTTCTACGTGCTATGTGCCCTGCCCACTGCCACTTCAACTTACTAATCCGCTGTGCTATATCGGTGACTTTTGTACGTCTACGTATCTCTTCATTTTTTATTCGATCTCGTAGAGAGACTCCGAGCATAGCTCTCTCCATAGCTCGTTGCGTGACCTTGAGCTTCTTTATAAGGCCCATAGTTAGGGACCACGTTTCAGTGCCGTATGTCATCACTGGTAACACACACTGGTGGTAAACTTTCGACTTGAGGGACTGGGGAATATTGGACGAGAAGACGCTTTTAAGTTTCCCGAACGCTGCCCAGCCGAGTTGGATCCGACGATTGACCTCCCTCGTAAAGTTGGACCTGCCTAATCGGACCGTTTGTCCTAGGTAGACGTATTCGTCAACAACTTCAAGAGTGGAGTTCCCCACAGATATTGGGGTGGGCACTACATGGACGTTCGACATAACCTTCGTTTTGTCCAAGTTCATTTTGAGGCCCACCCTTTGGGAAACTCTATTGAGGTCTTCGAGCATCGTACTGAGCTCTTCCATCGACTTTGCCATGACTACTATATCGTCGGCAAACTGAAGGTGAGTGATGTACTCGCCGTTAATATTAATGCCGAGCCCTTTCCATTCCAGAAGCTTATAGGCATCTTCCAAACCGGCGGTAAACAGTTTCGGAGAGACAATGTCTCCCTGCCTCACGCCTTTCTTCAATGGAATTGCCTCTGAATTCTGGTCTTGTACTCGGACTGACATGATGGCGTTGTTGTACAATCACTTTAGCACTTCGACATACCGATAGTCAATACGGCATCGCTGGAGAGCCTCAAGCACCGCCCAGGTCTCGATCGAATCAAAGGCTTTCTCATAGTCCACAAACGCTAAGCAAAGGGGCAAGTTATACTCTTCGGTCTTCTGTATCACTTGCCGCAGCGTGTGGATGTGGTCTATGGTACTATAGCCTTTTCGGAAACCGGCTTGTTCGGGAGGCTGGAAGTCATCAAACCTGCGTTCAAGACGATTCGTGATGACCCTTGAAAACAGCTTATAGACATGGCTCAGAAGCGAGATGGGTCTGTAGTTCTTCAGCAAAGTGTTGTCTCCTTTTTTGAAGAACAGCGCCACCACGCTTCTGTTCCATGCTTCTGGCGTTGCACCTTCAAGCACTGATTAACCATGATAGTAGACAATACATACATACCTACTTTTAATGAAAATAGTTTTGAGCACTCTGTGATCACAACTTTTCGAGATATTCAATATGTAAAACACTTAAGTAATTATAGTACAGAAGTCATTGACCTTTTCGCAAAGTAGTCTAAACAAAAAATACTCGCCAAGTAGTTTCCATAATAATATAATTAACAACTGAACTGCCAAGCCAGTTAAAGTAAAGATTTAATAAAAGAGTTTAGGGAACTTTACGTATCATTTGAACATCCCCAACAACCCACCCCTGGACATAACATGCCAGTTTTGTTTACTGCCACCATAAAAGCATGCGTTTTTATCACGCGTACATACATACATACATACCGAGGTACATGTTAGTATTTACGAGCAGATGTACAGGCGTCGTAAACTCAGGACAATGTGGGGGTAGGGCGCTAATGAAAATGGTATTGAGCTATATTGTAGATTCATTTAAAAAGGTTAAAGGTTAGACGAACACCTCATAGCAACAGTTTTTTTTTATGTAGAAATGGGTTTGCGCTTGACCGCCAACTCGCCTGATGTTAAGCGATCTCAATATTCATACGTTTAATTAAGCAGGGTTTAACATAACCAACATTTAGCCTAAACAGTTTGAAATATGGTATACAGGCTGTCGTTCTTCAAAAATAAAATATAAACTTATTTAATATTGTATTGTATTTGAAGTGAATTGTTCGCGTCCGCTGAGAAAGCTGACAGCCAATCCAGATTTTGGAATAGTATTATTCAATCAAAATTTTGATTAAACTAAACGTGCTTATAATATTGTAGGTGCGTAGGTAGCAGAAGAGGCGCAAGTAAAGATAGGTATTATACTGCCGTTTGATAGCCGTAACGCGCCGTAACGGGCTATAACCGCAAGTTTCGTCATTAAAATGATCCGGGAATACTTTAAACGGCTATTATCGTGGATATTGTCGTGTCCTCGCGAGCCGCCGCACGTGACCATGTTGCTTAATGACAGACACACTAACATGTTTCAATGTCTGACTTGAAACTACCCTCATTTTACCTCACACTTTACCTTGATACTCAGCTCATGCTTCGTGATGCGTGTCCGCTAAACGACTAACATTATGACGTTTAAAGTTTAGACTGGCCTTGTGGCTCAGTTGGTAGTGTGTTTACATCTACCTGCTGAACTGAAAGGTCGTGGGTTCAATCCCCACCCAGGGCAAACATTTGTATGATGAGCATGGATGTTTGTTCTGTGTCTGGGTGTTTCTATGTATCTTAAGTATATATTTACAAAAAAAAAAGTATATATGTATTCTATCAGCCATCTAGTTCCATAGTACAAGCTTTGCTTAGTTTGGGCTAGATGGTGTTGTGTGAAATGTCCACAAATATTTATATTTATATTTATATTTTTATATTTTAAAATAACAACAAAAACCAACACAGATTTTTTTTCAATCGGAAAAATAGTTAAATATTCCCTTAGTTTTAAACGTGTCGAATATTACGGAAAGTTATTTTTGTAGCTTTTACCTTTCCTCCAAATTATCCAAATGAAAATAGTGGTTAGAATCTAAAGGTCGCAGGCCACTTAAAACTGAACTAGGTACGATTAATTCGACATTTTGCAGTCATGTGTATAGTTTACATGCATACATTGCAGTGCATACCTAAATATAATCACGGCTTTTCACCATTGGAGTAGGCAGAGACTATGTCTTTCTACTTGATACGATCCTGACTCACGTCTTTCGCTTCATCCACATTAATTAATGTCTTCATCATCTCCATACATCCTCGTCGGTTTCAGGTACTTTTGACATCAACTTGAACATTTTTCGAATAATAATATTTTTAATTTTTAATGACTCTTCTTATTTTTCGCTCATTATTAATGCATGCTGACTTCACCTGTAATTATTGTGACATTAAGCTGTATTCTATTCGTATGATTTTTTATTGTCAATGTATAGATGTACACAATGTAAGTGAACTTTATAAATAAATAAATAAGTATTCGTGTGTGTAGTTTGGTATTTATATTTTATATTTATATTTATATTAAGTATTACTATTATTATAAGCGTATTCGGAAGAATACGAATTGAAGAAGAAAAAATTTAAGAATTTCCAAAGCGTACGTACGTAGCTAAGATATTGATCATTGGTACTGACGACGAAGCAGCGGATTTAAGTTGCCTGTAATGTTGCAATTTTACTACTTGTATATTTTATGTAAATATAATGAATATTTGTTTGTTTGTGTTCCAGTGAGCGCTTCTTGCTCGTGGCTCGGCGTGATGGGCGCGCACTCCGCGATATGGCTCACTCTACTGCACGGGTTCCTCTTCGTTCTCGGTAAGATATCTCCACTTTACTAAAACAATTCAGGCACTTGCTCGTAAACTAGGCGACGGAAAACTACAAATTAGCGATACGACGCTACTCACACCGCTGACGGTCTACATGACAACGTTGTAAACCTAACAGTATAACGTAGCGATACAACGCTACTCACACCGCTGACGGTCTACATGACAACGTTGTAAACCTACAGTACAACGTAGTGATACGACGCTACTCACACCGCTGACGGTCTACATGACAACGTTGTAAACCTACAGTACAACGTAGTGATACGACGCTACTCACACCGCTGGCGGTCTACATGACAACGTTGTAAACCTACAGTACAACGTAGTGATACGACGCTACTCACACCGCTGACGGTCTACATGACAACGTTGTAAACCTACAGTACAACGTAGTGATACGACGCTACTCACACCGCTGGCGGTCTACATGACAACGTTGTAAACCTAACAGTACAACGTAGCGATACAACGCTACTCACACCGCTGGCGGTCTACATGACAACGTTGTAAACCTAACAGTACAACGTAGCGATACAACGCTACTCACACCGCTGACGGTCTACATGACAACGTTGTAAACCTACAGTACAACGTAGTGATACGACGCTACTCACACCGCTGGCGGTCTACATGACAACGTTGTAAACCTACAGTACAACGTAGTGATACGACGCTACTCACACCGCTGGCGGTCTACATGACAACGTTGTAAACCTACAGTACAACGTAGTGATACGACGCTACTCACACCGCTGACGGTCTACGTGTTTTACAAACGTGTTTTTTTGACAACGTCAAAAAAACACGTTTGTTGTATGCCCATCCCTAAATATTAATTTTATTTTAATTTAATAATTTATTATTAAAGTGAATATTATAACTCAATATTCTGTGAATATTTCAAGCGTCTATCTGTTGCCGTTATCAATATCGAGCAAAAACCAGCAAAAGAAATCACGTTTGTTGTATGGGAGCCCCCTTAAATATTTATTTTATTCTGTCTTTTAGTATTTGTTGTTATAGCGGCAACAGAAATACATCATCTGTGAAAACTTCAACTGTCTAATTATCACGGTTCACGAGATACAGTCTGGTGACAGACGGACAGACAGCGGAGTTTTAGTAATAGAGTCCCATTTTACCCTTTGGGTACGGAACCCAAAAAACGATATTCTAAAGGATTTCATTGCTACGTCTATGTGTATATGTAATAGATCGTCACGACCCCGACGGCTCTCAAACATCACCCTAACTCCGCGAACTGAACATCGAGTGTGCTTATAAAATGCTCCGAAACTCCTCATTGGCATAAAATGGTATACATTGAAGCGAGTGCCCTTATCTGTCGAAACGCTCGGCCCTGTACCGGCCGGCTTACACTTCAATAATGACCTACTTGTTTGCTGACCCATACGAACGCAAAAAATCAATGCAAGCCTTTATTCCACTCGAGTGTAAAAATTTACGCTGAAAACAATACATAGAGATTTTATTAGCTTTATCGTTGAAACTTCAGATTGAGAACACATTTTATCGTAAGTTGATGGGGTCGTCTTCAGAGTGTCATTGTCTGTAGGATGCATGTCTCGTCGACTGTATCGAGTGACACTTCGTAGTATTGCGTGACGTCACCAGCCGCGCCGGTCGCAACGGAAGGCCAGTGTATGACAAACATGGGAGCTCATTGAAAACCACTTACAATAATTATTAACGACATATAAAATATTTATGTTAAAATCGAATAAACTTTTACGATGACAATACTGTCTGCGCTAGCTTCGGCCACTAGAAGCTAAAACGAACTACTTACTTGTTTCATTAAGTTCGGCTTAAAGAATTTTATTTCTCAACAAGAAATTACAATTTCACTTACGTGAGAGCTAAATTTACAGAAAATATTTCTTATGCTTCAGCAGTTAGCTGGATCTAAGTTCCCTATTAACTCTACAGATCATAACTTGTTGCCACTCTTTTTCTTACACAAATATATTTTTTACCAAAATAGAAGCTTATCGAAAATGAAAAAAAAAACCGGACAAGTGCGAGTCAGACTCGCCCACCGAGGGTTCCGTACAAACTAAATAAAAGGGGGAAATCATATATTTTTTTATATTTTTCTTCATAAGCCGAAAAATATATCTACATCGTAAAAATATTTACACATTCCTTGCTCACCACTCGAATCCGAGTGGAGCGGGCCTATAGTAGCGGTGCCTCCCACTCGGATCCGAGCGAGCGTCCCGTTCAGTTTGTAGTAGTCAGTAAACCGCCGGCGTTTGAGGCAGTCAATGTTGCTTTGCGCGGCTACTCTGTACTTAATCAAAATTCGCCTAAAAAGTTTTGGTTCCCAGCTGAAGTGAAGGGTCTGCAGGGGGCGAAGAATGTGTTTAAAACCTGTTTAAGCTTATGCTAATGAGGCTCTTTCATATGATACCACACATGATACGGTTAATTCACTTTAAAATTTGGGCCCTCATTCCTTGCATAGAGACACTATTTTTTGTGATGAAATTAAAAATGTCCAGTTTTTGGATTTTTTCCTATATGTGTACTCTAACACAATGCTTCTTGCCAAATTTCAGAGTTCTAGGTCAACGGGAAGTAACCCATAGGTTTTGATTTCTCTGTGAATGTCGAAATGTGCGTTTTTTACGACATATTCGGCTATAACTTTTTTTACGAAAACTGAGACATTTTATTTTTCTTTCTGCAGCAAGATACTATGGATCTGCGTATATGGTTTTAATTTCAACTCGATACCATCACGCGTTCCCGAGATAAAGGTCTTGACACCTGGACAGACGGACAGACGGACAACAAAGTGATCCTATAAGGGTTCCGTTTTTTCCTATTGAGGTACGGAACCCTGAAAACAACCTGAAAATTCTAAGATTTACTCAACTCCATAAATAACAGTTCAATTTGTTTTCCCTACATCAACAGTTTGTATTGATGTATATTGGTGTTCTATCTCTAGCTGTTTACGTATGTAAAGCTTTCAATATGAAGTGAATAAAAGTAAAGTGAAATAGACGCGTAGTCGTGTCGACACCTCCTCTCCGGGGAACGGCTTCACTCGAACTCTGCTTGTAAGAGGGGTTTCTATTTATTATCTTGAGCGGCCATGTTTTGCATAACTGTAAAGGACAGAGATAAACGTTAGTAATAGTTTTTATTTCGTCGCTCGAATTCTTATTTGTTCTATCACAAGATATGCAGTTATCTTGGATTGAAAAGTGTTGTAGTTTTATTTTGCATACGGAGGATCTTTAATTGTTTTTCGTGATGCATATCTGGGATTACGGAAAAGAAAACCCCCGCCACAAGCAGGCTCATCTGATGTTTTATTAAACATAACTGAGGACCGCTCGATCAACTTTATAATGATACCCCACACGATGGGGTAGATGAGAAAATATTATTAATCCCCACCAGACTTGTAGGGGAGTAAAAAAAAAGACGTGTGGCACTTGGAGACTGCCGTGGTAAAGCTATTGCATAATAGCTTTACGCGCGGTGTGTTAGGTTATTTTCGTTACGGAATTTCTGGATTCGGTCTCCATGCTCAAGGCCCGCGATAGAAGCTATGCAATAGCTTAAAAATCAGATTTTAGTGCTAAGACTCTATGAGCTAAGCCGCGGACAGATGGACATGACGAAACTATAAGGTTTTGCAGTTGACTAAGGAACCCGAAAAATAGAAGAAAAATGTTTGTTGCCAGGTCAAACAAACAATATTTCTATGAAGTTATATTAAGCTTGCATGATCGAGTTGGCAAGGTTAACGGTCAATATGAATAACTCTGAAAACCACAAGTATATTCACCCATACCCATATTCATCCATACTCATTATCTGCACTTGAAACCCTAAAGTTTTAGGACATCTGTCCTTTAAAAAGGTAATCAAGTTCCCTTACACACACAGAATAGTTAAACAAAGATGATTCTGTTTTATGAATGAACAAAATGAATTAACGGAAAAACATACTGCAGATATCTGCGTCTGTTATAAATATTATAAGGTGTAAGTATACAATGAACTACGGCCGTATGGACAAAAATATACTTAGGGAAACAAATCATGTCCTGTACGTTAGTTAGATGATAAATAAGAACGTTAGAACATAGCACGTAGAACTGATGACCGATGAGGCCGAAAAGTTCTCGAGTGAAGCTGGAGACCACGCACCGGCAAGCGCAGCGTAGCGTAGCGCAGCCACGAGATGGACAGATGACCTTATAATTATGTACAAGTGGCGGGAAGACGCTGGATGCAAGCCGCTGCTAATCGGTCTTTTTAGAAATCTATGGGGGAGGCCTATGTCCAGCAGTGGACTTTCTATAGCTGATATGATGATTATGATGATAAGAACTGTTTAATTTTGCGAGTTCAGAGTTTATTTTTTATGATTAAGTTTATGTCGCTACATTATTTATTTATTTCATTGTTACACCAACAAAGCCACCACCAAGACAAATCAAATAAAAATAAGGTACAAAAGTGAGATACATATTGAGTGGTACTTCAATTACAGACAGGTATACACTACATGCAAGAATATAAACAGCACATTTACTTAAAACAAAACTTAATTATGATTTAATTGAATTTACACCAAAAAAAATACAAATAAATTTTGGCAAATTGAAAGTTCAAACATTTTTTTAAAACATAGAATTGTGAAACATAAACATTCGATATATATTTTAATTACACTGTTATATATTCTATCACGGCAATGTGAGGATATCACACTTTAGAAAGAACCAGTCTATAATTACATAATTAAAATAATGAGCTATTTTCAAAATATAATAATTACATACATACGAGTAAAATCACGCCTATTATCCCTTATGGGTTTAAACAAAGCATCAAAGACCATGACATTAATTAAGGCTGTTTGACGCCACATTTGACCGCTTAAAGAGAATTAGATGGAAGGGAGAGAAGTATTAAAGAGAAAGAGGAAGAGAAGGAGTTAGAGGGAAATAATACGTAATATTGGCAGTGATGGGGCAGCTCATCGCCAACATAAACGCCAATTTCTCTCAAGTCCCTGAACTGACTCTTACAGTATGCCCGACAAGTGAAGCAGCTGGTACATTCTATGTTTTTAGGGTTCCGTACTTCAAAAGAAAAAAACGGAACCCTTATAGGATCACTTTGTTGTCCGTCTGTCCGTCTGTCTGTCTGACCTTTATCTTGGGAACGCGTGAAGGTATCGTGTTGAAATTAAAACATACATCATATATGCAGATCTATAGTGCCTTGCTGCAGAAAGAAAAATAAAATTTCTCCGTTTTCGTAAAAAAAAGTTACAGCTGAATATGCCGTAAAAAATGCACATTTCGAAACTCCCAAGGGAATCAAAACCTATAGGGTACTTCCCGTTGACCTAGAACTATGAAATTTGGCAAGAAGCATTGTCTTAGAGTACACAATATAGGAAAAAATCCGAAAACCGGTCATTTTTAATTTAATCACAAACTAACGGATTGCTTTATAGCTTTATTTATTTCTTTATTAAGTAGGGTATTTTCCACAAAATCTTTCATGCATACCTTGCCCTGACAATCAGGACAACGACTTAATCAAAAATCAGCCTTATCGGTAAAACCGTGCTCACGTGACGGACATACATATATGACCTAATTGATTTTTATTTATGTACATAATAATATACTTAGAAACGAGTAAACGAACACACCACATGTGGCAAGAAGCACATAAAGCTAATTATAAAATAATTTATTGAAACAGATTCAAGACAAAGGACAGGAAACTATTTTGTAATCCAACCATCGATCAATGCAGAATCACAAGTCGCTACTAAATGTTCAATAGAAGGAGGTTATAAGGAACAGGGCTGAATAGAGAGCGTACCCGGGGCCGGGAGCGGAGCGGAGTCCGGCACAAAGCCAGCCTTGTAACACCTCCTGACATCATTAGACCCGCATATTTTATGTAAAGGAAATTGAATAACGTTCCCGTAGCGGAACCACTCGCCCGATTCCCGAACGTCCCTAAACTATGTTATAAATAGGTTGTCGTTAATGAGGGTACCGAAAGTTGCCATTTTGTGACTGCGTAGAACTCATTTAAACTTCTCAACCGCTATCCGTTTATAAATAATACGTTGGTGGCGGTCACGCCGCGCGCCGACGCCGCGTCGTACTTCGCAATGCAATCTAATCTTCAAGTTCGGAGCGCGAGTGTGACGTGCACGGTGTCTGCCTCGTCGGAATGTTGGCTGTACAAGTTCTAGATGCATTGCATCGAGCTGCCGCGCGGTTCAAATAAACCTTCCGAACTTCAAATTGAGGTACCACTATGAGGACTGAGAGATGGATAAAACTGTTATCTAAGATAGATAAGGTTTTGTTTCCGAGATTAAGATATAGGTATAACTGGAAACATTGAAACCAAGCAACTTTATCGGATTTGTCGCATAAAAGGTATACAGCTGCCAGAGGAACATGTGCCAAGATTCTTGGTCAAGGATGTTGTTTGCGCCGTCATAATAATTCGGTATTAGCGAGAATGGATGCGTTTCCTACGCACCAACACCGGCCGCGGCTGGTTGCTTAGCAACCGCGACACGGCTCTCCCGGCGAGAGGCCAGGGAAAGGGGCGGACATCTAGTTCGTTGCGAATGCTCTCGGGAAGCGCACGCGCTGAGTGATACAACAACTCCACCCGACGTCGCCTCTCGCGCCGCCCCGTAACCGTTTTTGCATCGGCCGTCGCATCACATGCTCCTGCTGCCGGCGGCTGGAAAAGGTTAGTGGGGACGTATTCTGTTCTTACTTTGCCGAGTTGTTATTCGTAAAACTAGGTTCCCCAGGTGGGCCGCAACATATGGTCTATTCGAGACGGATAGTTTGTTTTCAGCTACCTATAATATCTAATAGGATAACAGTCAATAGTTTGTGCACTGCTCCCATATACTAGGTAGATAATTACTACCTGTATACCTACCTAATCTATTCGTATTTTCATAAGAACTGTATTTATAGTTCTCAATACAACGTTTTTACCACAGATTTACTTAAATCTGTGTTGTTTTACGTACATACATGCAAACACGCCTTTTTAGGTGAGTGTATAATAAAGGTACTCTACATATTTATGTTAGGTACCTACTTGCTGTAATATATACGTATTAATAATACCTACTTTGCACATTTGTGTAAGTATAAAACAATTGCACGAAAGTGTACTCATATGTACTTATACTTTTATTATGATCCAAAGAGTTCAATCTAGTACGTACTATACTATATATCGTTTTTACGAACATTCTTTGTCCGAAGTAACGAGTACTTACAAACCTAAGTCCTTTTGTTTAGGTATTATTGGTAAAATATTAGGTACTTGTTCATTACGATCCTTGCTTCTAGGTATAAAAAATATTTAATACACAACTTTAGAGGTGTATGTCCTACATTGTTACACATATTGGTACAATTATTATAGCTTCTTGTGTACATTTACTATTAGACGTGTTCGACTCCGCCATCTTGGTTGGTCTGGAATAGTCTGGATTAGACAATATTTTGGCGGACGCGCATCTCGTGCCTCGTTTACGTTTACTGGACGGATTGCGGGAGCGTTTAAGCGTAACTCGCCTTTGCTTGTGACAAGTGGACATATTCTTTAAGGCAGGGGTTATTAAGGGCATATTACAAACATGTCGCGTTCCGACGAAAATCGAAAACATTGCAAAATAAAATTACTAGAAGCTCGTTTAAAATCTTATTATAATCGAATGCAAGGTTGGGAAAATTTTGCCATAAAATTGAACCCGTCAAATAAAGAGGAAGTACAAAAGTTTCTGGAGAGTACCGCAAATCTTAATACAATTCGAAAAGAATTTAATGCGGAATTCGACGAAGTATCAATGTTAAAAATGGAATTGGATCCGGATTTGGAACCAGATATCGAGACTCTGGAATATTTCGAAAGTACGTATAATACTGTGCAAGGTAGGGTCGATGATCTTTCGAATAAAAATATTAATACGAATAAAGTTGAAATTGGTCCTTCGGAAAAACCTATGCAAAAAATGAAACTGCCGCCAATAGAGTTGCCAAAATTCAGCGGTGATGCTAAGGCATGGCGGATGTTTATAGAATGTTATAATGGCCTTATACACAACAATCCCCATTTAAATAATTCAGAAAAGGTTTATTATTTGTGTGGTCAATTAACAGGCCGAGCACTAGAGTGCGTGGCAGGTATTACGCCGACTGGAGAAAACTATAGTCTAGTTTACGATACACTTAATAGCAAGTATGAGGATGTACGAGCAATGGGTACAGCCTATCTTGACGAGATTCTCAATTTGAAAAGAATGCAGAATCCATCCGTAGAGGGCTTAAATTCTTTCATAGATAAATTTTCTGTATCGGTAGCGGCATTTCAGAAATTGGACATTCCGGCAAAGCTTGATTTTGTTTTCTTACACCTTGCACTTAAACGTGTAGACAGTGATACAGCCCGATTGTTCGAAAATTCAGTGCGTCAGGAAACAATACCCTCATACGAAAGCTTCGCTAAGTTTGTTCGGGAACAGGCAAAGATTATTGCTCGAACAGGGGTTTATATGCCAATTAGTAATAGTAAAAATGCATCATCGTCCTATCGGGGACATGTTCCGATGAACAAATCAGGATACGATAGAAATACTCGATCGTTAGTTACTTCAGGTTCGGGTTGCCCTATTTGTAAAAAGGAGCATGAGAGCTTTTCGCGCTGTGCGGAGTTCTTAAGATTATCAACAAAGGATCGTTTCCAAGCGGTCAAAAAATACAACGGCTGCGTTTTGTGTTTGAGTTCACAGCACAAATCAAACGAATGCAATATTAAAGGAAGTTGTAACACATGCCAATCTAAAACTCACCACTCACTCTTGCATTTTGGCAATTTCCGATCTAGTACGTCATTGCCTGTTTCTACTGAGGAGGAGGGGTTAGATCAGGCGAGTGTGGAAGCAATGCCCCTGGAAGATGATTCAGAAGTAGTAAAGGACGATGCGGGAGTATCTTTATGCTCTTCGCAAAATACTGTCTTGAATGAAGTTGGTCGTGGTTTAAGATCTAAGACTGTGTTACTAGCCACAGCACGTGTTAGAGTAGTAGACTCAACAGGTAAAGCCCATTTGATTCGATGTTTAATCGATAATGGGTCTCAAAACCATTTTATTACAAAAAAATGCTGTGAGCGACTATCGTTGTCACCTCGTTCGCTTAGCTCACCAATGGCAGTGAATGGGTTTGGAGGTGGCTCTAACCCTATCGTTGGTCAAACAGAATTAGAGTTTTGTTCGCGTTTTGATAGGAGCCGACGCTACAGAGTATCCCCTTTGGTGGTGGAGACTATAACCCAAAAACTTCCCACGTTGAAGATAGATAGATCGATGTTGAAATACTTAAGTGGTGCTCCATTGGCTGATAATACGTTTGACAGTCCAGGAGATGTGGAAATGCTGATCGGCGCTCAATTGTTTTCGAAACTGATCATGCCGGAACGTATACACGGTCCTCCTGGACATCCGGACGCCATGAAGACTACCCTTGGATTTGTTCTAATGGGAGATGCTCCTGTATTGGAACCGGCTACCCAACATAACCCGTCTTCTTTCTGTGTCTTTTCCGGTCCGCGTCTGGACGAAGTAGTTCGAAGCTTTTGGGAGATAGAAGAAGTACCCTCGTGTACTTCAGCTCGTCTAAGTCGCGAGGAGCAAGAGTGTGAGCAGTTCTATAAAGAAACTACCACCCGAGATGAGACTGGCAGGTACACAGTGGCACTACCTTTTAAGTCAACTCCGTGTGAAATGGGAAATTCTTTACCGACTGCCGAGAAACGTTTTTACGCACTCGAGAAGAAGATGAAGGCTTCTACTCAGCTTCGAGAAGCATACGACGAAGTAATCAAAGAATATTTGCGCAACGATTATATAGCGCCAATCAAGGAGATAAGTGATGCCATGTCAGGCTATGTCATTCCCCATCATGGAGTAGTCCGTAATGACAAGGTCACCACGAAACTGCGTGTGGTTTTAGATGCCAGCGCTCGCACAGATAAAGATGTGTCTCTTAATCAAATTTTGCATGCAGGTCCAAACCTACAAGGAGACATATTTCGAATATTACTCAATTTTAGGCTATTTCCTGTGGCTTACTGTGCCGATGTTAGGCAAATGTATTTACAAATTAAAATGGATGACGATTATAAAAAATATTTGAGAATATTATATCGGTTTGACCCCAGTGAGGAACTTAAACTCTATGAGTTTAAGCGACTGTGTTTCGGGTTGAGCGTGAGCCCATTCTTGGCGCTACGTACCCTGCATCAGCTATGCGATGATGAAAGTCAAATATTTCCAATAGCGGTAGAAATCGTTCGAAGAGACTTGTATATGGATGACATAGTTTCCAGTGAAAGGTCAATACACGCTGCAACAGATGCTGCATTGCAGTTGATAAGTTTGTTTAAGGCAGGAGGCTTCGATCTTATGAAATGGTCAAGCAATTCCAAGGAACTACTTTCGAGATTACCAGAAACTCACTTACATCCACATATAATAAAATTTAACAATGATTCGGAACAGAAAATCTTAGGAGTAAAATGGGATCCACGGTTGGATGCATTCTCGTTTGAAATTACGCCATGTAAAGAACACTGCACAAAACGGAATATTCTCTCAGCAGTTGCCAAGCTGTGGGACATTCTCGGATTTGTGGCACCAGTAATTATTTATGCTAAATTGCTGATTCAAGAGTTATGGAGTCTGAAATTAGATTGGGATTCAATTCCCCCTGCCTCAATTGTGGAAAAGTGGAGTAAATTTCAACGAGAGTTACCATTGCTAACTCAAATGACTATACCAAGACATATAGGAGTGTCCGATGACACAGAGGTCACGTTACTAGCTTTTTCTGACGCTAGTGAGAAAGCATACGGGGCAGTTGTTTACTTGCACATACAGACGTCTACAGGGGTCATGGTAAATTTGCTATGTGCGAAGTCGCGGGTAGCTCCGCTGAAATCTGTTACCTTGGCTCGATTAGAACTCTGTGGAGCGCTGCTGTTGTCCAAATTGGTGAAGATTGTTTTACTCACTTATGAATCACGTTGGAAAATCAAACACGTTATGGCATTTACCGATTCCACTGTAACGCTGCACTGGATTCACTCCAGCCCTCACCGTTGGAAGACATTTGTTGCGAATCGGGTAGCTCAAATTCAGGAAAATATGAACCCGGAATATTTCTATCATATATCTGGGAAACAAAATCCTAGTGATTGCTTGTCGCGCGGACTCACCCCGGCTCAGTTGCTAGAACATCCACTGTGGCTGAAAGGTCCACCATGGATCTCGCATTATAAAGATTCTTGGGCAATTCAACCGTTTAAACCAACAAGTCGTGATATTCCTGAATCCAAACCGGAAGTTGTTATGGTTACTACAACTCCCACGAAACCTCTTATTTATCAGCTGGCTCAAAATATATCGACATGGCCTAAATTGGTTCGTATAGTTGCTTATGTTTTAAGGTTCGCAAAAAAGTTAAAATCAAGAGGACCGTTGAGAGTTGAAGATTTACGTCATGCAGAGAAAGTGATTATTCGCGCGGTGCAAGCTGTACATTTCTCGGAAGCGACTGAAGCAATTCGTAAAAATAAATCGTGCATTGGATCACTACAACGGTTACGTCCGATTCTTGTTGATGACATCTTACGAGTAGGGGGTAGGCTTGAAAACGCTAACATAACATTTGATCACAAACACCCAATTTTACTACCTCGTAAGGATCACGTTGTAAACTTGATTATAGATTATACACACCGCAACCATTGTCACACCGGCCCGCATCTATTACTTTCTATTCTTAGACAGAAGTTTTGGATCCTGGCTGGTCGTAACCTAGTGCGCTCTCGAGTTCACTTGTGTAATGTTTGCTTTAGGGTTCGTCCAAAACCTTGTACACCTCCGGTAATGGCAGACCTACCAGAATGCAGATTACAGATTACAAAGCCGTGGGCCTATACAGGCGTCGATTATTTTGGCCCTATTGACATAACTTTAACTCGTAAGCGTGGAATAAAGACGCAAAAGGCGTATGTTGCAGTATTTTTGTGTCTTACCACAAGGGCCACCCACATGGAAATTTCTCCGGATATGAGTTCTCATTCCTTCTTAAACGCTTTAAAAAGATTCTTAGCTAGACGTGGTCCTGTACAGCGTTTAATGTCAGATCATGGAACTAACTTCATTGGAGCGCGTTCATATTTAAGCGAACTTTACTCATTTCTGAGGTCTGAGGAGTATATAAAAAAATGGGGAGAAGAAATGGCCAATCAGCGTATAGATTGGCAAATGATCCCGCCAAATGCTCCACATTTTGGTGGGGGATGGGAATCAACGGTAAAGGCTTTCAAATCACATTTATATAGGGTCGTCGGTAAACAAATACTAACATACGAAGAATTGTTAACTGTCCTATGTCAAATAGAAGCCCTTCTGAATTCGAGACCATTAGGAATTGCGCTTAGCTCAGATCCAGCAGAACCGGTAGCCTTAACACCTGCTCATTTCTTGCACATGACACCGTTAGGTACTTTACCTTCAGCTCCGGTGGAAGAGAACAGAGTTCAATTACTCTCGAGATATCTCCTATTAGATCAACTCGTGCAATCATACTGGCGAAGGTGGAATGTGGAATATCTCCATACCTTGCAAGCCAGACAAAAATGGTTGGAAGATAAAGGGCCCATAACGAAGGGCACAGTGGTTCTTATTATGCAACCTAATTCCCCACCGTTGCACTGGCCCCTAGGAGTCGTGCTAGAGACCTACCCAGGACATGATCGGCGAACAAGAGTAGTATCGGTAAAAACAAAATCCGGTATTTTGGTGCGCCCGGTAGTGAAGCTCTGTCCTTTGCCATCACAATAACTTAAAAGCAAGGATTATATTTCATTATAAGTATGTTTATTTATAACTTGTATATATTTACTTAGACCTAAACTATTTTTAGTCATTTCTACTCGTATATATTTAAAAGGGTGAATTTGCATGTGTACAATTATAATATAAGTATACAAATCTATTAGGTACATAGTCTTGTACATTTCAGAGATAGTTTAAAGATTCAGAATTCAAAGGAGCTTACAATTAATTATAATAATTATTAATATTCTTCTCGATTATACCTATCATGTTGAAAGGCAGCCTTTCAAGCTGGGGGCCTGTGTTTGCGCCGTCATAATAATTCGGTATTAGCGAGAATGGATGCGTTTCCTACGCACCAACACCGGCCGCGGCTGGTTGCTTAGCAACCGCGACACGGCTCTCCCGGCGAGAGGCCAGGGAAAGGGGCGGACATCTAGTTCGTTGCGAATGCTCTCGGGAAGCGCACGCGCTGAGTGATACAACAACTCCACCCGACGTCGCCTCTCGCGCCGCCCCGTAACCGTTTTTGCATCGGCCGTCGCATCACATGCTCCTGCTGCCGGCGGCTGGAAAAGGTTAGTGGGGACGTATTCTGTTCTTACTTTGCCGAGTTGTTATTCGTAAAACTAGGTTCCCCAGGTGGGCCGCAACAGATGTTGAGGTTAAGAAATACAACATATTCAATTAATTCTGTAAGGGTAGTGCATGAATGTAATAAATAAATAAATAAAATAAATAAATAAATAAAATAAATAAATAAAATAAATAAATTAATAACATAGATGGCACCACCAGCACAGGTCCCGCTCATTAAATTTTTCTTGTTATAATTATTGTTTAGAATTGAGAAGCAAACGTGTTTAGCTAATATTATTAAAATCTGGGGTGCCCCCGCCATGTGAGCGAGCGGGTGCGTACGGCCGGGACTAAGTATCTTTATACGACGAGATTCGTTGCACTCGAAGCGATTTGTCGGATTTTTAGACCGTCATAGCTTCGGCCCCGATAACACTAAAGTTCAAGGATCAAGTGTGGTCAGTGGACTAATACAATATAAAAAAAAAACATTTATTTAGCTTTATACTTTCGATTTTATTGATACCTAAAATACGCCGATTTGCCATTGATTAACCAAAAAAAAAAAGACTTACTGAAGTCCTAGAAAGCTGAAATTTGGTGTGTAGGCTACAATTTGCACACAAACAATGCTTAAATTGAAATATTTGTAACTTTCACCCTCCAACTCCTATTTGGGGGCTATCCCGTTATTTTCATCAATAATTGGTACTTCCTGAAGTGTGTAAGCTAATATTTACACAATAAATCCATTTGTATGGAGCAGATCGCAGTATTTGCAACTGGGGGGATTCTTTGAAATTATGATAGGAAAATAACTAAAAATCATAGATCAACCATAATCCCCGATTTATAGACTAGCTGCGATCCGCGGTTTCATTCGCGTAGTTATGAAAAACGGTGATGATTATGATGATGATAAGTATCTTATGTCCGGTTCCAGGTCCAAAGCTACCTCTATACAAATTTTCATAACGATCGGTTCAGCCGTTTGAGCGTGTAAAGGTAACAAAATTAGCTTTTATAATGTCATTATGAAATTGTGTCAAATGTATTTCAAAACACCAGTACCTACATTCATTTAAATAACGCGCTTGCCATGAAAAAAAAAATAAAAAAAAATTATAATAATTAAATAACAATATACTTAGGTGTCTTTTATGTTGTCACAAATCTTATTTTTACTAGACTATGTTTGATATGTTCTATAACACTGGGACGAACTGCAACTTTATACTTGTGCTGAAGACTGAGAAGTGTATCTGGATACCGACTCTTATTCACGCGCTATCACCTATTTTAAGTAATAAAACAACAAGAAAAGAGGCTATGACAGAGAGTGTGCTTCAAAAAAATGATAACAGATGCACAGGAAAATACATTCCGTTAAAATAAAACGTTGCAGAAATTGCAGGGTATCTTACAAAAAGAAATGAAATCCCACCAAAAACATTTCATGTAAAATTGGTTGCCATGTATCGCATTATCATGCCACTTTCACTGACGAAAAGAAATCAGATGAGATCTGACTGAATCTGAAAAGCCAAGCTGCTAACTCTACAATGTCTAACGCTACAATACTTATCTCTGTAAGCCTTAAATGTTGGTCAAAAAGCATGGCTTGGTCGTTTCATGGAACTATTACATTACTATTACAATTATACATCATTCAAGAGCAGAGATTTTGGTTTCTCTTTCTTTTTCTTCCTTAGAAGTCCATGTACGACATGTTATGCGACATAAATGTTTGTAACTGACAGCCGGAAAACGACCAAGCCATGCTTTTTGATCAAGATTGAAGGCTTACAGAGGTAAGTATTGTAGCGTTAGACTTTGTAGAGTTGGCTTTTCAGATTCAGTCAGATCTCATCTGATTTCTTTTTGTCAGTGAAATTGGCATGATAATGTGAGACATGGCAACCAATTTTACATGAAATGTTTTTGGTGGGATCTATTCTTCAAATACATTCCATTCAATATAGATTCAACAAAACTGCGCCGCACATTGTGTGCTAAATATTGAACAGATCCCGGCCCCCGGATCCCGCACGAGGAACTCCCGGAAACGGAACATTTTCGGTCGCACGTCACTCGGATAAAAAACCGAAACGGTGGAAGAGAACATAAGTAATTTATGAAACGGCGCGAACGCGAGTGTTCCTGCCGCGAGGACGCCGGAGTCAGGAGTCGGGCCTCCGCCTCCAGCGCGACAGCTGGAGCTGCGCCCGGGACGACCGGACCCCCGTGTCGGTTATACAAAGCTTGAGGCGTTGTGAATTAGTTACATACACTGTTCTCGATCTTTAAGTACCAGGGCTGTATTTTCACATCAACGCCGAGTAAGAACAATCCATGATCCGTGACAACATATTATTAGTTTGGTACGCCCGCCCTAGACCGTATCTTCTCTTTTCGACTGGTACTCCGTGCCGGGTGCTTTGATGTGTATCGACCCCAGGGCCGCCACCGGCGGCCTAGGGCTTCGTAGATGCCTCTTTCTTATTAGATCACTTTATAATTTGTGAAGCCTCGCTAGTTCTTCAACTATCTGAAACACGCTGACATATCCCGCTTAATTTTCTGTCAAAAATCTGTCGTGCCGTATGTCACTTTTTTACCCTCGTTGGCCTCACCAAGTTAAGCCATTTGCCACTTACTCATCACGACACCATCGCTTAATCACTCAACATCTGAACGGATACCTAATGGTTGTAGTTTTCTTGTAGCGGAGATAAATCGGAGCTTTTAAACAACTCTGTCCAACGATTTTAATGAAATTTGGTCTGAAGGTTTATGTCAAATTATGTTAAATTATGTCAATTAACGTTGTAAAGTATCCCTATTATAACCCTTGGTGCATAAAGACTACAAACAATATTATAATAAAGTGTCACTGAAGAGCATGCAGCTACCTACGACTCACGATTAATTTCTTAGTGTAGGTATTGCGCGGCACTATAAATTATGAAAAATATACAAGATAAATAGTTCCTAATGTATACCTACCAGTGTAATTACTTATTGTCCAGTACAATATATGTTTATTGAATAAAAAACTGATTGATTGATTGATTAGGGGACGATAAATCGATCTTGCTAGGTTTCATTTTTAGTGAACCCGGGTTCGCTCGTATTTTCAGTCTTAAAAAACCGAGTTGTGCTCGTTCCCCCAGGTACTTCCAATTAAAGATCAAAAAGATACCGAATTGTATGCACCAGAACCTATTATTAGATATTTTCGTGTATTTTTTAATTAATAGTAATCAGTGTTGATTTAATAAGGAAGTACCTGGGCGACCAAGCTCCACTCGGATTTTGAAGACTGAATATACGAGAAAACCCGGGTTCACTAAAAATTTAACCTAGCAAGATCAATTTATCGTCTCCTAATCTACCTACAAAGCAAACATTAAAATCTTTGCCGTTTCCGAGATTCAGATTATATATACATACATACTTATACAAGAATTGCTCGTTTAAAGGTATTAGATTAAAATTAGGGATGTTGCGGATGCATTTTTTTTCACATCCGCGGATGCGGATGCGGATGCGGATGCGGATCTGTACAAAAACTTGAGTGTTGGTTTAGTAGGTTAAAAAAACACAGTAATATTTATCCTTTCTTTATTTAACAATAAAGTAGTGAGTGAATTACTATTACTAATTAATTATTTTAGTAATTAAATTTGAATATTGGAGCATTATATTTAATGAAAAGTAGAATGGCCGCCTTTTCGGACTTGAGCCTTGTTTCGCAAGGGTTCGTATATTAATCCTGCGCTACTAAATAACTGTTCCCTTGGAACTCTGGCTGGTGGAGCTGATAAGAATTTGCGTGCTATTTTAGATAAAAGTTTGAACTCGCTTTGATAAAATAAGTCATTTTCAACAGGTTTGAAATAGGTCCAAATTTCACTTTGAGTAGGTGGCGGCATAGTTCACTTGTCCAATAGGTTAATAGGCGCGTCGCCGTCACCGATGTTCAAAACAAAATTATTGCTTTCCTATTGGTCAATCAGCACGTGCGGTCGACAAGCGCCACTCGCCCCCCCCCCCCCCCCCCCCTTTTTCTTTCTTGTCACGACCTGCTACATATCCGCATCCGCATCAGCTCCGCTGATAGCTCCGATTTATACGGATGCGGATGCAGATGCGGATGTTCCGCTTAGTCGGATGCGGATGCGGATGCGAATATTCGTAACATCCCTGATTAAAATCATTAAACTGCTCACGTGGAAGGCTCCACGTGAGCAGTTGCATCACAACCATAATATTTTTGCTCGGCTAAATATGACCGTATGAGATACAATTCAAGCCTCATGATCAATTTCGGTGATAGATGCTACTTAGAACTAGGATAAACCGCCGTTAATTGTAAGTTATTTGTGTCCAGCTAACCCGCAGGGCGAGGGCGGCACGGCGGCTCCCGCGGGCGCGCACCTCGACGCCGGCGCGGAGGTGTCGTCCCGCCGCTTCCGGCCGGAGTTCCTGCAGGAGTGGCACGGCGCACCAGACGCGCCCTACTTCGACCCCAGCACGCCGCGGAACATCACCGGCCTCGTGGGACACCCCGTGCGGCTGCTCTGTAGGGTCAAGAACTTGCAGAATAGAACGGTCAGTTACCATCATATTGCGAGACATCTTCGTGAAATTCTTCTATTCTCTTTTAATTCTGCAGAAAATTTCATCTGCTTGACTTGCAAAGTTGCAATACCCTGAATATATGAGACGGACACAGTTGTGCAGTTGAGTACAAAATGTCTATTAAAATATATACTTATGTAACTAAGAGAAAAGTTTGTGTTCCAATTCCAAATTAGTAAGTATTCTACTATAATGGTCCTCAGTTTAAACAAACAACTCCTAGCTTGTAAACGTAACGCATTAAATGTTGCTAGTCAGACATGAACTTTTAAAGATCGCGAACAACTAAATTGAATTACATTAAAATTATTAGTCTGCCAACCCGCACTTGGCCAGCGTGGCAGACTATGGCCTAACCCTTCTCACAATGAGAAGATGGCCCTTTCCCAGCAGTGGGACAAGGGAAGGCAACGATTATTTTGGCAATTCGATTAATTTGTTTGTAAAAATCGTAAAAATGAATGTCTTTGTTAATTAAAATACATAACTCTAAATACAATTATGTACTTACGGGTTTTATTCGTTCACTTATACCCCTCAATAATAAAGTACTTACTTGTAAAAATTGCATTACTTTGTAGTGTCGTTACGCTGATAAGAAAACAGCCGTTGCTTTGGTTCGTTTAGAATGGAGTAATATTAGACAAGCACTTATTATTCTGGTCGAGCACTCGCATCGTTTTGCGTTCACGTATTATGTAAACAGCAAACATTCAAACTTCCTGTTTCTTTCGGAAGGACTCCATTACACTCGTACTGTGCAAGTTTAAACCTGTGGGAGACAGGGGGAATCTAAAATTCCGTAAGCAAACGATCGGTAACATCACAAGCGTTCATAATTTTAGTTAATAATATTGGTTTCTAAACATCGCATTGTATAATATGGACTTTCGCACTTAAAATCTTTTCCTTTTAATTTTTTTGTACTCGAAAAGTTCTATCGTTTTTTAGCCTCATATTTCATCAGATATAATATATAGAATTAATTATTTTTAGGGTTCCGTACCTCAAAAGTAAAAAAAACGGAACCCTTATAGGATCACTTTGTTGTCCGTCTGTCTGTCTGTCTGTCTGTCCGTCTGTCCGGGTGTCAAGACCTTTATCTCGGGAATGTGTTAAGGTATCGAGTTGAAATTAAAACCATATACGCAGATCCATAGTTTTTTGCTGCAGAAAGAAAAATCAAATTTCTCAGTTTTCGTAAAAAAAGTTACAGCCGAATATGTCGTAAAAAACTCACATTTCGACACTCACAAGGGAATCAAATCCTATGGGGTACTTCCTGTTGACCTAGTACTATGAAATATGGCAAGAAGCATTTTGTTAGAGTACACAATATATAGGAAAAAATCCGAAAACTGGACTTTATAATTTAATCACAATAACTTAATTAGCACAAGCTAAAACAGGTTTTTAAATATTTTTATAATGTAGTATGTTTTTCGATTTATGAAGGAAAATATAAAAAAATATATAAATTCCCCCTTTTATCTACTAGTTTGTACGGAACCCTCGGTGGACGAGTCTGACTCGCTCTTGTCCGGTTTTATTTTCTAACAAAGTTTAAACTTTAGCTATTTAATAAGCCACCTAGCAGGTAGGTTTTCTATTTGTTTCGTTTCAGATTGTTTATTTGTCGCCATTCCACATTGGTCAAACTAAAATCTCTCCAAAGCCAAAAGAGGGCTATGTGTTACGAACAAACCATAAAACTGGCACGTTGCTGCATCGGAATTGCCCCATTTCTTCCACTAACCGTTCCGTCTTACGTTAGGTAAGTATATACTGTTCAAAAGGAGTAACTCTTCTTAGAGGTGACTATCGATGTTATCGAGATCTTCACTAATTTGGAAGCATTATTATCAATTGAAACGCGTTGTGTACAATTATATTATTTAACCCGCGGCCGGCGCGAAGTTAATACTTGGTCGTAGGAAACTAACCACCAGAGTGTCATTTTCATAAGACACTGACATTTAAACGATTACCGAAAATAACAAAAGTTCTATTTAAGTAATAAAAGACACATTTGAGATATTATTTTGAAGTTGTCGATATCTTTCAGTCGTCTCCCCTCCAGCTCTTTTAAGATAGATTTGAAATGAAATATGTCGTCGAACTTAGATTAACGTATTGGAATATGTTTTCTAGATTTGACTAGAATTTGAATAGAAATGGAGTATTATGGATTATCTAAAGAGTTATTTAAAGCTAAATGTATTACGGAGTTTCTGTACTGAGACCTGAAGTTAAGTCTTAAAAAAAAAGGTTTATCTTAAATTGTATATTTTGTAAACTTAGCTAAATTGTTCCCATAAAATATTTTTTACGATTAATATGTAGGTACATACTGATAATAAAATTGAATTATTTTGTAACTGCACTGCAGCTGTGCATGTCGAGACACTTTCTTCACCCTTCATCGTATGTCTCGGGACCCGCTGACCACCATCACATATCATGATGTTCGATGCTCTGGCTCAACTGGGTACTTGAGCCAGAGCACACAGGTTATGACTAATTATACACACAGGTTTTTGTCAGAACCTGTGTGTAAATATCGATACAAGCAAGTGCTCGTTCACGATAGCTCGTTGCCACCCAACACATAAGAGTTGTACAGTTCAGAAGCCTGCGCTGCCATCCACTCTGCTGCAACTTGTATAAGACGGGCTCAAAAACTTGTTGACAATATTGCCTCCTGACTATTTGCGTACCTACTACTGTTTAGTGGTTGAATAATTTTTTTTCTTGACTTCAATCACAGAAGACTTTAATAGTACTACGTACTTGTGTTGTTGTTGTAAGCCTGTAGTGTCCCACTGCTGGGCAAAGGCCTCCCTAGATACATACTTAATTTTTTTTTAAACAGTGCCCAAGACCGTGTCGAGTCACGCATATAGTAGGGTTCCGTAGCTAATAATGTAATCTAAAAGAAAATCTACTTGGCGAGTATTTTTGTTTAGACTACTTTGCAATAACATCAAATCAATGACCTCTACTATAATGCTTTAAGTGTTTACAAATGTATCGCTTCATCTTGAAAAGTTGTAATCACAGAGTAAGCACAGAGTGTTCAAAATATGTTTTATTAAAAATATTTGACATGGCTTACAATAGTGTCTTACTATTTTGGACTATAATTAATCATGAATTTATAGGTCTAATAGTTCAGAAATGCAGGGAAAATATTATTTTTTCACCTTTGACGGACAATATCTCGCACACATCATATTTGAAAAAAAACCGGACAAGTGCGAGTCAGACTCGCCCATCAAGAGTTCCGTACAAACTAGTAGATAAAAGGGGGAAATTATATATTTTTTTATATTTTCCTTCTTAAACCGAAATTATACATCGGAAAAATATATAAAAACCTGTTTTAGCTTGTGCTAATAAAGCTCTTTGATATGATACTGCACATGATACGGTTAAAGCACTTAAAAATTTTGAAACTCCTTCTTTGCATAAAGACCCTATTTTTGTGATTAAGTAAATAAAAAATGTACAGTTTTCGGATTTTTTAAGTTATAGGTCAATGGGAAGTACCCCATAGGTTTGATTCCCTTGCGAGTGTCGAAATAAGTATGCGTTTTTGCGACATATTCGGCTGTAACTTTTTTTAATGAAAACTAAGAAGTTTGATTTTTTTTGAGGTACGGAACCCTAAAAAATGATATAGCGAACCATAATCTTATTTTAAGAGACTTACGAGTATTTACAGATACTCTATTCGATAGGGTAGAGTTGAAAAGAATATTTCATTCCTGCCATATGTATAAAGTGCTATCGAATATATTATGTAGGTACCAAACAATCAAAAATGTGTCAGTCATATTGTCAGTATAACTCCGTAGAAGCTTCCAGTAAAGTTTTTTTTTTTTTTTTTTTTTTTTTTTTCAGCCCTGTTTATACAAACTGTCCCACTGCTGGGCGCGGGCCATCTTCTCATTCTGAGAAGGGTTAGGCCATAGTCTGCCACGCTGGCCTAGTGCGGGTTGGTAGACTTCACACATCTTCAAGATCATTGAGAACTCTCAGACATGTAGGTTTCCTCACGATGTTTTCCTTCACCGTTTGAAGTTGCCGGCAATCAACAATACGCACATAACTTCGAAAAGACAGAGGTGCGTGCCGTGGGATTCGAACCCAGGACCTGCGGATCGCAAGTCAGACGGTCTCCCAACTAGGCTGCCGAAAACTTAGTAACCAGTAAAGTTACCACCATTTTATTGAGGCTTGATTAGAACACGATCGTGATTTCCATTACTTGACTTGATTGTGATCGTGACTAGAACTTGATTGACTATGAAATATAATTTTCACTTAAAAATAGAGAATGCACGAATCGTTCGTATCCGATCGAATGGAAAGGAAAACAAGTATCAATGTTAAAAGAAAAACAAAATACTCGACTGCAGAAAAGAGGTCTTTGCAGCCTAACTTACGATGTCTTTACGCTTAATACGCTGTTGAGTGTACGTTTTTTGTGAGAAAGTACCTATGCGTACAATCGCTGTAAAAGATTATTGCGTATTCTTTAGAAAAATCTAGTAAAATCACTTGTTTATTACGAAAAAGTTCGTTGAAAGTTACAAAAAACACGCGATTTTTATATTTGTGTGAGATGTATGATTTATATTACAAAAAGCAAGTGAAAACGAATCTAACGACACCTCTCACATCAAAATCGGTCAAGCCCTTTAGACTTTAGACGATCATATAGAAACATACATACATACACTCGAAATACCCCCCCCCCCCCCTGCCTTCTCCCCTCTCCTTACCTTAAAACACAATTATAATGGAACAGGTGTCGGTGATTTTTTTGAGGTAGGAAATAGGTTTAATCCTGTTTTACCCGTTCCCGCAAGAATCCTGGGATAAAAAGTATCTTATGTGATAATCCAGATTATAAACTACCTGTGTGACAAATTTCAGCCAAACCCGTCAAGCCGTTTTACCGTGAAGTAGTAACAAACTAACACAAACTTCGCATTTATATTATAAGTGTGATGTGATTTATTAGCATTTCCTATTCCAAACTGCAATAAAACATATAAGTTATATATATATTCATAATCACTGTTAAAAATTCTTTATTTTGATACCACACTCGATGTATTTTGAAAACTTTTTTATTTTTGAGATTACTTTTTGCCGCCTAAAATCCTTAATTTTGTGTTTTTTTTTTTATTTTGATGTACCCTGTGTCACTTTCACGACTAAGACGAATCTATTGACTTACTGATTTACTTATCGTTTACGACCCTGTAAAAATAATGAAAAACACACAAACTGAACAAAAAGCGCTTGTCTGAGCATTTCTCAGAGAAGCGACCACAAATCTGGCAATAAATTAGGAAACAATGAATGAATGTAACTCAGCCGGCCCCTAACAGCCCCTAACTCGAACAACTTGCAGCGTTTTTAATCAACAACTTTGGACAATAAATTCACTACGATTTGAAAGAGAGTGAAATACATTATTTACGCCGTAAAAAATCCATAGTCTGCATCTTTTCAAATATTTATTAATTCTTCCCTTTAGCGATCGGGTAAAGTTTCCACGCTGCGAAAACCTTTTCTTTTTTATTAAAAAAACTTTACCTTTTATTTAGACGCCATAAATCGTCCATGTTTAAAGGATGAAGTAAAACGGTGAGCGTTATAGATACTAAAGGTTTTATGTTTAGCGATGTGGAGAGATCGTTTCACCTCAGACTCAGACTCAGACTCAGAGTGCGCACTTTACTTTCTATTGATAATACCGTGTATAGAATTACTTTGATCCATTACAGGGAATCTTTTGTCTGCAGTTCTGGAGTTTTCTACATGATTACATTACAAAATGTAAACTTAATAGCTTGTGGAATATACGCAGCTTTGCAAGCAAGTAGATCTCTCTCGGTATTAGTTCAATAAAACATCGCTATATCGTATATTTAGCTCGTCATCTTATAAACACTCTTTCAGTCAGTAACATTATACTTAAAAATAATAATATGAAGAAAACTCCTTGTCTGAACTTTATGACGCTTTATTATTACTTATAACACTGCACTTATTTCACTGCACTGAGCGGTCTGACGCTAAGACCGCCTTTTTACTACCGAGTTACGCCGCGACTACTTTTTCGAAGGGCCGCTCGCGCTCGTCCGCCCGCGATATATCCCCTCCCCGGAATTACAACATCACGCCATCATCCGGGGTAGCGTTCATTCTGTTCGATCACCGTTCTCCAGAGTATATAAATTAAGAAAATAGCAGTGCTGCCACTCCGCAACACTGAAACACCGCACACCACATACAACAAATATTCAAATCATGACACTCGGCCATCCGCTTTTGTGCAACGTCCCGATGCACAACAACTCTCTAAAAGCAAGTCTGATTAATCATATCGAACCCTTTGGACTCCTTAAAGATTTGCTGCAAAATAAAATAGTTAAACAGTAATTATTATGCTAATTTTATAAAACTACTTATGGCACACTAAACTTTGTAGTATACGTTGTCGTAACTAGTTATTATTGTAGATACAAGTAATCATGACACTCGGATCCGTTTTTAAATATGACAATTATTTTATGTTTATTCTAGCTGGTCTGGGAACCGGAGGCTTCCTATTCGTGTGTAAATGTACACTATGCAGATAAATCATTGTTGTACAATATGTTGTACGGATCGAGTATATATTCTGGTATTTCCAGAGGTTTGGTATATAATTAAAAAAAGTACATAAAAACTTATTCAATTCGCATTATTAATTTACTGTCGGTTACTCAATTACTTCCTCCTCTGGCTTAGTGATTGCGAACGGCAGCATCATTATATAAATGTCCCAATGTTGTAGTGGCCACTGAAGTAGCATTCAAACCTTGTAGACTTGGGCTTGTAGACTTTTTCTTTATGAAAAACTCTATAAATACTCCTTTTTGTTCCTCGTCCAAACATTTAAATGACCAACGACAAAGCTTGAATAAAATGAAAGCAAATTTCGTCCAAAAATAATTACACATAAATTCAAATATTTAGATCCAACTCAAACCAGCTCCAGTAATAATTTGGTGACACGAGAACGTTAATTTTGTAAGTGCTCTCATAGGAATAAACATTTTAAACTGTATTTCTGTCATTGTCCTGCCATTACCAAATAGCATTTTTAAAATTGTGTAACGTATACTCCCCAAATCCGAGTAATAGAGAGAATAAGAGAACGGAAATAATTTTCCAAACCCCCTTTTTTTTTAGCAAGTCGCTACAACCGCATTAATTTCTGTCAAGCTTGTGGATGATCGGCAAAGCACATGAGCAAAATTTTGTCAGTTTAGAATGTCAGAAGTATTATTATTTTCTAATCACTAAATTTCATTATCATAGGGACAAATTAGTCACGATAAACTACAGGTAGCTGATCCATTGTCAGTCCTTCACCAACCGTTATTTGACTGGCGTATACCTGTTGCTGTTTACCATTAAATTGATGTACTATCAAGTTGAATCACTTCACATCACAGATGCCCTGAGTTGACATCTGTCGGATTTTAATCTGTTGTTTGCCAAATTCTTCTTCTTAATCGTACACTCTAGTCAGAGTGGTCTTGGTTGCAATGGCGGTTTCTCCTCGCCGTCACCGTCACTCTCCAGGCCAGCTGCTCTTCTCGCGATGCTTCTCCATTTCTGCCGGTTGCATTGCGAGTACACTCTACTTCGGTGGACTGCGTAGCTTTTCTAATGAGCTCGGTTCAACGTGTTGGTGATCGTCCAGGACTTCGCTTGCCTTCTACACGGCCATGCATATGCTGCGATAGGCTCTCCGTCGAGTGCTCTTTTCTTGAGATCTGCGCAAAGAACTTCAGTATTTGCAATTGCCCAGTCGACGATAATCTATCTCGTATATGAATCTCTTTGAGGATAGAGTTGTTGGTTGTTTGTCAAATACGTCATCACTATTTTGATGACACGTTAGCTAGAAAAAATACTGTACACATTACATACTAACAGTACTCAAACCGAGAATGTGGACATATTTATTTTCCCATCCAATATTTATAGTACTGATGTAACAGTAGAACAGAAATTACTTGACTAGGTTTTAATAAACATAATTGTAGGTAAAGACTGAGAATGTTTATACACAGAAGCATACTTAATTCCTTTTAGTGCACACCTGAACTAATACTAAAGCATCAAAAGAGAAGAAGCAGGTAATCACTTCCATAAATAAAATTAGTCCCAATATTTGTCTTACTAATTTCTGTTGTTTTTTTTAAAGGTCTATATGATGTCGACTAGTCATATCATAACTGCTATTGCACTGAGTACAAGCCAGTGGTGATTTTGATAGTATTTTTCGGAAACGTTACCAGTCCTATCAAATATTGCTTATTTTGAATGAAGATATTTTTTTATTTATCGATTAATTTTCGTATGCTGGATCCAATTCTGTTATACGCTTACCAAAATTATACTAGTTTTATCAAAATGTTCATATGCACGAACGATATTTAACGATATTGATCTAGAAACATCTGCACGCTTTGACAGCAAAAATAGAGGGCCAAATGTTATCACTATCATAAGACCACATGTTTGTATACCCATTTTACAAGAAATAAATTAATTATGAATATTTGGTTTTTATATTTGACTAATTTTTGAACTCATAAACTGTACTTTTACAATAAAACCGCCACCGGTGCAATCTATTTTTGAGGCTACTTTGTTTGAAATATGAAACTGATCAATCAGTTCTCTCTTTGAATTATCTTTAGTTCGTGATAAGAAACTTCGGTCATCGCTTAAATTCAAAGTCAAATTATTTCTTGGGCTTGTAACAAAAGTGTTATATTAGAAAAGCCCTTTTCAAATTAGTATTTTTTGTTGTTTGTACTCCAAGCTTTTTCTGTTATAAAATACAATTTAACGTAGTTTTTATTAATTTAGATATAATAAATTCTATTTATTTATGTCATTTTTATATCCAATAACATAATAAATAATAAAAGGATGTCGTCAAACTTATGTCAATATTCATAATAATGTTCAAAAGGCCAAAATAGAATAATAAAAAATATGCCAATCCACTTATGAAAGAAAGTAGAAAATATGATCCGCCGTTCCATTAGAACGAGAATTCAGCAAGATCTATTTTCATCAACTCATTCAAGGCATAAAATGGGTTTCTCTCAAAGAAACGTTTACTACGTACGTTTACTCTCGACTAATAGTTTTGTAATATTATCGAGTGGTTCATTTAACATACAGATTTGTTTATATATATTTTACGATAATTGTCAACGCTCATCACTGCTTACGTCACTATTCAGCGGACAATTCAACAAAGTGTAGACACTGCTCTGCAGTTGCGAAAAATAACGTGGGTGTTCAAAACATGACATCTAATTATGTTGGCACATACAGATCGCTGATATCTATATATATATTTTTATAATAATCCTTAACCGAATAGTATTTTTCGGAAAATGTCTTAGGCTTACTCATTTATCAATTCATGAATCTTATTGATGGAGTAATTTCCATTCTCTCTATAATCTAATAATAATAACCATAATAATAGAGAATCTAATAATTGCAAACAGATTACTCATAAATTTATTCGCTCTAACGCACTATACGCGTTTTATCAAAAGTAAGTGACTTAGTCGATTCTAATTAGTACGTTTCGGAAATTTCAAACATAGTGGCATTTGTCATGACTCCTCGACTCTTCGAGATTCTATGCACGTCAAGGTTACTTGCTGCTTGTCCGATCGGTTGATCTCTCATATATGATTTAAATTTTCTCTATGAAACTAGAAACTACATCAAAACTGGAATTATAACGTTATATCATCATTAAAAGTCAGGTGCTCAGGTTCTGGGAAAGTCCGATCAATGATTCTGCTATTCAACGCTTAACATAATAACATTAAAATGATCATTAATCGACTGGATTAATCAAATCCACTAAAACACAAGATCTGTGCACACTCTTGCACACCATATACATATTATACAAAATTTAGTTAATCAAGTTATTTTGGACTAAATACAGTTTGGAGCTTCTACTTTCCTTTGAATAGGCTTGACCTGCTGCAGTTTAAAACGTTCATGGCTGGAAGCTAAGTGTTCCGTGACCGGTTAAAATTATGATCCTGAAACCAAACCTTCATGGTTACAGCTAAAACATCATTGAATAATTGAACTTAAATCTTACAGCTCACTTACATGGTTGCAGCGAGAACATCATCAAATCTTCAAACTTCGACATCGTCAAATCTTCAAACTTCAAACATCATCAAAACTTCAAACTTCAAATATCGTCAAATCTTCACACTTCAAACATCGTCAAATCTTCAAACTTCAACCTTACAACGCGCCTATATGGCTGCGGCGAAATCATCATCAAATCTTCGAACTTTCCTTACGGCACACCTACATGGCCATACTTCTTTAGAATATTACCCTGCAGCTCACCTACACGGTTGCAGCGATAACATCATCAAATCTACGAACTTCAACTTTACGGCACACATACATGGCACTCTTTGGAACATTTTCCCTGCAGTTCACCTACATGACTGCAGCTAACAAACTCGTAAACACTAAAAATCCTTGAATTTCAAACTTGCAGTAACACTAAGTGTAGTTGTTAACACTAAGAAATGCAATTTAATTTTCAGCACTGTCGATACTCTGATATCTTAGCGCGGCTTTAAATTCCGCCTCCATGATTACAAGGCGTCACGGATAAATATTCGCGACAAGTTACCGGTACACAATGGTGCTATTTCTGAGGTTATACATGCCTTTGAAATTCAATTAAGATTTTAAGTCAATCGAACTATGTTATCTCTGTATTATTCAACTTCATAAACAGACTTCTGTATTAAATATTTACGCAGTGATACTCTGGTAAATCCATCAATATTGTAGCTCTACTCATATAATATTTCGTTTGACACACTTATGTGGTTCAAGATCTTACAATAGTTACGTCACAAGGTAGTAATAGTGTTGCAGGTGGAGATACAATACCAAAATTTCGCTTCATGGTATAGCATACTTACACGACTAAAGACAGTGCTACTAGTTGTAGTAGACTAGTTGTCGTACTAGAATATTTTACTTGCGGTACTTTATTAACCTTACAGAAAAAACGAACACAGTACAACTCGCCCTAAATGGCCGTAACAGTCAGAACAAAAGAAGAAAAGACAGGATTCCACCAGTGTGCGGCTCTGTACCGCACAGAGTGCAGCATAAATGTATTTCTTAGTGAACTCTTACGGGCAGCACCAGCAAACTGTGCGCGCACTCTATTGGACAAACCGTGAACTTTTGTCGCGCACTCCTCGGTCTCGCGGTGTACCCGCGACGACGCACTTGCACACATGTTTACACACTAAACTGAAAGTAAAGCACATTTCCGATGTATAAATGTTCGTGTACAAATGTACCGTACAGCACGCATACTAAAGTTACGCACAACTGAGGTGGTGGACACAGGCAATCTACTATTGTGATCAAGTTCGCGCACTGCAAAAGGTCTGCACCAAATTTTTATCAACAAGTGTTCTGAATCTGAACACAATTTTAGTGGAGCCCAACCTTAACAGCTAGCTGTTAAGTTTACCATAATATTTTATTTGCATACTGTTGGCAATATTCTAGAAAAACTACATTTAGAAGCTCGCTTATTTGGCTGTATTGATGTAGCCCAGTTACCGAATTAAAATATTTTACTCGCAGCACTTTACTAGTCTTCTAGAAAAATAACACACTGCTGATCGCTGACACGGCCACAGACCGATATGCCATAGCCATTGTACTATAAAAAACACTACTCTCACCATCACACCAAAAAAATATTACCACGCTATGGTTCCTCTGAATGGCTGCAGCATAATCAAATACAAAAAGTAAAAATGGTTCTCAAACGAGAAAAACATATTTTCGTATACTTGTCTCTCGGGATGTTAACGAAATAATTTACTAATGACTTACTTACAACAGACTTCATTTCGTTTAAATAACGATAAAATTATCGGGGAGTAGCCCCAACCACACTATCAAAATTTCATTAGGTTATAATAAAATCGTCGGATTATAATCTTTAATCGCTGTGCTACAATAAAATAATCTGGGAGTAACCCAGATCACATCTCATTGCAGTATCTTAACAGATTCTGTCTACCCGTATTAAGAATATCCCGTTATAATTATTTTAACACCCTGTTTCAACACTTTTAAGAACCATTTTCTAAAATTCGATATGCGTGACAAATTTTTAACATCAATATTCAATAATCGGAGGGTAAAATATAATCTCTCAGGTGACTCACGATTTTACCGGGCTCGGCTCGCAGGTTGATTGCCACTTCTGATATATGAAGAAAACTCCTTGTCTGAACTTTATGACGCTTTATTATTACTTATAACACTGCACTTATTTCACTGCACTGAGCGGTCTGACGCTAAGACCGCCTTTTTACTACCGAGTTACGCCGCGACTACTTTTTCGAAGGGCCGCTCGCGCTCGTCCGCCCGCGATATATCCCCTCCCCGGAATTACAACATCACGCCATCATCCGGGGTAGCGTTCATTCTGTTCGATCACCGTTCTCCAGAGTATATAAATTAAGAAAATAGCAGTGCTGCCACTCCGCAACACTGAAACACCGCACACCACATACAACAAATATTCAAATCATGACAATAAATGTGTGCGTATATATACATGATATACATATTATATTATAATTAATCAATTTGTGATATTTATAACCAAGATCAATCAATCAATCATCAATGTAGAATTTATAGGTAGAGTATATTTGGCAGAGACCTATCGGGAGAAAAAATAAGAACTGACGTCTCTATTCCGTTGTTAGTCAAACAATATAATTTAATGAGGACAACAGCGTCTTCAATGCCATTTAGTTCACATTCCGAACAGACTCTGTGTGTAAATTGGCTGCCTCTTAGGTCGTGCTAAATAATATCCGGAAAACGTTTCGTCTGACTCAATTCTAACCATCGACACTGACATTGCCTCAGATTCGAATGAACGTCAATAACTATTTCAATGAAGAAAGAAACATTTATTTTGTCACAACAGACAATACAATAACAATAATCACCGTATTCCGAAGCAAGCTGTCGCTGCACGTGCAGCGACTGCATACTGTTGTTCGCCAACTGCAAGTGCTGCTACCGCGGCGCTCGGAAATCATTTCATATAAACATACAAACCAGTCGTGCAGTCGGAAGTTGCAGTCGGCAGCTTGGTTCGGAATATTGCCCTTAGCACTGGTTTGTTTTAGCGATCTAGATACAGTGGTATCCAGATCGCCAAAAATACCAGCGGCCAAGCCGGCACTATTTGTCGTCGAAGTGTTTCCTCGGATTATTTATCCCTCCTTAGCTTTCGGTTTAGATAATACTAGACAGCTTACATCTTTTAAAATAAGCTGTACAAGTTACAAGCAAGCCGTACTTCTTGAATGAGATGAATGGAAATCATAGGCTTGTAGACATTGGGTAAACGAGTTTGAAAACCATAATTACGAAATATTTTCGATCATTTATTCTAACATCGTGCTACAACCGCTACTTCTTATATAGCACGACCCTTGACGGCGAACTCCTAAATCTTTCTTGATCGGCAGTTAAACCGATGTCACCAAACGGCTGTTAGTAAACAACACTTTAATATTTTCCAAAGTAGCAATGTAGTAATAAAATGTTCAACTACCACTTGTAACTTTGCTGCAGATAAAAGAGTTTTGGATCGAGACATAACAAGTTAACGTTGTTTTTGATGGTTTTATGAACTTTGGAATAAAAAACTAGCTTCTCGTCGTTATGAGCGCTGTAGTAGGCATTATTCTTTTGATACCGAAGAAAAATATATGTTTGTACTATTAATATTTGAAACTGAATTCATTTTTTTATATTCTGGGTTATTTTATACATAATTGGCAGGGTAATAACCGCAAATACAAAGTTCTACGATATGAAAACAGCAAAGTTGAACCAAATTAATTCGCAGCGAAATTTGAATCATTTCACTTGATTAATTTTCACGAGCACTAACGCCGAGAGCCATTCCGATTGTCATATCTGCTGCATTCATATCGGCATTCAAAACTACATTATCGCAAACTACGTGTCACAGCAACAAAGCGTTTCGTTTAAAGTGCCGCCCACCATGTTGCCGCCCTGCTTATCATTTTCCGCTTGTCGACGCCCGTTGAACTAATTCCTTATCAATTACATTACATTGACATTATGACAGCCAAGACGATGCATTTACATCAATATGGAACAAAGTTTATGATAAAATTAAATAAAAGAAATTTGGAATTGAATACACCATGCAAAAATGTAAAAAATCTTCTGTCAAATTACTGAAATAACTGCATAAGTTACGAGGTAAGAAAAAATAAAACCAGACAAATGCGAGTCAGACTCTCCCACCGAGGGTTCCGTACCACCTAGTAGATAAAAGGGGGAAATCATATATATTTTTATATTTTCCTTCATAAACCGAAAAATATACATCGTAAAAATATTTAAAAACTTGTTTTACCTTATGCTAATGAAGTTCTTTCTTATGATACCCCACATGATACGGTTAATTCACTTTAAAATTTGGACCTTCATTCCTTGCATAAAGACACAATTTTTTTGTGATTCAATTGAATATGTCCAGTTTTCGTTTTTTTTCCTATATGTGTATTATAACACAATGCTTCTAGCCTAATTTCATAGTTCTAGGTCAACGGGAAGTACGCCTTATGTTTTGATTCCCTTGTGAGTGTCGAAATGTGCGTTTTTTACGACAACTGAGCGATTTGATTTTTCTTTCTGCAGCAAGAGACTATGGATCATACGCAGATCCATAGTCTTCCATGGTTTTAATATATTCACGCGTTCCCGAGACAAAGTTCTTGACACCCGGACGGACGGACAGATGGACAGACAGACGGACAACAAAGTGATCCTATAAGGGTTCCGTTTTTTCGTTTTGAGGTACGGAATCCTAAAAACGTATTTTTTCATAACCTCCAACGAACTTATTCGTAATAAACAAGTGATTTATCTAGAATTATTCTAAATAATGCGCATTTATAACCTTTTACAGCGATTCTACGCATACTTTCGCACAAAAGACGTACACTCCACAGCGTATGAAGGTATCAAGCGTAATGAAATTGTAAGTTAGGCTATAAAAACTGCTTTTCTGCAGTCTGGTATTTTGTTTTTCTTTTAATATAGATACATATTTGTTGCTGTTGTATTGTTCTTTTATGTGTCAAGTAAATGTATTTTCTTTCTGTCTTTCTTTCTAATATCTTCGCCATACATTATTTATGTAACTGATTTTACAATAAGTATATAAATATAACAAAAAGAACAGCAAACAAGTGTCATGATTTGAATATTTGTTGTATGTGGTGTGCGGTGTTTTCAGTGTTGCGGAGTGGCAGCACTGCTATTTTCTTAATTTATATACTCTGGAGAACGGTGATCGAACAGAATGAACGCTACCCCGGATGATGGCGTGATGTTGTAATTCCGGGGAGGGGATATATCGCGGGCGGACGAGCGCGAGCGGCCCTTCGAAAAAGTAGTCGCGGCGTAACTCGGTAGCAAAAAGGCGGTCTTAGCGTCAGACCGCTCAGTGCAGTGAAATAAGTGCAGTGTTATAAGTAAGAATAAAGCGTCATAAAGTTCAGACAAGGAGTTTTCTTCATATATCAGAAGTGGCAATCAACCTGCGAGCCGAGCCCGGTAAAATCGTGAGTCACCTACGAGATTATATTTTACCCTCCGATTATTGAATATTGATGTTAAAAATTTGTCACGCATATCGAATTGGAGAAAATGGTTCTTAAAAGTGTTGAAACAGGTTGTTAAAATAATTATAACGGGATATTCTTAATACGGGTAGACAGAATCTGTTAAGATACTGCAATGAGATGTGATCTGGGTTACTCGCAGATTATTTTATTGTAGCACAGCGATTAAAGATTATAATCCGACGATTTTATTATAACCTAATGAAATTTTGATAGTGTGGTTGGGGCTACTCCCCGATAATTTTATCGTAATTTAAACGAAATGAAGTCTGTTGTAAGTAAGTCATTAGTAAATTATTTCGTTAACATCCCGAGAGACAAGTATACGAAAATATGTTTTTCTTGTTTGAGAACCATTTTTACTTTTTGTATTTGACTATGCTGCAGCCATTCAGAGGAACCATAGCGAGGTAATATTTTTTTGGTGTGATGGTGAGAGTAGTGTTTTTAATAGTACAATGGCTATGGCATATCGGTCTGTGGCCGTGTCAGCGATCAGCAGTGTGTTATTTTTCGAGAAGACTAGTAAAGTGCTGCGAATAAAATATTTTAATTCGGTAACTGGGCTACATCAATACAGCCAATTAAGCGAGCTTCTAAATGTAGTTTTTCTAGAATATTGCTAACAGTAATGCAAATAAAATATTATGGTAAACTTAACAGCTTATTATCTAGCTGTTAAGGTTGGGCTCCACTAAAATTGTGTTCAGATTCAGAACACTTGTTGATAAAAATTTGGTGCAGACTTAAGCGAGCTTCTAAATGTAGTTTTTCTAGAATATTGCTAACAGTAATGCAAATAAAATATTATGGTAAACTTAACAGCTTATTATCTAGCTGTTAAGGTTGGGCTCCACTAAAATTGTGTTCAGATTCAGAACACTTGTTGATAAAAATTTGGTGCAGACCTTTTGCAGTGCGCGAACTTGATCACAATAGTAGATTGCCTGTGTCCACCACCTCAGTTGTGCGTAACTTTAGTATGCGTGCTGTACGGTACATTTGTACACGAACATTTATACCTCGGAAATGTGCTTTACTTTCAGTTTAGTGCGTAAACATGTGTGCGAGTGCGTCGTCGCGGGTACACCGCGAGACCAAAGAGTGCGCGACAAAAGTTCACGGTTTGTCCAATAGAGTGCGCGCACAGTTTGCTGGTGCTGCCCGTAAGAGTTCACCAAGAAATACATTTATGCTGCACTCTGTGCGGTACAGAGCCGCACACTGGTGGAATCCTGTATTTACGGTTACGGCCATTTAGGGCGAGTTGTACTGTGTTCGTTTTTCTGTAAGGTTAATAAAGTACCGCAAGTAAAATATTCTAGTACGACAACTAGTCTACTACAACTAGTAGCACTGTCTTTAGTCGTGTAAGTATGCTATACCATGAAGTGAAATTTTGGTATTGTATCTCCACCTGCAACACTATAACTACTTTGTGACGTAACTATTGTAAGATCTTGAACCACATAAGTGTGTCAAACGAAATTTTATATGAGTAGAGCTACAATATTGATGGATTTACCAGAGTATCACTGCGTAAATATTTAATACAGAAGTCTGTTTATGAAGTTGAATTATACAGAGATAACATAGTTCGATTGACTTAAAATCTTAATTGAATTTCGAAGGCATGTAATGTAATAACCTCAGAAATAGTACCATTGTGTACCGGTAACTTGTCGCGAATATTTATCCGTTGACGCCTTGTAATCATGGAGGCGGAATTTAAAGCCGCGCTAAGATATCAGAGTATCGACAGTGCTGAAAATTAAAGTGCATTTCTTAGTGTTAACAACTACACTTAGTGTTACTGAAAGTTTGAAATTCAAGGATTTTTAGTGTTTACGAGTTTGTTAGCTGCAGTCATGTAGGTGAACTGCAGGGAAAATGTTCCAAAGAGTGCCATGTATGTGTGCCGTAAAGTTGAAGTTCGTAGATTTGATGATGTTATCGCTGCAACCGTGTAGGTGAGCTGCAGGGTAATATTCTAAAGAAGTATGGCCATGTAGGTGTGCCGTAAGGAAAGTTCGAAGATTTGATGATGATTTCGCCGCAGCCATATAGGCGCGTTGTAAGGTTGAAGTTTGAAGATTTGACGATGTTTGAAGTGTGAAGATTTGACGATATTTGAAGTTTGAAGTTTTGATGATGTTTGAAGTTTAAAGATTTGACGATGTCGAAGTTTGAAGATTTGATGATGTTCTCGCTGCAACCATGTAAGTGAGCTGTAAGATTGAAGTTCAATTATTCAATGATGTTTTAGCTGTAACCATGAAGGTTTGGTTTCAGGATGATAATTTTAACCGGTCACGGAACACTTAGCTTCCAGCCATGAACGTTTTAAACTGCAGCAGGTCAAGCCTATTCAAAGGAAAGTAGAAGCTCCAAACTGTATTTAATCCAAAATAACTTGATTAACTAAATTTTGTATAATATGTATATGGTGTGCAAGAGTGTGCACAGATCTTGTATTTTAGTGGATTTGATTAATCCAGTCGATTAATGATCATTTTAATGTGATTATGTTAAGCGTTGAATAGCAGAATCATTGATCGGACTTTCCCAGAACCTGAGCACCTGACTTTTAATGATGATATAACGTTATAATTCCAGTTTTGATGTAGTTTCGAGTTTCATAGAGAAAATTTAAATCATATATGAGAGATCAACCGATCGGACACGCAGCAAGTAACCTTGACGAGCATAGCAACTCGAAGTGTCGAGGAGTTTTGACAAATGCCATTATGCTTGAAATTTCCGAAACGTACTAATTAGAATCGACTAAGTCACTTACTTTTGATAAAACGCGTATAGTGCGTTAGAGCGAATAAATTTATGAGTAATCTGTTTGCAATTATTAGATTCTCAATTATTATGGTTATTATTATTAGATTATAGAGAGAATGGAAATTACTCCATCAATAAGATTCATGAATTGATAAATGAGTAAGCCTAAGACATTTTCCGAAAAATACTATTCGGTTAAGGATTATTATAAAAATATATATAGATGTCAGCGATCTGTATGTGCCAACGTAATTAGATGTCATGTTTTGAACACCCACGTTATTTTTCGCAACTGCAGAGCAGTGTCTACACTTTGTTGAATTGTCCGCTGGACAGTGACGTAAGCAGTGATGAGCGTTGACAATTATCGTAAAATATATATAAACAAATCTGTATGTTAAATGAACCACTCGATAATATTACAAAACTATTAGTCGAAAGTAAACGTACGTAGTAAACGTTTCTTTGAGAGAAACCCATTTTATGCCTTGAATGAGTTGATGAGAATAGATCTTGCTGAATTCTCGTTCTAATGGAACAGCGGATCATATTTTCTACTTTCTTCCATAAGTGGATTAGCATATTTTTTATTATTCTATTTTGGCCTTTTGAACATTATTATGAATATTGACATAAGTTTGACGACATCCTTTTATTATTTATTATGTTATTGGATATAAAAATGACATAAATAAATAGAATATATTATATCTAAATTAATAAAAACTACGTTAAATCGTATTTTATAACAGAAAAAGCTTGGAGTACAAACATAACAAAAAATACTAATTTGAAAAGGGCTTTTCTAATATAACACTTTTGTTACAAGCCCAAGAAATAATTTGACTTTGAATTTAAGCGATGACCGAAGTTTCTTATCACGAACTAAAGATAATTCAAAGAGAGAACTGATTGATCAGTTTCATATTTCAAACAAAGTAGCCTCAAAAATAGATTGCACCGGTGGCGGTTTTATTGTAAAAGTACAGTTTATGAGTTCAAAAATTAGTCAAATATAAAAACCGAATATTCATAATTAATTTATTTCTTGCAAAATAGGTATACAAACATGTGGTCTTATGATAGTAATAACATTTGGCCCTCTATTTTTGCTGTCAAAGCGTTCAAGTATTTCTAGGTTCTAGATCAATATCGTTAAATATCGTTCGTGCATATGAACATTTTGATAAATCTAGTATAATTTTGGTAAGCATATAACAGTATTGGATCCAGCATACGAAAATTAATCGATAAATAAAAAAATATCTTCATTAAAAATAAGCAATATTTGATAGGACTGGTAACGTTTCCGAAATATGATTGTTAGTTGAAATAAAACGGCAACTATCAAAATCACCACTGGCTTGTACTCAGTGCAAGAGCAGTTATGATATGACTAGTCGACATCATATAGACCTTTAAAAAAAACAACAGAAATTAGTAAGACAAATATTGAGACTAATTTTATTTATGGAAGTGATTACCTGCTTCTTCTCTTTTGATGCTTTAGTATTAGTTCAGGTGTGCACTAAAAGGAATTAAGTATGCTTCTGTGTATAAACATTCTCAGTCTTTACCTACAATTAAGTTTATTAAAACCTAGTCAAGTAATTTCTGCTCTACTGTTACATCAGTACTATAAATATTGGATGGGAAAATAAATATGTCCACATTCTCGGTTTGAGTACTGTTAGTATGTAATGTGTACAGTATTTTTTCTAGCTAACGTGTCATCAAAATAGTGATGACGTATTTGACAAACAACCAACAACTCTATCCTCAAAGAGATTCATATACGAGATAGATTATCGTCGACTGGGCAATTGCAAATACTGAAGTTCTTTGCGCAGATCTCAAGAAAAGAGCACTCGACGGAGAGCCTATCGCAGCATATGCATGGCCGTGTAGAAGGCAAGCGAAGTCCTGGATGATCACCAACACGTTGGACCGACCTCATTAGAAAAGCTACGCAGTCCACCGAAGTAGAGTGTACTCGCAATGCAACCGACCGGCAGAAATGGAGAAGCATCGCGAGAAGAGCAGCTGGCCTGCGACACGGTGACACGGCGAGGAGCCACCGCCATTGCAACCACGACCACTCTGACTAGAGTGTACGATTAAGAAGAAGAATTTGGCAAACAACAGATTAAAATCCGACAGATGTCAACTCAGGGCATCTGTGATGTGAAGTGATTCAACTTGATAGTACATCAATTTAATGGTAAACAGCAACAGGTGTACGCCAGTCAAATAACGGTTGGTGAAGGACTGACAATGGATCAGCTACCTTTAGTTTATCGTGACTAATTTGTCCCTATGATAATGAAATTTAGTGATTAGAAAATAATAATACTTCTGACATTCTAAACTGACAAAATTTTGCTCATGTGCTTTGCCGATCATCCACAAGCTTGACAGAAATTAATGCGGTTGTAGCGACTTGCTAAAAAAAAAAGGGGCTTGGAAAATTATTTCCGTTCTCTTATTCTCTCTATTACTCGGATTTGGGGAGTATACGTTACACAATTTTAAAATGCTATTTGGTAATGGCAGGACAATGACAGAAATACAGTTTAAAATGTTGATTCCTATGAGAGCACTTACAAAATTAACGTACTCGTGTCACCAAATTATTACTGGAGCTGGTTTGAGTTGGATCTAAATATTTGAATTTATGTGTAATTATTTTTGGACGAAATTTGCTTTCATTTTATTCAAGCTTTGTCGTTGGTCATTTTAATGTTTGGACGAAGAACAAAAAGGAGTATTTATAGAGTTTTTCATAAAAAAAAGTCTACAAGTCCAAGTCTACAAGGTTTGAATGATACTTCAGTGGCCACAACAACATTGGGACATTTATATAATGATGCTGCCGTTCGCAATCACTAAGCCAGAGGAGGAAGTAATTGAGTAACCGACAGTAAATTAATAATGCGAATTGAATAAGTTTTTATGTACTTTTTTTTAATTATATACCAAACCTCTGGAAATACCAGAATATATACTCGATCCGTATAACATATTTGTACAACAATGATTTATCTGCATAGTGTACATTTACACACGAATAGGAAGCCTCCGGTTCCCAGACCAGCTAGAATAAACATAAAATAATTGTCATATTTAAAAACGAATCCGAGTGTCATGATTACTTGTATCTACAATAATAACTAGTTACGACAACGTATACTACAAAGTTTAGTGTGCCATAAGTAGTTTTATAAAATTTGCATAATAATTACTGTTTAACTATTTTATTTTGCAGCAAATCTTTAAGGAGTCCAAAGGGTTCGATATGATTAATCAGACTTGCTTTTAGAGAGTTGTTGTGCATCGGGACGTTGCACAAAAGCGGATGGCCGAGTGTCATGATTTGAATATTTGTTGTATGTGGTGTGCGGTGTTTTCAGTGTTGCGGAGTGGCAGCACTGCTATTTTCTTAATTTATATACTCTGGAGAACGGTGATCGAACAGAATGAACGCTACCCCGGATGATGGCGTGATGTTGTAATTCCGGGGAGGGGATATATCGCGGGCGGACGAGCGCGAGCGGCCCTTCGAAAAAGTAGTCGCGGCGTAACTCGGTAGCAAAAAGGCGGTCTTAGCGTCAGACCGCTCAGTGCAGTGAAATAAGTGCAGTGTTATAAGTAAGAATAAAGCGTCATAAAGTTCAGACAAGGAGTTTTCTTCATACAATGAAATCTTCAGATTTAGAATTCCTTATTTTATAGAGTTAATAGTAAAAATGCCCTCATCTTGATTCAGTCAAGTGCGTCAACATCCCGAATAAATATAAAAAGTAGAAGTTGTAAGAATGCAAATGCTAGATGGAGATGCTAATGAGCTTAGGGAAGCGGGGATTGGAGAGTTAAACTCGGCGCGGATCGAGAGATTCAATTCAGTTTTATGAATAAACACAAGCAGCGGAAGTACAATTGCTGGAACTGTATCTTAGAGTAAGTACTGTACAGTGCTAACGGATGCTAAAGTACATGGGCTTAATGGCATTGAGCTATTGTAGAACAATGCGGTGCATTTATTCGGGCAAACTACTTATTATGTCGTCATGGAAAAAAGGTAATTCGCAGCCAAATCATATTATAAAATTGTTTTTTTTTTTTTGGTGTGCTGGATGAGCGTTATCTGTCTTATACCTTTACTTAATTGACCGAGCGAGCGAAGCGTCTCTGCATCAACTGGCCAAGTCTTTCGTCTGTCTATTTATTTGTGAGTTTGTATGTTCGTACTCGCCTACATGGCGTAGTTTTGAACCAATTTTGATGAAACTTGGCGTATAGGTTCTATGGATTGTTTAAATTTTTTGTCGTCGGCAATTTTTGATAGGAGGGGTGCTTCCCATAAAAAGGAGGGAAGTTTATTGCGGCGCTAATTACCAACCGATTTTAATGATATTTGGTAGGTAGATAATAATAATATAAAATAATAAAAAGGTTTATTTGTTCTTACTAAAAATATAAACAGTAGGTATACAGACTCTTATTTTCTATGCGCTATTTGTAGGTTAAGTTATACCATTTAGATTCTCTGGGCCCAGCACTAGGTCTTATTAGAGCCTGTGTAGCTGGGTACAGTTTTCTAACTGGACTTTTGCCCACTTTGCGATCTATAGTAATTATAATTGTAAATTTATATATTAGTGATTCTAGATTTTTTATAGTGTGAAAGGTTGTGTGAAAAGTGTGTGCGAGTGTGTATGTGTGGGTGTAAGGGGTTGTGTTTTTAATAATTACCACCGCGAGGCTTCCCGGAGACTACGAGAGAGCCGGTATTAATAATGAGACATTCCTCGTGGGATACATCATGATGCAGATAAACTTGACACAACAAAATTGGTTTCTCGGGATTTCGGAAGTATTGTCGACGCTCATTCCAGTGCTGCTGATCTTAAAATTTTAGATATAGTTTTTTTTTTTTTTTTAACGTCAAGTCTACCTGTGTCATGGGATACATTTCATTGTTTGTTTGCTCCTGTTTGGTTGACCATTTTGCCAGATACAAGATGTACTTAATATGATGTTAATTATTTAATTATTTTAATATTTCTAGTAGGTTTTCCGTTGCTTTATAATCCAGAGACAAAAGGTATTTAGTTATTAAGCGATTACATTAAAATTTTGATAGATTTCCGAATTTTAATATCCTATTTAATTAATAAAATAGAAATGAACAGAATTGGTCAACTGGTTCTCGAAATTTGACAACCAACTTGAGATTGCGTGTAACAGTGAGGGCACGTGGATGTGCTTGATGTATTTTAGCGTTGAATAATTTTCTTGATTTTACGTGTTCTCCATTTATAAAATTATTATTTGTTGACCGAGCGACCGAAGCGACTAGAATATAGAATCCAACTATACATAATATACTTATCACTCCCAGAAACGTCCAGGACTATTCTGTATTAAATGTGATCTTTCAATGGGCTTAAACTTATAGAAAAAATGGTATTAGATCGTGAAATAACGTCTGTAAAATCACATAAAATTGCGAAATCGGCTTAAATTTTATATACGGCGTCTTAAGCCAATTTCATGTAGGTATTATGTACAGATGACTCAAGGTGAACTGCAAATAAGCTCTCTCGCGAGGTCTACTGTTCGTAAAACTACTAGAAGGTATATCTATATAATTATATGTCCAAAAAAGGCAATGTCTTTTTTATATATGCTTGCACACCCCATCATCATCGTTTTATATTTATGACAATGTTACCTTGTTCAAATCTGCTGGGCGGCGGCGGCGGCGGCGGCGTCCCGTGACGGCCACTTATTTTGTACACTTTTCCCAGTGGCACGGCATGTACCGCTCGTAATATTGTTTCCATGGAAACGTCAGCCTTATTATGTCATAGACTATCGAATGCCACGAGGTGGCACTAGCGTCCTGATTCATGTAATTATCGCTGTGTCGATGACTCTATATAAAATCGCGAAATATACCCCATACTTAATGTATTTTCTGTCTTAACTGTTAGTACCTAAGAAAACGAAAATAATAATAAACTTTTGCAACATTTCTACTATAAAAAAAATATTTAATAGTTTTCTTTTTGGTATAAATACCTTATCGCTTAATAAAAAAACTTGAAAATCATTTTGATCTAAACAATAATATACTTACTTAGTTTTTTTTTAAATTAAGATCAAGTATAGTCTTTCAGCATAATTATAGTCACAATATTGAAAGCTTAAGATGGACTTTACTCGTAGTTGCTCTCAACGATATTATTCCTAAAGTTCTTCCATCAGGTGTCATGGGTGCGCCACCGCGACATCCACCTGCTGACAGTGGGGCGCTACACGTATACGTCCGACCAACGGTTCGAGGCGCAGCACAAGCCGCGCTCCGAGGAGTGGGCGCTGCGCATCCGCAGCCCGCAGCGCCGCGACTCCGGACAGTACGAGTGCCAGATCTCCACCACGCCGCCTATAGGACACCCTGTCCAGCTCAACATCGTCGGTAATGTACACACTTATACGTCAGCACAAGCCGCGCTCCGAGGAGTGGGCGCTATTGTTATACCGCTTGTAACGCTGTTACTCCAGTCAATACCAACAACAATACACCTCTATGCCCTGTCAATATTATGTCATAATTGGGATCAAAATATGAATTAAACGGGCTCTTGTATACTTACTTTTTCGTACATTCACCAACTTTCGTACAGGTACTTCTTTTACACTATCACACACACCTTCATCTACCTACAGACTACATACAATAAGATGTGTACAAACAATCGATTTGAATTCGCTTCATCGTTATGAATTGAATGGGAAAAGCAATTAGGGGTCTGGACTGGATTACGGATACATTTTCCGCGGTTAATGCCTTAGTTCTCATGTACGTATGTTACGTATACTACCGCCAGTTTGTTTCGACTAGTTGGTACATTTCTGCTCGAGGTAATTATGATAAATATCATGTCGCAATATATCAGCAGAGCCTTCACAGTCACTCCACGTCCCAACTCACATACAAATCCCAACGTACGCAAACCAATTTGCCGAAGCCACAAAAAACGTTTCAGACATTCACGTGAAGAACATGAAACTAGCCTATTTCGTTGACGTGTACGTGTACGTGTACGTGTAGGTACCTGTCCATTTAGTTACTATTCAATTTTGGCTCCAAATAAACCTTGACACGATTTCTACTCCTGGGGGAGAGTTAGCTGTCTCCTTCGTTGTGGTCAACTTGTGGCGAGATAAACCTTCGGTATTAAATACGTGGCACTTCGCCTTAAATACTGGATTTGAGGCTTCATTTATATAATGAAGGAACTTGTCATACCTGCCAGACCTGATTCTTGTTTTTAAGGTTCTATACCTAGTCTTGCCATAAATATTGTCACGAAGAAAAAAATTCTTTTTTTATTGCAAATAATATTTATTACTTTTACAGTGTGTTAGTTTAATACATAAATATAAAACAATTTAAAATATAAAAGCTTATTCGAAGTGGTCTCCATTGGCTGCAATACAGTCCTTTAAACGTTGAGGCCAGTTATCAATAGAAGCACGCACTCTTTCCATGGGAAAATTCTTCACTGCCAATCGTATGGATTGTTTTAGGGACTCCAAATTATCATGGCGTTTAGAGCAAGCCATACTCTCTAAAACTGACCATAAATCATAATCCAGCGGATTAAAATCAGGACTAGACGACGGCCAGACTTCAGCTCTGATGAAGTCCGAAACGTTCACTTCCAACCAAGACTGCGTGGACCGAGCTTTATGACCTGGCGCCGAGTCTTGTTGGAAGGACCATACTTGGTTATTGAACATGGTGTTGTTAAGGGGCTTAACTACCTTCTCAAGAATGGTATTTTGATACACTTGTACCGATGTTTTGATACCTTTTTCACAAAAATATGGCTCAGTCACTCCTTCATAGCTAACACCCCACCAAACCATCACTGAAGTCGGATAATACCCACGTTGCACTCTGTCGACTAATTGGGAAGCTTCCTTAGAGCTTTGAGCATAAATACGGTCATTTTGTTTGTTAAAATGTTGCTCAATTGTAAAGATTTTCTCATCCGTAAACAAAATTTTTCTGTGGCCTCCCTTTGCGTACCGCTTCAGTAGTTGTTTCGATTTTACCACCCTATTCTTTTTAAATTATCAGTTAAAAAATGACCAGTGCATCTCTTATAGGCTACAAGTCCTAAGTCATCTTTTAAAATACGCGACATGGTTCTGGGTGCTATCTTCATCTCCCGAGATAAAATCTTTTGCTTTCGGACAGGATTTCTTCGAATTCTTTCCCTTACTGCTTTGACCACCTTTTTCGTACGAACACTACGTGGACGGCCAGATCTTTTTCTGTCACAAACAGAGGAGGTCTCATTGTACCTATTAATAGCCCGTACACAAACATTTGACTAATACCAAGCGTATGGAGAGTTTTAAAAATTGCATTTGGCTCAATACCAACTTTGTGTAATGCAATCACAGCGATTCGGTTCTCTTTATCACCCCACTCCATTTTAATATCGCAAAATATTGTACAATGTATTGGCGCCAAAATTAGAAAACTCAATGAACAATCGTATAAAAATGACAGATTCCAAATTCAAATGTAATATCTTTCTTATTTTTAACTGTAACAGTATTTATGGCCAGACTAAGTACTTTACACGTAAATAAATAAAACTTTATTTCTTCTTTTTTATTTTAGTTTTAATAAAATTAACGATCATATTGTTAATTTAATCACGTCCACGTTATAACTATAAATGTTTACTGAGAAACGGAAAGCTGGTCAAATCTTATAAATAAATTAATCCGCAACAATAATTCAATAATTCATTATGTTTTTCCAAAAAACATTTACTCCAAGCGACGATACTATCCGTCTTACTTATAAACGCTGAATAAGCTCATTTTAGTTAAGCGGTGTTTTGTTCCGTTTTCACGCGTGACAGTTCCTGTCTGACAGAAAGTGACAAGTCCTCATTCAGTGAATAAGATTTGAACATGCGTTTATAAGTAAGACGGTATATCAATAAGGATTTCACGTTACGCATAATTGTTGAGTTGACCAATACTCATAAATTATGACAAACAAAGTATCCTGAGTTGACCAATACTCATAATTTATGAGTATTGGTCAACTCAGGACACTTTGTTTGTGAATTTTGTTTTGGACTTTATGTCCTTGTGATAATAACGTCATTGACTCAAAGTAAGATGTTGTTTAGTATTGTGTTTACTAGTGCTTACTAGTGTTTACTGTTGTTTGCCTTCAGAACCTGAAACGGTGATATCGAGCGGTCCGGAGCTATTTCTCCAGGCCGGCTCCACCATCAACCTGACGTGCACCGTCCGCCACACGCCGGAGCCGCCCACCGCCATCACCTGGACGCACGGCGACCAGGTCTGTATTATCAGCTCCAACCGCTGCCACACTGACTCTACACCTGCCCTGATTTCCAATATCGAACACGCCTTGGGAAAACGTATGCGAGTTATATGACAATAATTATTTTGATTTTGTGGAAATCTTTTACAAACTTTATAAATTCAGTTTCGTTTCAATATAAGGTTTGATTCGCTACTCAGAGTAAAATGTCCCGTGCCTTGCGTTTTCTACAGAATCAGCTCGGAGCGCTGCCGGTCCTTTACCACTCTACAAAATCAGCTCGGAGCGCTGCCGGTCCTTTACCACTCTACAAAATCAGCTCGGAGCGCTGCCGGTCCTTTACCACTCTACAAAATCAGCTCGGAGCGCTGCCGGTCCTTTACCACTCTACAAAATCAGCTCGGAGCGCTGCCGGTCCTTCACCACTCTACAGAATTGTTTATTTATTATAACTCGATTTGTTTAGGCACCAGAATGCAAAGAGTAGATACAATATTAAAGAGTGTATTCGCTTTTATACTCAAATAATGCTCAATATCTTGGCATATAATCGATCACGGGGCGCCCCCGAGGGAAGGTTTTATTTCTTTTTAAATTTAAATAATCATCAGACTACTTTCCCCGCTTCGCAAACACTCGCGTACTTTTCAATTTATTGAAGTGGGATTTTAGGTATTCAAAGTGTTTTAGAAATCAATAAGGCTCTAGTAATTTTCGACTCCCAAATTCAAACAATCCTTCATCTCGTTTTCGAAGGGTCACGGTCATGACCCAGACCAAAGTCACGCGAAACATACGCAAACAAGATGAAATTATATCAATTGATGAAAAATATCTTATTTTTAAGGCCAGACTTGGCTCGAATTTTTCGGATCTCGAGAATAACTTTAGAGGCAGAAGCTCCTGCGTTTTCATCGACTTAATATTATAACAACAGCACCTAAAGATTTTTCCTTGTTTATTTTACAGTCCGAGTGAGAATTTAATTTAGAAAGTTTTCAAGTTTCCGTGGAATTTTTCATAAAGAAAACACGTCGCAGCAAAGTAGCGACAGTTCCGCGTAATCACGGAATTCGGTGACAAATCCGCGGGTGGCAGTATTAAGGGGATTAAATCCAGAGGGAACGGGATTGAGGACTCAATTGTGAGTCAATCGATTTTACGGTTCAACCTGATTACGCACCAAGCAGATTGTTAAACAATCCCGTTTTAATCGTGTCAGTAGGGAAGTTCCATCGGATCGGTTGACAACGCGCCCACTCTACTCTGCGCTGCAGGCGCTGCTGGTGCTGCTGGTGCTGTTGCCCTCGCATCATTCCGATTACAAATTCAGTAGTGTATCACTAGCTAAAGCTATCGTTTCATGACAGTCATGCTTGGTTAAATATGAGTGTGTAATGCAGTAGTTCGGAGCTGGTGATTAAACAATTTTAATGAAACTGTTAATGTAGTACTGTCAATGTGGGTAACTTTGACTTTTGAATACGACAAATTGATTTAATTTCATAGATCTATGTTTTTTACATCAAAAAAGTAAAATAAATCCAACCTAAAATACGTAAATGACCGTTTATGAAGATTTTCCGCTATCGAAATGAACGGGAGTCAATTTTACCCACATTCGCGTTTAACTTTGACAAGCCACTTAAACGCGATTTTCTTAAATATTTTCTAAACTATTGGTCTTGTTACTTCTTTACTTTAAAATTGACCACGAAAGAACACGCTTAAATAAGTAAAATACTATTAGACTCATACCTTAATACTCTGATATCGTCAAAAATATGAAAGTGTGTGTGTAAAGTTACCCACGCTGACAGTATCCGACATTTTAACATTCGCGTGTACAAATAAAATCGAGTCGCTTCCTTCATAACATAAACTGATAAACTGCTCGGAAATGTAATGGCTTACCTCCGTTCTTGTTTTCTAACACTTCAACCTGGATATTTTCAAATCTAGAGTGAATTAGTGCCTTTTGAGTCAACTTAATTTTTGGTCACTACGTCCACTGCCACCGAAAGACACTGTAGGCAGAAGACAAACATAATTATATTGTGTTTTTAAAACATATATAACAATCAATCTAGTAACAAATAATGTGGTGGTCAGGTGATAAACTTCGATTCTGCCCGCGGCGGCATCTCGCTGGTGACGGAGAAGGGTCTGAAGAGCACGAGCCGGCTGCTCGTACAGCGCGCGCGCGGAGCAGACGCGGGCGTGTACACGTGCGGACCGAACAACGCGCCGCCTGCCGCCACCAGGGTGCATGTGCTCTCAGGTAACGCACGCTCCACGCTACACGATGCACGCTGCACCAGTGCAGCAACCGGAGGAAGGACGCGGCGTGTACACGTGCGGTCCGAACAATGCGCCGCCTGCCGCCACCAGGGTGCATGTGCTCTCAGGTAACGCACGCTACACGCTACGCGCTGCACGATGCACGCTGCACCAGTGCAGCACACGGAGGAAGGACGCGGCGTGTACACGTGCGGTCCGAACAACGCGCCGCCTGCCGCCACCAGGGTGCATGTGCTCTCAGGTAACGCACGCTCCACGCTACACGATGCACGCTGCACCAGTGCAGCAACCGGAGGAAGGACGCGGCGTGTACACGTGCGGTCCGAACAATGCGCCGCCTGCCGCCACCAGGGTGCATGTGCTCTCAGGTAACGCACGCTACACGCTACGCGCTGCACGATGCACGCTGCACCAGTGCAGCACACGGAGGAAGGACGCGGCGTGTACACGTGCGGTCCGAACAACGCGCCGCCTACCGCCACCAGGGTGCATGTGCTCTCAGGTAACGCACGCTAAACGCCACGCTCGGTATTTCTCGGATCGCCGAGAATGGGCATTCACGTTGACCGTTCAAGTGTAGCCACTCACTTTCCTTTCAAGTCCTATTACTTATTAACTGACTTCGAAAAAGGAGGAGGTTATCAATTCGTACCGTATATTTTTTTTTATGTATGCACACGAATTACGCCGTCATTTTCGTGAACCAATTTTTATGTTTCTTAAATTGATGTATAGAGAAAGCTCCCAAGTTGGTCCCATAATTATTTTTGAAACATTGCTTTATTACTTTTTGAATAATCTATAAAAGTAAAAATATTTTCATTGTATTCCTGAGTGAGTGCGTCAGATTATAGAATCGCAGAGAACTGACACGTTTTTCTTTGCAAAAATTTCAAATGTTGAGGTTTTTCGTATAAACATCTGCACATTTTCTAATCTGCGACGACGAAGCATTTGACATTCAGTGACAAATGTCATTCTTGAAAAAAAAACGAGCGGGTGAATAGAGGTCTTTTAAAAAGTTTACAATCGTGAGATTTATTGAGCTTGAAAAGTAAAACCTACTTACTCCTCATCCAATGTGTATAAGGAGAAAATAGAGTTACTTTCAACGCTTGAGCGCCTTGTTTAATTATTATCCTTACATATATGTATTACAAGTAAACGAAATAACGTACTTTGAAGTCGGTTGTTTCAGTTTTTTTAACTTTAAAATTATTTTGTGTTTAAACTTCTTGTAAATGGGAACAATTCATTTTCTTCCTCAGAAGCGAGTTCATTACAAACTTTGCTCGCTTTAATTCGTAATTTAGCTTGTAATGTTTTCCTACAATAGGTAGGTGAATAATTTCGCCACATTTCATCTGATTTTAAGATAAATGTTGAAATGAGTGGTTCCAGCTAAACTTGGAACTGGCCCTTACCTAGTACAATACGGGTTCAGCAACACCGCGTTTGTTGCTCGCTACTAGTAACAGATGTTCCATGTATGGCGGTACCTCTACCTACCCAGACAACTACTAGAAACTACCATCATTACATCACGCTCTGATTTTCTTGCAGTTTTATTAACAAAAAGCTTAAGCTCATTATTAAATAAGAATTTGTACACTGCGCCATGAAACTCAAACACATTAATCGTCTAAACAATCAACTATATTTAACCTATATATTATAGATGTGCATTGTATATTTTTACCCGATTGCGTAAGAAGGAGGGTAATGTTTTTCGAGTTTATATGTAACCGGCCAACCCCGATTTTATGATTCATTATAAATTCATTAGCCTAGGTCAAACTAGTTCCTCCTAAACCGATAGGATAAATTAGTTTGTGCTAAGCGGAACTGGTTTGTCCTGTTACGTTTTATGATAAACTAGTACGGCCTAGGTCTGAACGATTATTTTCTAGTCTCTACAGAAGTTGTGAGGTAAATTAAATAAAATATTTTACTGAATTTACTTTGCGTATATTAAAATTATAAATTAAAAATATATTGTTTTTCCTCCAGTATCGATACTTGTAATTTAGATACTTGTTCTCTTATTGATCGTGGTTGTCGTCCAGGGGAGCACCCGGCCGCCATGCAGCAAGGCAGCGCCAAGTCGACCCTGGACCGGACGGCCTCCATCCTGTGCTGCATCCTCTTCATCTTAGTGCTAAGAAATACTTCTGATAATCTACTATTCGGAACTTGAAACCTTTCGCATTAAATTACTTATAATTAGGATGGAGTCTATACTATATCTATTGTTGTATTTTTTTTTATTTTATTATTCAAATCTCGTTTCAGAATTATTTTCTTCGCGTTCGGAATTTTTATTAGTTTACTTTTCTGAAAATGATCAGACAGTATTTTTAACTTAATTAATCAGGAAATCGCTAGAGCAGAGTATTCTTAGAGAAAAAAATAATTCTTCAGAGTAATAAAATATATACAGAATAAATATATTGTATTGAGTTACATTATTGAAACGATCACTGTACATAATATATTTGAGAGTCTTATCATTTATAAAATATAACATTGATGAAATTTCTTAAATTACTTTTGTATATAATTAATATAAAAACAAAAACTGAAATATTAACGTTTCAAGTGAAAAAAATCGGACTCCGTGTCTTTAAACAGAAAAAAGATAAACATGTTTTCTAGAAATAATGTGTACCGATGATATAATTTTTAACGATTTTTATCAGAAAATTTAATTATAATAAAGATGTTGGCGGTAAATTAAATTTATCTGACAGATTATATATTAAATCGTACAAATGAATTTAGATATACGTATAAAATAACGTCAGTTACAATATCGTATGAACAAGTACACACAGTGAACGGATCTCCTTTCGATGACATGAACATATGTACACTCCGAGATGCGTTCAATGAACTCTGTTGATATCTGCTGAATGACCTGTTTATCGTGCAACGGTTATGTAAATATTGTCGTCAACGAAATAAAATTTGTAATAAAATAAATAAATTAGTTTTATTTCTGAAATCTCTTTACATTTACCTACGGAACAGTAGATATATACTTATTAACCTTATTATAAAAGCATTCTGAAAGATATGAGGAGAATGAAAAAGATAAGACGAATCAAATTTATTAATTGCGGCCAAGTGCGAGTCGGACTCGCGCACGAAGGGTTCCGTACTATCATCTATAATAGAAAATCGTATAAAATAACGAGAAATCAACGAAATTCCAAGTAGTAAATTGCAAACTTATAGGTAGGTTTTCGATACACATCCGGGCAGCATGACGACGTTCGCGCGAATACGCGCGGCTATGGCTCGCTCCGTGATGTTACCTCCCCCGCTACCCACGCGGCCGTTGCTTAGCAACCGCCTCGCGCTCGCGCCACCACCACACCGCGGCGCGGCGCTCGCACCGCGTTTAGATGCACGGATTATTTTCATTTTGTGAGTTTTTATGTATTAGATTAGCTGGTATTTATTTTTATAGTTAATATATTTCTAAATATTTACTTACAAATATTCAAGTTTCTACCTGTTAATTAAGATCGAGTAAAAATTGCTTAAAAATTACGTTTGTTGTATGGGAGCCCCCTTTAATATTTACTTTATTGTTATTTAATTATTTATTTTGAAAGGTAATATACAAGTAAATATTCTGTGAAAATTTGAAGCGTCTATCTATTACCGTTTTTAATATTGAGCAAAAAAAAACGACACGAAAAAATCACGTTTATCGTTTGGGGACCCCCCCTTAATATATTTTTTTTTAATTTTTAGTATTTGTTGTTATAGCGGCAACGGAAATACATCATTTGTGAAAATTTCAGCTTCCTAGCTATCACGGTTTATGAGATACAGCCTGGAGACAGACAGACAGACAGACAGACAGACAGACAGCGAAGTCTTAGTAATAGTGTCCCGTTTTTACCCTTTGGGTACGGAACCCTAAAAAGCACCCCTCCTTCATTATTTTGATGCGTGTATTTCTGTGGCTTGCTGGTAGCAATCGGTCCATCCATGACTTGACTTGACTTGACATATTTCATAATTAATGTAATTGGGTATCTGCCATTTTAATTATTAATAAATAAATAAATGCGCCCCTATTGAGAACTCATTCGTATTTGGAATCTATATCTCCGTCTCTGTCATTCTCTATGGAAATGACAGAGCCAGAGATACTTATAGATTCCGAATCCGAATGAGTCTGAATATCCCTACAGATAATTATCGGATGAACTGATTTTGATCTAGTGTTGTTTTTTGTTCGAAAGAAGGGTTGATCGAGTATGTCAAGCTATGCTGAAGATTTTTCAGTTTTCTTAACTTGTAGTAGAGTTAAGAAGGATATAGCGTCTACATGTATCAAGCAATGTACAGTATATGTATTTTCCAGAGATTACCTCTGGCTGAAGATCCGTGATTCCGTGCGTCCAGCTGGCTTAGACATGTAGCAAACGTTTCAAAACGCTTGCTTTTCTAAAAACACTGACGCTTTGAAATGACTAGTGAATACGACGTGACGTCACATGAGATTTTTTTAGCAAATATCAATCCCTTATATTTAGTTTTCTACTGCACTAACGTTCACGAATGTTGTCTGTCTTCTGAGGCGTGGGCTTCCCTCCCAAGACAATCTCATTTGTTGTGATGAACATGAGGATGTTTATTCTGTTGCTAAAGGTGAGGTCAAACTAGTGTATTTTTTTAAGTTGTGAGTCGTGGCAAAAGTAGTCGCGTAATTCACGCTGTATTCGGTTTGTTACAAAACTCCGGTTTGCGCAAAATTAGTTTTAATTTTGACTGAATCCAAATTACGCAACCGAAAAACACGCTTATAACTTCCTATACCTAGTCTTGCCATAAATATTGTCACGAAGAAAAATATTTTTTTTTATTGCAAATAATTTTATTACTTTTACAGTGTGTTAGTTTAATACATAAATATAAAACAATTTAAAATATAAAAGCTTATTCGAAGTGGTCTCCATTGGCTGCAATACAGTCCTTTAAACGTTGAGGCCAGTTATCAATAGAAGCACGCACTCTTTCCATGGGAAAATTCTTCACTGCCAATCGTATGGATTGTTTTAAGGACTCCAAATTATCATGGCGTTTAGAGCAAGCCATACTCTCTAAAACTGACCATAAATCATAATCCAGCGGATTAAGATCAGGACTCGACGACAGCCAGTCTTCAGCTCTGACGAAGTCCGAAACGTTCACTTCCAACCAAGACTGCGTGGACCGAGCTTTATGACCTGGCCCCGAGTCTTGTTGGAAGGACCATACTTGGTTATTGAACATGGTGTTGTTAAGGGGCTTAACTACCTTCTCAAGAATGGTATTTTGATACACTTGTGCCGATGTTTTGATACCTTTTTCACAAAAATATGGCTCAGTCACTCCTTCATAGCTAATACTCCACCAAACCATCACTGAAGTCGGATAATGCCCACGTTGCACTCTGTCGACTAATTGGGAAGCTTCCTTAGAGCTTTGAGCATAAATACGGTCATTTTGTTTGCTAAAATGTTGCTCAATTGTAAAGATTTTCTCATCCGTAAACAATTTTTTTCTGTGATCTCCCTTTGCGTACCGCTTCAGTAGTTGTTTCGATTTTACCACCCTATTCTTTTTTAAATTATCAGTTAAAAAATGACCAGTGCGTCTCTTATAGGCTGCAAGTCCTAAGTCATCTTTTAAAATACGCGACATGGTTCTGGGTGCTATCTTCATCTCCCGAGATAAAATCTTTTGCTTTCGGACAGGATTTCTTCGAATTCTTTCCCTTACTGCTTTGACCACCTTTTTCGTACGAACACTACGTGGACGGCCAGATCCTTTTCTGTCACAAGCAGAGGAGGTCTCATTGTACCTATTAATAGCCCGGTACACAAACATTTGACTAATACCAAGCGTATGGAGAGTTTTAAAAATTGCATTTGGCTCCATACCAACTTTGTGTAATGCAATCACAGCGATTCGGTTCTCTTTATCACCCCACTCCATTTTAATATCGCAAAATATTGTACAATGTATTGGCGCCAAAATTAGAAAACTCAATGAACAATCGTATAAAAATGACAAATTCCAAATTCAAATGTAATATCTTTCTTATTTTTAACTGTAACAGTATTTATGGCCAGACTAAGTATAGGTATCATAAATAACTATTTACAAGAAAGTACACAAGTAAGAAACAGCCTAAGTATACATATATCTACACTTGTATATATGGATGAGTATTTACGCAGTATTCTGAGAACAGTAAATTTTAGTTTTTGTTGATCGATAGGCTTGACGTTTGACCATAGCTCATATGATGTTAAAAGACAGTAAACACAGGTAAAGTTGAATTGAATTTTCTGTCTTATTTCCGCAAGTATCATAATGAGTCAGCGAGAAGGTGACAATAGTTATTTATTGTACTAGGCTGGAAAGTTGTATTTTACCGTCGAGTGTCTGACAGTTGAATCCAGATTCTAGGTTTGAACCACGAGCGCAGCGAGTGGTTCTAGTGTAGAATCCTGGGCGTAGCGATGGATTCAAGAAGACACGAGATAAAATAACTTTACAGCCGAGTGCAATACAAAAAATTTCATCTTAACGTAGCTTTAACTTAAGCTTAACGTAATTTTTTTTAGTTCATCTATTTTCTCGAGTAGAAAAATCTGCTTGGCATTTATGCAACTTTACTGGTCCTAAAGTTACATTATAATCACGTGAGTTCACTTACATGTACACATTTAATTAATTATGAACATTATTTACAACAAAATTACGTAGTACAAAGTATTTTTTACTCTATTTTTTTTCTTCTATTAGGCTCTTGACACAACTTGCATGGGTAATATTCTTCTTTACTCATTCAAACCTTTTTCGTGTAAATAGTTCTAAAAATTCAAAACACTGCTAAGTAAGAGTAAGTAAATTGTACATTTTTATTTACATTTTACATAAATATACCAAATTGCCTAAGTGTTTTAAATATAATATTTAGTGTTTACTTAAGCTAAGATAGCAACCTCCTTGAATCGAACTAAGTATTTTTCTTCATTTTGAAAAGGTATTATACAAAGAGGTTGGAAATATTTTGTATTGAAAATGTAGAGCTCCGTGGTGTTCGAATTTTGAGATTACTTTCCACTCTAGAGAGCAAAATGAACTTTTCCACGCCAATATTAGCCTTGGAAACTTAACTTTACGAGCTAGTAAGATGAAATAGTTATTTGTTATGCAAGGCTGCAAAGTTGGTTTTTGGGGCGAGTACTTGTATTGAAACCTGAGCAGGCGAAGGAATCTAGGATTGAATTATTCAAATATAGAATCCTGAACGTAGCGAGGGTTTCAAAAGTACGAGATGCAAAATAACTTTGCTGCCGAGTGAAACACAAAAATTTTCACCTCACTACAGCGAGGAAAACGCTAGTCCAGTGCTGCCACCTGTGGCTGGTCAGTGCGATTATTCAAAGAAATGAGGTTGGCGCACTGACATGAAATAAGTATTTAATGCATTTTCAGTGGACTTGCGGTATAGAAAAGTATGGAATAGAAAGGTTCGAATTTTAAAAACTCTTTCCACACTAATAGCGCACAAAATGCACTTTTCCACTCAGATTCTAATGACAAACAGAATCTTTCCGAGCTTGTGAGGTGAAAAATATATTAAGGGCCTTACCGGAAAACGTTACTCTAATTTGATCAACGCCATATGTTAAGCGTTGATCAAATTAGAGTAACGTTTTCCGGTAAGGCCCTTAATGTTTACTTTTCCTGCGGCGATTCTATATTAATTAAGCAAAACGTAAACAAACCATTAAAATATTTTAGCATTGCAAAAATATTACTCATTCCTTTGGTTGGGTTGCATTTCTCTTTGCATCTGAATAACAAGCACCCAATTAGCTTTCAGAAAGGTTTCTTTGAATGAGAGCAGAGCGCATATATAGGAGTAAAATACATGACATGAATATCTAATTACTTGCTAAGATATGCACAGGTACACTGCTAGCTCACTGCATGATGGTTTGACAAGGTAAGCAAAAGGGTTACTATAAATAAATACTTGTGAACTATATCGTTATAGAACTGACAAAATATTAATACTATTTGTTAACGGAGAACAAATTATAAAATTTAGATTTCTTCCAAATCTGCGATTTCTAAAAATCTCGTAGATGAGTAGGTATAACAAATTGCTTGTCGCTTGTATTGTATTGTGTGTTGCGAGTAAGTTTTAAGTTAAGTAAAATGTGAGTAATTGAACGCATTTGCGATGACGGCGCGAACACCAAGTGTTCTTTTTAGGATTCCGTACCTCAAAGGAAAAAAACGGAACCCTTATAGGATCACTTTGTTGTCAGTCTGTCCGCCTGTTCGTCTGTCCGTCCGTCCGGGTGTCTAGACCTGTATCTCGGGAACACGTAAAGATATCATGTTGAAATTAAGACCATATACACAGATCCATAGTTTCTTGCTGCAGAGAGAAAAATCAAATTTCTCAGTTTTTGTAAAAAAAGGTTACAGCCGAATATGTCGTAAAAAAGGCAAATTTCGACACTCACAAGGGAATCAAAACATATGGGGTACTTCCCGTTGACCTAACACTTTTGAAATTTGGCAAGAAGCAGTGTGTTATAGTACACGTAAAGGAAAAAATCCGAAAACTGGATATTTTTAATTTAATCACAAAAAAATAGTGTCCAAATGCGGGTCCAAATTTTAAAGTTCTTTAACCGTATCATGTGAAAGAGCTTCATTAGCATAAGCTAAAACATGTTTTTTAATATTATTACGATGTATATTTTTCGGTTTATGAAGGAAAATATTAAAAAATACATGATTTTCCCTTTATATCTACTAGTCTGTACGGAACCCTCGGTGGGTGAGTCTGACTCGCACTTGCCCGGTCCTCCAAATCTTCTTTAGCTGATATTCTTGTGTATTTTTGAAGTTGTATTACATAATAATGAATGCTTTATTAAGTGATTATTATTATTTCTATCCGCCAAACACATTTTGGTTTGGCCAAAGTTCATCATCATCATCATCATCTCAGCCATAAGAAGTCCACTGCTGGACATAGGCCTCCCCTATGGAAAAGTTGTGGAAAAGTTGTATGGCCAAAGTTGGTTGGAAGAAATCGTTTTACTAATAACTTCCATTAACATAAGATCAGTTTTATACAATTTTATGTATCTATTTGGTTGTTACTTTATATTGTGTTTTTATAATGTTATTTTATACTTATTCTGCTATTTAAAGCACGAAAACATTTCTAACTCCGGCCGACCATCCAGATGCAGTCCCAAACAACTAAGATGGAACAAAACCTAGAAGACCGACTCCACCATCCTCCGTATGGGATACTGATATAGCTAAGAAAAGTGACAGATTCGATTATTTAAATAGCAAGTATAGTATTTTTAAATGTTCCAACCTAAAACGTGTTTAACGTAAACAGCAGTCAGAGTGAAACGGAAGGAAGAGGTGCATCAAAGGACGGCGAGGCGGCGAAATGCAACGAAAATACGCGAACTGAGGGAAGTTTATTCGAATTGTTGTTGTTCCGACACAAGGGGCAAGTCGCAGAGTCGCGATAAACTGGAGCGGACCTTGTTAGGAACACTTTGAATCGTCGCTTGTTAAATAAAGAGCCTACACAGCTCCGACGTACCTACTTAGATCGGTATCTGTTGTTCGCGCCGTTTTCGCGAATGCGTTCAATTACCTACATTTTGTAGCATGCGCCTTCAGCGCTTCTGTTGTTCTTACTTCACTTCAAAAACTTACTCGCAACACGCAATACAAGCGACAAGCACATTTTTAATATCTACGAGATTTTTGGAAAATATAATTATGCAGATTTGGAAGAAATCTGATTTTATTTGTTCTTCGTTAACATCTTTCGATACTGCGAGTTAGTACTCACTACTCGTAGGACCCTAAAAAAAAAGAAACGTCTACGAAATTCGTTGCCTCAATACTTGTTAACATATTCACCATTGGTAAAATTTCACAGTAAGGCTTGAAAGTATTTTCTTTTATACATGAGTTATATATACCCCTGTATAAAAAAACTTTCAAGCCTTACAAATATAGCTTTAAAAAAATAGAGCTTACACTATTCTCCTGTGAAAATTTAGCAATAGTAGATAGGTTAAACAAGCACTGATGAAATATATTCAGTATCGTTCTAAAGGCAATGTGACCGCTGCCATTAAATTGTGGATCACATATTATATTTTTCTACACCCCCCAAAGTATTAGGTAAGTAATAATAAAATAAGTAAGAAACTTATTAGGTTAAACGATTTTACTGAAAAGAAAGATAATGATATAGATAATGCACTAAATTAAAGGTAATGAAGACGATAGTGTACTATTGTTGAGCCTGATCAATGAAGACGATAGTGTACTATTGTTGAGCCTGATCAATGAAGACGATAGTGTACTATTGTTGAGCCTGATCAATGCTCGTTTTTAGGGTTCCGTACCCAAAGGGTAAAAACGGGACCTTATTACTAAGACTTCGCTGTCTGTCTGTCTGTCTGTCTGTCTGTCTGTCTATCTCCAGGCTGTATCTCATAAACCGTGATAGCTAGAAAGCTGAAATTTTCACAAATTATGTATTTCCGTTGCCGCTATAACAAAAAATACTAAAAATAAAAAAATATAAAAATATTAAGGGGGGTCCCCATACAATAAACGTGTTTTTTCGTATTTTTTTGCTCAATATTAAAAACGGTAACAGGTAGACGCGTCAAATTTTCACAGAATATTTACTTGTATATCACCTTTCAAAATAAATAATAAAATAACAATAAAGTAAATATTAAAGGGGGGCTCCCATACAACAAACGTAATTTTTAAGCAATTTTTACTCGATCTTAATTAACAGGTAGAAACTTGAATATTTGTAAGTAAATATTTAGAAATATATTAACCTTAGAATATAGAAAAATACAGAAGGCGCGTCCAGATGCAGTTACAAAATCCGTGCTGTGTCCAAAAACAAAAAAATCGTCCCGCACCCTTCTCACCTCTCACCCGCATAATGTTGCTAGTGTAGGCATTATTTACCCGTTGCTGTGGTAAATCGTGGAGATAAAAATATATTAAAATAAAATATTTACTTTCTTAAACGGATATCATTATTTTTATAACTGTTCTCTTGACTTACTATTCGGATTAATCGGTCAAATAAATTATTTTGTGTTTGTATCTTATTACGTTAGCTTAAAAGGTTAGGCATTATTTTGACCTGTCACAGCTAAGTAGGTTTGGGGGGTTCTACCCCCCCCCCCCCCCCCGAAATCCTGGCCATTATCAAAAATCCTTCCAGGCTTCAATCATTTTATAAAAAAAAAGTTTCGCGCATGATTGTTTCATATTGATCTATTTTTGTATTGATCATTATAGTGCTGTGAACTTTCTAATACGAGCAAATAATTAACTAAAAATAGCCACTAACCAAATTTTTTTGGGTTCACTAATACGAAAAACAAAGCATAACGAGCGCGAAAATTGTAGTAGTGTTTTTATAGTATATTACTATAAAAATACTACACTACTACACACTACATACAATTTTCGCGAATAAACCATAAGCTATGCCCAAGTCCATTGCTGAAACCCCCCTGAAATGAATTCCTGGCTACGGCCCTGGTAGGCTTTATAAGTTAACGGTTATAGACTACCACCACAAAAAAAAATACAAAATATCTGAGGAAAAATTTCGCACTAAATCCATTTAAATCGCAAAATCAATCAATATGTTCACAATATCAAACAAGTAGTTCTATTCTAAGTCCATATAGGGTGAACTGCAATTATGAAACGCTACCCTGAACGCTACTCGACATGCACTTGGCCAATTAATTTTTAATCGGATAAAAATATATTTAAATACCTACTCATTTAATTTACAAACTACTAACTAAAAAAATCAGTAGCAAGTAAAAGTAAGGAAAATCAAAACGTTGATATTGGCAACACCAACAAAATGGACGATTCTTTCTCTACGATGATCAAAGACCGAACAATTTATTAAATAAATACGTAAGATAATGTCAATTGTGCTACTTACACGTGAAATGTTATCCCATCGTGTTTTTTTTTCACCCCAGCAGTATTTTTACACGTAGGAACGACACATGACGGCATATCTGAATTAAATTTAACACCAACAAAGCTTGCCACTCGTTAAGACGTTCATAGAGCAACTGATCGCGCGCGCTTCAAACTACTCCATATTTGAGTAGTTTTTGTCGCTTCAGTTCTAAGCATGTTCACGGTTTCTGTATTTTTCTATATTCTAAGATATTAACTATAAAAATAAATACCTAATCTAATACATAAAAACTCACAAAATGAAATTAATCCGTGCATCTAAACGCGGTGCGAGCGCCGCGCCGCGGTGTGGTGGTGGCACGAGCGCGAGGCGGTTGCTAAGCAACGGCCGCGCGGGTAGCGGGGGAGGTAACTTCACGGCGCAAGCCATAACCGCGCGTATTCGCGCGAGCGTCGTCATGCTGCCCGGATGTGTATCGAAAACCTACCTACAAGTTTGCAATTTACTACTTGGAATTTCGTTGATTTCTCGTTATTTTATACGATTTTCTATTATAGATGATAGTACGGAACCCTTCGTGCGTGAGTCCGACTCGCACTTGGCCGATTTTTTATTATTTAAAATTATCTATCTATATAAGGCTTAAATCAGGGACATTAATTCTACTAACTTCAAGCGATAAAATTCGTTATCCTTTACATTCAAAAGGCTATAAAATACTAAAGCGGAGGTTTTAGAGGAACCAAATATTAATATAAATGTCGACCTACCCACGGGCTAATATGGCTCTACAAAATTAGGCACATTCGTCTAACGTTAAACCGCCTCTGAATAGTCGACGTACACGTTACATTGCTCACTCAGGACTGGAAGCGCACACCTCGGAACTTACATTATTATTAAATGTTTATAAATAAATACACAATATTGTACACGGCACGACACTTTCCAAAATCTTCTATTGTATTCAATTAGGCGTACGACGAAAGCGAAACGTGGCTCACTATCTCAAACGCCTTCATTCTCAAACTAAAAATGTAATAATTACAGTATAAAAAAATTAAACAATTGGCTTCTAGTTACGCAATTTCGTTTACTTGGATGCCATATTTTCCAGTTATTTTGTTTGAAAAACCAAAGTACTGAATCGATTTTGATAAAATTTATATACTACTTATTTAATTTATTTATATAGTACTTAATGTTATCTTTGTTTTTTGTTATCATGTGGTTTTTAATAAAGTGTTATCTATCTATCTATCTATCTATATAGGACCACCTCTTAAGTGTGACTTACTTACCAAAAAAGAATCATGAAAATCAATTCATAATTCGCAAAGTAATCGAATAATAATGAACATATAAAACAAAACATTCAGCGAATTTGAGCGCCGAGCCGCTCGAGCCACGGAGCCGCGCAACGAGCCGCTCGAGCCGCGGAGCCGCGCGCCAAGCCGCTTGAGCCGCGGAGCCGCTCGAGCCGCGGAGCCGCTCGAGCCACGGAGCCTCGCGACGAGCCGCTCGAGCCGCGGAGCCGCGTGCCGAACCGCTCGAGCCGCGGAGCCGCGTGCCGAGCCGCTCGAGCCGCGGAGCCGCGTGCCGAGCCGCTCGAGCCGCGGAGCCGCTCGAGCCGCGGAGCCGCGCGCCAAGCCGCTCGAGACACGGAGGCTCGCGACGAGCCGCTCGAGCCGCGGAGCCGCGCGCCGAGCCGCTCGCTGGAGCCGCGCGAGCAGGGAAATGTATAATCATGTTATAGTCATTACATATTCATTAAAGTTGTTTTATGAAGGTTAATACGGACCGAAAATTCATTACGACGCAGGGAATATTTGAAAGAGTTGGGTAACTCCTGCTATTTTAATGTTTTTTTTTTGTTGTTGACGTATTTACTTTTCATAGATCTTTATATGGTTGAGACCATTAATGACTATACTTCTACGTCTACGGCCTGACCTTTATCAAAGTTTCGGCATTTTTTTAAATTTGGAAATTTGAAAAAAAAACAGATAAATTAAACAGTCGGATATAAGAATTATTGAAATCGGATATTAATGTTGATTAGAAAACAGTTCTACTTTTTATATGGAAGCTCGTGCGACAAAGTTTCTCAAAGTTTTTTCAACAAAGACAGTACTAACAATAGCAATAAAACTGCCCGCCGAATCAAACTTACCCTTACAGACCGGTCTAAGCTTTGTTTCTACTCTTTGCCCTCTTGCAAAAACGGAATGTCAATTTTGTTGCACACTCTCTACAAATTAATTTTGATTTAACATAATCGTTCTACTGCGACTTGAAACTTTGAAAGTACAAAGATAAAGTTGCATTATTTCACTGGAAACAAACACCGACTTTGTCACAGAATGAAAGTTCCATTCCTCCGCGTGCAGCGACAAGCGAGTGTAGTTGAACGCCGCGCCAGTGGCGGCGTTGTGAAATTAACTGTATCTCTACTAAACTGGGCTTCATTTACATTACAAATGTATTAAAAACAAAGTGCCTCGCTCCGATGGGCTTCGTTGTTGCGGTATTTAAAAGGTTTATCTGTGTAGATAGATAGGGAGTGAGCCGGGAGCACGTGCAGGTTCGTCTTCAACTTTGTTTTATGATTTTATTAATATACATGTACATTTAAAGTTATCGGTGAGAGCATATTCATTACGTTATCATGTTTTATTGCATATCGCCTAATCTGTACATAAAGTGACTCATTTAGTAGAAATTATATAAATGGCGACAAAAATAATGCTAAAGTTCTACATATACCTACCTGTCTGGCTGTGTGTATTATGTTGTTGACCTTATGTCTTAACTCATTTTGCTTAGTCTACGTCTGGATTAGTTATTTGTTGTTATTCATTACAATTATTTACAATAAAGATCAGTCGGGTCGCTTTAAAAATTTTAGAGTTCAACGTCAAATAATTAAATGGAAACGTTTTCTCAGACGTAAACGGCGAAATTCAATTCGGAACCCAGAGTTAGTAAAAAGTGTTAAGCGTAAATCTTGTTTTATTTTTATTTAAAACTCGAGAACAATTTATCTTTCTTTTTCATTTCCTTTATTTTCTGCCTAGGGCGGGCGGCGTTATGCTGGGAATCGAAATGTTTCAACGAGTGGAGTGTGGAGTGGTAGACGGCGCGATCTGAGCAAACAACAACCCTACTATTGTTTACTTTGTATTATAATGTAATGTCATGGTTAAAGGTAACGTTTACTAACTCATTATAACATTGCATTACGAGACTTGTTCTTCCGGCAGCCTAGTCGGGAGACCGTCTGACTTGCGATCCGCAGGTCCTGGGTTCGAATCCCGCGGCACGCACCTCTGTCTTTTCGATGTTATGTGCGTATTGTTGATTGCCGCCAACTTCAAACGGTGAAGGAAAATATCGTGAGGAAACCTACATGTCTGAGAGTTCTCAATGATCTTGAAGATGTGTGTAATCTGCCTACCCGCACTTGGCCAGCGTGGTAGACTATGGTCATACTCTTCTCACAATGAGAAGATGGCCCGCGCCCAGCAGTGGGGCAATTTGTACAAACTTCTCTACAACAGTAATGTAAATGTCCCGCGTCACAGCCGAACGGATCGAGCTCGCGTTCTATTGAAGCAAAGTGCCGGTTAAACGGCGATTAAACTTGTTTCACAAAGTGTAAATCTATTCACGGGCGAATAATTAAAACAGATCGCCGTAATCACGGATCGGGTGAATTAATCAAAAGTAAGTGCGTTTCTAATAGGCAATTTATTGAAACCGGCCAATAAAACCGCTCTAAGAGCGCCCAACCTCACATTAATTCCCTTGAAAACCTTGACGAAATTAATACTTTCGGCGATGGCCACCGAATGCTGCAATTTGTCCAGGAACCTTTTACGATTTAATTATACCTTAGGATATTTGAATTTGTGAGTTGTTCGGGTAGCTCGGAAAGTTACTTTCCATTTTCTTCGTTTGAAAGAGCAATATCATAGAACGGCACCGGTTAATTGGTACGACTTAATTGAATTCAGCGCCGCTTGGATCGCGGAGCCCGGTGACGCACACTACTCCAGGAGCCGGGCTGCCTACTCGCGACGAGTCCGCTTCTTTACAAACCGAATATAAAATAGACGAATACGGAGCACCTCGCCTACACACAATAGAAACTTAAAATTCTTAGTTCAAATAATTCAATCAAGTGCCGAAAACTTCTGAACCATCTAATCGAATAAATAAAACGCTCTGCAAACATTTCTATTCTCAATAATAAGCTAACCAATTATAACGTCCGAGAAGTTCGGGGAGATTAACCTGCGCTCGGGTGACGTGCCGGCACGGGCACGGGATGGACACGCGACGGGCACGGGACGGGCAGGAGACGGGCAGGCTCTAAGTTAGAAGGTCAACTCCAGCGCGGTGACTGACGTACTTCTTATATCTACAACTTAGACATCACAATTATACCTTACTTTAAAAACATATTTGAATTCACCACTGTTTTCTTTGTCTGAGCATTAATACGAGATTTTAAAAGCTTTTGGAAAGCAATTTATCACATTTGATAAAGACTTTCCATAACTACAGGAAACATAATGTAGGTACCTAAGTATGTATTATTTACTAACTAAAACTTAACAGCACGTAAGTATAAAACTAGTTGCGGTCTGCGTTTCTTCCCGCGGCAACTAAATAAATCCTGAAGGAAGATTTAGCTTTTTTGAACAAAATTTAGTCTAACAGTATTTTACCCCTATAACAAACTTCATTCATATCCGTATAACCAATTTAGCGTGAAACGGTAACAATCATATTAACTTTTGTGTGTTACTCTTCACCTTGATAATATAAGTTAAATGAGATACCGTGCGATATAACACAGTCGCCGTCACGCATCGTTATTGCCAGTTTCGAACCCGTAGCGTCGAGCATAAACTTGAGGTCGACCGACCGTACCGTACACCGTCAGGCGTCAGCTCGGAGTCCATACTCGGCGTGCCCGGAGAGGTCGCGCGCATCCCTCACATACCAAACAACACGCCTCTCTAAGCCCGTTGGATAGGTTTCAACAACTTTATAATTACCAATATACCACCTTCTTGGTCTACAAAAACTAACTAACCATCAAAGTACTAATCATCTGTCAACTTCCGACGTACTACACAACCTAGTGATTTGATCATCCAAATTTGATAAAATAAGCTATTTTAAGATTTTGACGTTTGTACTAAAATTATTATTGCGATATAGTTTTGTTCAATCTATAAAATTTTTTCTTGTTTAAATTTCACGGTTTAAAATTTGCTTTATAGCTGTTGGAAACTCACGAATTAAGCAGACAACTTAGAATATTTTTATGATGTAGTGTAGGTATATTTAATTATAATTTTAATTACTTACCTACCTATTCAATTTTGCATGATAACTGTAGTCGTTAATAGATGGACATCAATAACCTAGATTTAAGACCTTATACCTATTAACAAGCAAAATAAAGAATTTGATTTAGATTTTTAATATCTGCCATTTTTAATTCGCAAAGTGTATCTGCCCTTCGACCGCGTGTTTCTAAATAATTCTCGTTAAAACTTCACCACAGCCGCCGCTGCCGCCGCCGTTAGCGGAGCCCCGGTGCAGCAGGGAGGCGGCCGGGGAGGGGGGGAAGAGTTAACTGATCCGTCACTTGTTTCCGAATATAGTACTGACGGCTGGTGGCTTGTTTTAACAAACAGCTCAATTTGAACACCGAAGAAAGATGTCGGCAACTTTTACCAATAAAAGTAATTAAAAAAAATTAAACCGACTTTAAAACAACCTAATTAACTGAAAAGGGAGAAATAACACGAAAAAAATCAAAACTGGGAGTCTACCAACGTAGACCAACCAACCAACGTACGTACTTAGGTACGTAAACCAACTATTTTTACCCGACTGCGAACGAAGGAGGGTTATGTTTTTCGAGCGTATGTATGTATGTATGTTTGTTTCTTTGGCACGCCCTAGAGCCTAAACGGCTTGACCGATTTTGATGTGAGTGGTGTCAATAGATTCGTCTTAGTCGTGCGAGTGACACTGGGTACATCAAAATTAAAAAAAAAACAAAATTAAGGGTTTTTGGCGGCAAAAAGTAATCTCCAAAAAAAAAGTTTTTAAAATACATCGAGTGTGGTATCAAAATAAAGAATTTTTTTAACAGTGATTACGAATATATATACAACTTTTAAGTTTTATTGCAGTTTGGAATAGGAAATGCTAATAAATCACATCACACTTATAATATAAATGCGAAGTTTGTGTTAGTTTGTTACTTCTTCACGGTAAAACGGCTTGACGGGTTTGGCTGAAATTTGGCACACAGGTAGTTTATAATCTGGATTAAACCTATTTCCTACCTCAAAAACATCACCGACACCTGTTCCATTATAATTGTGTTTTAAGGTAAGGAGTGAAGGGGGGGGGGGGGGGTATTTCGAGTGTATGTTTCTATATGATCGCCTAAAGTCTAAAGGGCTTGACCGATTTTGATGTGAGAGGTGTGGTTAGATTCGTTTTAACTTGCTCAGTGTCAAAGGCTATATTTTTGTAATAAAAATCATATATCTCACACAAATATAAAAAACGCGTTTTTTGTAACTTCCATCGAACTTTTTCGTAATAGACAAGTGATTTCACTAGATTTTTTCTAAATAATGTGCAATAATCTTTTACAGCGATTGTACGCATACTTTCTCACAAAAACGTACACTCAACAGCATATTAAGCGTAAAGAAATCGTAAGTTAGGCTGCAAAAACCTCTTTTCTGCAGTCGGGTATTTTGTTTTTCTTTTAACATTGATACTTGTTAGACGGGGTACCCAGATAAGTGGGATGCCCCCGGTTGATGATCGGACTTTATCAGCCACTGCATTCACGATTACCACTAGTAGTTTCTTTCTTTATCACTAGATCCTGTTAAACATAAAGTATTTTTGCTCCAAGTATCAGATTGCTAGAATCTGTTATCACAGCTCTGCTCCCCGTCGTCACTCGTCTGTGTGAAGTAAGTACGCTCACTCGTCTGTGTGAAGTATGCTCAGTCGTCGCTCGTAAATCCTAAACTTCAATATTTCCTCATTTAATTAAAACGTTATCATCGGACGCAGCGTCCTCATAATAATACAAAAAGCTGAACTCACAGAATACGAAGCCAAAGATAACTACCTATATACTATGCGCATAATTAAGCTCGGTTGTTAACCTGGACGTTTCTGAAAGTGATATAGTATGTATAGTTGGATTACATAAGCAATATATTCGTTGTACCTACTTATACGTTCTGTTTAATTACGCTATTATTCAGCGCTTAATGCATCAAGCATATCCAGGCGCCCTCACTGTTGCACGCAATCTTCTTGACTTGACCAATTCTGTTCATTCTTACCACAAGTTGTAATAATTATGTACTTTATCTACCTACTAAATATCATTAAAATCGAATGCTAATTAGCGCCGCAATAAACTTCCTTCCTTCACTCACCAGGGGAATCACCCCTCCTATCAAAAATCGCCGACGACAAAAAAAAACAAAATTTCATCAAAATTGTTTGAAAATTACGCCCTGTAGGCGAGTACGAACATACAAACTCACAAACAAACTGACAGATGAAAGAAAATTTGGCCAGTTGGTGCAGAGACGCTTCACTCACTCGGTCAATTACATAAATGAGAAAGTAAGTGATTGATATTCTCGTCATCTTTCAAGAGTTAAGTTTCTGCACTTTCCTTAAGTTGTGCTAAAATGCTGAAGAAGCAATCACAGTTTTATACATTTGCCGTTAGATTTATTACTGTAGCTTCCAAGTTAAACTGTAAAAAAGTGTATTTTTCTTTGTGATAATTAGTTAGATTAATTAGAGTTAGATGTAATATTAGCCAAAAGTGTAACTGGTTGCGCCCCGCGGTTTCACTCGACCGATGATGATACAGTGAATATACCTATTACATTATTTAATGCAACCGTTTATCCAAGAAGCCACTTACACGAGTAGGTAATGCATCACCTAATATCACTACAACTTGTCGAGCTCACCGCAACAAAGCAACAACACAACAACAACGGACAGACAAACAAGGAAAATTACTTCACTTTCTCTTTTATAATGTTAGTTAACATCAGGCTCATAAAATGCTTTGTCGTCTTCTTCCTAACAAGAAGTGTCACGTGTGAGAATGAGACGAGGTAGGTGCATCCTTTGTCGTCTTCTTCTTAACAAGAAGTGTCACGTGCGAGAATGAGACGAGGTAGGTGCATCCTTTGTCGTCTTCTTCCTAACAAGAAGTGTCACGTGCGAGAATGAGACGAGGTAGGTGCATCCTTTGTCGTCTTCTTCCTAACAAGAAGTGTCACGTGCGAGAATGAGTCGAGGTAGGTGCATCCTTTGTCGTCTTCTTCCTAACAAGAAGTGTCACGTGCGAGAATGAGACGAGGTAGGTGCATCCTTTGTCGTCTTCTTCTTAACAAGAAGTGTCACGTGCGAGAATGAGACGAGGTAGGTGCATCCTTTGTCGTCTTCTTCCTAACAAGAAGTGTCACGTGTGAGAATGAGACGAGGTAGGTGCATCCTTTGTCGTCTTCTTCCTAACAAGAAGTATCACGTGCGAGAATGAGTCGAGGTAGGTGCATCCTTTGTCGTCTTCTTCCTAACAAGAAGCGTCACGTGCGAGAATGAGACGAGGTAGGTGCATCCTTTGTCGTCTTCTTCCTAACAAGAAGTGTCACGTGCGAGAATGAGACGAGGTAGGTGCATCCTTTGTCGTCTTCTTCCTAACAAGAAGTGTCAAGTGCGAGAATGAGACGAGGTAGGTGCATCCTTTTAGACGTTTCTGAATGAGACTGGAAATACTTCACAAGGCGTTTACTTTCCTTTAGCCGAGTTTCTCCAGTTTAGACTGGACCCTTTATAAAAACTTTGACACTTGAAAGGAATGCTTAGAGCTTTGTATTCAATCTAGCGGATCTAACGGAAGGCAACTTCTTTAACTTACGGTACATAAATCACTGAAAACACTTTTTCAGCTCGGAATCCATCCTAACTCTTAACTTTCAGAGAAAAAAATGCTAGTTTAGTTAGAAAATTACTTTTATTATAAAGTTAGAAATACGCCAGCTTCGATAAGTAATTCAAGAGTTCTACTCGAAGCGTCTAGTCTAGTGATTCTATCATTGAATGTCGTTAGCTCTGCTTGTGAACAGAAAATTTCATGTGTTATAATTTAACAATTTATTATTTCAAAGAAACTTATGTAAGAAACTTAAACTAGTTATGTTAATTAGTAAAATGAACTGTATCAAATCGAGCTCCATAAGTAAGTCTCGTGTAAATACTTACATAGTTTAATATCGTCCGTGGCCTACTTAGAGCGTCGTGTCGGCCCATCTGCCGCCAAACGGCGGCGGCGTCCCTACGAGTATACCGATAGACTCGTTGCAAACGGGAAACGCTATTGGGTATCTTTGGATACCCGTCGGGTATTTTAGATCCTGTCTTTATTGCAGATACGCTTTATCGGACCTATTCGTAGCAGATAACGCGCGGGCGGACTCCTCCAGTGTTGTACCGAGCGGGAGCCGATGCTCGCTGTACCACGGATAGAGGGCGGGAACTTCCGGCGCCTTGTTTCTCCTGATTGAAATGTCGGTAGTAATTCAGGTTGCATACTCCTCACACGTAAGGAGCTTGGGGAATGGAGTTAGGAAGCTTAGATAACATACAAAATAGACGCTGAATCGATACTTATATGTATTTGTACTTTCTACTTAAATATTTATTTCACATCATAATAATTAGGCGACATTATGTCTTGAATCGGTGGAGATAGCATAAGGTGACGCTTTAACATCAGATTAGTTACAGACGTAGAACTAAAATAGATCTACGGTTGACTACAACCTTGTCTGTAATATCTGTTTATATTCTCTTTCATGTATTTGTCGTATTACGTTAATTCCAACTTTGAACTTTAATGACTACCTTGAATCTAAGGCTATAAAAAGGCTAGTAAAAAGCTTGGCATCATTAATAAGGTTAGGCGATACTTATCACCGGGGCAGCTGCTTCACTTGTATCAGGCACAGGTTCGATCGTGTATGGAGTACTGCTGCCACCTTTTTGACGTATCATCCAAGTATCAGCTGGAAGCTTTAGAATCAGTGGATCGGCATCGGCAAGTTATGGGGTTAATCGGTGACGAAAACACTATTTGCCAAGAAGCTTCTTAATCTCGAGCACCGCCGTAAAATAGCATGTCTATCTACTTAAATTCTATAAGATTCATATCGGGAAGTGTGCGCAAGAGCTTCACGACCTAATTCCACCCATTCATCATCATTTTACTAAAGGACTAACAGAAAGTTGACGTACCGTATACCACCCATTTCTCATTGAAATGCCAAAAAGCCGTACTCAGTGATATCGGTCCACGTTACGAGTTGGAGGTCAATCGTAGATCTATCTTGAATAAAGATAACATAGTGAACATCAGTCAGAACAACAGTTGCAAGCTCGAACAATATTCCTAAACGTATAAATGATGCACGTTTTAAACTCATAATGTTGATTGATGGTATCCCATGCACCAGGCCGAGAACAATCCAACCTTTCCGTCGTCACTGTTTTAAACTCATAATGTTGATTGATGGTATCCCATGCACCAGGCCGAGAACAATCCAACCTTTCCGTCGTCACTGTTTTAAACTCATAATGTTGATTGATGGTATCCCATGCACCAGGCCGAGAACAATCCAACCTTTCCGTCGTCACTGTTTTAAACTCATAATGTTGATTGATGGTATCCCATGCACCAGGCCGAGAACAATCCAACCTTTCCGTCGTCACTGTTTTAAACTCATAATGTTGATTGATGGTATCCCATGCACCAGGCCGAGAACAATCCAACCTTTCCGTCGTCACTGTTTTAAACTCATAATGTTGATTGATGGTATCCCATGCACCAGGCCGAGAACAATCCAACCTTTCCGTCGTCACTGTTTTAAACTCATAATGTTGATTGATGGTATCCCATGCACCAGGCCGAGAACAATCCAACCTTTCCGTCGTCACTGTTTTAAACTCATAATGTTGATTGATGGTATCCCATGCACCAGGCCGAGAACAATCCAACCTTTCCGTCGTCACTGTTTTAAACTCATAATGTTGATTGATGGTATCCCATGCACCAGGCCGAGAACAATCCAACCTTTCCGTCGTCACTGTTTTAAACTCATAATGTTGATTGATGGTATCCCATGCACCAGGCCGAGAACAATCCAACCTTTCCGTCGTCACTGTTTTAAACTCATAATGTTGATTGATGGTATCCCATGCACCAGGCCGAGAACAATCCAACCTTTCCGTCGTCACTGTTTTAAACTCATAATGTTGATTGATGGTATCCCATGCACCAGGCCGAGAACAATCCAACCTTTCCGTCGTCACTGTTTTAAACTCATAATGTTGATTGATGGTATCCCATGCACCAGGCCGAGAACAATCCAACCTTTCCGTCGTCACTGTTTTAAACTCATCATGTTGATTGATGGTATCCCAGGCCGAGAACAATCCAACCTTTCCATCGTCACTGTTTTGACACTAATAATTCGAATCTCGCTCATTTTGCTCGCTTTCGCTGCCGGGCGGCCGCACAATAACAATCTCTCAACAGGTGATGGACAAATTGATTGCGAATATTTCTACTAAATTGATGAGCGTCAAACTAGAACAATATTGCTTCGATTCTTATGAATTATTCGGATTTGTGAACAATTTAAGCGCGCTCACCGATCGGTTGATGGCCTTGTGGACTTCTCATTATTTTCTTAGATGAAGATGGATTTATTCTTAGTACCTTAGACAGAACTGAAATAACAGCGGTTTGAATGTAAATTACTTAAGTATGAATAAATAAATAAATTACACTAAATAAGATAAACCAATGTTTTTGAGATGAAAAAGGTCAATTGCAAAAAAATGGTAAGTTAACAATTAGGTTATCTTGTGTCGAGAGCTGATAAGAAGTTTTCTCATGTCTCAAGCGGGTGGCGGGAACATGGACCGACAAGCGAGCTGCCTCCCGCCGCGATACACAACTTGGAAGCTATTCCGAGGGTTCTTAATAAAACCATCTTCGCGCCTAACTTTAATCTGTTTTGTGTTATGATTGTCTATTAGTGAGTACCAGGGCGCGGGCGAACCGCTCCCTTTTGTTTGAAACGGCCGATTCATTGCACTTCAGAACTTGGAACTTGACAAATTATTCTGTATGTGTTCGTTCAGCTAATCTATTTCAATATACATACAACATGATGGCGGAGAAAAAAATATTTGAAGGTGAAGGAGATTTTATTAATAATGAAGTGATAAGACGAGAGAGATGTTCCCCTCATGTAATGCTGCGCTACGCTTGCTTGAACAATCCGACGCCACACAAAACTCTGGAATTTAACAATTTCAAGCCCTGTGTAGCAATGTATTGCCCTCGCCATTCTCATATATAATTTTAAGGTTTCGTATCTCAAAAGGAAATAATCGGCCAAGTGCGAGTCGGACTCGCGCACGAAGGGTTCCGTACTATCATCTATAATACTACAAAGTTTAGTTCTGTTTATAAAATAACGAGATATCAACGAAATTCCAAGTAGTAAATTGCAAACTTATAGATAGGTTTTCGATACACATCCGGGCAGCATGACGACGCTCGCGCGAATACGCGCGGTTATGGCTCGCTCCGTGATGTTACCTCCCCTGCTACCCGCGCGGCGCGGCGCTCGCACCGCGTTTAGATGCACGGATTATTTTCATTTTGTGAGTTTTTATGTATTAGATTAGGTATTTATTTTTATAGTTAATATATTTCTAAATATTTACTTACAAATATTCAAGTTTCTACCTGTTAATTAAGATCGAGTAAAATTGCTTAAAAATTACGTTTGTTGTATGGGAGCCCCCCTTTAATATTTACATTATTGTTATTTAATTATTTATTTTGAAAGGTAACATACAAGTAAATATTCTGTGAAAATTTGAAGCGTCTACCTGTTACCGTTTTTTATATTGAGCAAAAAAATACGAAAAAACACGTTTATTGTATGGGGACCCCCCTTAATATTTAATTTTTTTGTATTTGTTGTTATAGCGGCAACGGAAATACATCATTTGTGAAAATTTCAGCTTTCTAGCTATCACGGTTTATGAGATACAGCCTGGAGACAGACAGACAGACAGACAGACAGACAGACAGACAGACAGACAGACAGACAGACGGACAGACAGACAGACAGACAGCGAAGTCTTAGTAATAGGGTCCCGTTTTTACCCTTTGGGTACGGAACCCTAAAAACGGAACCCTTATAGGATCACTTTGTTGTCCGTCTATCCGTCTGTCCCTGTTCTGTAACTCCTAAGACCTGTATCTCGGGAAAGCGTGAAGGTATCGAGTTGAAATTAAAACCATTACGTATATCCATAGTATCTTGCTGCAGAGAGAAAATCAAACTTCTCAATTTTCATAAAAGAAACGTTACAGCCGAATATGTCGCAAAAACGCATATTTCGACACTCGGAAGGAAATCAAAACCTATGGGGTACTTCCCGTTGACCTATAACTGTGAAATTTGGAAAGACACATTGACATATAGTACACATAAAAGAAAAAATCCGAAAACTGTAGATTTTTTATTTAATCATAAAAAATAGGTTCTTTATGCAAGGAAGGAGAGTCCAAATTTTAAAGTTCAAGTTAGGGTTTCGAACCCAAAGGGTAAAAACGGGACCCTATTAGTAAAACTTCGCTGTCTGTCTGTCCGTCCGTCCGTCCGTCTGTCACCAGGCTGTATCTCATGAACCGTGATAAGTTAGACAGTTGAAATTTTCACAGATGATGTATTTCTGTTGCCGCTATAACAACAAATACTAAAAACAGAATAAAATAAATATTTAAGGGGGCTCCCATACAACAAACATGGTTTTTTTTGCTCGATATTGATAACGGCAACAGAGACCGACGCTTGAAATGTTCACAGAATAGTTATATTATTTACTTTAAAAATAAATAATTAAATTACATACAACACACGTGTTTTTTTTTACGGTTGTTGTACGGAACCCTTCGTGCGCGAGTCCGACTCGTACTTGGCCGGTTTTTTTTATTTACTCTACGCCCGTTAAGCGATCGGACAATAAAAATAAAATTAAATTAAAAACCTTTGTAGAGCATAAAATTTTTTAAAAAAAAATTAAAATATAATATAAAGTAAAAATTTTTGTAGAGCATGTGGTCCCAAGGATCCGACGCGGACGATGGGAACTTTAATTTCGGATCCACGCGTTCTACGTATAACGCGACTTGTAAACTGTGAACATTCAAACACACACACATACACACATTAGTGGCCCGATCGTGCGGATAAACCCCTTGAACCGCGCGGTCAGAGAGAAATATGAATGAGTTACAATTTTTAGATACCAAAAATAATAAATAAAATAAATATCGTTACATTTTATTTTTTTGAACAAAAATCAATGAAACTTTAACTAAAACTTTACTTAAACCTTATATTTGAATATCGCCGTATTCCAACCGTTTCGTGTAATGCTTGCTCAATCTCATCCATGTTAGAACAGTTAATGGAAGCCTGCTCGATCACTTCCGGTTGATTTGTGAACGTGTTTCCGGTTGTTCCCTGCAAGTGCAGCTAGTATAGATAGATGTGAACCGATGCATTCACAAGCAGCCGACCAGCCGACATCTCGGTCACCGGTCTCGGACTGTGGATGTTCGAGTACGAGCCACGGTGACGGCGTTCTTTGGGAAAGTGTATCGCGCGGAACTTAAACATTGTTAGTAGTTATTCGATATGTTTGAGTGTTGTACACACTGAACTAGGTAAGTATCTACAAATTTATAGACAGTTCAAAAATGACACACATCCGACGGGACTCGAACCCGCATATTCCAATCTGTACCTGGGAGCGCTTACCATTTTGGCCACGGAGGAGTCACGTGGGATGGTCAAAACTATCGAACAGCTCTTTTCCACGCTTCAAGCTTGCAATAACTTACAGCCGGACCCTGTACAGGTTCCACGTCTGTGGAACCTGTACAATCTGTATGTGTCGTCAGTCTTGACGAGAGATGTCGCACGTCTGTAAATATTCTATATTTTTGAGTGTTTTACACAATAAATTATTATTAGTAGTTTTTACTTGACCGGCGCAATGCAGGTTGCTTTTGCTTGTATGTAAATATGAATACTCGAGTGCGTGTGCTGCGAATGGGTGTAGAGTTGGAAAAAATAACGAACAAGAACGCCATATTCCGCCTGAGGGCATGCACCATTTAGTAAAATATCATTATCTAATCTAAAGAACTGAATTTTATAAAGTCTAAGTATCTTGTCAACAATAAAATGATATGTATAATAACTGTCGTAATAACATAACCTAACGCTACTTACAGTACTTACACAAATAAAGCCATGTTCTGAAAACAAATAACACATCATTTTCATCCGTATTACACTAAAACATTTTGTTTGATATTAATATGCATGCCAAATCATATTAATTTACAAAGCGAAAACAGCGAAAATATAATCGAAATAAAAAACTGGAATTGCCAAACAAAATATTAACAAAAAGTCACAGAGTATAAGACAATGATACCAAAGAGAATGATGACAAGACATGTTAATTACAGATAATAAACAAATAAGTTAGGTACCTTACACACAGTAACGTACCGCAGCGGTTTTATTTTTTAAATGTCAGCGGCTGACATTTAAAAAAACGGCCAAGTGCGAGTCGGACTCGCGCACGAAGGGTTCCGTACTATCATCTATAATAGAAAATCACGTTTGTTGTAGGTATACTAATTTTTAGTCTGTTTTAGTTGTTATATAAATCCATGAGAGTATATTCTTGCTTTTAGGGTAGTTTTGATAAAATCTATTGCTCAATTCGAAATTGTATCCATAAAGGGCTATGGTAACTAAATAGTGCACAGTACGTGCCAGCATTTAAGTCAATATTGCTAAACACGTTATCTATTTGAGTATAACCCGTTGTTTAGTTCTGTTTATAAAATAACGAGAAATCAACGAAATTCCGAGTAGTAAATTGCAAACTTATAGGTAGGTTTTCGATACACATCCGGGCAGCATGACAATGCTCGCGCGAATACGCGCGGCTATGGCTCGCTCCGTGATGTTACCTCCCCCACTACCCGCGCGGCCGTTGCTTAGCAACCGCCTCGCGCTCGCGCCAACACCACACCGCGGCGCGGCGCTTGCACCGCGTTTAGATGCACGGATTATTTTCATTTTGTGAGTTTTTATGTATTAGATTAGGTATTTATTTTTAGGGTTCCGTACCCAAAGGGTAAAAACGGGACCCTATTACTAAGACTTCGCCTGTCTGTCTGTCTGTCTGTCAGTCTGTCTGTCTGTCTGTCTGTCTGTCTGTCTGTCTCCAGGCTGTATCTCATAAACCGTGATAGCTAGAAAGCTGAAATTTTCACGAATGATGTATTTCCGTTGCCGCTATAACAACAAATACTAAAAATTAAATTAATATTTTATATATTATTTTTCATAAATTAATTTCTAAATATTTACTTACAAATATTCAAGTTTCTACCTGTTAATTAAGATCGAGTAAAAATTGCTTAAAAATTACGTTTGTTGTATGGGAGCCCCCCTATAATATTTACTTTATTGTTATTTAATTATTTATTTTGAAAGTTAATATACAAGTAAATATTCTGTGAAAATTTGAAGCGTCTACCTGTTACCGTTTTTAATATTGAGCAAAAAAATACGAAATAATCGGCCAAGTGCGAGTCGGACTCGCGCACGAAGGGTTCCGTACTATCATCTATAATACTACAAAGTTTAGTTCTGTTTATAAAATAACGAGAAATCAACGAAATTCCAAGTAGTAAATTGCAAACTTATAGGTAGGTTTTCGATACACATCCGGGCAGCATGACGACGCTCGCGCGAATACGCGGCTATGGCTCGCTCCTTGATGTTACCTCCCCCGCTACCCGCGCGTTCGCGCCACCACCACACCGCGGCGCGGCGCTCGCACCGCGTTTAGATGCACGGATTATTTTCATTTTGTGAGTTTTTATGTATTAGATTAGGTATTTATTTTTATAGTTAATATATTTCTAAATATTTACTTACAAATATTCAAGTTTCTACCTGTTAATTAAGATCGAGTAAAAATTGCTTAAAAATTACGTTTGTTGTATGGGAGCCCCCCTTTAATATTTACTTTATAGTTATTTAATTATTTATTTTGAAAGGTAATATACAAGTAAGTATTCTGTGAAAATTTTAAGCGTCTACCTGTTACCGTTTTTAATATTGAGCAAAAAAATACGAAAAAAACACGTTTATTGTATGGGGACCCCCCTTAATATTTTATTTTTTTAAATTTTTAGTATTTGTTGTTATAGCGGCAACGGAAATACATCATTTGTGAAAATTTCAGCTTTCTAGCTATCACGGTTTATACAGCCTGGAGACAGACAGACAGACAGACAGACAGACAGACAGACAGACAGACAGACAGACAGACAGACAGACAGACAGACAGACAGACAGACAGACAGCGAAGTCTTAGTAATAGGGTCCCGTTTTTACCCTTTGGGTACGGAACCCTAAAAAACACGTTTATTGTATGGGGACCCCCCTTAATATTTGATATTTTTTTAAATTTTTATTATTTGTTGTTATAGCGGCAACGGAAATACATCATTTGTGAAAATTTCAGCTTTCTAGCTATCACGGTTTATAAGATACAGCCTGGAGACAGACAGACAGACAGACAGACAGACAGACAGACAGACAGACAGACAGACAGACAGACAGACAGACAGATAGACAGACAGACAGACAGCGAAGTCTTAGTAATAGGGTCCCGTTTTTACCCTTTGGGTACGGAACCCTAATAGTAATTTAAAACCATCTATACATACAATACAAATGCTTTATATTATTTTGTATTGGAATGAAAATAATTACAAAACTATTTCTATGGCTAGGAAAAATAATAATTGCACATGTCTTTAGAGAAATAAAATTAAAATAAATGTCAAGTACTATTAATATGCTCAATAAAACTAAAACTACTACAAACTACTATTTTTTACAAAGTTTTCCTTTTTATACGACTGAAATGATAGTAAGATTTTGTAAATATGTGTACGAGAAGTAACTCCGCAGACAAGAACCACGCTCTTCAATATTGATGAATGAATCCGAAATGAATAGAATATATCATATAATGTAAGCGATCTTATGCGATAACTATTTAGGCCCCTAGCACATGGCGTATTTTAAACGTGCAGACGACGCGCTGGTAACGCACTTATACACGCTTCAAACGAGATTTGAACGCGACCTTGTAACCTAAGCACACGGGGTGATCGTGAAACGTGCGTCTGATACAGCGATACAGACGCGCTGTAGTCGCACACAAACACGCGCAGCACACAATAAAATATCATTGCAACTGCGGCGCTAGCGGTGCCATGGCGTGAGCGTGCGCCCCTCCTCTACCCCTCCTCCGGCCCTTTGTACGAACAACTTAGCATTAATTTAGGGTAGTGCATGAATGTAATAAATAAATAAATAATAAACTTTGCATCAAACGAGTTTCGAACGGGCTTCACACGCGCGTTTGTATCGCGTTTTACGCGCGTTCGAATCTATAAAAATGCAAAAATCGGCATCTACGGCGCAGAAACCGCGCATTCCTGAAACATGCGTCGCCTGCTCGTTTAAAATACGCCATGTGCTAGGGACAACTCTGTAGTGCAGAAAAAGGATTTAAAATAAACAAATATACGAAACGTAGTTAAATTTAATGAAGCTCGATTTATGTTTTTAAAAACTAATTTATTTAAAATACAAATTAAAATGAATTATAATTAACGTGCGCGATGCACTGTCGTTAAAATTAGAGTGAGTAAAACTACTTAACCTACTGCCTCGATCGGCGCTCTTATCTTAAGGAATGCGTCCACGACGCCGGGCGGCCAACGCTAAGTCAGCGGTCCTATGTTTATACGCGATGTATAACCACAGGGTCCGATGGCATAACGCCTTCCTCCCTAACTTCGAAGTTTTCGGTTGGATTATTTCGGATCCGAAAACTTCGAATCGGGTAATACTTCTTTACTAAGACTGTAATAACTGCGATACCGAGTATCGCAAATAATACGACTGTGCCCACACTTAGTCTGTCCAAAACGATGACACCTTCATTATTCACGTCACTTTCACTTTGTTTTAACATGGTTGTCAAATGTTGAAGATTCGTCAATTCCACATTGTCCAGGATCACTAGGTTCGTCTCTGGGAAGGTTGTCCTTGGTGTTATTTCCGGCAGGTCGATGACCGGCAGGGCCGGCAGGTGTAGATCTCGAGCTATTCCCAAATGTCTCCTGAGCTTCCTGCCTTCTACTTGTAGCTCGCATTCGTCGTCTAACGTAACCACGTATGTGCCCTGTACGGTGCGGTGAGTGCTGTCTCCGTCGCAAGTTTGTGTCAAGATGGTGCTGGATTTGGTGTACAACATCCATCTGTCGCGTTGTATGTTCTCGACTTTGACGTTTTGAATGTCGACGACGATAGGCGTACAACTCGATGTGTTTCGGGTGAACGTGACTAGGTTGACCACGCACTCGTCTCTGACGAAGGGCGACGTGTCTTCTTATTCACACAGGAATAGGAGTTCGTCTGCTTCCTTGCAGGGTGCATGCAACGATACTGTTTTCGACCCTTTCACAAGGAGGAATGGGAATTTTGGTAAGATGATGGAGATTTGGTTTAAGGTGTTGGTTGTCGGCAACGGCAAAACTTTATAGTATGTATAAGTGTTATCATCTACAAGGGGTATTTCTAAAATGAATGTTATCTGATTTCCTTTTACATATATTTTAGGCTTTATACTATGTTCTATTTTAACTAAGTTCTCTAGGCTAGCCGAAAATACAAGGTTATAATTTTGCCTTTCAATATTTTCTAAAATCGTTAATAATTCATCGGTATTTATAACCGATTGGTGAAGCATTCCTAGTTTACTGAATGCAATTACATTTTCAAGTTCACTTATCTTAGTGTACAGCGTTTGAAAATTATGTAGAAACAGTGTATAAATGTTATATATTTTTAACAATCCTTGTTCTCTGTAAGTTTCATTTAGTCTTTGCCTAATGCTAGTAATAGCCTTATCGATTTGAATAAAATTTAATTGGGTATTATTAGTAGTGTCGACTAACGTTTCCAACATTTCAGCGATAACCGTGAATCTTTGAGTGATAGCATTTTGCTGCGTTTTTACGTTATTAATAAGCGCGTCGTATCTTAAAGCATCGTCACTGTCCAAATTTCCCGTAATCAACTTTATGATCGAGCCGAGAGGGTCAATAAGGCCGCGTTTGTGTCTTTTGGGAGGCAATATTTCGCTCAGTTTTTCTGTAGCCAGATCTTTAATAAAATCGGTTTGCGTTTTAATCTGAATTACTGCATTGAAGACGTCTTCCTTTTCCGAATGTTCTCTCATGTATTTGTTCAAGTTCATGTACCTATTTGTATTAAACTCCAAATCTTGCCGAATTAAGCTAAGGTCTAGAATTTTTATTAGGGTCCATTGGTTGGTGCTGATCTTCGCTTGACCTTCTTTTATCGGGAGGATCCCTGGGTTGTGAGTGATCCTTTGAAGCACTAGGCCCTGGCATGTTGTCATCGCCATGAGCACGCCCAGGTACCTGTGAAGGACGTTTAATGTCTTTTACTGCCGTTCTAGTCTCTCGTCCTCTTACATTGATTGGGACAGTATTTCTACTTATTTCTCCTATCACCTCTGCCTTTTGGTATCGAGGTTTATCTTTACTCCTTCTTACGTTGACTCCTTTTATAAATACCTTGTCGTCTTGTTCTATGTCAAACTTCCTTTCACCTCCACGCTTTTGTCTAACCTTTTCTTTAACGCCTATTATTTTGTTCGTCAAATATTCATATAGATGTTTTGTACGTTTTCTGTGCTCTTGGACCATTTTTTGAGTATAATCTTTTTGATAATCCACGTTGAACGGGTTGTTTGCGTCTGTATGACCGAAAACTATTTCAAACGGGGCCATACCTGTGGTACTATGGATCGTGTGGTTGTAAGCCATAAGTGCGTACGTCATTACTGACGCGGCATCAGTGACCTTATGTTCATATTTGGCCAATCTATATATTTCGATTAGTGTCGAGTGGAATCGCTCGACTATTCCCATCGAATTTGGGTTGTGCGGGGTTCCTATGTGCAAGTTAATTTTGTAAAGCTGTAAGGTTTCCTTCAGTAGCGTGTTATTGAACTCAGCGCCAGCGTCGTCGCTTATTCTATGTGGTACTCCGTATATAGCGAAGTATTTGATTAACGCTCTGATCACCTCGGGAGTTGTTTTAGATTTAATTTCAATTGCCTGTCCGATCTTACTAAAAGCATCTATGATGGTCAAATAAGTTTTGCTATCGATACTAAATATATCGATGAATAGTTCTTCGAAAGGTTTGGTCTGCGTCTGGGTCAATTGTAATTCCGGTTTTAGTGGGTTCCGATCATATTTCATGGCCTTGCAGCTGTCGCAGCTGTTTATTACTGTTGCTACCGTAATTTCCATGTTGGGCCAGTAGTAAGTACGCCTGATTCTCATCAGTGTTTCCTTTTGACCTCGGTGGCAAGTTTTTCCTTCATGGTGCTTCTGGACTATGTCCTTCTGTTCGTCTTCTTTCTCCACGTATACGACTCTTTCCGTGCATTCTAGTATTTTAACTGTGTCTTTCTTAAAAAGGGCGATTGTTGCTTCCGCGAATTGTTTCCGGTGAGCCTTGTCTTCAAAGTATATGAAATACTTCGTTTTCGGATTTATATATTCTTTTAAGAATTTCTTGACTAGGTCTGGTCTGTCTACCGGTAAGTGTACTTCACGGATCTTCTGTTTCGGTCTTGAGATATCTTTAGTAGAGATTTCATTTCTGAACCAGGTATGAACCAATATTTGATTTGGCTTTGTATCTATTGCTTCATTTAAGATGGGTATTCCTGATGTGTCAGTCTCATAAGTAGAATGTTCGGTCGAGCCTAGAGAGGCTGTCAGTGTATCACTGCTCGGTGATGGTATTGAGTAGGGAGATTTCGGTTCCCGTGACGATGGTATCGAAATTATACTGTCGGTTCCCGACGATATAGTTATAGTACTTTCGTCCTCAATATTACGTGCAGCTAGGTCTTCTTTCAACAGCCGTATGTTTTTCATGACCTCGTCTATATCTTCTTGCGACTGGTCTTTTCCTACGTTCACTATCATAGATTCGTCTTCGCTTAATGCATTTACCTTTATTCTAGATAAAGCGTCAGCGACAACGTTTTGTTTTCCGTTCTTGTATACGATGTCATAGTCGAACTCTGCTAGTCTGAGTTTCCAGCGTGTTAACTTGCTGTTCGGTTCTTTCATACTGTTCAGCCAAGCTAAGGGGCGATGGTCGGTATATATGGTGAACCGTCTACCGTAGAGATAGGGTCTGAAGTGTTTCACAGCCCAGACTATGGCTAGTAGTTCTTTTTCCACAGTACTATATCTTGTTTCGGCATCGTTCAGCGTTCGGCTGGCGTATGCGATTGGTTTGTCGTTTCCTTAAGTGCCTTGTGATAGTACGGCTCCTATTGCAAAGTCCGAGGCGTCCGTGGTGAGTATAAACGGTTTTTCAAAGTCCGGGAATTGTAGGATCGGGGTATTTACTAGTAGTTCTTTGCACCTCTCGAAAGCTGCTATGTACTCGTCGGTTAATTCAATTTTTTGTCGTTTCTTCAAGCAACTGGTGAGCGGACGCGTGATTTTTGCAAAGTCCTTGATGAATTTTCTGTAGTATCCGACCAGACCGAGAAAGCTCTTGATCTCGGTTGCTGTCCTTGGAATGGGGAAGTTCAGCACTGTGTGGATCTTGTCATCGTTTGGTTTTAGGCCATCTTTGGTTATCATGTGGCCTAAGTACAAAACTTCTTTTCTGAAGAATTCGCACTTATCCAGGGTCACTTTTAGATTGGTGGCCCTGAGGCGGTCAAACACCTTTCGCAGCTTGTCTATATGTTCCTGTAGGCTGGACGAATAGATTATTATATCATCAAGATAAACAAGACAATGAATGCCCTGTAAGCCTCTCAATACATTATCCATCGTCCTCTGGAACGTGGCAGGAGCAGTCTTCAATCCAAATGGCATTCGGGTAAACTCGTAATGTCCTGATTGGGTTGAAAATGCTGTCTTTTGCCGGTCTTCTTCTCTCACCTCTAGCTGGTGATACCCGCTGGCGAGGTCGATTGTGCTGAAGTAAGTAGCCTTACCCAGCTTGTCGAATAGTTCCGTGATGTTCGGAAGTGGGTATTTATCATCAGTGGTTATCTCATTTAGCCTTCGGTAGTCAATGACCATTCTGTATTTTACTTCGCCTGAGGCGTCGGCCTTCTTTGGCACCAGGTGGACCGGTGCGCTCCAGGGGGAATGTGATTCCCTAATGACATCGTTCTTTATCAGCTTTTCGACTTGTTTCTGTATCTCCGCATTATAGACCGGTGGTTGTCGGTACGGTCTAATGTAGATAGGGTCCTCATTTTTGGTTCTTATTTCGTGCTTCACTCCACTTGAAAAGGAGAGCGGGATTTCTTCGCAGTGGAATATATCTCTATATCCATAGCACAACTCTTCTACACTCTTCCTTTCTTCTCCGTTCATATGTTCTAGTCTCAACTTCTGCAAGTTCTTCTTCAGCAGCTTGTCGATGTCGTGCTTGCCGTTCATCGTGTTGACTGGAACTTCTTCTTTCTCATAGGGGACTGCTTCTATTGGCTCTTCGAATGTTACGGTTACTTGTTGATCCGAAGCATTCTGGATCACTGTGTGAGCGTAAGAGTTGTAGCAGGTTACTAATGCGCTTGGCATTCTTACATCTGGACCAAAATCGATGTAGTCCAGTACTGCTTCTCCATCTTGCATGTTGGTGGGTACTGCTACTCGTGTCTCCGTCCTTGGCTCCAAAGTTATTTCATGTGGAGGGCTGTACATAATGGGTATTTCTGTATGCGGCGTAATGAGGACTTGGTTGCCCATATCAACTTTTGCCCTTAATTGTTTTAATAGGTCTGAACCTATAAGGCCGTCATATCTTCTGTCGACGTCATAGACGTAGAACTTGTGTTGGCCGCCACACCTGAATATATCAAGCATGGGTATCAGAATCGTCTCGTTGTGCTGGCTACGGGCGTGCGTGCTTACGACCTCAAACGGTTCATAGCATAGATAGTTCGTGAAGAACCTTTCGACCAGTGCGGTACTGACAAATGATATCATACTGCCAGTGTCTATCATAAAGTAGCTGTCTATCTCCGGTATATATATGTGCGGTAATTTATATAGCGCGTTACAATTTATTTGTACTATTTCTCTGGTGGCGTCGAGGCCTGTGTCGTAAAATTTTGGTCAGATTCGATGTAATTACACAATACATTGTCCTCTTCTTGGGAAGCGTTGTATTCGTAGTCGTAATATTGGTAGTCGTCAGTAGATTCGATGTTCTCTTCTGGGTAGTAGTAGTCTGCGTCATACGTCTCGGGTACTTCTAGCGCGTTCTGTCGTAGCGGGCGCGCTGTGCGCATTGATACGTCCGTGTTCTCAAACGGTTCTCTTCTTGTGAACGGGGATGGCCTTGACTGTTGTGGGATACCGAATTTAAATTGTTGCTGCGGCTGCTGGGGCTGCGGTGGCATTAATTGGGGCCTAAAGCCTTGCTGTGGTATTCCGAATTTAAAGTTTTGTCCTTGGGGCATTCCATATTTGAAATTTGGTTGCGGCGAGTTAAATCGAAATCCGGTGGGCTGCTGGACTGGTAAATTCGGTCTAAAACCTTGCTGCATGGGCGAAAAACTTGGTCTAAAGCCTTGTTGGGTTGGAGCGCCAAACCTATGTGGCTGGCTGGGCATGGTGTATGGTCTGTAACCTTGACCATGGGGTATGCCAAATTTAAAGTTCGTATTTGGTGTATTTATTTGGGGCAACGCGGGGCGCGGCTGTGATGGGGCGCTGGAGCGCGTCTGTTTTCTTAAGTTATATTGGTTCAAGAAGTTGACTTCTTCTGTAACGATCGCTAGGGCTAATTCAAGGTTGGTACAGCCTTTCAGACGGACTATACGTATGAGGTCCTCTGGTAAATTATATAAGAAGACATTTAGACACAAATTGTTATAGACAATCATTTTGGCCGCTTTGACTCCCTCGTCTGGTATTAAGTTAACCTTGGCAAATAAGGTTGATCGCGTGTGTTGGATACGGTGACAGAAGTCAATGTAAGATTCGTTTTGTTTGATTTTTAATTGCTCTAACTCAATCGCTATACACTCCTCCGACCTAGGATCGCCGAAATGCTGTATAAGAATTTCTTTAAGGCTTTCGAATGTGACTATATCCTCTCGCTCGCTCAACAAGTTTGCGGCTCTTCCGCCGAGCCGGCTGGTAACAGCATGGAACACATATTGTTGCTGTGCAGGCGGACATGCAGGGGACGCGTAAGACTTTACTATGTATGTCGCCTTTTTAAGGAACAGATTCAATAGCCCCTCATCTCCGTCGAATTTTGGTATTAAACAAAGGAGGTCCTTTGGGATCATTCGAATTTGTTCCATTTTACTTACTTACTTAATTACTTAAATATCAAGTTACCTAAATTAAATTGCTAGTTACACTTACTTAAACAAGATATTTAATAGACACAATTTTAGTTGTCCGCTACGAATTAAACTACTTAATAGACACGATTTAGTTGTCCGCTAAGGAAATCAAATAACTTAATTTACGCAACTATGCCGACAACCGGAATAGATAAAATGGTGAGGAAAATGTGAAAAGGTCTACTCACATTACCGCCATTCCCATCCTCCAGTCTAGGTCGACTCCGGGCTTGATCTTCTTTAACAAAATTTTTTTTTTGGTGGTCGTCTCGTGCTCGGCGCTGGCGGCGCTGCGTTGGCTGGAACCTCCGGTTTTCCGCGAATCTGAGGATTTTTACGGAATGGCACAGCCTATAACGCGCACGAGATCCTACCGGCTGCGCCAGTTAAATTTAATGAAGCTCGATTTATGTTTTTAAAAACTAATTTATTTAAAATACAAATTAAAATGAATTATAATTAACGTGCGCGATGCACTGTCGTTAAAATTAGAGTGAGTAAAACTACTTAGCCTACTGCCTCGATCGGCGCTCTTATCTTAAGGAATGCGTCCACGACGCCGGGCGGCCAACGCTAAGTCAGCGGTCCTATGTTTATACGCGATGTATAACCACAGGGTCCGATGGCATAACGACGTTGATATTATTTTTAACTTAGCTCTAATTTAAAAACAAGTCTTAAAATTATTTTCGGATTATAAGAGGCTCTATTATTGTTTTTTAATTCAAAAATATTTGATATTTTATTCGGCTTGAGCTTGAGCTTACGGTTGCGAATAAGCGGTCAACGCTTACTCACCTGATGCAACCGTTTGCGGTCTACGGTATGTCGCGCAATTGCCTACAAGGAACCTATTCCGTTGCGATTTGAAGACATCCAAATTACTTATATCCATGCAGAAAGACCTGTTTTGAAAGTGGATTATTGCCATTTGATAAGAAATTGGCAATAAGAAGAGAAGAGAGGGGAATAAGATCATGCAGATCAGATGCTCACTCGTACGTAAATATAATAATAACGTATAACATGTATAATTTTCCAGCACTTATTCATTATGTGGTAGAGAGAAGACATTACCTTGTGAGTTTTTGAAAGTAAAACAACAAATGGCATTTAGTAGGCTGAGAAGCAATGTTAGCAATAGGTGGGCGGGTAGAGGGTACCGGGAAGCGGGGAACGGGGAGCGGGAGTAGCGCGGTATGTGGGTCAGAAAGATAATCTCGCAGCATTTTGGGGCCAACCCCTGTCTTATAAATCAGTATAGGTTAAGCAACAACTTAATAAGGAAACCAAGGAAGTGGCCACTTGATACATGACGTTGCCTGTTGTCCTTGGGACTTGGGATTGTTCTAATGGAGCGTTAAACACCTGATGTAAGTAAATGAAGGTTACGTTTATTACGTATTCGTTTTGTGCTTAAACAGCCTGAGTACGCGAACCGCTCTTTCGGACCATTCATCAATACGAGTATCGGTACAATGATCGTCGAGTAAACATCTCACTAAGCGGCGGTTAGCCCTTACTCGTGAGCCAAGTCAAGGCACTTGCTAAGCTTGTCCTTCGCGGTGTAACGGTGCGTTACAATCTTCATTTGTCTACAAGCGCGAGCTATAATGCGCAAGCGCATCGGTGAATCAGGGGCATGAGGTGCGGGGCTTAACTGACGTGCCAAACTGCCCGATAGAAAAGGAACGGCAAGCGACTTCTAACTGCACGCGACGTTCGACCTTTTATTTACGCTATCAATAAATTATTTTACTACTACAGTTCTTAAGTGCATAAATACCTAATAATAAGTGTTAACCCCGAAGCGGGTGAGTGTTACAATTATTGATTTTCATGTTTGGCTTGTAATCATGTCGTGAGTACTTTCGAATTGTTCATTATTCACAGTAACGGATATTTTATATCATCACATCTTTGATACTAATTGTTTTCGTTCTATTAAAAAATCATCTGCTTTAGTTGGGGAATTAAGGAGGTTGCATGCTAAATGAATATTAAGGGATAATAATAAATAATAGCGATTTAAATTCTCTTGAAAATTGTATTTATCTACCCACAATACTAAACATTATTGCAATGTACCTAGATATTTTGGCTAATTGTCTTTTATTTACCCGACTGCGAAAGAAGGAGGGTTATTTGTATAATGTTATTTATTGAGCAGCACAAGCTATTAAGTAAGTATCAATGTTAAAAGAAAAACAAAATACCCGACTGCAGAAAAGAGGTTTTTGCAGCCTAACTTACGATTTCTTTACGCTTAATACGCTGTTGAGTGTACGTTTTTTGTGAGAAAGTATGCATACAATCGCTGTAAAAGATTATTGCGCATTCTATAGAAAAAAAATTAGTAAAATTACTTGTTTATTACGAAAAAGTTCGTTGGAAGTTACAAAAAACACGTGTTTCTTTACCCGACTGCGAAAGAAGGAGGGTTATGTTTTTCGAGTGTATGTATGTATGTATATTTCATTGGCACGCCCTAGAGCCTAAACGGCTTGTCGTATTTTTATGTGAGTGGTGTCAATAGATACGTCTTAGTCGTGAGAGTGACACTGGGTACATCAAAGTAAAAAAAACAAAATAAAGGATTTTTGGCGGCAAAAAGTAATCTCAAAAAAAAAAAGTTTTCAAAATACATTGAGTGTGGTATCTAAATAAAGAATTTTTAACGATGATTACGAATATATATATATAACTTATATGTTTTATTGGAGTTTGGAATAGGAAATGCTAATAAATCACATCACATTTCATAATTAATAATATAAATGCGAAGTTTGTGTTAGTTTGTTACTTCTTCACGGTAAAACGGCTTGACGGGTTTGGCTGAAATTTGGCACACAGGTAGCTTATAACCTGGATTAACCCATAAGATACTTTTTATCCCGGTATTCTTGCGAGAACGGGTAAAACAGGATTAAACCTATTTCGCAAATTAAAAAAAATGCATTTTGTCGTAATCTCCAACGAACTTTTTCGTAATATACAAGTGGTTTTACTAGAATTATTCTTAAGAATGCGCATTTATAAACTTTTACAACGATTTTACGCATACTTTTTCACAAAAAAACGTACACTTAACAGCATATTAAGCGTAATGAAATCATAAGTTAGACTGCAAAAATTACTTTTCTGCAGTCGGGTATTTTGTTTTTCTTTTAACATATATACTTGTTTTTACATCTATATTAAATGTTGTTAACCTTCTAACTGTCGTTTCCTTACCTATATACCGAAGTAGCTTGGGTTATAGTATAGGTAGGCAGCTAGGTCTTACATGGTCTTCACGAGATTCTCATCATATGGGATGGTGACGTTGATGAGTACTGCCCAGTGCTGGGATCGATTTACGATCACAATATCAGACTTATTGGCACCAGTCAGTCCTGTCCATGATAATAGAACGGTCCCAGTAAATTAGAGCAAAGCATATCCTATACTGAGAACAGTGAGTGTTAAATATGTACTAATTGTACAAAGTTTCGGACTCGACTCGGATGAGCCCGTCTCGGAGGACAAGCTGCTAGAGTATGATTTTAGGTACTTAGTTGTACTTGTGCAAATACTTGCCGAGATCAAGATGCGAACAACCGGATTTTATAGAAAAAGAGACAACAAAAACAAATATTAACCCCCATATCCTGTATGATATATTCCCGATACTTGTTCATCTTGATTACTTCGTCAATAAATATTACAATTTCCTTTTTTTTTAAACAAAAATTTATGTTTGTACTTTCAATAAATACTTTACAAATGAATATATTCATAAATGGGATAATTATCAATTGGCTTTTACATAGATCTTGCCAAGAATTATAAATACTTATATATTCTACGTAGTAATATTAAAATCTCCTGGATATAGTAATATCTTTTAAAATAACACATTCAAAAAGAGACATAAAGTATTCAACGAGTCACTCAAAAATAACAATACAATCCTCGTGCCACAATCAAGTAAATCAGATCTCTTAAATGTTAGTTGAACCTCCAGAACATTTACCGGTGCGAGCGCGGTCTCCTGTCATCCCGTGTTACTGCGACCCTAGACCCCGGCTCGCGGGCCCGAGCTCGGGGTTGGCCCGAGACGCCAACTAGCCTCGTAAAGAGTGCCGATTCATAGTACAAATGTGTCGGTAGATAATTTTGATGTAGGTCTATGCTCCGCGCCGCGCCTACTCGCGCCCATGTATAAGTGATGAGCTGTAGATAATGTTTAGTTAACTCGAAAGCCGTAGCCGAGCGCTACGAGCGTACGAGAGACTGCTACGAGTTATGAGCGCTACGAGCTCTCATGCTACGACCTGTTTAGCTACATACTCCAGACCATTCGGTATACATTTCGCCTTCCGAAATATGCTTCAACATTTTATTTGTAAAGCAAACAAACATCCATAGCTGCGAGGATTCGATTTCCGTATCGAAACAGTATTTCATACATTTGCATGTTATTTGTTCGGATACAGGAGAGACTCTCATAACGATATACCAGTCATTCTATTTGAACCTTTGCTTTTCTGTGTCAATATGATTGCTGGTCTTCGAGAAATATTTGTTGTGAGAGCTTCCTGCATGCATTTTATTAACTTTACATATTTATCTTTGTACAATAAACATTACATGTTGATCTTAAGCAAGCGCAGTAATTGAAAGGACTATTAGGACATCGCACATTTTGCACAAGCGGTCCGCCACTTACTGTCATTTCTATAAGTACATAGAAGAGTTTCGGTGATCGCATCGTGCGGCCCTCTCTCTCACTTACTCTGATCTCTTTATACATAGGTTTAGACTATCAGGTATATGGGTTTGAAATATCAAATAAATTTTGAAGTTTTTTCTACAAATAAAGATTTAAAATTATATAGACGTTATACATTTGTTCAACATCCGACGGAACTTCAACCCGCAATATCTCAATCTGTACCTGGGAGTTTGTGTCAATTCGGTCACGGTGGGATATGGAAAATCTCTAATCTGGTCTTACCTAAACCGAACCAAAGACATGCTTCAAGCGTGTGTCATAGGTGGCGCCACAAACGGTCCGATTTAATCAGAGTCGTTCAGAGATTTTCCACACCTCTATTTGGTCAAGTAGTAGAGACTCTCAGGTACGATTCGGAATATTGGGATGTTGTAGGTTCAAAAATGAAATGATGAAAAATATTAGTCAATAGTCAATAGTTTATTGCATTCATTATAGGTTACATGGAGATGTTAGAGTACATGTTTGTTTTTAGTAATACAATGACCCTGGTAGGGTGTAGCAACTGGTACGGAGCGGAACTCGATAATTTTTTTATCATTAATGCATTTTTTTTGTAAAAATGCATTCGTATCATTTCCACTTTAAACTGTGTAGATATAATATATCCTTATAAGGATGCGGTTTTGGCAAAATCGTTAGAGTAACATGTTGTTCTGTTTTATTTTCCAAAAAAAAAAAAATGGTATAAACATTGTGGTGTTTTATTCATTAAGTACATGAGTGTAGGAAAGTGAAATAAATCGGTGAAATATATCTTTTCGCGACGAAATCTACTGCAAAACTATTTACTATCTGTAAAATAACAAAATCTTGAAAATATCAACAATGGTTTCCTTCGATTTCTTCTAAATTTTCAAACTTATTATTTGCAAATTGTTGACAATCTCCTGCAGACAGATGTTTGTCTATAGATTAGAGAGTAACCGCGAGCGCGGCCGTAGGACGCAACTAGTATGACTGTGACCCGACACTCGCTCCGTATCCCGGCATTACTTATTCCGTTGTGACCCACTTCCCGCTTAGAATGCAGAATGAATCTATTGAAAATTAAAATACCTACTTTGAATGTCTTTTCATAAATAAAGCCGCATTTACATAGAGTGAGTCTTTGAGCGTGAAAGAAGCGCGAGCAGGCGCGGAGTAAGGTGGTAATCTCTTGAGCTCCATTTTCTTATTTCAAGTTGCGCTTAGGGCGAACATATCGCGATTCAACTCCGAGCTCACGTACTGAAGACGGCGTGCACGACGCGCGCGATCCCGCCCACGACGCGCGCCGCGCAGCGCTTTTCCGAACGGAGAAGGGGCGCCAAAACGGCTGTGTATTGGAAGCTGCATATTCGAAGTACAATAATAAATAAAGCTATGTTGTAGAAGAAGAACTCCTTTACAGTGTCCGATTATAGAAGTATCATATTATTATTACTACTCAGCCTTCAAACAAAATAAATTAAACCTAAAACATTTAAATATTTTTGATTTAATTGTAAAATATGATGCGTTTGTGTAAGAAAGTGCTGTATTACCATAGTACTCTGTACTAAACCGCCAGAAAACCACTCAGCGTTATGAAAATCTATTTAATTATTTAATAAATAAAATAACTACTAGGACAAGACTATTATAATTACTCGAAAGAGCTAATTTAGTCAAAGGTCATTTTTTTTTTACTACAAAGAAAAAATCACAAAATTAAGAACTCATACCAAGTTTTGTAAAGATTGTTTGAAAATACGACCTAAATACCAACAAACATCCGGACAAATGAAAGAAAAATTTGCCAGTTGGTGCAGAAACCATTGTTCGCTTCGCACACTTGGTCAATTCCAACAACGAGAATGGAAGAAACCATGCAACTACCAAGACACGGTTACCGACTTTTTTTATCCGACTTTTTTCGGATCAATCTACTTTTTACCCGACTGCGAAAGAAGGAGGGTTATGTTTTTCAAGTGTATGTATGTATGTATGTATGTATATTTCTTTGGCACGCCCTAGTGCCTAAACGGCTTGTCGTATTTTGATGTGAGTGGTGTCAATAAATTCGTCTTAGTCGTGCGAGTGACACTGGGTACATCAAAATTAACAAAAAAAACAAAATTAAGGATTTTTGGCGGCAAAAAGTAATCTCAAAAAAAAAATGTTTTCAAAATACATCGAGTGTGGTATCAAAATAAAGAATTTTTAACGGTGATTACGAATATATACTTAGGTATATAACTTATATATACTTAGGTATATAACTTATATATACTTAGGTATATAACTTATATGTTTTATTGGAGTTTGGAGTAGGAAATGCTAATAAATCACATCACACTTCACACTTGTAAAATAAATGCGAAGTTTGTGTCAGTTTGTTACTTCTTCACGGTAAAACGGCTTGACGGGTTTGGCTGAAATTTGGCACACAGGTAGTTTATAATCTGGATTAACACATAAGATACTTTTTATCCCGGAATTCCCGCGGTAAAACAGGATTAAACCTATTTCCTACCTCAAAAAAATCACCGACAACTGTTCCACTATAATTGTGTTTTAAGGTAAGGAGAGGGGAGAAGGGAGGGAGAGGTAGGGAGGGGGGGGGGGGGTGTTTCGAGTGTATGTATGTATATGGGTATGTATGTATATCTGTATGTTTCTATATGATCGCCTAAAGCCTAAAGGGCTTGACCGATTTTGATGTGAGAGGTGTCGTTAGATTCGTTTTCACTTGCTGAGTGTCATAGGCTATATTTTTTTGTAATAAAAATCATACACCTCTCTCAAATATAAACAAACGCGTGCTTTTTGTAACTTCCAACGAACTTTTTCGTAATAAACAAGTGATTTTACTAGATTTTTTCTAAATAATTCGCAATAATCTTTTATAGCGATTGTACGCATACTTTCTCACAAAAACGTACTCTCAACAGCGTATTAGGCGTAAAGAAATCGTAAGATAGGCTGTAAAAACCTCTTTTCTGCAGTCGGGTATTTTGTTTTTCTTTTAACATTGATACTTGTTACCAACCTGTTCAGATAAAACTACTCTTGCCTGTTTTCTATTTTCCAGTAAGAAGTATGTCATTTTGACTGGTTAAGAATTTTAACTGCAACATGATACAAATACTACTAGAACACAAGCGAAGACCGCGCGTAATTGTTGCTTGAAACAACTAGGTACACCACATTATCATGGTTAATTCATAAATTTACAGATCAAGTCACCATTTCCAATTAGTAGTCAACTTGTACTATTAGTAGTAGAAATAGCGAACTAAATACAATGTTACCAATTATCGCTTCGATTCAGATTCAGATTCAGATTCAGATATTTTATTGCTATTCCACAGTATTAAAATGTTGGTAAATTAAATAAATGTATCTTATGGACCCTGTCGGGCGCAGCAACATATAGGAGAGAGGAGGACTACCTGTTTATAATATCTGTTATTAATTGATTTTAGTATAAATTTTTATTTTTATGTCATGAATTTCTCGTGTTTCCAATAAATGATTTGATAATTAAAGAAAATAATAATAATAATAATGTATAATTATTTTAAAATGTCGGTTATGTTTATAAAAAAAAATAAGATTTAAAATATTTATGTCAATTCTATAACAAATAAATAATTATATCAAATAAATAATTATATATATATATATATATATAAATGTCAAGATGTAATAAAAATGTCAACATAATAATTTAATCAATTTGAAAATAAATTGGGATTAACATTTTTATCAATTAAATATTCGTCTACCGTATAATAAGCCTTACAAGTCAGGAATTCCTTTAATTTACGTATAAATGTAATGTAATTTTTTATATACTTGAGATCTTCCGGCAACGCATTATAAACATGAATGGCCATAACGAGTGTGTTGGTTGAGTGCAGCTTGAGTCGATACTGAGGAACTACTAACCGGGCCGGCGGCGCCCGCGCGGTGCGGTTGCGATAAACATGATTCGCTCTCAAATGTATTAGGATTATTTCTTACAAATTTACATATTTCTAAGATATACACATGGCATAGTCAAAATTTTATATTCTATGAAATATGGTTTACAGCTGTCCATTTGGTCAATATTAGCTAATATTCGGATACATTTCTTTTGAACTATAAATAAGTCATTTGCCGTGGAACAATTCCCCCATAATATTATTGAATATGCCAGTCTAGAATGTATATTTGCGTAATAAGTTATTAGAGCAGTTTTTAAATCAGTCGTCTTTTTTACTTCGCGAAGTGCATACGTGAGCGATAGAAGTTTTGATTTGGTTTTCATAACATGTGATTGCCAATTTACATTAGTGTCAATTACGATACCTAATAATGAAAATTCGTTTACTACTTCTAATTTAGTACCGTGAAATGTGAAATTCAAACTAAGTGGGGGTTTTTGATAAGGATGGAAAGTGATAATTCTAGTTTTAGATACATTGAGTTCAAGGTTGTGTTGATGCAGCCAATGTGTTGTCTTTTCTAGTAACGCGGTGAGTTTAGAATTTATATCTAAATGTTTTTTCGTGGAAGTCAGTAACGAGATATCATCCGCGAAACATACGCAAGGCTCGTCCATTATTTTAGGGAATTCATTAATATAAATCAAAAACAGAATACAGCCTAAGACGCTTCCTTGTGGAATTGACGCATTCATAGTAATAGTATCCGAACGGATTTTTTGAATAATCTTATTTTTAAAATTGTAATGGGATACTTCTACGAGTTGTTGTCGGTTTTTCAGATATGATTTAAACCAATCATGAGCGACGCCGCGGATACCTACACGGTATAATTTGTCTAGCAAAATTCCAAATTGTACTTTATCGTACGCCTTGGTCATATCAAGTAATAAGCCTACCGCATATTTTTTCGCGTCGATGATATTGAGAACTTCTTGAATATATTTATAGACAGCTAGGGTCGTTGACCTTTTTCTACGGAATCCGTTTTGGTTTTCGGCGAAAATATTATATTTTTCACAGAATGAATAGATACGGTCGCTCATCGCCTTTTCAAATATTTTTGAGGCTGATGGCAACAATGCTATTGGTCGATAGTTATTCGCGTCTGTTTTTGAATTCTTTTTATGTATTGGTTTAATTATGGCTTTTTTTAGTTGATCTGGAAAAACCCCTTCGTTAAAAGATTGATTGAGTAAGAGATAGAATGGCAGAGTTAGCTCTTCGGCACACTGTTTCAGCAAGCTGGGAGGGAGTTCATCAATACCATGACTATTTTTTGATTTAAGGTTTTTTAATAGCTTGTATGTTTCGCGCGCAGTTACTGGTGTTAAAAACATAGTGTTTATAGTCGGCTGTGAAACTGGGGAATTGCCTCGCGGGGCGGGTGGGGAGGTAGGTTTATCCGAGTTAGTTTCGCCTATCGAGGAGAAATAATTATTAAATGTGTTTGCTATTTGTTTCGGATCTGTAATTACTGTATTTTTATCTTGTAATTTAATATTAAGCTTTTCTTTTTTCGGATTTTTATTCGTTCTCTCGTTTATAATCCTCCACATCGTTCTTGACTTATTTGTTGATTTTTTTAATTCTTTAATGTAATGTAATTTTTTGGCCGTATTTATTGCTTTTTTTAAAACTTTTTCATATGATTTGTAGTATTTTGTTAGTATTGGTATTTTTGATCTAATTGTATGTATTCTGAGTAGTCTTTTATTCTTACATGACTTTTTTAAACCGACGGTTAACCAGTGGTTTTTAGTTGTAGGTTTTAATTTTATTCTATGTTTAGGAATGCAGAGGTCTAATATTTCTGTTAGTTTATCTGAAAAAATTTGATAGTTTTGATTTATATTTTTATTACTAGTATCTATTAACTCACACCATTTAATCTCACTAAGTTTAATTTTGAAATTACTTGTATTATTTTTATTGAATAACCGTTTATGTACATACCAGTATGAATGTTTTGTTTGTTTCGGAAAAGAAATACTTATACTTGTGGCCAAATGGTCTGAAAATCCTAAATCTTCCACGGTTGCACATAAGTTCATATCCGAAAAATTTGTGAAAATTAAATCTATGCAACTTAGATTATATATTGTCTAGATGCCTAGTAAGCGCTCAGTAAAAACTTCCACTAAAAAGGCACTGATATTGACATCTCCGATCGACCCCCCTCCCGGCCCCCGCCAAATGCCAATCAGTCATTCAGGAGCGCTCGCCGCGTGATGACATTACGAATATAAATGTTTTAGTAAAAAAATATCAGTTTGTGCTGTAAAATCCTGTAAAACACATCCAGGAAAAAAAGAAAAGTGTGTAAACATCACATTTCTTAAGTAAATATTCAATTTTCTGATGTATTTCTTATCAAAATGACAAACCGAAATTTAAAATGAATTAAAATATATTGAAATATAGCGCCATAATGCTTGGTGTTGCCAAGGGTATAGAATATATTTACCAATGATAAGCTTTGTTTTTGGCCAAAAATGGAAAAGTGACGAAAGAGTTTTATTAGGTACCTATTGACTCCTAGTCTTAAGCACTTTCTGTTTCATATGATGACGAGGATCTGACGAAGGTATCAGATGATTGCCACTGGAACACCCTGATGGAAAGGACTAAGATAGTCCAGTTTGGGCTCGTTTGCTTTGGTGTCTTAAGCACTTTCTGCTTCATATGGTGACGAGGGTCTGACGAAGGTATCAGATGATTGCCACTGGAACACCCTGGTGGAAAGGACTAAGACAGTCCAGTTTGGGCTCGTTTGCTTTGGTTTCTTAAACACTTTCTGCTTAATATGATGACGAGGGTCTGACGAAGGTATCAGATGATTGCCAATGGAACACCCTGATGGAAAGGACTAACACAGTCCAGTTTGGGCTTGTTTGCTTTGGTGTCTTAAGCACTTTCTGCTTCATATGATGACGAGGGTCTGACGAAGGTATCAGATGATTGCCACTGGAACACCCTGGTGGAAAGGACTAAGACAGTCCAGTTTGGGCTCGTTTACTTTGGTTTCTTAAGCACTTTCTGCTTCATATGATGACGAGGGTCTGACGAAGGTATCAGATGATTGCCAATGGAACACCCTGATGGAAAGGACTAACACAGTCCAGTTTGGGCTTGTTTGCTTTGGTGTCTTAAGCACTTTCTGCTTCATATGATGACGAGGGTCTGACGAAGGTATCAGATGATTGCCAATGGAACACCCTGATGGAAAGGACTAACACAGTCCAGTTTGGGCTTGTTTGCTTTGGTGTCTTAAGCACTTTCTGCTTCATATGATGACGAGGGTCTGACGAAGGTATCAGATGATTGCCACTAGAACACCCTGATGGAAAGGACTAACACAGTCCAGTTTGGGCTCGTTTGCTTTGGTATCTTAAGCACTTTCTGCTTTATATAATGACGAGAGTCTGATGAAGGTATCAGATGATTGCTACTGGAATACCCTGGTGGAAAGGACTAAGACAGTCCAGTTTGGGCTGGTTTGTTATGGTGTCTTGAGCACTTTCTGCTACATATGATGACGAGAGTCTGACAAATGTATCAGGTGATTGGCACTGGAACACCCTGGTGGAAATTACTAAGACAGTCCCGTTTGGGCTCGTTTGCTTTGGTATCTTGAGCACTTTTTACTGCATAAAAGTAAGTAAGTAATTACGCTTCAAAAAATGTAATTACAGTGTGCTGGTTTTCAGAACAAGGTTTACGGTGCCATTTAAAAGAAAAACAAATAATATCAGAAACATACCACAAATTTCTTATGTTTAAAATAATGACGAACCTGATTGGAAAACTATTAAATTTTGATGTAACTGAACATGCCACCATCACGAAAATAATATTGTCAAGGTGACGGTAGAGGGGCACTTAAAATAAATAAAAATATTAAAATAAAAACAACTGCGTCAATATCTGCCATCTTTATTAAATTCATTGCAGAACTAAAAAGATAGAAACAATATTTTAATTTGAATATTTTATTTTCAGCGTTCCGACAGCGTTGCCAACGCTGTCGGACGCATAACGCAGGCATAACACGCTCACTTCTCATAATTTGGTTGGTGATATAGGTAGAGCAACTCGGAGTGAGCAGATGCCTCCGACTGCGTTTGTGAACACTGTAAACTAAGATTATTCAAAACCAAAAATGGAAAAAAATGGGACGCCACGTGCGTTAACACTTTCGCCGCCTGTCACTTGAGTCGCTCGGTCCACGCATCGGGGGCGGCTGTTGAGGATGCTGCGAATAAAAAACGCCAGAAGTATGCGGCTTTGGAGGTGAGGTATGATTTTGTACCCATTGCTGTCGAGACCATGGGTAGCTGGGGCACTGAAGCCAAAAGTTTGATTCACGAGTTAGGGCGCCGGATATGGGAAAGTGTAGTGACCCCCGCTCCGGCTCCTACCTGGTGCAAAGGTTCAGATTCAGATTCAGATTTCATTTATTTGCTAAAACATATGTATAAAATAAGGTAAGGTAGGTCGTCCATCGCTATTCAACGCGGTAACGCAGCTAGAGTCATGGGTACTTTTGCGCCTGGTAAAGTTCGGGGCGGGCTTTTTGGCTGAGCTTAACTGAGCTTACAGGTTTTTTTAATATATTATTAATGAAATGACGTTGTTGATGACTTGTAAACCAAAATAAAATATTCAATTTGAAATCTTGTTTCTATCTTTTTAGTTCTGCAATGAATTTAATAAAGATGGCAGATATTGACGCAGTTGTTTTTATTTTAATATTTTTATTTATTTTAAGTGCCCCTCTACCGTCATAAGAAATTTGTGGTATGTTTCTGATATTATTTGTTTTTCTTTTAAATGGCACCGTAAACCTTGTTCTGAAAACCAGCACACTGTAATTACATTTTTTGAAGCGTAATTACTTACTTACTTTTATGCAGTAAAAAGTGCTCAAGATACCAAAGCAAACGAGCCCAAACTGGACTGTCTTAGTCCTTTCCACCAGGGTGTTCCAGTGGCAATCATCTGATACCTTCGTCAGACCCTCGTCATCATATGAAGCAGAAAGTGCTTAAGACACCAAAGCAAACGAACCCAAACTGGACTGTCTTAGTCCTTTCCACCAGGGTGTTCCAGTGGCAATCACCTGATACCTTCGTCAGACTCTCGTCATCATATGAAGCAGAAAGTGCTTAAGACACCAAAGCAAACGAGCCCAAATTGGACTGTGTTTGTCCTTTCCATCAAGGTGTTCCAGTAGCAATCATCTGATACCTTCGTCAGACTCTCGTCATCATATGAAGCAGAAAGTGCTTAAGACACCAAAGCAAACAAGCCCAAACTGGACTGTGTTAGTCCTTTCCATCAGGGTGTTCCATTGGCAATCATCTGATACCTTCGTCAGACCCTCGTCATCATATGAAGCAGAAAGTGCTTAAGAAACCAAAGCAAACGAGCCCAAACTAGACTGTCTTAGTCCTTTCCACCAGGGTGTTCCAGTGGAAATCATCTGATACCTTCGTCAGACCCTCGTCATCATTTGAAGCAGAAAGTGCTTAAGACACCAAAGCAAACGAGCCCAAACTGGACTGTCTTAGTCCTTTCCACCAGGGTGTTCCAATGGCAATCATCTGATACCTTCGTCAGACTCTCGTCATCATATGAAGCAGAAAGTGCTTAAGACGCCAAAGCAAACGAGCCCAAATTGGACTGTGTTAGTCCTTTCCATCAGGGTGTTCCAGTGGCAATCATCTGATACCTTCGTCAGACTCTCGTCATCATATGAAGCAGAAAGTGCTTAAGACACCAAAGCAAACAAGCCCAAACTGGACTGTGTTAGTCCTTTCCATCAGGGTGTTCCATTGGCAATCATCTGATACCTTTGTCAGACCCTCGTCATCATATGAAGCAGAAAATTCTTAAGAAACCAAAGCAAACGAGCCCAAACTGGACTGTCTTAGTCCTTTCCACCAGGTTGTTCCAGTGGCAATCATCTGATACCTTCGTCAGACTCTCGTCATCATATGAAGCAGAAAGTGCTTAAGATACCAAAACAAACGAGCCCAAACTGGACTTTCTTAGTCCTTTCCATCAGGGTGTTCCAGTGGCAATCATCTGATACCTTCGTCAGATATCATCTGAAACAGAAAGTGCTTAAGACACCAAAGCAAACGAGCCTAATCTGGACTTTCATGCTTTAAGCAGTAATGTTAGGTTTAAATTTCCGGTTTAATAATATCGACTCCAAATATTTTTTTAAGTCTCTATGTTTTGGGGAAATATCTATGCACTGGTATCACAAGCATCGTGCACACAAATGTAAATGGTGTAAGCAATACACCCTCGATAGGCGGCTCACTCACACACGTAAAACGTTTTTGCTTCAAATTGAACGATGCGCCTAGTATTTGAACACGGAATCTAGAGGTATATAATCTAAGCTATGCAAGTTGATGACGTATTTGTTGTACGGGTTGGTTTTTTTATGCGTTGTGTAAATTTATGATCAGACATAACTTCCAGTAGTTCGTTAGTTTTTAGAACAGTTTTTTAATATGTTTGTATTAAAATCACCGCCAAGGATAATTTTATATTTTTTATACTTTTTATTTAGATACTTCAATATTAGCTTTAACTGTTTATAAAATTCTTCTTCCTCTCTCCTATTCCAATATATTACAACTATTAATGTATTTTCGTTTAATAATTCAATCGCGCATATTTCTAAGACATATTCAATAGAGAAGTCAGTAATATCTGTTCGTTCAATGTAGTTTACATGGTCTTGTAGGCTGATAAGTACTCCGCCGCCGTTTCGATTTTTTCTGCAGAATGATGCAGCAGTCTTGTAGCCTTCAATTTGAACTAGATCTAATTGTTCTCTTTTCATCCAGGTTTCAGTTATACATATAGCATTATATGTGTTAGTTTGGTTCGTAAATGCTTCTAAAAGGTGTCGCTTGTTTTTGAGACTTTGAAAGTTTTGAAATAGTATTTTAAATTCTTCTCTGTCAGTAGATTCGAAAGGAACACACATAGTCACATAGAATGCAGCTAATTATTTGAAGAGCGGCTTCATTTAACAGCAGCGGATGCTGGCTTGTTCGACAGATATCATTATAGTAATGATAGTAACGTAGACTGGTAGGTATATCTACCATTTATAATAAATAAACGAGTCAAACTTACAACACGTCATGCATGTTGCGTCGAAGTAACCTGCTTAGGCAGACAATAATGATACGTGATACCTATAACTAATGTAACGCCACATCTAGATTATGAAAGTATATTACAACGTTAGATACTATCCCGCGACTCCCGCGAGTGACGTCAACAAAGATACTCTCTGACTGAAATCGGCTTAATTGTCCGTGAGCACAAAAAACAATTGAATTTGGATTCCGCCCGTTTGAGAGAGTCGACGTTACGCCTTCAAACATTTACGACTATCACAAATATTGTTCGCTTCCTGCGTCTACAACACTGTGTTCTCAAACTCTAATAAATGACGAATACTTACCGCGCTCGCACCCGAACACCGAGAATACTTACCGCACTCGCACCCGAACACCGAGAATACTTACCGCACTCGCACCCCAACACCGAGAATACTTACCGCACTCGCACCCGAACACCGAGAATACTTACCGCGCTCGCACCCGAACACTGAGAATACTTACCGCGCTCGCACCCGAACACCGAGAATACTTACCGCACTCGCACCCGAACACCGAGAATACTTACCGCGCTCGCACCCGAACACTGAGAATACTTACCGCGCTCGCACCCGAACACCGAGAATAATTACCGCGCTCGCACCCGGACACCGAGAATACTTACCGCGCTCGCACCCGAACACCGAGAATACTTACCGCGCTCGCACCCGAACACCGAGAATACTTACCGCGCTCGCACCCGAACACTGAGAATACTTACCGCGCTCGCACCCGAACACTGAGAATACTTACCGCGCTCGCACCCGAACACCGAGAATAATTACCGCGCTCGCACCCGGACACCGAGAATACTTACCGTGCTCGCACCCGAACACTGAGAATACTTACCGCGCTCGCACCCGGACACCGAGAATACTTACCGCGCTCGCACCCGAACACCGAGAATACTTACCGCGCTCGCACCCGAACACCGAGAATACTTACCGCGCTCTCACCCGAACACCGAGAATACTTACCGCGCTCGCACCCGAACACTGAGAATACTTACCGCGCTCTCACCCGAACACCGAGAATACTTACCGCGCTCGCACCCGAACACCGAGAATACTTACCGCGCTCGCACCCGAACACCGAAGCCTTGAAGCTGGGGTCAAATAAACACTACTTAGTGTTAGTGTGCAACTTTATTGTTAAGATTGTATCTTATGATCCTAACCACTGAATATGCAGACAAAGAAACATCAACTTACTAAAGTACCTATATGTTTCGTAGCACTATACCTAGTACGAATTATAAAACTACTATGTTCCGTTTCATACTGATAAGGAAAGCCATTCATTGAGAACTATGCCGGAGGCTGGAGGGTTGGTGATAATGTGACACATGCTGGTATCGGTCTAATTTATTGCAACAAATAACTAAGCTTATATACTAAGTACTACGTGCTAGAGGCCTCCTATCTATATCAGTCATACTCTTATTATTTATGCTAACGTATCCTAAAGATGACTTATCATTCTACATATAATCACGCATCACGAACACTATGTGACTACATTACTCTCCCCTTTAAAAAGAAAAAAAGATAAACGGCCAAGTGCGAGTCGGACTCGCGCACGAAGGGTTCCGTACTATCATCTATAATACTACAAAGTTTAGTTCTGTTTATAAAATAACGAGAAACCAACGAAATTCCAAGTAGTAAATTGCAAACTTATAGGTAGGTTTTCGATACACATCCGGGCAACATGACGACGCTCGCGCGAATACGCGCGGCTATGGCTCGCTCCGTGATGTTACCTCCCCCGCTACCCGCGCGGCCGTTGCTTAGCAACCGCCTCGCGCTCGCGCCACTACCACACCGCGGCGCGGCGCTCGCACCGCGTTTAGATGCACGGATTAGTTTCATTTTGTGAGTTTTTATGTATTAGATTAGGTATTTATTTTTATAGTTAATATATTATTTCTAAATATTTACTTACAAATATTCAAGTTTCTGTTAATTAAGACCGAGTAAAAATTGCTTTAAAAATTACGTTTGTTGTATGGGAGCCCCCCTTTAATATTTACTTTATTGTTATTTAATTATTTATTTTGAAAGGTAATATACAAGTAAATATTCTGTTAAAATTTGAAGCGTCTACCTGTTACCGTTTTTAATATTGAGCAAAAAAATACGAAAAAAACACGTTTATTGTATGGGGACCCCCCTTAATATTTTTATTTTTATTTTTTGTATTTGTTGTTATAGCGGCAACGGAAATACATCATTTGTGAAAATTTCAGCTTTCTAGCTATCACGGTTTATGATAAACGCATAGTACCGGCTGGTCGATGCACTCGATGCCCCAGTTTCGATGACGTCTGCTTGTGAGCTTGCCTAACTGCTACATTTCGGTAAATTTATAAACAAATCACAATAATTAGCCCTTGAATGGCGTCAAAAACTTATCCTTAACACTTTTTCGGTAAATAAGGACGATATTTTCCCGTAAACGTATCGCAGCTAACGCTTTCAGTTAAATCAGGAAGCTGACGTTTTCAAATCTTAGACTCTAATTGTCACGAAATCGCGTTTCTTGATCGCTGTACGGCATCGGCATCTTGCTGAATCTGCATAATTAATCGGTGAAGGCTTGTCGTTGTCACGTCCACTAACGTCTTGAATGTTGAATATCCGTACAATATTACAAGGTAAAATTCAATTGGCGTATTCCTTGGCTCGTTGTATGATAACCTAAGAAATCCATTTCGCTCTTGAAAAACTCGCATTTTGAGATTAATATTTATCCCATTCTCATAAAGGCGGTTGAAAAAAGTTTCAAAAATGTCTGTAATCTTCTTCCTCGTTAACATATATAGACAAATACGAAGTGCGTAGATAAGTAGTGCTGCGTCGATTTGCTCAAAATTACGGGCATTTTACGCTCCGTTACTTTGTCAATAATTTCTCGACCAAATACAAATAACTCATAATGCTCCAAAAAATCTGCTTCGATAAATGGTTGCATAACATCGTCAACAATGAAGGTTCATATAAAATATCCCGTATCAATCAAAAATCTCATATTACCACTTTTCCGGTAGGTAAAATTGAGACGATTTGACGGGTGAAAAACGCACTAATTCTGTGCTTCGATTAATTCCCCTGGTTCCTTGAGCCAGTTTCTTACTTCCAGTCACATGGCTCAATGGTTTCGTCACCAATTTCATCTGCCCAAATCTTGCATTTTGCGTAGAAATTGCGACGGCTTCTGATCGCTGAGGTCCATTTTTGCTAATAATCTTTGAAATGAATATTATAATCATCTCCTTGCTTCTCTTGTGCTAAAATTTCCTCCAGTTGCTTGATCCATAGTCGAGATTGGTCCCTCCAGAACTCCGAAATGCGGTATAAAGTGGAGGTTGTATAAATTCGCTGCTATTTCCAAAGGTCCATGACTGCAACTTGACTTGCACGGTGATGATGTCATGCTGAACGTCTTCTTCTCGTATTATCAGTCGAAACTCGGGGTCACTAATTTGCCAAAGCCCCGAAACCCGAACATTGCAGTCACTGACGCCGGGCGAAACCCTCGATGGTTGGTAACGCAGGGTCACCAATATGCCGGGACCCCATTGATTGGTCTTGATAAACGCGGGGTCACCAATATGCCGGAACCCCATTGGTTGGTAAAGATGAACGCGGGGTCATCAATATGCCGGGACCCCATTGGTCGGTAAAGATGCACGCGGGGTCACCAATATGCCGGGACTCCATTGATTGGTCTTAATGCACTCGGGGTCACCAATATGCCGGAGGCTGGAGGGTTGGTGATAATGTGACACATGCTGGTATCGGTCTAATTTATTGCAACAAATAACTAAGCTTATATACTAAGTACTACGTGCTAGAGGCCTCCTATCTATATCAGTCATACTCTTATTATTTATGCTAACGTATCCTAAAGATGACTTATCATTCTACATATAATCACGCATCACGAACACTATGTGACTACAAAAACCATTTACTGACGAGCGAACTGAGTTACGATTCATTCCAATTTGTTCAACTAGTTGTGCATATTGGACATTGGCACATGGCGACTGCACGAGTCTCTCCCCCCCCCCCCCCCCTCAGCACGCACCGCGCGTTTCCCCCCCTGCCCTGTAATCCTTGGTGTTCCTCGTCTGCGGTTGTTTCATTGTTCTCGCGTTTCTTGCGCTCGCTGGTAACGCTAACACATAAATTGTTCTGCTTATGCCTTTTTTGTATTTGTTGTTATAGCGGCAACGGAAATACATCATTTGTGAAAATTTCAGCTTTCTAGCTATCACGGTTTATGAGATACAGCCTGGAGACAGACAGACAGACAGCGAAGTCTTAGTAATAGGGTCCCGTTTTTACCCTTTGGGTACGGAACCCTAAAAAGATGTTTGGACTTTAAATAATTACTGACTTTGCACTGACTTTTGAAGTTTAAATTCAGTCACCGAAGTGTATCAAGGGGTTACGAAAATTAAATATATGGGATTGACATTAGCTAATGAAATATCACGTGACGGCACTTCACAGTTTCTTAGCATTTTGAACCGTAAGCGCTTCTAGAAATACTCGTAGATACGTTTGCTATACTTGTCTAAGCTTGCTGTCCATGATTTCACTTAGAAACTTTGATCGTAAAATCATGAAAAAAATATCGCAAAAAAATATATATTATATATAATCTGGATATAATCTGGGTGTCTTTAAATCGTGAGTGAATCGGTTTTTTCTAGGTTCTTGGCGGTCAAGCGCAAACCTATAAAGTATAAAAAAATTACTTCAGTATTCATTTATATATATTTTCCAATGGCTTTGCGCATACATTTTTCACAAAAACATACACTCAACATCATATCCAGCGTAATGCAAGAGTAAGTTGCACTACAATATTCGCTCTATCTTCGTCGGATATTTGACGGCTAAAATCTTAGTCGGATATTTTGATTTTTTTTAAACAAATAGGTTATCGCTTGACCGCCAACTCACCTGATGTTAAGCGATGTTGCGGTGTTCGAGGTAGCGCGCTGTGTTGTGATGTTAAGCGATGTTGCGGTGTTCGAGTTAGCGCGCTGTGTTCTGATGTTTTTCTTTTAATAAAGATACTTGTTGTTATCATATTTGATCACCAATGTATATGGCATGTCGACGGCATAGTCCACAACGAAGCATACAACCTCGTTAGTGTATCTACTATTTAGAGAGAATGTATCATATATTTTTATTTGGTCATAAAAATGCTAATCACAAAAAGATTTATTCCACAAAAACAAAATTAAAATACCATAAAAAATAATAAAGTTACAAGCATTTTAATTTCATATTAGACAGAGATCACACGATAGCGAATGATGATGTCTTGGTTCAAGTTCACCGTAAATTCAATACAAACTGTTGTTCCGCGAGAGAGGGGCCGAGCCTCCATCCCTCCCCTCGAACTTTAAATGTTTATATTTAGGAAGTTTTTTGACCAATTTTTTTTTTTTTGTATACATAATAATATGTATTACTATGTTATCAATTAAAACAAATAATCCTATGAAATAAAATTCCTGCATATTCCCTATTCATAATTACTAACTTATATAGTATACGTAACTACCTAATTTCTTATATTCAAATAAGCAGACTTAATTAGATAATCTTCCTTTTGGGATAGAAACTCTTGGACCGAGAGGGCCGGGAGCTCTGGATTTTTTTTAAAGATTTGTGGAGGAAGCTAAAGGATTCTTTGCGTGCTCAAAATACTAGTCTTTACTTTGGACAAAGAGTGAGCATTGCCGTGATACAGTGAGGAAATGCGGCAGCATTTTGGGCACTTTGCCTGAAACTGGAGATTGTTTTAACTATCCATAGGCTTTTGATGCCTATGGATATTTTAAATAATCTCCAATTACTCTGTTTTACAAATATGTATTATTTATTTATTAGTTTTAGTATAATTTATGAAATAGTAATAATGTAATTAAACATCTGTTTTTGCTTTTACTAATGAAGTTCTTTCATTATATAATTTGGTTAATCGTAATTTGATCCTACTAATTATATTAAAATGTGTCACGTTCAAATCCAAGTGTAATTCTCTGTAATAGTTCCCTCCGACAGCGCGCCTCTCTCTTGCCTCTATTTGTGTACACTGTACAGTAATAGCATCAATCCATTACTTTACTCGACGTGAACGAGAGACAAACAAGCCAACAATCAAACGCACGTGCCATTCATCATACCGCGAGGTGCAGGTGTTCCTCTCTCCGCGGGTACTCGTCGCCGACTCCCGCTCCGGGAGCGTGCGGTGCAGGTCTTCCTCTCTCCGCGGGTACTCGTCGCCGACTCCAGCTCCGGGAGCGTGCGGTGCAGGTCTTCCTCTCTCCGCGGGTACTCGTCGCCGGCTCCCGCTCCGGGAGCGCGCGGTGCCACTCCATTTGCGGCCGCGGATCCCGACCCGACAGTTGTTGCAAATTACATAATTTATCATGTCGACTCGGTTTATGCTCCTTGAATAACGTTTTTCCTCCATCGCTGTGAAAAAATGGAAGGATATCAGTACATTATATCAGTAAGGACTATTGTAGGGCAGGCTGACTTGCTGTCTCGTGGATGTTTGAACTCGATGCAACTTGTAGCGGGCTCATGCTAATTATTTTAACAGCAACACTGAAAACAACCACAACTTCTGCACTAATCAGAGATTCGCGTTTTAGAGAAACGCGATTCTCTGATTAGTTGGTCAATTTCAAATCAGTAAGTTGAGTCAATGCTCAAGGTGTGCACGCAACTCTTATTTCTAACTACTGAAAAACTAGTATTTCTGTGAATGCAGTCACTGGTAGAGCCCGGTTTTAGACGAGTTTCCAGATTATCTGTTTGCCCTCGGTTGATTGGACTTTATCAGCGACTGCACTCACATCGTCTAATTACATATTTTTTTTACAAATTCGTCGCCTACTCTCGGCCCAGTGCCTCCATCACCGCCGCGTTCCGATCTTTAATTGTAAGTTCTACTCTCTGATGGTCTGCAGAGAAGCAGCCGACGCACGCCGCACGAATCGACTGATTGCATCATCTTCGATATCATCAGTGTAATACGTGAAGGACCCGGTATGCCTCGATATCGCAACAACCGCGTGTAGGACACTCTCGTGCAGCTTCATTTTTGCCTTGGTCTTGATGGCTATAACCGACGTATGTTAGTCCCTGAGCTTCATGGATTGTAAGGGTACGTGACCCCGCGCCTTCCTCATAGCCCTGGCTGATAAGGGTCTCCTTTTCTTCCTGTATATGTACTAAGAACAGGGTGTTGGGGAGGGCGCTGGGTATTTGCACACCCTTATGCTGTCTCTGCTGTAGAGATCTTATACGGGGAGTTGAGGAGTTTTATCGTTAAGTAGTTTATACTAACAACAATTGGGAAGTAGATTTGATGGAGGAATTGGAAAGTTATTAATCTCTATATTATTATTGCTCTATATGCTTGTGTCTATACTGATATATGCTTGTATCCATACTGATCTATTCTTGTATCCATACTGATCTATGCTTGTATCCATACTAATCTATTCTTGAATACATACTGATCTATGCTTGTATCCATATTGATTGTATAAAGCGCATTCGGCTAGCAGCCACTCGTGAGCTGACTGTTAATAAAAACAAAACCAAGTACATTGCCTTTTCCATTAATGCCAATGGTCAGCCTCCTGAAAACTTGCTAATGATAGCTCACCAGAACAGTGAATGTGCTGCTACAGATGTTGTATGTAGTTGCCCTTCCCTTGAACGTGTAAAGTCTATTAAGTACCTACTTAGGAGTGCTGGTAGATCAACACCTGAATTGGAAGGAGCAAATGCTAAAAACACGGCAGCGACTGAGAAGTCTTTCACATTTCTTCTGGGAAGTTCGAAATATTGTTCAAGTTATATTGTTGTAGAGCATTTTTTATTGTTTTTATAGAAGATAGATCTACGATTGACCACCAACTCGCCTGATGTTAAGCGATGGTGTGTCCGAGGATGGAGCTCGTCGATCTAGAAGATATCTATTCACTCTGGCCTTGAAAATTCCAAGATTGTAGGTCTCAGGAAACAGAGATGGATTTACTTAGCAATGGCACATCGCACACAGGTCGCTTTACACTATATAAAAAATAAACACCTATTTAAGAAACACGTACCAAAGTATAGCGTACGTCGTAAAAACATTGGTAAGATCGAGCTTAAACGACAGAAAAAAAAAGTATTTGCCACACATTTAAGTCATGTATTGGACCAATCGTCTGCAATAATCTTCCATACGAACTTCGGCAAGCTAGAGTAGAGATGCCTGACTACAAACTTAAAAAACTAATTAAATCATGGATTAAAGAATTAGGCCTCTCAAAACTAGAAGATAAAATATTCACAGTTGGGATATGATTTTGTGATTTATTTGTATATATATATATATCCATATAATCATAAATTGAATACTTTATTTAACTATACATATAATACTTATTTTACATAAAGAATAGTATATCAGTATATAATATTTACATTATAACTCCTACGCATTTTGTTATTGTATATAAACTTGTTTATCTCTGTAGTATTCTAGTTATCTATATGTAGTATTTTAGGATTATTAGTAATTTACATAAATGGTAGAAATATAATATAATCTTTCTAACGCCTTAATTATGTACCTAATGTTATTTTATTATGGTGTCAATAAAGTGTTTTTGTATTGTATTGTATAATATGTATTAAGCTTTTTCTCCGCTTGTAGTGGGGAGCGGACTGTAGCAGTCCTCGACACGGGGTATCTGAGGACTGTTATGCAAATTTTATTTAAGATCGTTTTTCCTGTATGTAAATAAGTAAATAAATAAATAAAGCCCGCCGCCGCCCCGCCTCCGCAAATTTATTCAAGACAATTTATAAGTATATAGTACCTACTTATTTTACTTACAAAATTATATTTTTAATCGTGCATATTTTTATTAATTGACCTGTAAATTACACTTTGCTAATAAATTATTTGTATTTGTATTAAAATAGCCAATACCAAGGAATCCGGCTCGGCTAGAAACAATCAGGCACACGGTACCTTGCGTATGTTTCCAGGTATTACTCCAGCAAGTAGCGTTAAGCTCTCTCTAGTCATTTTGTTTCGAACAAATTAATAAAACAGGCAAACAAACGGCGCTAACGTGCCAACAATAACCATTCCTCTTGTGGCACAATACTCACAGGGTACCGCATCACGCAGTCATTTCATGCTCGCTTATACACCTTATTTATTCATTCTGCATACATAAAATACATCAACAATCACTGACTAAAATATAGAGAAAAATATAAGTGTTTATTAACTGGTAGCGCCTAGCGGGGGTTCCTGCAACTTTAGCAGTTTATCATACTTCGCGGAAAGAACATTCGCCGGCTCGGGGGAGAGGGCCGTATTCTGTAGACCGCGGACGACGTGCCGTGATAGATTGGACAATCATTTTGATACTTTCTAACATTCGGCGATATTTGAATAACTTATGTTAAGGCTTAATAAAAAAAACAGTTGTTATTTCTATAGTTCTCACAACCAGTTTCATTCATGTTTAACATTGTTTCTGAAGCATGAACCTTACATTATCTGGTGATGCGAGACATGCCCTAACACATGCCTCAAATATGGAGTAGTGGCCCATTTCGAACTGGTGTCACTGCGACTTTTGTCTCGCTCTCTCATCTGTAGAAGGTGCAAGATAAAACCACTGCCTCCTTTTAGAGCTCATGGTACTCCTGGCGCTCTACTCCATACATCAGGAAATTTAACAAGTAATCCTGATAGTATCAGATCATGTAGCTCTTTTTAAAGTTTAGATTTGATTTTACCACTTATTATCCTAAACTTAGTACAAATGTTTTTTTTTTAATTTAATATTGCTGGTTTCACTTCGAATGTACGTTACAGTTTCACAAAGTTCACATAAACATTTATTTTTTTGTATAAAAAGGAATAAAACTTTCATAAAAAAAATGTTAATATGATTAAGAAATCTTAATCCCACCAAAAACATTTCATGTAAAATTGGTTGCCATGTCTCGCATTGTCATGCCACTTTCACTGACAAAAATAAATCAGATGAGATCTGACTGAATCTGAAGAGCCAAGCTGCTAACTCTACAAAGTCTAACGCTACAATACTTACCTCTGTAAGCCTTCAATCTTGATCAAAAAGCATGGCTTGGCCGTTTTCCGGCTGTCAGTTACAAACATAAGTCGCATAACATGTCGTACATGGACTTGTAAGGAAGAAAAAGAAAGAGAAACTAAATTATCTGCTCTTGAATGATGTATATTGTAATAGTAATAGTTCCATGAAACGACCATGCCAACCAAGCCATGCTTTTTGACCAAGATTTAAGTTTCAATAAGTTTAATCAATAAAATTAAGTTAACCAATAGCAAATCGACGTATTTTAGGTATCAATAAAATCGAAAGTATAAAAGCTGATACATGATTTTTAGGGTTCCGTACCCAAAGGGTAAAAACGGGACCCTATTACTAAGACTTCGCTGTCTGTCTGTCTGTCTGTCTGTCTGTCTGTCTGTCTGTCTGTCTCCAGGCTGTATCTCATAAACCGTGATAGCTAGAAAGCTGAAATTTTCACAAATGATGTATTTCCGTTGCCGCTATAACAACAAATACTAAAAATTAAAAAAAAAAAAATATTAAGGGGGGTCCCCATACAATAAACGTGTTTTTTTCGTATTTTTTTGCTCAATATTAAAAACGGTAACAGGTAGACGCTTCAAATTTTCACAGAATACTTACTTGTATATTACCTTTCAAAATAAATAATTAAATAACTATAAAGTAAATATTAAAGGGGGGCTCCCATACAACAAACGTAATTTTTAAGCAATTTTTACTCGATCTTAATTAACAGGTAGAAACTTGAATATTTGTAAGTAAATATTTAGAAATATATTAACTATAAAAATAAATACCTAATCTAATACATAAAAACTCACAAAATGAAAATAATCCGTGCATCTAAACGCGGTGCGAGCGCTGCGCCGCGGTGTGGTGGTGGCGCGAACGCGCGGGTAGCGGGGGAGGTAACATCACGGAGCGAGCCATAACCGCGCGTATTCGCGCGAGCGTCGTCATGCTGCCCGGATGTGTATCGAAAACCTACCTATAAGTTTGCAATTTACTACTTGGAATTTCGTTGATTTCTCGTTATTTTATAAACAGAACTAAACTTTGTAGTATTATAGATGATAGTACGGAACCCTTCGTGCGCGAGTCCGACTCGCACTTGGCCGATTATTTTATATTGTATCAGTCCACTGACCACACTTGATCCTGAAAATTTGAACTCTCTAGTGTTATCGGGGCCGAAGTAATTAGCGTGTAAAAATCCGACAAATCGCTTCGAGTCCGACGAATCTCTTCGTGTAAAGATAGTCCCGGCCGTACGCACCCGCTCGCTCACATGGCGGGGGCACGGCCGTGCCCCCAGATGTAGATAGATTTTATATCACTCACATTTACTCTAGTTTAATTGACTTTTATTATCACTGACGTACTATATTTATCACTTCTATAATGTTTCGCTTCTGTAATGCATGGATTATTTCTTGGATTTATTCTTCAATCATCATCATCATCATCAACCATTGTCCACCCACTTGACTGCTGAGTATAGGTCTCCTCTTTAGCGCGCCTTTCTTTATTCTTCAATATGTTATACTTTTATTAAATGTTGTTAATATACACAATGTTGATAGACTTAAATAAATAAAGAATAAAATAATCGGCCAAGTGCGAGTCGGACTCGCGCACGAAGGGTTCCGTACTATCATCTATAATACTACAAAGTTTAGTTCTGTTTATAAAATAACGAGAAATCAACGAAATTCCAAGTAGTAAATTGCAAACTTATAGGTAGGTTTTCGATACACATCCGGGCAGCATGACGACGCTCGCGCGAATACGCGCGGTTATGGCTCGCTCCGTGATGTTACCTCCCCCGCTACCCGCGCGTTCGCGCCACCACCACACCGCGGCGCAGCGCTCGCACCGCGTTTAGATGCACGGATTATTTTCATTTTGTGAGTTTTTATGTATTAGATTAGGTATTTATTTTTATAGTTAATATATTTCTAAATATTTACTTACAAATATTCAAGTTTCTACCTGTTAATTAAGATCGAGTAAAAATTGCTTAAAAATTACGTTTGTTGTATGGGAGCCCCCCTTTAATATTTACTTTATAGTTATTTAATTATTTATTTTGAAAGGTAATATACAAGTAAGTATTCTGTGAAAATTTGAAGCGTCTACCTGTTACCGTTTTTAATATTGAGCAAAAAAATACGAAAAAAACACGTTTATTGTATGGGGACCCCCCTTAATATTTTATTTTTTTTAATTTTTAGTATTTGTTGTTATAGCGGCAACGGAAATACATCATTTGTGAAAATTTCAGCTTTCTAGCTATCACGGTTTATGAGATACAGCCTGGAGACAGACAGACAGACAGACAGACAGACAGACAGACAGACAGACAGACAGACAGACAGACAGCGAAGTCTTAGTAATAGGGTCCCGTTTTTACCCTTTGGGTACGGAACCCTAAAAATCAGAAAATATAAAAATCCGTATTGTATGTACATATGTGATAATAAAGATATGTACATATTATATTGTAAGAGAACCATGTTCACATTACCGCACCGACCCGTCGTTCCAAGAGCTGGTACATTACGTTCTGAGAGCATGTCCCTAAATTGTTTCCTTTTCCTTTCCCATTCGTGAGCGAGCGAAGCTCCAGTAGAGTGGTTACACCAGGCGCCCTCATCATCAGTAAAGGCGCGCGCGCAGTAAGTACATGGATCCCTGGCGTAGTAACATACTCGACTTGCTATGCGTACTGTTCGTACCGGACGAGCCCGGGGTTCCAGCAAACAGACGTGGTCGCCCGCATGACCTGTTCCACGTAGATCGCGGTCGCACAGTAGCACGTTCTATGTCGCCCCTGAATCGTGCCCGTCGCCACTTAAACGCACTCCTTGCTGCCAACCCTGATTGTGACATCTTTTGTGATAACTGGAAGACTATTTTAAGTACCTCCTTGACTTATTGTGAAAATCTATTGGATCAATGGGACAGGTGTAAAAAGACTGATGATTCATTGGACTTTGACGATAACCTTTGAGTTTATTGACTTGGTACTTACCCGAACGGTATATTTTACTTTGTATGACATAATTATTTTTTTGTATTGACATGCTAGGCGTATTGCCCATTTGACATTTTTGTATTGACATTTTAAATGATATTGTATTTATATATTGAATATTTTGTAATCCTCAGACATTGTTTAAGAATAATTTTTGAATATTGTGAGATAATTGTAATTGGTCTTTTTCCGTTTTTATCTCAATAAACGAATTTATCATTTATCATACTGGGTCTGCTGGACACAGCGAGACACACTAACGTTTAGTCGCATTTTGAGCCCTAGTTTTTATACCTAAATTTTAGGGCGTCACTCGTCTTTCGAAACTCTCATTGTATGTAATCCTAACTACAATTACATAAAGTAACATATTATGTATTACTTATAAACTTGAGGGAGACTGGAGTTGATCGTTTAAAAATATTTTTCCGGGAGCCTTCTGATTGAAGATGTCAAACATTTTTAGTACCTAAGTCTTTGTAAGCTATTATTGCAGGTAAAGCGACGAAATCAAACAACATGCGTACCATGAGTAGCCTGTAGCCTGAGTGTCGGGTGAGGAGGCAGGCATGTCTGCCCATTCGCTCGGCTGCACATCCCTCCCGCGCGCCGCCTGATCCACGAGTTCACTGGAACTCATACACTATTCCGGGCAGGTATCGAGCTGGTTTCCGCGCAATAGCTCTTCATTGCCAAGTTTCACGACATTTTTCAACGCCAGATATGATTGATAGAGCAATTTAGTTCGGTGCGAGCCGTGAGTTAAGACTACCGACTGTGTCAACGTGGTTTTTGTTCCGTCGAGGGTCGATACCGCCTTCACAGCCAAAAATGCCGGTAGGTATATAGATCTGTTCTTCCTGCAAGGCTTCGCTTTCTTCAGAACATGATTCCCTAGGTCTCAGTAGAGCATTTGACAGATTGTATTTTTGATTCGTCTCGTCGTCATGTAACGCTATTTGATTTTTTAATTCTAATTTCATCCGAAGCCGAGAGCGCTCGAAGTCTATCAAAAAGTTAAATGAGTTAAGTTCTTGTCGTCATTACGAAGTTAGGTTTATGGTTCATTTGGAATGAATTAGACGCTCGTAAGTTACGTTATTACAAGAGATAAGTCAGACGCGAATGTTCGCTCCACTCCTTACATTCTATTACGGTAACGAGGACAATCCTCGCCACTAGTAATTGCTACAGCTCGCTCTGCTTCACAGAACTTGTCTTCCTAAAAGTATATTTATCTGTATCAGTATTTAAAGCATTTCTGCGAACTGCGAAGTTAAAATTCTGCCAGTCTGCCCCTTTCATCTCCGCGAAGATCAGTGCGAGGATGGAATCGGACAGCTCCCATTACTAAAAGCAAGGAATACAGAGCTACCTCGTATATTAAGTACTCATTATTTTTGGCTGAACCTTTGTAGTTGTCTTTATTACCGTATTGGAAAGAGTTTTGAAGTGATTATTGAGTGTAGCTCGAGGCCGGGAGGGACGCAGGTCGCGTGTCAATTTATCTATTTGTGTGAAGTTTGTAACGACCTGATACGAGCTCGATACTTACTAAACCAAGTACAACTGCTGCGAACAATAACACAGAGAGTTATTCCACCATTTGATAATTGGTGAACACTCAAACGGATAAAGACTTGCTTGTTAGAAGCTTTAGCTTTGATGATCTATCTTCTTATATCGTTAATGCTTGGACAGTAAAACTTTACCACATTTACAAGACATCATTGTTCAATTAGTATATTTTATACTCAGACAATATAAATCGTTCCCGTAGAGAGAGAATTAACTAAATCGTGTTATGTGTTTTTTAGAGTTCCGTACCTCAAAAGGAAAAAACGGAACCCTTATAGGATCCCTTTGTTGTCCGTCCGTCCGCCCGTCGGGGTGTCAATCATATATATTTTTTATATTTACCTTCATAAACCGAAAAATATACATCGTAAAAATATTTAAAACCTGTTTTTATTATGCTAATGCAGCTCTTTCATATGATACCCCACAATATGATACGGTTAAAGAACTTTAAAATTTAGACCCTCATTCCTCGCATAAAGACACTATTTTTTGTGATTAAATTAAAAATGTCCAGTTTTCGGATTTATTTCCTATCAATGCTTCTTGCCAAATTTCATAGTTCTAGGTCAACGGGAAGTACCCCATAGGTTTTGATTCCCTTGTGATTGTGAGTATCGAAATGTGCGTTTTTACCCGACTGCGAAAGATGGAGGGTTATGTTTTTCGAGTGTATGTATGTATGTATATATGTGTGTATGTATATTTCTTTAGCACGCCCTAGAGCCTAAACGGCTTGTCGTATTTTTATGTGAGTGGTGTCAATAGATTCGTCTTACTCGTGAGAGTGACACTGGGTACATAACAAAATTACACAAAAAAAACCGGACAAGTGCGAGTCAGACTCGCCCACCGAGGGTTCCGTACAAACGAAACCCTCGGTGGGCGAGTCTGACTCGCACTTGACCGGTATTTTTTATAACAATAATAATAGGTACATGTCTCGCAAAAATAATAAAATGCGTTTTTTCGTGACGTCCAATGAACTTTTTCGTAATAAACAAGTGTTTTTACTAGAATTATTCTAAAGAATGCAAATTTATAATCTTTTGAAGCGATTTTATGCATACTTTCTCACAAAAAACGTACACTTAACAGCGTATCAAGCGTAACGAAATCGTAAGATAGACTGCAAAAACTACTTTCCTGTAGTCGGGTATTTTGTTTTTCTTTTAACATAGATACTTGTCTTATCATAATTGTTGTTGCAAATACTGCGATGTGCTCCATACAAACGGATTTATTTTTACTAGACTACTTACAGTCAATACAAGGTAATGTTGATTCTCTCGTAGATCTCTCATAAAGCCATGTAGTTTCACATAATAGCTTCAAAGCATCACCCTCCAAGTTTTCTTATTCAACTTTGAGAAATAAGAGGATCATTCAGACTTTACTCAAGATTGAAGAGTAGAACAGTAGAACATTCGTCGGAGCAGAGGAACCGCTTGAACATGAGGAGTTCGACCGACACCGACACTCGGCACAATCGCACATGACGTACTGTAACTATACCTAACCTACAAGCTCCATAGATGTGTGTGATATGTGTGTGGGTTCGTTGTTTGTAGGATTTTTGTATAACTTTAAATTGTGTTTTACCAGATTTTTCGTATCTGTTCGAAAAATCTGGTATATATTATATGGTATCATTATCATCATCATCTCAAAAGACTTAATAAAAAGGAAAGTTCAACACCGACTCTCGGCAGGTCAACGCACCACATGTATTTGCTAGCTTACTACAGCTTTTGTACCTGGTTTCACTCTGGTAATACAGGGTAAAGACTTAACTCATGTTGTCAGGCGACGTCTAATTATCGTCATTAATAAAGCACTTATGTGATAATTAATCCAATACGGGAGCCGCAGCAACGGTAACCCCAAAGATGTGGTGTTAAATGTTCTTCGGAGGTGCAAAGTTGGTAAAATTTTAGACAGTAATTTTATTTTAAAGCACAGCAGTATTAGTTGCCACGACCAGGAGTTCAGCGCGATGCGCGGTTGGAGATGCTAACTTAAACCGAACGCGCAGCCATTTGATTTGAAGATATAGAGATACATATTTAAATATTTTTCTATCCGTTTAGTCGGTGGTTATCAAGAACGGCTGTTATTTTTTGTTGTGTTAAAAAAAGAAAAGTAAAATAATAAAATACGAACGCCCACGCAGTTACTTTATTTCTCTATTTCTAAATGCAACAAATTAAGAGAATTCAATATTTCTACGTAGATTGTGTCCAATTTGTGGCGCGGAAGACCTCCGTCCTAATTCGTAAAAAGAGAAGTGTTGTAAGCGTATTTGCCGGCCACCGTGCCCCCTGCGCCAACCGCGTCCACCACGCCTGCTGTGCTCACCGCGCCCACTGCGCCCACTGCGCCCACTGCGCCCGACGCCGGCGAGATATAGCCCGAGCTGCACATCCGAGGACAGAATCTACCTCACAACTACACGGAGTTGTCGGATATGCTTATAACAATATTACGTTTTCTCTTTCCGCTGTAATTTCAACTTATTAAACCGGAAAATTAGGATAATAAAACAACTCGCCCGTGAAACATGGTGGCGCGGTCCTCTTCAAACATGTTGTTTGGGAATTACGCATAAGCCAACAGTCAGGTGTGTGGTTTACCCGGCTACGTAAGAAAAGGGTGGATTTTATAATGGTAAAAGCAATTTAGTCAAATTTATAACTAAATTTTATCACACAATTTTTGTAAAACAATACAAATGGTATCAAAAGAAAAGACTGACCAATAAAGCTCATTCATATAATAAACTAAACATAAATAACAAAGTTAAGTATTTTTATTATACACGATTATTTTGATTTGTATTTCAGTACAGCAATGAATTAAATTAGCTTTCATTTTTAATGCATGGAATAAGCATAATTTAGCGAGTTTCGGGTATTAAAATACTTGGGAATAATGTATTATGTATAAATTCCTTAAGCAAATGCGTAGCGTCCTAAAGGCCCGTAAATTAACCTCTGAAGATAATTAGACGCCATGAGTTTTGGAGAGTATAACGTTAAATAACTTGTATCAACTTTTTGTACGGCACATTCAAATGCTTAGAGTGAAATAAGTTTATTTATTTGAATATTCGTCGCGGAATATATATACATATACTTATTATGCCTTTTATTATCAGTACGTATTCAAAGTAAATATTACGTTCATGTTTGTTTAATCCTGTCATTAAATAATATTGCACCATTAACCTTTTCATTATGAATACGGCCTGTATCGGTTGTCAAAATGAAAGTGATGTTCGTAACGCGTGACCCGCGTGAGCCACGTGACCCGCGTGACCCCAGATGCGTGACCCCCGGCCTCCAGCTGGCAGCCAGCGGCTACCGGCCAGGATGTTGTCAACGGGACATTAGCCCCTATGAGAACAGGATGGAGTCATTACAGGAAACGGTTGCACACCCATAATGTTACGATTTAAAAAGCCTGGTCTTCTTATAGAACCGCAAGAGGCGAGAGGGTTTCTTAATAACCCTACCTAGGTTAATAAAGTAGACAGTTTTCATTAGAGCTCATGCACATATTTTATTTTGACCTGACGACAGCTCACAAGTTCCTCGCGTAAGAACTCAGGACAGCCGCGGTCAACTGCTGGCTCGTCTACTATTAGTCAGTCGTACTTGAATTCCTCTTGAAACTTTCAATAACATATTTTTACCCTACTGTGAAAGAAGGAGGGTTATGTTTTTCGAGCGTATGTATGTATGTGTATTTCTTTGGCACGCCCTAGAGCCCTAGAGCTTAAACGGCTTGACCGATTTTGATGTGAGTGGTGTCAATAGATTCGTCTTAGGAGTTCTTCGTCGTGGGAGTGACACTGGGTATATCAAAATTAAAAAAAAACAAAATTAAGGATTTTTGGCGGCAAAAAGTAATCTCAAAAAAAAAAAGTTTTCAAAATACATAGAGAGTGGTATCAAAATAAAGAATTTTTAACAGTGATTACGAATATATATATAACTTATATGTTTTATTGCAGTTTGGAATAGGAAATGCTAATAAATCACATCACACTTAAGTATAATATAAATGCGAAGCTTGTGTTAGTTTGTTACTTCTTCACGGTAAAACGGCTTGACGGGTTTGGCTGAAATTTGGCATACAGGTAGTTTAAAATCTGGATTAACACATAAGATACTTTTTATCCCAGGATTCCTGCGGGAACGGGTAAAACGGGATTAAACCTATTTCCTACCTCAAAAAAATCACCGACACCTCGAGTGTATGTTTCTATATGATCGCCTAAAGTCTAAAGGGCTTGACCGATTTTGATGTGAGAGGTGTCGTTAGATTCGTTTTCACTTGCTGAGTGTCAAAGGCTATATTTTTTGTAATAAAAATCATACATCTCAAACAAATATAAAAAACGCGTGTTTTTTTGTAACTTCCAACGAACTTTTTCGTAAAAAACAAGTGATTTTACTAGATTTTTTCTAAATAATGCGCAATAATCTTTTACAGCGATTGTACGCATACTTTCTCACAAAAACGTACACTCAACAGCGTATAAAGCGTAAAGAAATCGTAAGTTAGGCTGCAAAAACCTCTTTTCTGCAGTCGGGTATTTTGTTTTTCTTTTATCATTGATACTTGTTATTTAACTGATTGAACTATATGCCATCTTCTCTGTTTCCTGATTTCCTTGGAAATTTTAAGGCTAGAGTGAATAGACAGATATTTTCTAGATCGAAGTGCATCCTTGGCGACATTGTAGCTTACTATCAGGCCAGTTGGTGGCTTAGTAAAATTTGCAAAGTCCGTTTTGTGGTGATATGCGACGCCAGCACCACGCACACACATGAGAGAGCAGGATAGCGAGCGAGGCGGGTGAGGTAAGCCTGTGTTGCGATGAACTGGAGTCATACGAGGGCTGACCATTTATAGAAGGAGCAGGGACCCCTGACTCATCCTTCGGTTTATGTAAGAAGATCAATCTACATTTCTACTAACTACTGAAACCAAAACTGCTGTAGACAATACTCGGCTTCAATGTTACGATGAACTTACCGGAGCTTCAACAAACTGCAGTAAAGCCTACTATAGACATGACCAAGATATGACCATACGCTCTCAGTTCTCAACCAGTTACGTATACTCATGTTTTACCTCAAAATGAAATACAGGAAGGACAAATTGTTGTTCACCAGGCCACGTACATTCGGAAAATTGGAGCGCGAGCCGCGGGCGCGCGCCGGTTGGGCACAGCTGCCTGTCTTACGAAATAATTGAAAGGAGAATAATTTGGCGAGACGGCCTAATTAAACCTGAATTAATTAACTAGGACAACATAAACAAGTGTCGGCATATAATAAGCATTCCTTACTCGCCTCGCGTACGCAACCAGCGCGCAGTACGAGGTGCGGGGCGCGAGGCGCGGGGCGCGGGGCGCGGGGCGCGGGGCGCGGGACGTGTGGCGCAGGGCGCGGGGCGCGGGCCACGGAGTGCGGGGCCTCATTTACCTACTAGAGGGTGTTATCGTGCTTCCTATTGTTGCAGGTACATTTATAGTAACAAAACTCATGTAATTTCCTGATGACGCACTTAACAACTCTGCGTAAAAAGTTTATTTAAAAATTTATCTATGGGTATAATATTTTAGGTAAAATCATAAATATTGTAGACTTTCTACGAATATTGTACATATACCCATTCTGAATTAAATGTATGTGTCTTTGTTATATTTTAAATTATATGTCATTAATCGAATAACCAGCCCCGTGCCATCTCAGGCTGGCGTAAAGATGCCTGTGACCAGCTCGAGCGGGAGTCACCGCTCCTCTCTCTAATCCGCTGACTCTGTAGGTCTCAGCGTCCTGCTTACAATTTCTGCGGCAATAGGCACAAAACATTATTTGGTTCCTGTATGGCAGGCATATTTCAGTCATTTTTGTGGTGATACGTCAGTCGTGATATTGAATAGTACCATGAATGGCACTAATGACAAAACTATTGTCACTATCAGTACCATCATTGGTACTAGCAACGTATTGATGTGTGCACCATTGGTAGTACATTGGTGGTACTGTTCTGGTACTACTGATGTAAAACTATGTCAGTAGGAGGTACTGCTACTATTCCATTATACTACTGACATAACTTGCTGTCCCTTTCTTTAACATAATGTAAAAATTTCTTATTTAATTTGACGTAATTAATTACTGGAATTATTATGGTGTTAATAAAATGTTTTGTATTATATCTGTGACTATTGTTTTTGTCATAATAATAGTTTTTCTTATCAATGGTTTCCGAGTGTCAGTGTCAATTTTGACACCTGCCATCCCAAACGAAATTCTTGACTAGATCTATCACTTATGTACAAAAATTACTAGTGTAGGATCAATGGATTTCGAGATATAGCGTCAAAATTACGAGTTGACAGCTGATCTGTCAATTTTTTGCCCACCGGACTATTGGTACTATGGTACTAAATTATAATTCGATGCTTTATCTCAACTGGAGTACTATACTTACTCCTATACTAGGCACCTGCCATTATGCCACAGCACCAAAGTCAAACCATCCGGACAAGCGTCCGAACGCTTGCCATTGGATCTGCTAAGACATATCGGCTAGTGAGGCTCCGGCTCACTAGCCGATATGAACGCCCTACGAACTATGTCATTGAAGGCATTGTGTCGGGAAAACCAGGCAGGTTTCCACAACGACGTGCAACCACGTCAATTCTGTGTGTTATCTCGGGTGTTTTCACAACCACGTGCAACCACGACAATTCTGTGTGTTATCTCGGGTGTTTCCACAACCACGTGCAACCACGACAATTCTGTGTGTTATCTCGGGTGTTTCCAAAGCCGCACCGGAGTACCTAGTCCGCGACATGTACGTGTTGCACCAAAACACGTAGCAACTATACAACGCTTTACGTAAGCAGGAATAACGTGGTCGCTGCCTCGTAACCCTGGCGTATGCTAAACTCAAGCCATTAGAGATACTTGAACAGACGAAGCTAACTTGGCAGTCAATCGAGGGAAGGTTCTGCCAACAACAATGGGTGTCACACCCCCGTCTTTCTTTTCTAACGTCTGGTCCCGTACAGGTTCGTCATCATTTCCGGATTTATCTCACTACTTTTAACATTTAGCCGACGACGTCTGCATTATTAGAATATGATTGCAGAATGTCTTGCACATCGTTGTCGTCGCTTTTAACATTTAGCCGACGACGTCTGCATTATTGGAATATGATTGCAGAATGTCTTGCACATCGTTGTCGTCGCTTTTAACATTTAGCCGACGACGTCTGCATTATTGGAATATGATTGCAGAATGTCTTGCACATCGTTGTCGTCGCTTTTAACATTTAGCCGACGACGTCTGCATTATTGGAATATGATTGCAGAATGTCTTGCACATCGTTGTCGTCGCTTTTAACATTTAGCCGACGACGTCTGCATTATTGGAATATGATTGCAGAATGTCTTGCACATCGTTGTCGTCGCTTTTAACATTTAGCCGACGACGTCTGCATTATTGGAATATGATTGCAGAATGTCTTGCACATCGTTGTCGTCGCTTTTAACATTTAGCCGACGACGTCTGCATTATTGGAATATGATTGCAGAATGTCTTGCACATCGTTGTCGTCGCTTTTAACATTTAGCCGACGACGTCTGCATTATTGGAATATGATTGCAGAATGTCTTGCACATCGTTGTCGTCGCTTTTAACATTTAGCCGACGACGTCTGCATTATTGGAATATGATTGCAGAATGTCTTGCACATCGTTGTCGTCGCTTTTAACATTTAGCCGACGACGTCTGCATTATTGGAATATGATTGCAGAATGTCTTGCACATCGTTGTCGTCGCTTTTAACATTTAGCCGACGACGTCTGCATTATTGGAATATGATTGCAGAATGTCTTGCACATCGTTGTCGTCGCTTTTAACATTTAGCCGACGACGTCTGCATTATTGGAATATGATTGCAGAATGTCTTGCACATCGTTGTCGTCGCTTTTAACATTTAGCCGACGACGTCTGCATTATTGGAATATGATTGCAGAATGTCTTGCACATCGTTGTCGTCGCTTTTAACATTTAGCCGACGACGTCTGCATTATTGGAATATGATTGCAGAATGTCTTGCACATCGTTGTCGTCGCTTTTAACATTTAGCCGACGACGTCTGCATTATTGGAATATGATTGCAGAATGTCTTGCACATCGTTGTCGTCGCTTTTAACATTTAGCCGACGACGTCTGCATTATTGGAATATGATTGCAGAATGTCTTGCACATCGTTGTCGTCGCTTTTAACATTTAGCCGACGACGTCTGCATTATTGGAATATGATTGCAGAATGTCTTGCACATCGTTGTCGTCGCTTTTAACATTTAGCCGACGACGTCTGCATTATTGGAATATGATTGCAGAATGTCTTGCACATCGTTGTCGTCGCTTTGAGTGATTGCTCGTATTTTTTACTGATTTCAGTTTTTTGCGTTGCACAAAATTACTTTTCTGAATTTCTAATTATATAATAATGGCATACAATTACTCCGCCCTTGCTCCGCCCTTGCTCCGGCCCACGCCAGATTCGCGTAGCGTATTTAAGAGTTCGAAGGCCATCTTGTTAAGCGGATATTGTTCAGAATCTAACGAACGCATAATGAGGCGATAACGATAACGACACTTTGCTAATGAAACGTCCACTTCAAGCGAACTTCTAGCTTCATTTGCATACAAACTGTCCGCGATAGAGCCGCGTGAGCTAAGTGTGTAATATTGCATGTCTTCATTAGATGAGGGCTTTCTCTAAACTTTATATCTGTTATTTAGATAACAGAGTACCAACTACATAATATAATGACTTATTAAAACTTCTGGGTAAACACCTTAATGCTTCTACTCGGTATTTAATTTTATCGGTTACCCATCTATGATCCGAACTATCGAATATCCCAAAGACGAAATTTCTTTCTTTCAAAAGACACTACAAAATCCCGAATCCCGCTAATTTGACAACTCGTCTGATAATCGTATCTTTGTAACACAGAAGATTTCTGGATGGAATATAAGAAAAAGTTAGGAAAATCAAAACTCCTTACATAAAAAATCGGCTGAACCGATTTTGATGAAACATATCTAAGAACACTTTCGATAAAATTCTCTTTCAAGAAAAAAAACTAGATCAAAAATGGTCTATGCATTTAAGAGCTACGACGCCACAGACAGATACACAGATATACTTACGATGCCACAGACAGATACACAGATATACATACAGATAAGAACACACACACACGTCAATTTTAGAACACCCCTCCTTTTTTTAGGGTTTGTACCTCAAAAGGAAAAAACAGAACCCCTATAGGATCACTTTGTTGTCCATCTGGCTGTAACTTTTTTTATTAAAACTGAGAAGTTTGATTTTTTCACAGCTCCAAGAGCCAGTAGACCTGAGTATTTCATACAAATTTCAGCTCGATACCTCCACGCGTTCCTGAGAAAAAGGGTCTTGACAGACAGATGGACAACAAAGTGATCCTATAAGGGTTCCGTTTTTTCCTTTTGAGGTACGGAACCCTAAAAATATATAATTTCCCCCTTTTATATACTGGTTTGTACGGAACCCTTGGTGGGCAAGTCTGACTCACACTTGTCCGGTTTTTTTTGTTATAAATACTAAATACACATACACATACTAAATACATTTGACCGAGCGAGCGAAGCGTCTCTGCATCAACTGGCCAAATTTTCTTTCATCTGTCAGTTTGTTTGTATGTTCGTACTCGCGTACAGGGCGTAATTTTGAACCAATTTTGATGAATATCGTACTTGGCGTATAGGTTCTATGGTTTTTTTTTGTCGTCGGCGATTTTTGATGGTTCCCATAAAAAGGGGGGAAGCTTATTGCGGCGCTAATTACCAACCGGTTTTAATTATATTTGGTAGGTAGGTAAAGTACACAATTATTACAACTTGTGGTAAAAATGAACAGAATTGGTCAAGTGGTTGTCGAGATATGACAACCAACTTGAGATTGCGTGCAACAGTGAGGGCGCCTGGATATGCTTGATGCATTAAGCGCTGAATAATAGCGTAATTAAACAGAACGTATAAGTAGGTACAACGAATATATTGTTTATGTAATCCAACTATACATAATATATCACTCCCAGAAACGTCCAGCATTATAATGTATTGAAATTAAACTGATCTTTCAAGGTGCTTAAACTTATGGGAAAAAATGTTTTTTGATCGTGAAATCACTTAGCTTAGCACATAATTATATGATACATGTTAAATAAGCTTATCTTCCTCACACAACACATTATTAGATTATACTCGTATATGTTAAATCAGCGTAATTTTATTGTAATAGATATACCTAAGTATATATAAGTAATAAAACGCAACCGAATATTAACATAGACAATAATCCCATTAATGCGGAGTCGACTTATTGTACTTTATCGTTTTACGTTTATATCCGTAGAACATCTGGAGTCTTGCGCTAAAAGAACCTTAAAATAAGAAGACAAAAAGGGCATCACTAAGGAGCTCCTATTAGTCATTTTAACAAAACGAGGAGAAAACCCACAGGATCTTCTGTGAGAGATTAGCTCGACGACAGGATACGAACGTCCCGAGTTTTTTTTTAAAGATCGAGTGAAAAGTTTATCTCTGACGTACGGTGAACACTTTGAGCACAGTAAAAAAAAATTGCCTCAAAACAAGATCTAATTATATATCAATAGCTAGTTAACTGTGCCATGCTTTCTTTAAACACTTAGACTCACATTCAATAAAAAAATTATAAAAATGAAACGAACATTTCTAATTAGCAAATGTCCAAAAGAACTCAGTTAAAAGTAACGCCAGTTAAAAATATACTCCCCGGTTATAAGTAATATAAGTTTTGGTTGACAATAAGCCCCTATTTGCGTCCCCATGCAATTATGGACAACGATAAGATTAAGCCCGTTTTAGACGACTCTAAGCAAATTTGCATGAATTAATTTCAGCCTACATAACGGAAAAAGTAGGTAAGGTTCTGTGCAGACGTGACGGGGAAGCAGATCGGGAATCTCGGGCTACGAGTAGCGCCGCCCCTCGCACTGTGTGAGGGTATTAACTAAATTAAGCTCTACCATACTTTATTGTACACCTACTCCATTAAACTTATCATGATGGAAGTTTCTTTATCAATTCGGACTTTTTTCAGGAAGTCGTGTTTATATTCACTATTATTATACTATTACGTGATAGATAGAATTAGCACGAAAGGCTCTTGAGACGCTTGCTCTGTTTGGAAGTTGTATTAAAAACTTATTGTCAATTCTGTCGTGTTGCCGTGTGGTACCGGCTTAGAATAGTACCTCCCCCTCTCTTCCCGTGGGTGCCGTAAGAACCGGCTAAGGGAAATATCACCAGAAGTGGGCAGCAGCACATTCTGCGTAAAACGCCATCTACTGCACTCGCCAACCCGCATGCCAAGCGTGGCGAGTATTGGCAAAAACCCCCAAATGACGAGCAACAAAAATACCAGGCCCCCAGTCCCCGGCAGCTCCGCTATTCCGGGCTATGGTAGCGGCCCCGGTTACGGCGGAGCAAGGGGTGCTAAGAATCTCCGGCAGAGATCCGGCTACCACCCCCTGCATAAACGACGACTGGTAACGCACAACATTCGCACGATGAGGACAGACGAGAAGCTAGCTGAGCTGGAAGAAGAAATGAGTAGGTTAAATTGGGATATCCTAGGGTTATCAGAAGTCCGACGAGAGGGTGAGGACACGATAACCCTGAAATCTGGTAACCTACTCTACTACCGGGAGGGCGACCAACAGTCCCAAGGTGGTGTCGGGTTTCTCGTCCACAAGTCTCTTGCCAACAACATTATTGTTATCGACAGTGTGTCGAGCATGGTTGCGTACCTGATACTCAGAGTATCGAAGATATATTCGTTGAAGGTCATCCAGGTATACGCACCGGCCTCGGCATACTCTGATGATGAGGTGGAAGTGATGTATGAGGACATTAGTAGGGCCATACACACCTCTGAGACCTATTTCAATGTTGTTATGGGGGACTTTAATGCGTAGCTAGGCAAGAGAAGCGATGGTGAGCTGAGAGTGGGACAGTTTGGATATTGACAACGGAACCCCAGGGGACAGAGGTTGACCGACTTTCTGGAGAAAGAGGGACTCTTCATGATGAACTCTTTCTTCCAGAAGCCACTTCATAGGAAATGGACCTGGTTGAACCCCGACGGTTCTACGAGAAATGAGATAGACTTCATCCTGACCACCAAGAAACAAATATTCAATGATGTCTCTGTAATCAACATGGTTAAAACCGGAAGTGATCACCGAATGGTACGAGGCACGTTGAATATAAATGTTAAACTTGAGAGGTCCCGTATGATGAAGTCTACACTCCGACCCACTCGCGCCCATATCCAAGACCCCGTGAGCTTTCAGCTCGAACTATCAAATCGCTTCGAGTGCCTGGAGAGCTGCGCATCGGTGGATGAGATCAATAACAGGTTTGTGGAAACTGTCCGCTCGGTAGGCGCGAAGTTTTATAAGCCCCGCCGTACAAATAGACCGCAAAAGCTCTCGAGCCATACCCTCGACCTCATGGCTGAACGGCGATCATTGCAACTGCAGTCATCCTGTGACGTCGAGTCATATAGACGGCTCAATAGACTCATATCAAAGTCTATGCGACACGACATCCGTACCTTTAACACTAATCGTATTAAAGAGACGATAGAGCGGAATAAAGGCTTCAAAGTGTTCGCAAAAGACATGTCTATTGGGCAGAGCCAGTTGACGAAGCTGAAGACAGAAGATGGCAGTCTAGCGTCGACCAAAGCAGAAGTCTTGAGGGAGATCGAGAGGTTCTATGGACAGCTATACACATCGGTCGCAAAACCTGTTAGCAGTTTGGGTAAAGATCCAAGAGCCAAACTGACTCGACATTATACCGAAGATATCCCGGACATCAGCCTGTACGAGATTAGGATGGCCTTGAAACAGCTCAAGAACAACAAGGCACCGGGCGACGATGGAATCACATCAGAGCTACTGAAAGCGGGTGGAACACCGGTACTTAAAGTCCTTCAGAGACTCTTCAACTCCGTCGTGCTCGAAGGTACAACGCCACAAGCATGAAACAGAAGCGTGATGGCGGTGTTTTTCAAAAAAGGGGACAACACTTTGCTGAAGAACTACAGACCCATCTCGTTTCTGAGTCATGTTTATAAGCTGTTTTCGAGGGTCATTACGAATCGTCTTGAACGCAGGTTTGATGACTTCCAGCCTCCCGAACAAGCCGGTTTCCGAAAAGGCTAGTACCATAGACCACATCCACACGCTGCGGCATGTGATACAGAAGACCGAAGAGTATAACTTGCCCCTTTGCTTAGCGTTTGTGGACTATGAGAAAGCCTTTGATTCGATCGAGACCTGGGCGGTGCTTAAGGCCCTCCAACGATGCCGTATTGACTATCGGTATGTCGAAGTGCTGAAGTGTTTGTACAACAACGCCACCATGTCGGTCCGAGTACAAGACCAGAATTCAGAGGCAATTCCATTAAAGAGAGGCGTGAGGCAAGGAGACGTTGTCTCTCCGAAACTGCTTACCGCCGGTTTGGAAGATGCCTATAAGCTTCTGGAATGGAAAGGGCTCGGCATCAATATTAACGGCAAGTACATCACTCACCTTCGGCTTGCCGATGATATAGTAGTCATGGCAGAGTCAATGGAAGACCTCAGTACGATGCTCAAAGACCTCGATAGAGTTTCCCAACGGGTGGGCCTCAAAATAAACATGGACAAAACGAAGGTTATGTCGAACGCCCATGTAGTGCCCACCCTAATATCTGTGGGTAACTCCACTCTTGAAGTTGTTGACGAATATGTCTACCTAGGACAAACGGTCCAATTAGGCAGGTCCAACTTTGCGAGAGAGGTCAATCGTCGTATCCAACTCGGCTGGGCAGCGTTCGGGAAACTTAAAAGCGTCTTCTCGTCCAATATACCCCAGTCCCTCAAGTCGAAAGTTTACGACCAGTGTGTGTTACCAGTGATGACTTACGGCACTGAGACGTGGTCCCTAACTATGGGCCTTATAAGGAAGCTCAAGGTCACGCAACGAGCTATGGAGTCACTCTACGAGATCGAATAAGGAATAAAGAGATACGTAGACGTACGAAAGTCACCGATATAGCACAGAGGATTAGCAAGTTGAAGTGGCAGTGGGCAGGCCACATAGCACGTAGAACTGATGGCCGATGGGGCCGAAAGGTTCTCGAGTGGAGACCACGCACCAGCAAGCGCAGCGTAGGAAGACCAGCCACGAGATGGGCAGATGACCTCATACAAGTGGCAGGAAGACGCTGGATGCAAGCCGCTTCCAATCGGTCTTTTTGGAAATCCATAGGGGAGGCCTATGTCCAGCAGTGGACTTTTTATGGCTGAGATGATGATGATGATGTCATTTCTAAGCATATGAACCGATTTAACAATTTTTTGGTGATTTGATCGAGAGTAAATACGAGCGAGCACCAACAAACTTCTGGACAGACGAAAAAAAAAATAGCTCGTTGATACAGAGACCTCTATTTGCTTCATCACCCAATCGGTCAGTTAATGTGAGTGTGGGAATTAGTTGATGCAGAAACCTCTATTCGCTTCATCACCCAATCGGTCAGTTAATGTGAGTATGGTAGTTAGTTGATGCAGAGATGCTTCATCACCCAATCGGTCAGTTAATGTGAGTGTGGGAGTTAGTTGATGCAGAGACCTCTATTCGCTTCATCACCCAATCGGTCAGTTAATGTGAGTGTGGTAGTTATTTATACCACAAACGTAGCCTAGCATCTATTGGAATGATAATACAGTCAACTGCAGTTCTGGCAGGCCGCCCGCGCCGGCCGGGCCGCTTGAAGGCTGCAGTGCTACAGGTACGTCGATAGTAGTTACATGGACGCGTTGTTTACACGAGACAGTCTTTGATTAGAGAGTATTAAGAGTAGAGAAGTGGAAAGACATCGCGTGAAGCAGCCGCAAGTAAGCACTGCCACCACATTCAGCGAACGTAATGAAGCGCCATACACAAGCACTTAAGAGCCATCCATGAGGTGAACGTCTCAAAAGCTCTCAGTATCGCTACAATACATTAACACAGCAGCTACAAGGAGACAAAGGCACAATGCTCCCCCGTCCCGGCGCGCCGCAATAAAAGTAAAGCATTTCACTGAGATAACAGCATGAATGTAATTACCGACGATGATGGTGCCGCTCTACTAAATTAGCCTTTATTTCGTAACAAGGACCATGCGATTATTTATAAGTCGGTCTCTGCTAGAGACGTCTCCTCGGCTCTCCGGCTAGTTCAGGGAATGATTTCATTAAATTTATTATCCTTCATGAAAACTCTCATATACATAAAAAAACAAACAAACAGAAGACCTAGAAGAGCATTAAGTAACAATAAAATTTTATTTCCGTCCCTGAAACGAATAAAATCAAACTTGAGTTTATAGAAAATGTAAAATCCAATGTCACGATCCGTGTAGAAGTTTGGAGATAATCTTGGCTGCAACTGAAATATTAATTCAAGGAACATGGTTGAATTGGTTTGGAGATGAAGATGAAATTTCACTGATGCATAGATCCGAACCATTGACTGAACCCTTGAACCCGAACGAACATTATTTTTAATGTAATATTGATATTCGTGCTGCCTACTAGCCGCTAAGTGCTTCCTCGTGAGGAGACAAACCTGGCGGATGCATTAGGATACTTTGTCATTTTATTGTATTGTTACAATATACAATTTCAAAGTCATTGGAGAAAGTTATTCATACTAAACATAATGTACCTACATACAAGTGAAGCTCATGCTAATAAAATCTGTCTCAATCGGCATCCGCCAAAACAGTTCCTGGCACAGTCCTAGCGTCATAGCTGTATATCAGATGCGCCGTATGGTATTCAATTAAACGAAGCAGTTTATGTTTTAGATTGTAGTAGGTACTCGTATTTAGGCTTAATCTCGGAAACTATTGGGTCTACAGAGACAGTTCTAGTATCTATCCTATTGTAGCAAATTTAGTCTACTTTAAAAAATTCCTAAGAAAGTTTAAAAAACTAGTCCTTTAGGTTATAATCGCATTTTTTTTTTTAAATTACGATTTTTCGCGGTTTTTTAGATTTTTGACAAAGTTGCGTTCGGCGCTCGAGGTCACAAACTTGGATTATTCATAAGGACAACATCATAAACAAGTCTAAAAAAACAGAACTACCGGATTTGACGCATACTACCCCATACTTTCAGGCAACAAAGTTACTGGACTATGATAAGTAGTAAACAATAGTTTGCAATTATGACAAAAAGGTCACGGACCCTGGTGTCTGTGGAGATAAAAATTAAATAAATAAAAAAACTGTGATTACTGAGTCTGCATATTTCAATATAACTCTGTCTTCCTATCCTACTAACTCCCATGTGCATCATTCTGATTTTTTTACCGAGTTCCAAAAAGAAGGAGGTTATCAACTCGACTGTTTTTTTGTGTTTGTTTACCGATTACTCCGTGGATTTTGATGATTATTTTTTTGTTGAGTAGGTCATACTGCATAGGTAGTGCCTACCATATAAGTTTTTTAAATCGGTTTAGTACTTTGGTTTTTATATCCCGTTTGTTGCCCGTGCTACAAATAACTGGTTAAATATCATCCAATTAAGTGCCTGTAGAAAAATGAACAGTAAGTCGCATATACTTATTACCGTTAGCTAGTTACGAGTGAGTAGGCGTGCTTTACATTATATAAATTCAACACTTGCGAACTAATCGTGTTACCGAACACATCGATGGAGTCATTTTCAACAATACAAGTTATTTACTATACTTATATATTAGATTACATTAGAATTACTAGAATTTGGAGTTTGATTGATACTCGTACTAGTACATTTTGAAGTCGGCTATTTTTACCCGACTGCAAAAGAAGGAGGGTTATGTTTTTCGAGCGTATGTATGTATGTATGTATGTATGTATGTGTGTATGTATGTATGTATGTATGTATATTTCTTTGGCACGCCCTAGAGCCTTAACGGCTTGACCGATTTTGATGTGAGTGATGTCAATAGATTCGTCTTAGTCGTGAGAGTGACACTGGGTACATAAAAAAAAAATAAGGATTTTTGGCGGCAACAAGTAATCTCAAAAAAAAGTTTTCAAAAAACATCGAGTGTGGTATCAAAATAAAGAATTTTTAACGGTGATTACGAATATTACTTATATGTTTTATTGCAGTTTGGAATAGGAAATGCTACTAAATCACATCACACTACACACTAATAATATAAATGCGAAGTTTGTGTTAGTTTGTTACTTCTTCACGGTAAAACGGCTTGACGGGTTTAGCTGAAATTTGGCAAACAGGTAGTAGATACTTTTAATCCCGGTATTCCCGCGGGAACGGGTAAAGCAGGATTAAACCTATTTCATACCTCAAAAAAATCACCGACAACTGTTCCATTATAATTGGGGAACTAATTTTTTGAGCTGTTATTTAAATATTCGAGATGTTATTATGATCAGTTCAAAAACATATTGAACAGTTATTTAATTTAATGGCGGTTGATTAATTATTGCGACAGTAAAACATGGACAGTAATAAAAAATCAATTAGTCGGTTATTTTATCTTAAAATGTAAATTCTAAAAATAACTGAGCAGTCCAATAACTGAATGAGCGGTAAAAATGATGAATAATTAACTATGTATGTAGGTATAAGCAATCATTTCGAGATTAGGTTATGGTTTTTTAGGGTTCCGTACCCAAAGGGTAAAACGGGATCCTATTACTGAAACTTCGCTGTCTGTCTGTCTGTCTATCTGTCTGTCTATCTGTCTGTCTGTCTGTCTGTCTGTCTGTCTGTCTGTCTCCAGGCTGTATCTCATAAACCGTGATTGCTAGAAATCTGAAATTTTCACAAATGATGTATTTCCATTGCCGCTTTAACAAATACAATAAACGTGTTTTTTTCGTATTTTTTTGCTCAATATTAAAAACGGTAACAGGTAGACGCTTCAAATTTTCACAGAGATATTTACTTGTATATTACCTTTCAAAATAAATAATTAAATAACAATAAAGTAAATATTAAAGGGGGCTCCCATACAACAAACGTAATTTTTAAGCAATTTTTACTCGATCTTAATTAACAGGTAGAAACTTGAATATTTGTAAGTAAATATTTAGAAATACATTAACTATAAAAATAAATACCTAATCTTATACATAAAACTCACAAAATGAAAATAATCCGTTCATCTAAACGCGGTGCGAGCGCCGCGCCGCGGTGTTGTGGTGGCGCGAGCGCGAGACGGTTGCTAAGCAACGGCCGCGCGGGTAGCGGGGGAGGTAACATCATGGAGCGAGCCATAACCGCGCGTATTCGCGGAGCGTCGTATTGCTGCCCGGATGTGTATCGAAAACCTGCCTATTAGTTTGCAATTTACTACTTGGAATTTCGTTGATTTCTCGTTATTTTATAAACAGAACTAAACTTTGTAGTATCTAGGTGATATTATTTGCAAAATTAACTAGGTTCTTAAGTTAGTTGACTGTGCAATTTGTACCTACGCTAAATAAAATAACTTCTTCTCTTAACTTTTTATCATAAGCACCTACTAAGTAGACAGGTGTCTGGTGTACCTACAGGTAATCTTATTAGGTACGTAAAGGTCCTACTTACCAATAGTACGGAACCCTTCGTGCGCGAGTCCCACTCGCACTTGGACGTTTTTTTTTTCTATACAAATTTATAGATAAATTTTTTTACCGCCCATTTAATTATTTTCCTGCTCAAATGTATATTTACTGATCCATTTCATTATTTTTATTACTCATTTTTGTTTACTTTACTGCTTAGTTTTAACTGCTGAACTACTTATTAAACGTGCCATTTATAATTTTTAACTTACCAAAACTGCTATTTACAACTGCCTCTTTAAATCAGTGCCTTAAAATTGTGCTTTAAAGTAAGGAAAGAGGAGAGGGGAGGGGGGGGGGAGGGGGGGAAGCCAAGTCCTGTCAGTGAAGATGAGTAACATATAACATATCACAGAGACAAACGGGAGACAAAGTTTTACCACCATACTAATCCTTACTAATTAATACAAATATAATATACATTTTTGTATGTATACGCACACATGTTATATGTACAAGTATTAGACAAGACTATATTATTAACTTAAAATTACCAGAAAAAGAAATACTAAAATAAGTAATACGTAAACATTGCTACTAGATGTAGCACAGGTAAAGTTAATTATCGTTGTGTTTCACATATTGCTTATCTATAAATCATCGATTCCTTGTGATACTTTCTTAATTTCGATTTATAATTAGCTATGTTTACTTTAGTTTTGTTGCAAATTATCTATCTAGTTACCCGACTGCGTAAGAAGGAGGGCTATGTTTTTCAAGTGTATGTATGTGGATAGGTATGTTTCTATATGATCGCCTACAGGCCCTACAGCCTAAGCAGCTTGACCGATTTTAATGTGCGAGGTGTATTTAGATTTGTCTTCTTTTCCAGAATGTTACAAGCTTTATTTTTTTATAACAATAATAATACATGTCTCACAAAAATTATAAAATGCGTTTTTTCGTGACGTCCAACGAACTTTTTCGTAATAAACAAGTGTTTTAGTAGGATTATTCTAAAGAATGCACATTTATAATCTTTTGGAGCGATTTTATGCATACTTTCTCACAAAAAACGTACATTTAACAGCGTATCAAGCGTAACGAAATCGTAAGATAGACTGCAAAAACTGCTTTCCTGCAGTCGGGTATTTTGTTTTTCTTTTAACATTTAAACTTGTTTAAATTTTTACTCGACTGCGTAAGAAGGAAGGTTATGTTTTTCGAGTGTATGTTTGTATGTATGTATAAATTAAAATATTTTTATAATCTTTTACAGCGATTTTACGCATACTTTCTCACAAAAAACGTACACTCAACAGCGTATCAAGCATAACGAAATCGTAAGTATAAACTGCTTTTCTGCAGTCGGGTATTTGGTTTTTCTTTTAATATACTTATGTTGGGTGGACCATGGAAGGCCACCATAACACATACACTATTATTATTCCTTTATTTACAGGATAAATGGAACAAACAAATTATTAAGTAACGCTTTGTTTTATTGTGTAACATAGAAAATATTTTTTTTAATTGCAGATTCAATCACTATATATTAAACTTCAAATTCGTAAACCTCTTCCAAACGGCCTTACTAGGAACAAGGCTCCATACAAGGCCAATAAAATAAAAAAGACAAAAGAAGTGAGATCTAAATGGGTGAGTTCAATGGCCTGTCCTGAAATTTATATAGAGCAACGTAAAATATTTTATAACAACTTCAAATATCATTTCTTCTTATAACTTAGGATAATATATTGAAACCTAAGGTCTTATTTGGCTAGTTACATATACGAATTATAGCATTCTCAAGTTTTAAAGCTGTAAGTTCCGAAAATTTGGCTTCCTGGCCTTTTTTACCCGACTGCGAAAGAAGGAGGGTTATGTTTTTCGAGCGTTTGTATGTATGTATATTTCTTTGGCACGCCCTAGAGCCTAAACGGCTTGACCGATTTTGATGAGAGTGGTGTCAATAGATTTGTCTTAGTCGTGAGAGTGACACTGGGTACATCAACATAAAAAAAAACAAACCTAAGGATTTTTGGCGGCAAAAAAAATCTAAAAAAAAAAGTTTTCAAAATACATCGAGTGTGGTATCATAATAAAGATTTTTTTACGGTGATTACGAATATATACCTAAATAACTTAAATTATTTATTGGAGTTTGGAGTAGGAAATGCTAATAAATCACATCACAATTCACACTAATAATATAAATGCGAAGTTTGTGTTAGTTTGTTACTTCTTCACGGTAAAACGGCTTGACGGGTTTGGTTGAAATTTGACACACAGGTAGTTTATAATCTGGATTAACACATAAGATACTTTTATCCCGGGATTCCCGCGGGAACGGGTAAAACAGGATTAAACCTATTTCCTACCTCAAAAAAATCACTGACAACTGTTCCATTATAATTGTGTTTTAAAGTAAGGAGATGAGGGAGAGGTAGGAGGGGGGTGTTTCGAGTGTATGTATGTATGTGGGTATGTATGTATATCTGTATGTTTCTATATGATCGCCTAAAGCCAAAAGGACTTGACCGATTTTGATGTGAGAGGTGTCGTTAGATTCGTTTTCACTTGCTGAGTGCATAGGCTATATCATACATCTCACAAATATTAAATAAAAATAATCGGCCAAGTGCGAGTCGGACTCGCGCACGAAGGGTTCCGTACTATCATCTATAATACTACAAAGTTTAATTCTGTTTATAAAATAACGAGAAATCAACGAAATTCCTAGTAGTAAATTTCAAACTTATAGGTAGGTTTTCGATACACATCCGGGCAGCATAACGACGCTCGCGCGAATACACGCGGCTATGGCTCGCTCCGTGATGTTACCTCCCCCGCTACGGCCGTTGCTTAGCAACCGCCTCGCGCTCGCGCCACCACCACACCGGCGCGGCGCTCGCACCGCGTTTAGAAGCACGGATTATTTTTATTTTGTGAGTTTTTATGTATTAGATTAGGTATTTATTTTTATAGTTAATATATTTCTAAATATTTACTTACAAATATTCAAGTTTCTACCTGTTAATTAAGATCGAGTAAAAATTGCTTAAAAATTACGTTTGTTGTATGGGAGCCCCCCTTTAATATTTACTTTATTGTTATTTAATTATTTATTTTGAAAGGTAATATACAAGTAAATATTCTGTGAAAATTTGAAGCGTCTACCTGTTACCGTTTTTAAAATTGAGCAAAAAAATACGAAAAAAAACACGTTTATTGTATGGGGACCCCCTTAATTTTTTTTTTAATTTTTTGTATTTGTTGTTATAGCGGCAACGGAAATACATCATTTGTGAAAATTTCAGCTTTCTAGCTATCACGGTTTATGAGATACAGCCTGGAGACAGACAGACAGACAGCGAAGTCTTAGTAATAGGGTCCCGTTTTTACCCTTTGAGTACGGAACCCTAAAAACGCGTATTTTTTGTAACTTCCAACGAACTTTTTGTAATAAACAAGTGATTTTACTAGATTTTTTCTAAAGTATGCGCAATAATCTTTTACAGCGGTTGTACGCATACTTTCTTACAAAAACGTACACTCAACAGCGTATTAGGCGTAAAGAAATCGTAAGATAGGCTGCAAAAACCTCTTTTCTGCAGTCGGGTATTTTGTTTTTCTTTTAACATTGATACTTGTAGTTTATCAGAGCTTGCTGGTAGAAACTAGCCATCGAACATAGGGCTCTTCCAAGACTGATTTAGTAGGTACTTAATCACAGAATTCGCCCTATTACATAGGTACTTAATAATAATTCGTATATTATACAAATCTATGTTATAGGTACGTAACTAAATTAGCACTTGACAAAACAACTGGACTGATCGTTTCCCAGTTAAATGAAAAGCTAGATATATTTACAAATTCAAAGGTTGAAATTAATGTCGATTACCTCGTGGGTCACGCGATTCTGAGATCAAGGGTCTCGACAAAGAGATGATCGACAAAGTGACATATAAAAGTTATTTTTTTCATGTGAATTAAGGATCTATAGAAACAGAAAGAATGTTGTAAATTACCACAATATCATAATGGGGCGACCCGTCCCGGGTGTTCCTCCAGGGGGCACCTTATCAACACTCCGCGCGAAGCCCCGAACTTCATGCTATTTGTTTTTATCCTTCGTCGGAGGTATTTTATTTTGTCACGAATGAACATTGGACGGCCAGTAGCTGACGGCTCCGGGCGACCAGCGATTACAGACTCAATCCTATACCTTCTAAAAGATTCACTGTCAATTGTCAGTAAACGAGCAGACATTAAACGACTCGCCTGCTAGTCAGTGGTAATTTAATTGCGGTAAAAAACAGTATACCAATGAACCCAAGTAATTTTTGAATGTAATTTTTCAATAAGAAAACCGACTTCAAACGCAACTTACTACTTAAATCCTTCATGATTTTAAAAGAGACCTCTCTTCGTTTCCTCTTTTTTTATTTTGTCAAGAATGTGATTTTTGTCATTGAATATCAAATGCTTCGTCTTCAAAGATTAGAAAATGTGCAGATGTTTATACGATAATCCTCGACATGTGACACTTTTGCAAAGAAAAACGTGTCGATGGAACTCTGCGATTCTATAATCTGACGCACTTCACTCATGAATACAATGAAAATATTTACATTTGTAGAAAAGTAATAAAGCAATGTTTATAAGATATTTACGGGACCAATTTGGGAGCTTGATCCACGAATGACTAAAGTTTTCGTGTACATATAGGTATAAAAAATAAAACCGGACAAGGCGAGTCAGACTCGCCCACTGTACAAAATAGTAAGTATATAAAAGAGCGATATTATATATTTTTCTTCATAAATCGAAAAATTTACGTCGTAAAAATATTTAAGAACCTCTTTTAGCTTGTGCTAATTAAGCTCTTTCATATGATATCCCACATGATACGGTTAAAGTACTTTAAAATTTGGACCCACTACGCGCAATTCACGGGTGGCACGGCACGGCACGGTGGCGAGCGACAGGCACGGCGGCGGTCAGAACGGCACGGTAGTGGGCGGCACGACACGGCGGCGGGTGGCACGACACGGCGGCAGTCGGCACGGCACGGCGGCGGACGGCTCAGCACGTCGGCGGTCGGCACGGCACGGTGGCGGACGGCACAGCACGTCGGTCGTCGACATGGCACGGTGGCGGGCGGCACCGCACGGCGGCGGGTGAAACGGCACGGCGGCGGGCGGCATGGCACGGCGACGGGCTATAAACCGGCTCTCGCACGTCGCCTGCCAGGTATTTTATGGATACAAAAGGCCCGTGCGGAGGTTACTGCCTACATCGGTCCTACTAGAACAAGTATCAATGTTAAAAGAAAAACAAAATACCCGACTGCAGAAAAGAGGTTTTTGCAGCCTAACTTACGATTTCTTTACGCTTAATACGCTGTTGAGTGTACGTTTTTATGTGAGAAAGTATGCGTACAATCGCTGTATAAGATTATTGCGCATTCTTAAGAAAAAAATATAGTAAAATCACAATTGTTATTACGAAAAAATTCGTTGGAAGTTATTGGAAGTTAAAAAAAACACGCGTTTTTTATATTTGTATGAGATGTATGATTTTTATTACAAAAAAATATAGCCTTTGACACTCAGCAAGTGAAAACGAATCTAACGACACCTCTCGACAAATCGACAATCTCACATCAAAAACGGTCAAGCCTTTTAGACATTAGGCGATCATATAGAAACATACAGATATACATACATACATACACTCGAAATACCCCCCCCCCCTCCCTTCTCCCCTCTCCTTACCTTAAAACACAATTGTAATGGAACAGGTGTCGGTGATTTTTTTGAGGTAGGAAATAGGTTTAATCCTGTTTTACCCGTTCCCGCAGGAATCCTGGGATAAAAAGTATCTTGTGTGTTAATCCAGATTATAAACTACCTGTGTGCAAAATTTCAGGCAAACCCGTCAAGCCGTTTTACCGTGAAGAAGTAACAAACTAACACAAACTTCGCATTTATATTATAAGTGTGATGTGATTTATTAGCATTTCCTATTCCAAACTGCAATAAAACATATAAGTTATACATATATATTCGTAATCACTGTGAAAAATTCTTTATTTTGATACCACACTCGATGTATTTTGAAAACTTTTTTTTTTGAGATTACCTTTTGCCGCCAAAAACCCTTAATTTTGTTGTCCCAGTGTTACTTGCACGACTAAGACGAATCTATTGACACCACTCACATCAAAATCCTTTAAGCCGTTTAGGCTGTAGGGCGTGCCAAAGAAATATACATACATACATACGCTCGGAAAACATAACCCTCCTTCTTTCGCAGTCGGGTAAAAAAAAACAACGGTTTGCACTCTGGGAGTACCGGCAGAAGTGAAAACTAAAAAATAAAATAGCAACAAAACCGACTCGTGATGGATTTGACTAAAGATATTGTGTTTTGTTTTACAAACAACCCCTACTCATCGCTGTACGCGAAGCGTTAGCGTGTTTTAAGAGTATACAGCGCCATCTAGTACGTTTTTATAGAACTAACTTTATTTAACAATTCATATTATATTGACAGACGGACAAAAAAGTGATCCTATAAGGGTTCCGTTTTTTCCTTTTGAGGTACGGAACCCTAATAATATAAACAAAAAGCACTCACATACTAATATGTAAAAGGAAATACGCGGCCACGGAAGAATTTTCCCCGAAAAAATCGAGGTTGGTATTATTTCTAAATTTTCGGTTCGCCTTGTTGGCTCCTCGCGTTTGTATGATTCTTTTGGAGCGTTCTGCTTCCATTATAATAATTTCTGATAGGTTAATATTTTAGCGAGATAAGGTCGAGGGTCAAGTGAGCCGGCTACCTGGCCTTGCTCTCACTGCCTCCTATGGAATAAAGCGTCACGTTTCGCTGTATATTATATTATCAGTGATTCGAAGAAGACATCGAAGCCGTCGAGAGTACCAGCTAGAAAACACCGAAGCCGAAGAGTACCAGCTTGAAGACTTCGATGTAGGCAAGAGTACCAGCTTGAAGACCTCGAAGCGGAAACACACTCGAGATATATCGAGATATCGACCAAGCCATGCTTTTTGACCAAGCTCTGTCATAGCCTCTTTTCTTGTTGATTTATTACTTAAAATAGGTGATTGCGCGTGAATAAGAGTCGGTATCCAGATACACTTCAACACAATTATAAAGTTGCAGTTCGTCCCAATCCCAATGTTATAGAACGTAACAAACAATAGCACACCTTAATTTGCAACGCCACATCAAATACGGTCTTCTATAGATTAAGTCAATGAATGGAAAAGGCATGAACCATTTCCAGACATAGGTAGGTACTATGAATTAATATACGATAGCGTCCTAGCCCGTCTCCCAAAGAAATTATTTCGTTACTCATATTGTTCGTCTTATTTCCTTTTTATAGGAATACGTGCACTAAACCAACTTTAGATTATTCTTATAGGTATCCAGACTATTATTCAATAACTTAAATTCTTAACCTATAACCTAATTAGTTTAGTACCCCTTCTCTAACAAGATCCCCGTCCCGAGTCCAAGCTTTTTAATTAGCTCTCGGTTGAAAGTATTATATTTTTCTGTGTAAATAAATCCCTAAGTACTACCTAAAACAAACCAAATCATCAACAAAAATCGAATATGTATAATACAAACCCATATGTACTAAACAAACAACGAACGAAAACGACACTATCCGTCCATAAGTACGCAGGATACCTTAAAGAACATTTCACATACTGGTCCTCTTCTCATTCACTTCTCCTTCGATCAAAGGATAACCTTCTTTTAAAAACTCCCTCAACACAACGCGTAACCTTTTATGGAAATTCTTTCGCATTCCAGGCAGTTCAGCTGTGGAACGAATTACCTGTGTCTGTCAGACGTGCTCAGTCGCTAACTGTTTTCAAAAATCAAGTAAATTTATTTTACTTCTCTAAGGTCTTACCCTAAAATACGTTGCTTCGGTACTATTTCTGATCTCTTATTTATGTAGGCACTTTTCGGATTTTCTATATATGTTTGAAATATTAGTATTTATTGTATTATATTTATTAGTGTATATTATTATTTTTATTTAAGTATTTAGTGTTTAATTTGATTAGATTGTTTGTTATGATTATATTATAGCTATATGCAGTGTCTCTGCATTTGCACACCCGTTTTACTTTTTCTATGAATTGATCTCCATACCACGGTTGCCTGGAAGAGATCGCTTTTAGCGATAAGGCCGCCGGCTGTCACACTAGTTTTGTAAGTTTCTCTGTTTTGTTTTTTGTTTAATAGTGTACAATAAAAAGTTTATCTATCTATCTATCTATCAGGATGTATAAGCAAAGTGCGCAAAACGATAGCGTGTGCTAAAGTCGATCGCGCATGCCATCTAGCGTCGCCGTTAGAAACTAACTATCATAAGTGTGTGAGTGCCAAAAGTTGACGTATTTTACATGTGAATTAAAGCTATGGTATAAAGGCTACATCAATGAAACTTTGTATGTTTTATATTTGTACAGCCTATTTTTTATCCTGAAAATTTGGACTCTATAATTATCCATATCGAAGTTATGTTATGTTAAAAAAATATAGTCAAATTCACCCTTTAAAAGGGTTAGAGGGTGAAAGTTACAAATGTCATAATTTTTCTGTTGTTTATGTACTAATCGTAGTTTTCATACCAAATTTCAGCTTGCTGAGACTTCAGGAAGTGCCCTATCTTTTTGTTTACACTGAGAGGGTGCGCCAAAAAATAGGGGTTGGAGGGTGAAAAGTAAACATGTCTTAATTTCTTCGTTGTTCATGTGTAAATATTAGCTTACACACCGAATTTCAGCTTTCTAGGACTTCAGGAAGTACCTTATATTATTGATGAAAATAACGGGATAGCCCCCAAATCGGGGTTGGAGGGTGAAAGTTACAAATATTTTAATTTAAGCAATGTTTGTGTGCAAATTGTAGCCTACATACCATATTTCAGCTTTCTAGGACTTCAGTAAGTCATTTATTTTTTTATTTAATCAATGGCAAATCGGCGTATTTTAGGTATCAATAAAATCGAAAGTATAAAGCTAAATACATGTTTTTTTTAAATATTGTATTAGTCCTCTGACCACACTTGATCCTGAAAATTTGAACTCTCTAGTGTTATCGGGGCCGAAGCTATGACGGTCTAAAAATCCGACAAATCGCTTCGAGTACGACGAATCTCGAAGATAGTCCCGGCCGTACGCACCCGCTCGCTCACGTGGCGGGGGCACGGCCGTGCCCCCAGATTTCCGCAAAGTAACGCCTCATCCGATAAAATTATAAGTTTAGAAAACTCAAAAACCCCGGACAAAAAAGCGGCTTAACGATTTTGATAAAACATAGCTAAGAACTCTCTCGAGAAAATCCTTTATCAAACAAAATAAACTAGATGAAAATCAGTTCATCCGTTTGAGAGCTACGATGCCATAGACAGACGCACAGATATTATACACATACACAGATATGTGTGAGATGTGTGAAGGAAAGTAGAGACCGACAAGGATATGCTCGGAATTTAGTTTTTGAAGCTTCGAGAAGTTATTTCTACGTTTTTGTCTTACTTAATTGATAGTGTGTAAATTGAAGTTACTGTTTTGTATGTAATTTTTATATTAAAGTTCGGTATACTTAGTTATTGTATGCGTGTTCGCACGCTTGTCTGGGGATGAGGAGAGCACAGAGGGGGGGAGAGAGGGCAATATTTCGGTGAGGTGAAACTCGACAAGTTGAAACTATCAATAACAAAGTAAGTGTAATTAACCCGAGAACAGAGACATTTCATTCTCGCAGCTTTAGAAGTTCCATGTATTCTCGCCGTGTGGTGTGGGTGTGGCTACAGTAGGCACCTTCCTACTCGGTCGGAGTGCTGACGGTCGCGGCTCGGGCTTATCAGAAGGCTCGGGTAAAACTTTTGGTATGCCATTAATTACTCCTCCACTCATGTCTCAAATAACATCAGGAATACAGTAAAAATAATAAGTTATTTTTTTAAATTCCTTAATGATCATGACGGGAAAGGAAAATAATTCTTTAAACCGTTTGCAAAATCAATAACAAAAAGATTATGTCAGAAGTGGGATTCGAACCCACGCCCTCAGAGAGGACCAGAACAGCTCGCACTCAGCTCCGTGAGCAAGGTAACCTTGAGTCTGGCGCCTTAGACCGCTCGGCCATCCTGACGTGTGACGCACTGGCGGGAATCACGCACCACTCGCCGCGCCGCGGACTGTGTACCTGTTGGGATCATCAGCGCACAGTATTATCGATATTATATAATCTCAGTCAATTACATATATTTGTTGACTGCAAAAAAATTCACTGATTACCATAATTGGTAGCTAGTCACTGATTTATTTGCTAATTATTCTGATGAGCACCCAAATCCAATAAAACTATCAAAATTAAAATTAGGTCTAGGAATATCAATCAGATTAGGTATTATTTTGTAGATATCAAGACTTACGTAACCACTTAAATATTACATTATTTTAAAATATCATATATACCTACATGTTCGATATTTTGTAGATATCAAGACTTACGTAACCACTTAAATATTACATTATTTTAAAACTACATGTTCGATATTTTGTAGATATCAAGACTTACGTAACCACTTAAATATTACATTATTTTAAAATATCATATATACCTACATGTTCGATATTTTGTAGATATCAAGACTTACGTAACCACTTAAATATTACATTATTTTAAAACTACATGTTCGATATTTTGTAGATATCAAGACTTACGTAACCACTTAAATATTACATTATTTTAAAATATCATATATACCTACATGTTCGATATGTTTTTGGTGTTTGTTCTACACACTTATGTGACGATGATGGTGATACTTAAGTATCTACATAACAGACAGTTCAAAACATATACACATCCGTGGCCAAAATAGTAAAAGCTCTATGTAAAAGGGATATGCGGGTTCAAGTCCCCTCAGATGTGTGTAATTACCCGACTGCGAAAGAAGGAGGGTTATGTTTTGCGAGTGTATGTATATAATTATAATAATATAATAATAATTATTTACCATCTAAAAATTACAGTGTATGCTAATACAATTTAGTGAAAAAGGTTTAACTAATTGTACAAATAACAGAACGCTTAGCGATGAACCCCAAACTAAGCACGCAGGCTTGTATCTTGGGGTTCTTGTGCGATGTTACTAGAACCTTGTTGTACACGTTTCATTAAGATCAATGAATAAAAATATTGTACGGGGAGAGAAATAACATCACGTGATGCACTTTGCACTGCACGAGATTTATTAGTCCGTGTCTATCCCATATAGATACTATGAATGAGGGCCTCTGTTTCGTCTCGATTTATACTGAGTAGCCAAGTTCTGAGTTCTTTCTTGAAATGGTAGCGAGTGAGGTCGGAGAGATTACATTTCCTGCGTACGTTACTGTAGGTGCAGGGCAGTAAGTAGGCAGGGCTTCTCTTGGCAAGTAAAGACTGTGCGCGAGGAAGCTTTAATTTTTGTAGACGTTTAACTCTAACAGTGTTGTCAGGTTCAGAATAAAGTGAGTTTTTAGCACAGCATTGAAGACAAATAGCTGACGGACTCGCAAAACCTGGAACTCTGAGTAGAGGGAATCGGTTGAAAAGTGAAAAGGTTTCCGCAAGAGTACCTTTAGTAAGGCGCGCTGTGCCCTTTCTGTTATCATGAAAGCTGTTTGGCCTGCACTACCCCAAGCAGTGATACAATATTGTATCACTGGCTGACACAGCGCAAAATAAATGTGCCGCAGAAGAGGTAAAGGGGCACAGTCGCGGAGGTTTTTCATGACGTATATAAGTTTGCGCGTTCGTGAAGATACATCCAGTATCTGTTGCTTAAAAGACAAGTTATCCTATATGGTTACCCCTAAGTACCTTATATGTTGGGTCCGACTGATGAAGCTACAACAGCAATGTGGAGATTGACTTTGCGCGTCGTCTAAGCAGTAGTGAATTTGTAGTTTCATATATATTTGCTGGAGGTTGTGAAACGCAGGTTTTAGCAAAGGGAATATACTTTGTTTTTGTAGTGTTTAAGGTAAGCAGATTGCTATCAAGAGATTTGGCTATTTCAGATAGGCCAGCCTCTGCTAGGCTGTATACTGACCGCCAATTCTCTGCGTGAAATATGATTGCAGTATCGTCAGCGTACGCGATTAATTCTGCGTTTTGGAGGTTACTGTTTAATATGTCATTAATATACAGGAGAAAAAGGGTGAGTCCGAGAATACTTCCCTGCGGAACTCCGTAGTTTATTGGTAGTAGGTCACTGAAGTGGTCCAAGACTTTAACGAACTGTTTGCGATTTGTATGTATGTATGTATGTATGTATGTATAAATGTATATTTCTTTGGCACGCCCTAGAGCCTAAATGGCTTGTCGTATTTTTATGTGAGTGGTGTAAATAGATTCGTCTTATTCCTGAGAATGACACTGGGTACATCAAAATAAATAAAATAAAAAAGCAATCTGAAAAAATTATGTTTTCAAATACATCGAGTGTGGCAAAGATAGGGCGAATTCTGTGGAGTGTGGTATCAAAATAAAGAATTTTTAACGGTTATGACGAATAAATATAATATAGCTTATATGTTTTATTGGAATTTGGAGTAGGAAATGCTAATAAATCACATCACAATTCACACTAATAATATAATGCGAAACTTGTGTTAGTTTGTTACTTCTTCACGGTAAAAAGGCTTGACGGGTTTGGTTGAAATTTGACACACAGATAGTTTATAATCTGGATTAACACATATATGTTACTTTTTAACCCGGTATTCCCGCGGCAACGGGTAAAGCAGGATTAAACCTATTTCATACCTCAAAATAATCACCGACAACTGTTACATTATAATTGTGTTTTAAGGTGAGAGCGGAGAAGGGAGGGGGAAAGCCAAGTCCTGGCAGTGAAGATGAGTAACATATAACATATCACAGAGACAGAGATGTATGAGGGTATGTAAATGTACTTATGTTTCTATATGACAGCCTACAGCCTAAACGGGTTGTCCTATTTTGATGTGCGAGGTGCCATTAAATTCGTCTTCATTTCCAGTGTCATAGGCTATAATATTTTATAGTAATAATAATAGGTACATCTCTTGCAAAAATAAAGAAAATGCGTTTTTTGTAACCTTCAACGAACTATTACGCAACAAACAAGTGTGTTACCGGCAAATGCCTAAAATACATGAGCCGCACTGACCGTGCGGATAGATAGAAAAAGCGGACTGTCAATGGCAGGTTTTCGCGCCTCGCGAGTGTGTCGTAGTTTTTCCTGAATTGTTTTATTTAAATAAAGAGTAAATATAAAAAGATACAATTATGTTGTACGTAATACCGTGAATGAGAACCTGTGTTAATCATAAAAGCGATGGAATAAAGCATGGATACGTTATAAAAATGTATAAAGTTTTACTATCACCCAACACCGATGGAAAAACGTCTGAGGCTATAGCTTCTGAAAAGAGCTATCTTAGTAATTTCTGGCCGTTTATAAGGTATGTAATAACTCAGAAGAGGGATAACATTGAATTAAATAAAATTTAATGTTATTCATGCCCACACTGCTAGGCAAATAGTGTGTACTTATTTACAAATTTCACATTTTTAACAACTATTAATTTAACGGAGTTTACGGACTGCATCGGAACTGTAAGTGCTATCAGTAACGAATATGAAAACTTACCTATCTATGTGTTGGGGGACTTTAACGCCCACCCAGGCGAATTATTTTATAATGAATTGATTATATCGTGCAATGAATTTAAATGGTTACTTATTGACGTTGAAAAGCTAGGTCTAACTTAGATAGATAGATAGATAGATAGATAGATGAACTCTTTATTGTACACACCTTAAAAGTAATAACAAAGAACTTAAATAGAACTTAGATAGATTAACTTAAATAACTTCAAGTACATTTACCTATATTGATCAAATATGTGGTTCCAAACGTTGGTTGGATCATGTTGTTGTGTCGCAATCAGCTGTTAGTTCGGTATGTAATGTTTATGTGAAACATGACGTTGTGTGGTCGGATCATTTTCCCGTTATTTGTGAGTGCAATTTTGAAGGTTTAACACGGGTGTCCAGTGACATAAATAACATAGCAATGAATAAAGTATTATGGAGTGAAAAAACTGCTGGTGAAATTTTACAATATCAAACTGAATGTCATAAACATCTCAGATTGATAGACTTTCCTAGCGAGTTTGAAAAATGCACTGATAAGTACTGTGGTGATCCGACTCATAACTATGTACTTGATAAAATGTACGATGACATTGTACGTGCGTTGTCCGTGTCCTCTGCAGTTGGTCGAGGAGGGAAGCATGAACGAAGAAAGCGTAGATCAAATACCGTGGTAGGTTGGAATAAACATGTTAGTGACAGCCACAGGCGGGCCAGGGCAGATTTTCAGGAGTGGTTGCTATGTGGTAGTCCATTGAACGGTGAAATATATAAAAAGATGTGTGAGAGTAAGAAGGTATTTAAATCTCGTCTAAAATGGTGTCAAAACCTCGAAGCACTGAAAAAAAGATTTCAGTGGATTTTGGAAGAACACTAAACGTTTAAAAAGCCGTCCTGGTCTTCCTGTGACTGTGGACAGTACTAACGATTTAAAATGTATCGCTGATAAATTTAAGAACCATTTTGTTGTCAATTCACCGATGGGTCCATCGATGGGTAGGGATAACAGTGAGAGAGTGGCGAGCAGTGAATATGTTCAAACCAGAGTCTCGGCCAGAGACGTAGTACACGCAATAAAATCGTTATCGAAAGGCAAGTCTCCTGGCCATGATGGGTTAAGCATAGAACACCTACAGCATGCCGGACCTCATATAGGCAGGCTATTGGCTATGCTGTTCAATTGGTGCATGTCTCACTCTTACCTTCCTACCGATATGATGAGAACTAATGTTGTGCCTGTAGCAAAAAACAAAACAGGAGATTTGTCTGATATAAATAACTATCGTCCAATTTCGTTGGCAACAATAATTGCAAAAGTTTTTGACAGTATTCTTAATTCTCAATTGAATAAGTACCTAAAGTTGCACGACAATCAGTTTGGCTTCCGTCCAGGTCTGTCTACGGAAACTGCGATATTGTGTTGATGTATTTTGAAAACATATTTTTTTTTTGAGATTAATTTTTGCCACCAAAAATCCTTAATTTTGTTTTTTTTTTTTATTTTCATGTACCCAGTGTCACTCTCACGACTAAGACGAATCTATTGACACCACTCACATAAAAATACGACAAGCCGTTTAGGCTCTAGGGCGTGCCAAAGAAATATACATACATTCATTCATACATACATACATACACTCGAAAAACATAACCTCTTTCGCAGTCGGGTAAAAAAGGGACATCATATGTGCGTGGCCAAGTGCGTGTCGTGGCACGTGCAAGATAGGATTCCGTAATTGCGCATCTTATTTTCTATGAACTTTAAATGGAGATATTATGAGCATACGAGTTAACTTATATGTTAGTTTATTTGGAATTTACACGACATTTTCATTTTTTATTTCTTTGTAATTTTTTTAGATTGATCGACTATTACTCGATCACTTGTAAAGTGTACTTAGTTGTGAAAATTATAATTTCAAAGCTTAATATTTCGTAAACGGATCCCTAAATTGAAAACTTGTAGGGGACGTAGGTACTTCAAAAAAAATTATTTTGTTTCAAATTTTATTCTACGACTTTCTTGTAATGTCTATCTATGTCAAATTACAGCTTTCTAATACTAATAGGATTTGAACAAAGCCGCGGACGGACAGACAGACAGACGGACATGGCGAAACTATAAGGGTTCCTTGTTTAATACGGCACCCTAAAAAATTTGCATGCATTGTATGTGTACTCATTTTCCTGGCCTCGTAGCTCAGTTCGTAGCCTTCTAAGCTGTAAGCTGTGCTCGAGGGTTCCACCAGTTCCACACCCAGGACAAACATGAGTGTGTTAAGTAGGTATGGATGTTTGTTCTGTGTCTGGCTGTTTTTATGTACCTACCTATCATAAATACAGTGCCGTAAATAGGTAGCCACCGGTGGCCAGGCACAGGGCGTAGACTTTGGGGGGCGCAAGAATGGTCAGACCAGATATGACTATTATTTTTTCGATTTGCTCCGGATTAGTTCTCGCTGCGCCCCTAGTGCTCTGACAACAGCCAACCGCGAGCAAAAACAAGAGCGCAGTTATAGAAGCTCGCACAGGGCGCAGAAAAGGCTATTTACGGCACTGCATAAATACTTATATATTTACAAATAACTGCGGCGGTGAAAATCCCTGTTCAATGATACCGCACATGATGGGTGGGGCGAAAAAAAATGTTTTTAGGGTTCTGTACCTCAATAGGAAAAAACGGAACCCTTATAGAATCACTTTGTTGTCCGTCTGTCCGTCTGTCCGTCCGTCTGTCCGGGTGTCAAGACCTTTATCTCGGGAACGCGTGAAGATATCGAGTTGAAATTAAAACCATATACGCAGATCCATAGTATCTTGCTGCAGAAAGAAAAATAAAATTTCCCAGTTTTCGTAAAAAAAAGTTACAGCCGAACATGTTAAAACGCACATTTCGACACTCACAGAGGAATCAAAACCTATGGGGTACTTCCCGTTGACCTAGAACTCTGAAATTTGGCAAGAAGCATTGTATTAGAGTACACTTAAAGGAAAAAGTCAGAAACTGGTCATTTTTAATTTAATCACAAAAAATAGTGTCTATAAGCAAGGAATGAGGGCCCAAGTTTTAAAGTGAATTAACCGTATCATGTGAGGTATCAAAGTTAATTAACATGCTAAAACAGGTTTTTAACACATTCTTCGCCCCCTGCAGACCCTTCACTTCAGCTGGAAACCAAAACTATTTAGGCGAATTTTGATTAAGTACAGAGTGGCCGACTCGGCTCAAACGCCGGCGGTTTAGTGACTACTACAAAATGAACGGGACGTTCGCTCGGATCCGAATGGGAGGCGCCGCTACTATAGCCCCGCCCCACTCGGATCCGAGTGGTGAGCAAGGAATGTGTTAAATATTTTTACGATGTATATTTTTCGGTTTATGAAGGAAAATATAAAAAAAGTATATGATTTCCCCCTTTTATTCAGTTTGTACGGAACCCTCGGTGGGCGAGTCTGATTCGCACTTGTCCGGTTTTATTTTATATTTGCGAGAGATATATTATTATAATTACAAGAAAAATATGCCTATGACACTCAGGAGGTAAAGACGAATCTAACGACACCTCGAACATCAAAATCGGCAAGTTTAGGCTGTAGGCGATTATATAAAAACTTACATACATAGGTAGAGTAAGTGCGCCAATTATGGACTGGTCCTGTAATATAGACTACCGGTGTTTCTTAAAGAACATCCTTCGTACCGAGCTGTCGGTCAGCACACGGTAAGCTTTACCCTCCCGCGGCCCCTTCGGTTGCAAGCCAACAGGGCGCGCTAATGTGTTCACGGGAGCCATTTTTCGTTTTTGTCAACGCGTGATATAATTTCTTATCTAACTTCTTAAGTTCATATTTTCAACAAATAATACTCTTTGTGAAAGTGTAGTTAACCAGGAGAAAGGTGAGTTATTTTGCAATTATTCATATTAAGTTACAATATCTAATAGTTATTATGATTTTTTGAACAACAATATTAACCTAGAAATGTATGTGTATTATAATATGGACCACCGGCATGTTTTGAATATAGACTAGTGGTCCATATTACAAACAATCACTAATATTTAATTTTATTGTTTTAGGATGGCATCTAAAACCAAAGAAAAGGCCAGACAAACATGGGATTCCAGAGGTAGAAGAACCTTTTGATGATCCAGCGCGCGATTTAATGACACCATTCAATGATGATTCCGATAACTGCTTGCCTGTTGTCACAAAATCCTGGATCTTGTTATGGTCCAGATTACGCAACGCAGCTTTTAGCTCTTTATCAGCCTTTACGAAGTTAGTACCTCTATCACTATAAATGACAGACGGCTCTCCTCTACGCGCAGCAAAGCGACGAATGGCCATAATAGCTGAATCCGCAGTTAATGAACCAGCCAAGTCCAAATAAATTGCCCTCGTGACAAGGCACGTTATAAGTATACCCCATCTTTTCTCACGACGCCTACCAACAGTCACTTCCATAGGTCCGAAATAATCGATACCGCACATTACAAATGCTCTTTTAGTGTTAGTTAGCCTAACAGGCGGCAAATCAGCCATTTTCGGAGGAACTGGTACCGCGCGTCGTACACGACAGAATTGACAGGTAGTCGCGACCGATTTTACCGTACGTCGAAGCTGGGTTATCCAATATTTTTCCCTGATACAATTAATCACCGTCTCAAGATTGGCATGATGCATGCGCTTATGATAATCAAGCACGATAAGTCGCGATATATAGTTACGTCCGTCTAGTATGATCGGGTGTTTTTCTTGAAACGTCAATTCAGGCGCAGCGCTTAAACGTCCTCTCACTCGCATCATATTCTCGTCTTCAAGTATAAACGCATCTAAGTCACGAATCTTGCTGGTTTTAGATAGGACGCTCCCATCTTTCAGAGCTTTAAGCTCATCGCTGTAAGTCTCCGCTTGAGACTGCTTAATCAAAAACTTTTCAGCGTCACGAATATTCTGGGCAGTTAACGACTCAGATTGCTTCTTCCGACACATTCCTATAAACGCAAACACTCGAGCAGTCGCTCGAAGCACCCGTATCCAGGAAGAGAATCGACTCACATCAACTAAAGGCTCATATTGCCTAACGACTTGAACTTTTTCTACTCGCTCAGAGTCCTCGATCGTAGTATCCTCAAATTCATTGACCGGCCATTGTTCTTCTGGGAGGCATAAGAAGGAAGGTCCCGAGAACCACAACTTGCACCTCGTAGGCCAATACAGCTTCGTTGCTTCGTCCGCTGGATTTTCAGTCGTTGGACACCAGCGCCACTCGGTCGTCCGAGATTTCCTGTCGATTTCGGCTAATCTATACGACACGAACTTTTTATAATCGCGAGGATTAGAATGTATCCACTTTAATACGGTCTTGGAATCAGACCATAGAAAACGTCGAGCTATTGGCAAGCCTAGCTCCTTCTCGACCACACCAGCTAGTCTGCAAGCTAATACAGCGCAACTCTAATCGCGGCACAGATACGACTTTTAATGGCGCAACGCGAGCCTTACCAGCGACCATCGCTACTGCAGGTTTTTCAGAAATATCTTCACCGACCAGATATGCCACAGCTGCGTATCCTAGCTCACTAGCGTCTCCGAAAACATGCAAGTCCAATCGCGAATGAACCAATCCGTACCAACGAGGAACACGCAGACATGGTAGTTGTTCTATATCCTGTAACCATCTTCGCCATTCTACGCACTCTTGTTCTTTTAATCGTTGATCCCATTCTATACCTGACCTCCAAATCGCCTGAAGGAGAATCTTCGACTTTATTGAGTAAGGCAGCAATAGACCAAGAGGATCATAAATGCTTATTACAAATTTTAAGAATTCGCGCTTAGTAGGGACTACCTTACCTCCGACCAATTCTGATGGCAGCCGCTTAAAGGACAGATCAAATGCGAGCTCATCCGTCTCGGGTATCCAAATCATACCTAAAGTACGTTCACTACCGTTAGGTGATTTGTCAAAATTAACCGCGCCAGGCACGACTGCCGGCAATTCACGACGTAGTTCGGTTGAGTTCGTCACCCACCCCCTTATATCGAAGCCTCCTGCGGCATGAATCATTGTCACATCTCGTATAAGTTGACGCGCCTCGTCTACTGTTTGTCTACTATCTAAGTAGTCGTCCATATAATGTTTGGTATTAATCGCTGCTACAGCATCAGGATGTGATTGATTAAAATCACTGGCGTTTTTTTTAATGATATAATTGGCCGAAGTCGGAGACGACTTGGCCCCGAAGATCATGGAATCCATGACGTATGGTTGAGGGTCACGCGTACGCTCCATCCCCCTCCACAAAAAGAGTTGTGCACCCTGATCCTGCTTTCTTACTTTAATACGCATGAAACAATCGGCAATATCCGCTGTGTACGCTATCGGTCCAATACGGAACTTGAGTAACACGCCTAATAACGAATTCAATAAGTCCGGCCCTGTGAGAAGATGATCGTTCAAACAAGTGTTTTGATACTTCGCGGCGGCATCAAACACTAGACGCAATTTACCGGGCTTGTTAGGGTTGGTTACCCCAAAATGTGGTAACCACCATACCGGATTTACACCTAAAGGTTCGTTCACTGGTACAGCATATTTCTCGTTTAATAATCGCGTTATTTGTCGTTCATACGCATACGCATATTCGCCGTTTTTATCCATTTTATTCTCTATCGTACGCAAGCGCTTTAAAGCAGCATCGTAATTGTCGGGTAAATGTACCTCATCATGCGACCACAATAATCCGACCTCCCAACCGCCGTCCACTCGACGGCTTGTTTTATTTAAAATTTCAGACGCACGCTCGTGATCGTCATTTTTACGTGAAGTCTCTAAAATGCCTAAAGACTCGAGTTCAAACTGCTGTTTTACTAACTCATACAATTCAGACTGTTCCGTAACAAAATTAACCGAATCCCCCCTGAGTTCATCGTCGCACTCAGAATTACCCATCATCTCACCCATCATATAAATCTCGCAGATGCGCATTTTGTTCGAAAAGTTTAGCGGGCACGCTCTGGGGAGGCAAGTTAAGATTCTGCATCGTTCGCAGGACGATATCATGTTGTACACCGTTAGGGCCGGTAATTACCGCGTTCACCCTATACGACTTATTATCCGTAACTACATGGCCACTTGCGCTTACAATTTTTAGCGGCGATTTCTCAACAAACTTACACATGTTATTATCTAAACATATCAACTTATTGTCTATCAACGATATCGTGGCGCCATCATCGAGTAGCGCATAACACTCACACCGAAAGTCATTCACTATCACACTGACCGGTAAGATTTTTAATAAAGTTTTGGAAAAACGCTCACCGACATTGGTCACTGGGTGTACCTCTCCATCCCGCGCCGCGGCAGACGAAGGCGGGGCGGCACACGGCGGCGGTGGCGGTGGCGGGGGCGCGGGCGTCGATACCCCCGCGCGCTGTCGTGTATACGCGGAGCGAGTGATAAGCCATGGCGGTGGTGGCGCCGCCGGGACATCGGCGGCGGCGCAAGCAAACACAGGGCGAGCGGCAGCGCTCGCGCTATCAGCTGTAGAACGCACACGGCTTAGAATATAGAAAAATACAGAAACCGTGAACATGCTTAGAACTGAAGCGACAGAAACTACTCATATATAGAGTAGTTTGAAGCGCGCGCGATCAGTTGCTCTATGAACGTCTTAACGAGTGGCAAGCTTTGTTGGTGTTAAATTTAATTCAAATATGCCGTCATGTGTCGTTCCTACGTGTAAAAATACTGCTGGGGTGAAAAAAAAACACGATGGGATAACATTTCACGTGTAAGTAGCACAATTGACATTATCTTACGTATTTATTTAATAAATTGTTCGGTCTTTGATCATCGTAGAGAAAGAATCGTCCATTTTGTTGGTGTTGCCAATATTAACGTTTTGATTTTCCTTACTTTTACTTGCTACCGATTTTTTTAGTTAGTAGTTTGTAAATTAAATGAGTAGGTATTTAAATATATTTTTATCCGATTAAAAATTAATTGGCCAAGTGCATGTCGAGTAGCGTTCAGGGTAGCGTTTCATAATTGCAGTTCACCCTATATGGACTTAGAATAGAACGTTTGATATTGTGAACATATTGATTGATTTTGCGATTTAAATGGATTTAGTGCGAAATTTTTCCTCAGATATTTTGTATTTTTTTTTGTGGTGGTAGTCTATAACCGTTAACTTATAAAGCCTACCAGGGCCGTAGCCAGGAATTCATTTCAGGGGGGGTTCAGCAATAGATTTGGGCATAGCTTATGGTTTTTTCGCGAAAATTGTATGTAGTGTGTAGTAGTGTAGTGTTTTTATAGTAATATACTATAAAAACACTACTACAATTTTCGCGCTCGTTATGCTTTGTTTTTCGTATTAGTGAACCCAAACAAATTTGGTTAGTGGCTATCTATTTTTAGTTAATTATTTGCTCGTATTAGAAAGTTCACAGCACTTTAATTATCAATACAAATATAGATCAATATGAAACAATCATGCGCGAGCGAATCGAGCGCGAAAATTTTTTTTTATAAAATGATTGAAGCCTGGAAGGATTTTTGATAATGGCCAGGATTTCTTAGAACCCCCCAAAACTACTTAGCAGGTTAAAATAATGCCTAACCTTTTAAGCTAACGTAATAAGATACAAACACAAAATAATTTATTTGACCGATTAATCCGAATAGTAAGTCAAGAGAACAGTTATAAAAATAATGATATCCGTTTAAGAAAGTAAATATTTTATTTTAATATATTTTTATCTCCACGATTTACCACAGCAACGGGTAAATAATGCCTACACTAGCAACATTATGCGGGTGAGAGGTGAGAAGGGTGCGGGACGATTCTTTTGTTTTTGGACACAGCACGGATTTTGTAACTGCATCTGGACGCGCCTTCTGTATTTTTCTATATTCTAAGGCACACGGCAATGATTTCCGATCCGTTCGTTTGACGAAAAATGTAATATTACGTGGTGAGGGGCACGACACTTCGCACAACGCTTAGCCCTACACTGGAAACGCGAATGTTGTTCCACTAAACATTTGAAGCACAGTTTTTTCTGTTTCAAAAGTCCCATTTATCGTCATTAGTTTTATCGTTGAAAACACGGCACTCCGGTAACGAATGATTTTTGTTGCACAATGGACACGCGATGACATTACCGACGCTCGATGATCCCGACGACTCGTCCGTATATTCTACGCTCGTGTGTACCTTATGGGCTCGACGGTGGTAATACGATCTCATGGCGTTATCACTGCGGGCGGTGGGGTAAAGCGGCAAATAATACGACGATGCGATCGTAAGATGACGGAGAAATCCGAGTATTACGTCTAAACTCGGCGATATACGCATATCTATATTTTGATGTTGTGAGCTCTCCATTTTCATCACATATTCCCCATACTGCGCTCGTTGTACTGGAGTTAGTTTGCTTAAAATCTCCTGAGTAAGCTGCGGGTTGTTGATGTATCCGTCTGCTCTAATATTTTTCAACACATAAACACAGTTGCGTACTTCGGTCGTCATTTGTCGCAGTTCAGCGCCCCCATCTGACACTCTCGGCAGATTTCGAATTTTTCGTATAGCATTTTCTAATAAACGGTTTGGATGACCAAACTCCTCCTCGAGGGCTTTTACCACTTCTTCAGGGGCGGTCCCAGTGCGGAGCAAATCCTCAACGGCGCGCTTGGCTGAACCACGCAATGTCTTTTGTAATCTTATAATATTTTGGTGTTCCGTGAAGTTTTTGTACGTGTTCTCGAACGCTCTACGATATGCGAGCCAGTCTACAGGGTTCCCGTCGAATTCCGGTAGATTTCTGCTCGGGTCTTGATTCGCTGATAAGGATATCATTGCATCAGCTAGTTGCATAACGTCACAAGTCGCCATCTGCGTCGGCGCTGACGGCGGCGGCGGTGGCGCCACTGGCGCAATTTCGTCTCGGGCGCGCGGATCGCGCGTTATCGTCGCGCACGGCTCGCGCTGTCTCGTCTCGCGCGGGCTCGTCGCTAAGTTACGTTGAACGTCGTGCATGGAAGCTGCGGGGGGAGCGTCGAGTGGAATTTTCCGTCCGATATTGTTAGAATATGTCGCCTCGCCCGCCGGCGGATTCACAGCGAAATCTTCAAGCCAACTCTTTACGTTTTCCGTCTTCTCCGTCTCACTCACTACGCTCCGATTCTCACTTCCGCTGCTGAATTCATCTTCGATCTCGGCCATTTCCAACGCTAACTTCTTCTTAATTAATCCTTCTCGTCCTTTCGCTATTTCTTCTCGTACTTTCGCTATTTCGACTTCGGCGTCGTACTCGGCACGTAATCGCGCGGCTTCGCGGCTGGCGCGGCTCGAGCGTGTTTTCTTTGTGCGGGTCGGAGTCGGAGCAACGGCGACGCGTGTCGCATCCGATTCCGAGCGTTCTTTTCCAGCTCCAGCGGCCTGGGCTTGGCGTCTCGTCGTACATCCAATCTTCTCCATTGTCTTGAAGTCCGTAGGTGATCCGGCTCGAAGAATGTAAGTAATTTAGGCGCAGGGTGACGACACGACGGTCTCCGGGGATGTTGACGAATAAAAGAACACACGTTCGATTTAAAAAGCCGGTATATTCAGCTTTACACAATTACACGCAAAGTACAGAAACACAGACAGGTATAATAAGAATTAATTAAGAGAACTAAACGATTAATATAACGTGAAAATGACCGCCGAGGCGGGCGCGCTCGTCGGCGAGCGCGCGGCCGATGTGCACGGGTGTTTATTACGGTTGTCGCCGGCGCACTGCTCGTCTCGTCCGTCGCGTCGCGTGGTGGCGTGTTTCTTCGAGGGTTACCGCGCCCGCACCCTCGCCCCGCCCCGCGCATTTAGAGCCGTGCGCATCCGCCGCGACCGAGATTACTGGGTTGCCTACATTGCCTGAGCCAAGAGCTGTTGTAACTCCGAGATCTCAATCTGTGAATGAACCGCCATCACCCCAGAGTGTTGATGGACATCACCAAGCTAACCCGCAACCGAATTGCCGACGACGACCATCGATGATTCTATAGCTGGTCCCTCTACATCATCTAGAACATTTTTGTCGCCAAAGGTGTTGCAGCCTATACCGCATTTAAAGAAGTCTGTCAGCAATAGAGGAAGAAAAACCACCAGGCCTACGATTTTGACATCTTCACCCTATAAACAAGATTTAGAAACGTCGTTACAAAAGAGCACAAAAAAGGAACAACAGAAAATGCCAAAGAAAACAGCACAAAAGAAAAGAAAAATCTCAAAGTTAAAAAATCATCGTCTGAAAGTTCTGATAAGAGTGATTTTTCAGTCAATGATAGTACCGATGAAAGTCCAGATCGTTCCCAAAATCAAAATGATAGATTTTGTATTGTAAAGGGATTTTTTCTGAAGATGGTCATGTGGTCCATATTTTGTACACTTTTTGCAAATTTATAATAATGACATAAGTATTTTAGAAAATGTTGATTATTTCTAAGATGTCGATGTTTCTTCAGAATTTTATTAATCGTTTTTGATACCAAATAATTATCGAACTGTTCAAAATATATAGGGCTGATTAAACTTTAAAATTCTGAGTTTTATTCGACAAAATCCTTATGGTGGTTCATAATTGGCGCGCTTACTCTACACTCAAATAATATAACCCTCCTTCTTATGCAGTTAGGTAAAAACATGACAGAACGATTTATTTACTCTTAGGTCTTAGATTATATATTGTCTAGATGCCTAGTAAGCGCTCAGTAAAAGCTTCCACTAAAAAGGCACTGATATTGACATCTCCGATCGACCCCCCTCCCGGCCCCCGCCAAATGCCCATCAGTCATTCAGGAGCGCTCGCCGTGTGATTACATTACGAATATAAAATGTTTTAATAAAAAAATATCAGTTTGTGCTGTAAAATCCTGTATAAAACATCCAGGAAAAAAAGGAAAGGGTGTAAACATCACATTTCTTATGTAAATATTCAATTTTCTGATGTATTTCTTATCAAAATGACAAACCGAAATTTAAAATGAATTGATAAATAATGAAAAATATTGAAATATGGCGCCATAATGCTTGGTGTTGCCAAGGGTATAAAATATATTTACCAATGATAAGCTTTGTTTTTGGCCAAAAATGGAAAAGTGACGAAAGAGATTTATTACCTATTGACTCTTAGTCTTAAGTACTTTCTGTTTCATATGATGACGAGGATCTGACGAAGGTATCAGATGATTGCCACTGGAACACCCTGATGGAAAGGACTAAGACAGTCCAGTTTGGGCTCGTTTGCTTTGGTGTCTTAAGCACTTTCTGCTTCATATGATGACGAGGGTCTGACGAAGGTATCAGATGATTGCCAATGGAACACCCTGATGGAAAGGACTAACACAGTCCAGTTTGGGCTCGTTTGCTTTGGTTTAATAAGCACTTTCTGCTTCATATGATGACGAGGGTCTGACGAAGGTATCAGATGATTGCCACTGGAACACCCTGGTGGAAAGGACTAACACAGTCCAGTTTGGGCTCGTTTGCTTTGGTATCATAAGCACTTTCTGCTTCATATGATGACGAGGGTCTGATGAAGGTATCAGATGATTGCCAATGGAACACCCTGATGGAAAGGACTAACACAGTCCAGTTTGGGCTCGTTTGCTTTGGTTTAATAAGCACTTTCTGCTTCATATGATGACGAGGGTCTGACGAAGGTATCAGATGATTGCCACTGGAACACCCTGGTGGAAAGGACTAACACAGTCCAGTTTGGGCTCGTTTGCTTTGGTATCATAAGCACTTTCTGCTTCATATGATGACGAGGGTCTGACGAAGGTATCAGATGATTGCGACTGGAACACCCTGGTGGAAAGGACTAAGATAGTCCAGTTTGGGCTCGTTTGCTTTGGTTTCTTAAGCACTTTCTGCTTCATATGATGTCGAGGGTCTGACGAAGGTATCAGATGATTGCCACTGGAACACCCTGGTGGAAAGGACTAACACAGTCCAGTTTGGGCTCGTTTGCTTTGGTTTCTTAAGCACTTTCTGCTTCATATGATGACGAGGGTCTGACGAAGGTATCAGATGATTGCGACTGGAACACCCTGGTGGAAAGGACTAAGAGAGTCCAGTTTGGGCTCGTTTGCTTTGGTGTCTTAAGCACTTTCTGCTTCATATGATGACGAGGGTCTAACGAAGGTATCAGATGATTTCCACTGGAACACCCTGGTGGAAAGGACTAAGACAGTCTAGTTTGGGCTCGTTTGCTTTGGTTTCTTAAGCACTTTCTGCTTCATATGATGACGAGGGTCTGATGAAGGTATCAGATTATTGCCAGTGGAACACCCTGGTGGAAAAGACTAAGAGAGTCCAGTTTGGGCTCGTTTGCTTTGGTGTCTTAAGCACTTTCTGCTTCATATAATGACGAGGGTCTGATGAAGGTATCAGATGATTGGCACTGGAACACCCTGGTGGAAATTACTAAGACAGTCCCGTTTGGGCTCGTTTGCTTTGGTATCTTGAGCACTTTTTACTGCATAAATGTAAGTAAGTAATTACGCTTCAAAAAATATATTTACAGTGTGCTGGTTTTCAGAACAAGGTTTACGGTGCCATTTAAAAGAAAAACAAATAATATCAGAAACATACCACAAATTTCTTAAGTTTAAAATAATGACGAACCTGATTGGAAAACTATTCAATTTTGATGAAACTGAACAAGCATAATATGGCCGCCATCACGAAAATAATATTGTCAAGGTGACGGTAGAGGGGCACTTAAAATAAATAAAAATATTAAAATAAAGCAAGTGCGTCAATATCTGCCATCTTTATTAAATTCATTGCAGAACTAAAAAGATAGAAACAAGATTTCAAATTGAATATTTTATTTTGGTTTACAAGTCATCAACAACGTCATTTCATTAATAATATATTTAAAAAATCTGTAAGCTCAGTTAAGCTCAGTCAAAAAGCCCGCCCTGAACTTTACCATGCGCAAAAGTAGCCGGAGCCGGAGCCGTTTGCACCAGGTAGGAGCCGGAGCGGGGGTCACCACACTTTTCCCATATCCGGCGCCCTAACTCGTGAATCAAACTTTTGGCTTCAGTGCCCCAGCTACCCATGGTCTCGACAGCAATGGGTACAAAATCATACCTCACCTCCAAAGTCGTATACTTCTGGCGTTTTTTGTTCGCAGCATCCACAACAGCCGCCCCCGATGCGTGGACCGAGCGACTCAAATGACAGGCGACGAAAGTGCTAACGCACGTGGCGTCCCATTTTTTTCCGTTTTGAATAATCTAAGTTGACAGTGTTCACAAACGCATTCGGAGGCATCTGCTCACTCCGAGTTGCTCTACCTATATCACCAACCAAATTATGAGAAGTGAGCGTGTTATGCCTCCGTTATGCGTCCGACAGCGTTGACAACGCTGCCGGAACGCTGAAAATAAAATATTCAAATTAAAATCTTGTTTCTATCTTTTTAGTTCTGCAATGAATTTAATAAAGATGGCTGATATTGACGCAGTCGTTTTTTTCAAAATATTTTTATTTATTTTAAGTGTTTCTACCGTCACCTTGACAATATTATTTCCGTGATGGCGGCCATATGAATGTTCAGTTTCATCAAAATTGAATAATTTTCCAATCAGATTCGTCATTATTTTTAACATAAGAAATTTGTGGTATGCAAATTCTAATACAAATTCAAATAATTTTATTGCAGTTTGTAGGTACTAGGTACATTAAAGATCTTAATATCGAATTATAACAATTCTAGATTTTTCCTATACAAACTTGCCTCTCCAACAGGCATGCAATACTGGAAGTGGGCTCACCGAGTAATTTTAAAAATTGACATAAAAAAAAAAAAAAAAAATTACAGAAAAATCAAATCAAAATATGAAGTTATCATTTTAATTATACAATGTTAAATTACAATATAAAAATTAATCCATGTCAAGTTATAATTACAATGTTAAATTTAATCCATGTCAAGATTTTCATTATGTCAAATTTCAATCAAATATATACATGTTAAATTGCAATGTCAATGAAATCTTATATAATCATATAGAATATGTATCTGATATTGTGTTTTTCTTTCAAATGGCACCGTAAACCTTGTTCTGAAAACCAGCGCACTGTAAATACAATTTTTGAAGCGTAATCATTTACTTAATTATAAAAAGTGCTCAAGATACCAAAGCAAACGAGCCCAAACGGGACTGTCTTAGTAATTTCCACCAGGGTGTTCCAGTGCCAATCATCTGATACCTTCGTCAGACCCTCCGTCATCATATGAAGCAGAAAGTGCTTAAGCCACCAAAGCAAACGAGCCCAAACTGGACTGTGTTAGTCCTTTCCATCAGGGTGTTCCATTGGCAATCATCTGATACCTTCTTCAGACCCTCGTCATCATATGAAGCAGAAAGTGCTTAAGAAACCAAAGCAAACGAGCCCAAACTAGACTGTCTTAGTCCTTTCCACCAGGGTGTTCCAGTGGAAATCATCTGATACCTTTGTCAGACCCTCGTCATCATATGAAGCAGAAAGTGCTTAAGACATCAAAGCAAACGAGCCCAAACTGGAATATCTTAGTCCTTTCCACCAGGGTGTTCCAGTGGCAATCATCTGATACCTTCGTGAGACCCTCGTCATCATATGAAGCAGAAAGTGCTTAAGCCACCAAAGCAAACGAGCCCAAACTGGACTGTGTTAGTCCTTTCCATCAGGGTGTTCCATTGGCAATCATCTGATACCTTCTTCAGACCCTCGTCATCATATGAAGCAGAAAGTGCTTAAGAAACCAAAGCAAACGAGCCCAAACTAGACTGTCTTAGTCCTTTCCACCAGGGTGTTCCAGTGGAAATCATCTGATACCTTTGTCAGACCCTCGTCATCATATGAAGCAGAAAGTGCTTAAGACATCAAAGCAAACGAGCCCAAACTGGAATATCTTAGTCCTTTCCACCAGGGTGTTCCAGTGGCAATTATCTGATACCTTCGTAGACTCTCGTCATCATATGAAGCAGAAAGTGCTTAAGACACCAAAGCAAATGAGCCCGAACTGGACTGTGTTAGTCCTTTCCATCAGGGTGTTCCAGTGGAAATCATCTGATACCTTCGTCAGATATCATCTGAAATAGAAAGTGCTTAAGACACCAAAGCAAACGAGCCCAATTTGGACTTTCATTATTTCAACAGTAATGTTAGGTTTAAATTTCCGTTTGAATAATATCGACTCCAAATATTTTTTAAGTCTCTATGTTTTGGGGAAATATCTAAGCACTGGTATCACAAGCATCGTGCACACAAATGTAAATGGTGTAAGCAATACACCCTCGATAGGCGGCTCACTCACACACGTAAAACGTTTTTGCTTCATATTGAACGATGCGCCTAGTATTTGAACACGGAATCTAGAGGTATATAATCTAAGCTCTTAGGTGCTAGTGTAGCGGTAGGCACAAACATTCAAGATTTATTGTTGGTGATTTGTTGCGCGACGAAGCCTCTAACCAATCGGTGGACACAGAGCAGACGCCACGCGGTGACCGCTCCCCGGCCCCCGCGTGTATTGAAATTCCCCGCGTACGCCCGCGCCGACCCTTAACGCGCCCGAAACGTTATAATTGTTAATTTTAAGAATATTTAGATTATGGACGGACATTTGTGTTGTAAAGCAATAATAAGTAATAAGTAACATTGACTCAGTGTTTTTTTCATGCTTGCTTCCCGTTCGTCTGCTAAACTAGTACATAAAAAACACATACTTAACATAAAAAATCCACGCTGTGCCACAAATACCATAAATTATCGTGTTGTTTATTATTTGCAAGTGTATTTTTTTCTTATATTTTTAAGTGGACCCGCACGATAGTGTTTTAAGTCGTCTTGTTTACACTTACATGTGTTAAAAAAAAATAACATGTGTATCGCGAGTTGGTGGTCAATAGTAGATCTAGTATTAAAAAAAAATTATTTAAAATTGCTTAAAGGTTGTCAGTAATAACATGAAACCATCATGACACACATAAAACTCTTTATGAAATGTTGCCAAGTATCAATGTTAAAAGAAAAACAAAATACCCGACTGCAGAAAAGAGGTTTTTGCAGCCTAACTTACGATGTCTTTGCGCTTAATACGCTGTTGAGTGTACAAAAAACACGCGTTTTTTATATTTGTCTGAGATGTATGATTTTAATTACAAAAAATATAGCCTTTGACACTCAGCAAGTGAAAACGAATCTAACGACACCTCTCACATCAAAATCGGTCAAGCCCTTTAGACTTTAGGCGATCATATATAAACATACACTCGAAATACTTTATTTCGAGTGTATGTTTCTGTATAATCTTTAAGAGAACGAGTGATGTTTCTCGCTACCTATTAATAGCCTGCTAAAACCTGGTATATTGGGTTCGCAGATTATAAAAAGGTACACTTCCGACTAAAGAGCCAAACAGTTAACATCGATGTGTTGAGAGAGGGTAGGTTGTGCATATGAATCAAGCTTTAAGAGTCTTACATAACAGGGGTGACGAGAATCTCGTTAAAAACCTTCTTTTACTCTATCAAAAATAATGCGTTTCCCTTGTCTTCTACTTTACAAAATGTATTTTTAAGCATTGACAGACCATTTTGAAAATCTAGGACTAACGTTAGCCTTAATATTAAACTTTGGGATCTACCTCGACTGTAAGGTTAAACTGTCTAATACTAAACTCGGCATCCTCAATAATGTTAGGCGTTATTTCTAACCGGGATAGTTGCTTAATTTGACTCAGGCACAGATCCGATCGTGTGGAATACTAATGGCACTTTTTTGATAAAGCATCTAAGAATCAGCTCAAAACTTTAAGAGTCGGTTGATGGGCAAACAGGCTAGTTGCCAAGAAGTTACTTAGTCTAGGACATTCACGTTAACTAGCAGGTTTGTCTATTTTCCCCCTTAAACCTCCCCGGTGGCTAGCCTGAGTGCTAGACGGAGGACTTCGGGTTCTCGTCTAACGAACGCATACTGGAGCCCTCAGCACTGTGATGTAGTGCCTTTTCAGCCTGCTAGGCCTTCGACCGCTAGAGCCATTCCTCTCGTTCACCTCGAGCCCGTCTGGGTAGTAGGTCAGGGTCCCATTCCTGACAAACTCTGGGCCCAGAAATCACCTTTTAGTAGCCTTTTACGACAGGCAGGGGATACCGATACCGTATTCTAGTACCCCGGCACCAGGGCGGTACTTTTCTGTTTCCTAATAGTTAAAATTATGGAATTTTCAAAGCTGGAGTAAGGATGAGGAGACACTTGACTCTAACAAAAATTATCAATTCGTCATCGGCTTAATATTTCGCAAACGGATCCCTAAATTGAAAAATGGTTTTCTCATACCCCCAATAATGGTTTTCTCATACCCCCAATAATGGTTTTCTCATACCCCATCGTGTGGGGTATCGTGTGGGATAGGTTAGATAGGTGGGATGACAATTCTGTACGCCTCTTTGGCACGACTATATATCCCACGAAGTGACTAAACGCCTAATATACGCCTGTATGCCATGACTTAAAATTATTTTATTTTTAATATACGCCTATTACGTTTTAGTGAATATAAAAAAATCGGGATACCCTAAAACTATGTGTGTTTTACCAGTACATAGATTCGGGGATCTACTTCCAATGATGGAATAAAAAAAACACATATTTGTTCATACGCCCCTATGGAATGATGCCCTCGATATTATTTTTTTCAACTATTTAACGGCTCTGGATTCTGAGTCCTTTGAGAAGATTCATTGGCAGTGCTGCCAACATAGCATATACTATGCTAGATTTAGCATATTTGAATATTGTTTAGCATTTTCATTTGTTGTTCAGCTTATAGCATATTTTTTAGCATATCAAATAGTTTTTTTTATACAAGATAGATCTACGATTGACCACCAACTCACCTGATGTTAAGCGACGGTGTGGCCGAGGATGGAGCTCGTTGATCTAGAAGATATCTATTCACTCTAGCCTTGAAAATTTCAAGATTGTAGGTCTCAGGAAACAGAAATGATGGCAAAGAATTCCATTCTTGTGCAGTACGCAACAGGAATGTGGATCGATATCGCTGAGTACAGACTTTTGGCATTTCAACGAGAAATTGTGGTAATTCGCCGACTTTCTGCTAGTTTTGACTCCTGTAGTGAAATGGGGAGGGTGTCATTAGGTCGTGAAGCTCTTGCGCACATTCTCCGAGATGAATCCTGTAGAAAATAGACAAACATGCTACTTTACGGCGGTGCTCGAGAGTAAGTAGCTTCTTGGCAGCTAGTTTATCGTCACCGATCAACCTCACAGCTCGCCGGTCCACTGATTCCAAAGCTTCCAGCTGATACTTGGCTGATCCATTAAAGAGGTGGCAGCAGTACTCCATACACGATTGGATCTGTGCCTGATACAGATGAAGCAGTTGTCCCGGTGAGAAGTATCGCCTAACCTTATTAATGATACCTAGATTTTTACTAGCCAGTTTAGCCTTAGATTCAAGGTAGCCTTTATGTTGTAAAAAGTTAATTTAGTAGTTTGTAGTGGCAACACTCTTAGCTCTCTCTCTTCGATAAAAAAAAGTAAAATGTCTGCCGGTGTATGCGTATAAAAGTGTATCATATAATCTAAAATAAAAACCTTGAAAGTGAATACTAGAGTTTAAATATATAAAACTAAATGTTAAAAGCCACAGCCTCAACAGGTTATGTGCCCAGCGTGAAAATATCGTATAAAAACCAACATAAAAACCAGTGATAAAAAACGTATAAAACACGTGATAAGTAAAATAAAAACAATAAAAACCACAAAACAAAGTGGCGAAAATGCAAGAAAACGATGAAAATCGTGTGATAATTGATAAATTGACGGATGCAGAATCATTTCAATTATGGAAATTTGAAATTGGTGTGAACCTAAAGGCACATGGTTTACAGGTTAAACCGGCGTCAACCGAACAAATATCGGATAAAACTTTCCTCATCAAAGATGCGAAGGTGCAAAAACTCATCTTACAAACAATTGACAAGAAGTTAAAATGCCATATTATAAATTGCAAAACCGCTTATGAGATGTATAACAAACTTTGCAATATATTTGAAGGTAGCGACCACAGAAATAAATCAAAATTACTGCAAGATTTTTTCAACTACAAGTATGATAAAACTCAAACAATTAATCACCTCATTTCAAGTATTGAAAATTTGGCCATGCGACTCAACAACCTAGATCACAAAATTGATGAAGAATTAATTATATCAAAAATACTGACATGCTTGCCAGATAATTACAAGTACTTTGCAACTGCTTGGGAATCTACACAAAGTAATGAAAAAACATTAATAAATTTAACAAACAGATTACTATTGGAAGAAACAAGAAATTCAAATAATAATAGCATCCAAGTGGCTTTGAAAACTAACACAATAAGAAAATGTTTCAATTGCGGTCGAGCTAACCATCTTAAATCTCAGTGTAAAGCCTGCAGTATTTGTAAGAAAATTAATCACAAGGAAAAAGATTGTAAGTACAAAAATAAACAATGCACAATATGTAAAAAAGATAACCACACAGAAGAAAATTGTTTTTTTAGAAATAAATATAATAAGAAAGAAGAAAAAGATAAAGCCATGATGGCATTTAATATGAAAAATGAAGATAAAATTAAATTTATTGTTGACTCTGGAAGTACTTCACATATGACAAATGACATCAACATTTTGAGTGGATTTCAACTACAAAATCAAAAGTATCTGTTGCTAACAATGATGTAATAATGGCAGAAGGAACTGGATCTGTCAGGAGTTCAAAATGCATACTAACAGAGACCTTATATGTTCCCAATTTGTCTCAAAACTTATTATCGGTGAACTCAGTGACAAACAATGATGGTTCAGTACTTTTTAATAAAAATTCAGTGAAAATTTACAAGAATGGAAAAATGTTAGTAAAAGGTGAAAAAGAAAATGGTTTATACTACATAAATATAACAGAGGAAAATAAAGAAAATTTACAAGAAAAATTGTATTTAGCCAAAGAAAAAGGAACAGCTCTAGAATGGCACAAAAAGCTTGGTCATCCTGGACGAGATGTATTGGAAATATTACCGAGCATCGCTGAAGGCATAAAAATAGAAAAACATGAGAAAATTGAAGAAAAATGTGAAATATGCATAAAAGCTAAACAAACTAGATTGCCATTTAATACAGAAAGAAAAAGAGCTAACAGGATTCTAGAAATTTTGCATACAGATGTGTGTGGTCCTTTAGATAAGACAACACATGATGGATATCGTTATTTTGTGACAATATTGGATGATTACAGCCATCTTACTAAAACAAGTTTAATAAAACACAAGAGTGAAGTGTCGGATATACTTAAAGACTACATTGAAGAAATAGAGAGAGAAAAGAATGAAAAAGTGTCTTGTATAAGATGTGACAACGGCGGAGAATATAAAAATAATGAATTTAGATCCTGGTGTGCGAAGAAGGGAATAAAAATAGACTATAACATACCATACTCACCACAGTTAAATGGAAAAGCAGAAAGATTAAACCGTACCATTATGGAAAAGGTCAGAGCATTATTATTTGAACATAACATGAAAGATGAGATGTGGGGTGAAGCGGTATACTGTGCTACGTATTTACTTAACCGGCTGCCCAGTTCAACCCTAAATAATAAAACCCCACATGAGTTATGGAACGGAAAGAAACCAAACTTGTCCAATTTAGAAGTTTTCGGAAGTACAGTTTATGCCAAACAATTGGGAAATTTGAGAAAACTTGACCCCAGAGGAAAAAAGCTTATAATGATTGGATATGCAAATAATGGTTATCGACTTTGGAATGCAGAAAGGAGAAGAGTAGAAATACACAGAGATATAGTAATATGCAAGGAAACAGAAAATAAAATAAAACCCAATGAGAAAAATAATGAAATAAAAATAATATCTGATATACAACCATACTATGAAGAACCAGAAAATACTGACTTGGATAGTTGTGAAGAAATAAATGAGGACATAGATATACCTAACATAAATACTGGAGAAGACATAGAAACACCTGAAAATGACATACCCAATACTGATGGAGGATTAAGAAAAAGTCAAAGAACAAGAAAAATACCAGAAAAACTAAAGGATTATGTACTACTTACGTTTACAGAAGCAACAACTGGTAAAGAGAAAGAAAATTGGGAGAAGGCAATAAATTCAGAGAAGGAATCACTAATTAAAAATGATACATGGAAGTTAGTAGATAAAGAAGAAGCAAAAGGTAAGAAAATATTAAGCAACAAATGGGTGTTCCGAGAAAAGGAAGATGGGACACACAAAGCCCGGCTGGTTGTCCGAGGTTTTGAGCAAAAAGGTATTGACTATGATGAGATTTACAGCCCCGTGGTAAGTCAATCTGCACTAAAATCTATACTTGCTATAGCTGCATCTCAAAACTATGAAATAATGACATTTGATGTTAAAACAGCGTTCTTATATGGTAAATTAGATACTGATATTTATATGAATATACCTGATGGTTTTGAAAAATTATCTAATAAAATATGTAAACTTAACAAAGCATTGTATGGGCTTAAACAAGCACCAATAACATGGAATAAAACTTTTACTCAAACTATGTATAAATTAGGATTATTTCCTACTAAAACTGAACGATGTGTATTTACTAATATAAATAAAACTGTAATAATAGCTGTATATGTAGATGATGGTATCGCTATATCAGAAAACAAACAGGAAATAGAAAACATTCTATGTTGTTTAGAAAAGGAGTTTCAAATTAAAATATTCACAAAACCTACGAGTTTTGTTGGTATGGAAATTGAAAGGGATGAAACAGGATTAACTTTAAAACAAACAAATTATATTGAAAACTTACTTAAAAATTTTAATATGAGCAATGCGAAACCCTCATTTATACCATGTCAAATTGAAAAAGAAAATGATTCAGAAACTATTGTACAATCAAAATTTCCTTACAGAGAATGTGTAGGAGCATTATTGTATCTATCGACTCGAACAAGACCAGATATCGCACAAGCTGTCAATAAAGTTAGTCGAAGTATTGAAAACCCAACTCATTCTGATATTATTGCTGTAAAGAAAATTCTAAAATACTTAGTAGGCACTAAAGATAAAGGTATTAAATTTAATAAAGGAAAAAATGTAACCATATTAAATTCATATTGTGATTCTGATTATGCAAGTGATAAAAATACCAGACGCAGTACCACAGGTTATATAATAATGTTTGGTGGTGGTCCTGTTTCTTGGTGTTCTAAAAGACAACCAATTGTAGCATTGAGTTCTACAGAAGCAGAATTTATAGCTGCAGCAGACTGCTGTAAAGCTGCATTATACCTAAAGTCTATCCTGAAAGAAATACTAAATTTGGATGTACGTATTGTTTTAAATATAGATAATCAAAGTTCTATGCAACTAATTAAAACTGGAACTTTTAGCAAAAGATCAAAACATATTGATGTTAGATATCACTTTATTCATGAGCAGTTTACTATGAATAACTTAGAAATTAATTACTGTCCAACTGATTTGCAAATAGCAGATATGTTAACCAAACCACTTCAGAAAGTGAAATTTATGTTCCACAGTAATAAAATTATAAGTCCATAAGACTAAATAAAATATATGTAGTATTTTACATTATCATAAGATATTATGATGTTTTTAATGTAAAGCAATATATAGTAAAACTAGTATATATATATATATATATATATTCTTAAAGATATTGTATCCTAATATGTAATAGTATTAAGTATAGTATATAGTAATATTAATTAAGTACTTACATACATAAATAGATAAGTAATAACTAAAGTAGAATTGTAAAAGAGAAAGAGAAAAATAAAAATAAAATTAAATTAAAAGTAAAATTGTTTAGATATTTTGAAAATTGTTAGTAAATTTTAAAAATAGGAGAAGGTGTTGTAAAAAGTTAATTTAGTAGTTTGTAGTGGCAACACTCTTAGCTCTCTCTCTTCGATAAAAAAAAGTAAAATGTCTGCCGGTGTATGCGTATAAAAGTGTATCATATAATCTAAAATAAAAACCTTGAAAGTGAATACTAGAGTTTAAATATATAAAACTAAATGTTAAAAGCCACAGCCTCAACACTTTAAAGTTCATTGTTGGAGTTAGCTGTCCCAGCAGTCCCAATTCAGTTATTCAAAACCGATCCGTAGCTGAACCTTGTGCGAAGCATTTCCTGTCGGCTGCTATCTTTTTTTGATTTAGTAACGAGCGAAGGACGTGTCACGTTTCATCAAATGTGTCAATTGTATGACATAAAAGTGACTGAACCAAAAAAAATATGGCGGCCGGCGAGAAACGCTCCACTTATGGTTCGGCTATGAAGCGGTCTTGAATAACTGAATTGGGCCCCAGTTCAAGACGGTCTGCCAATGATATATTGGCAGACCATATTGGCATAATGGTACATTTCGGAAAGTAGGAGACTAAAGAAACTCACTCTTTTTGGCGGAGTAAAGGCAGGCTTGAGTCTTGTTGGCGTTAAATTTGACGAGATTTTCTTCACCCCAGTCGGACACAGCTTTTAGAGCTTTATTCATACGCACAACCATATCTTCTCTCAACGCCTCGATTTCAGCCTTTTTGGTACTTGGACCAGAAGTGTACCTTTCCACAACTGTGCTGTCAACTGCATACCTAAGATACCAGGTTTCAGCAGGTCATTAATATGCAGCAGGAAGAGAGTAGCGGAGAGCACAGACCCTTGAGGTACGCCGGCGTTTATTGCCATTTGATCGGATGAGCACCCGTCAACAACCACTCGAATCGATCGTTTTCTCAAAAAGTCTTTAATCCAAGAGCAGAAGGAGTAATAAAAGGTAAACCATGAAACAAACTCCCATTTTACTATCTTGCGTACCATTTCACGAGACATAAGCTGGCAACATTGATTGCCAACATAACGACAAAGATAATGAATATGTGGGAGTGTGGCCGCCTTTACGTCAAACGCTTTCTACCGTAATTCGGGGATTTCCATACAAATTTAATTTAATGGATGAAGACCAAGATATTAATATTTTATTTGATAACATACTCGATTAAAACAACATGTATAAATTTGTTAATGTTGTTTAATTAATATTTGAATTTAAATTTACGTTTTATTTGACATCGAAAAAAAATACAAAAATATGTTATCTTATCTATTCTTTCGTTTAGCATATTTTTTAGCTAAATTATACAACCTTTAGCATAATTTTGGCATAATTTTAACAGCCGTTTAACAAATTAGCAAATTTTATGTTAGTCTTGTTGGCAACACTGTTCATTGGTTCGGTTCAGTTGAACTTTGTTTGAATGTTTTTAATAATTTGTCGTATTTTACGTTTAGTGAATTTGACAATAAATTATCCACAAACCAGATGTAAGATAGTACGTTTAGAATTATTATTTTCGCAATAATTCATCTTGCCTTCCTATTTTATTGAAGTTTTATTTTCATACTTTTCTAGCCGGCTGTTTGCAGTTTTTCCGTTCTTTATTTTCATGTAAGTACATTCATCTACTTTTAAGTTTTGCAAATACTATCTGTAATACACTTCCATGAATTAAAAATCACGTCTATTTTCCCTTACTGAATAGGCAGACTATCAATAACCATGAGGCCGTTTGATAACACATTAGACTGTGGTTAAAGGATTCAATGGAAGACCCTCTCTTCCATTATTAGACGGTTAGAAGGGATTAGAGGGTAAGATCTAATATTGGCTTGCAGTGACAGGTGTAGTGGGTCAGCCTACGTAACGCAAATTTCCCCTAAGTCACACTGTAATACCGTTGATTATTTTCAAATAAAGTACATGTAATATCAATTGGATTTGGGTCTTGCACCTAGATCTGGAAATAGAAATAAATCGTTTTACACGCATCATTCTGTATGGATGAACCAATTATTGATTTCTTTGATGGTCAATCGTAGATCTATCTTGCATAAAAAAAATATATAAACATGTCTATAGCTCTCATCATTTTCGTGTATGAGTGGTGAGGATTCCAGCTATCAGCTGAAATCAGCTCCATTCATAATCCTCAATAAACCCTAGTTATAACTTCTGAATTGTGTTGCGGCCAATTATGTGACATTTCTGGCCAATTACAGGTAGATAATGACAAAGTTTTGGCATTGTCAAAATTAATTTTCTGTAATGTCTGAGAGGTGAGGATTCTAGAAATAATGACATAAGTAAAAAATCTTGTAAATTCTAAATTTTGATATTATTTTAATAATTTTAGGGTTCCGGTAGGTATTGATATTTTTCATTATTCTTGTCTTAATGGTTGGAATTTTAAAACAAATATAATTAAAATTTATTGGATACCATTATTTAAATTAAATCGTTTATATCATTTTATTTATGCTATTATTATAAAATTTAGTTAATTTATCATAATATGTGTAATTCTAACTTACTTGTAACATGTATGTTATTCAAGGTTAATAAATATTCTCATTCTTATTAGCATTCTAATAGTGAAAGAATTTTTGAAATCGGTCCAGTTTAGTCAGTAGTCAGTAGTTTTTGTGTTTATTCATTGGACACATACAAAAATACAAATCTTTCCTCTCTAAAATATCAGTGTAGAAACAACTTAACTGACCCATGTTGGGTGCTTAGACACACTTTCCCCATTAGTATAAAAAACCTAACAACTGAACTTGATAATTGATCCACATCGGGTGCCTAGACAGGCTTTCCTTGTCATTAATAAATGGGCCTCAATAGTGTTTCCACATAATCAATATTAATTGATCCACACGGTGAGGGTTCAATAAAACTTTCTAAAATTGGACTTATAATTTTTTTTAAAGCAAAGTAGGTTTAATTTTATGCAGTTGATAATGCTTATATCACAGACATAGTAGATGGAGCATACGACATCATTTATATGAAAACCTTGTGTGCCACATTTTTGGTACTGACTGTGACATCACATAAACATTTTGTGATGGAATGTTCCATCCGCGCAAAATCTATTCAACTCAATCCATCCGCGCACTTGAATCTAGTAACTAGTTGACAAAATATCAAATCGGAAGTATATATCACCTGAAATTAAAGAAAATATAGATAATATTGATTGAAGATATATTTATTATTATTATTATTAATTAAATAAATCTGGGTCGTCAACTGCGATTTTTTATCGTACTTGACGACACGTATATGGGGCATCTATCTATAGAAGTCTATGGCTTATATCCAGATGAGTGTTAGGAAAAGCGACAGAATAAAAACAAAGTAAACAGAAAGCGCACATAGAAGATGTAATATCAAGAATACGGAAATTGAAGTGGAAATGGACTGGCAACATCATAAGATGGATAGAAAAAAGGAAAAAAACTGATAAGTACTGGTATCCCAGAAACTCTAAAAGGAAAGTGGAAGACAGTTTCGAAGATGGGAAGACGATATTAAAACTACAGCAAGAAATACATGGACCAGGACAGCACAATATAGAAAAGAATCTAAAGATATGGAGTAGGCTTTTGCCAAAGTTTTGCAAACAGATCAAGTTGCCGAAGTCGACTCGTCAAAGTTATAATATAATATGAACTTAATATAATATATAAACTTGTATAGCTTTAAAATAGTACTTCACAAAATGTATAATATCACTTTTAAGTCTGATGTAGTTATTTCAATAACATAATATAGTTAAAAGCTGTGTACAAAATTTAGATTAATAAATTTATAGTGTTTTTATAAGGATTCTTTTATTTTAGTTAATAATAGGTTTGGTTTGTTAATTGTTTTTATACCTAAATAAAATAATGGTATTGGTCATAAAGCCAAGCCTGATATGTCACCAACCTAATATTTTGAGACATTTTCATAATTTATTCCAGGTGTGTACTCGTAGTGTTGGAATCGAAATGGAGGTATGGGAGCGCGCTCTGGAAGAGTGGAGGGAAGATGTCGATGTGGGCTCGTTCAGCCGCTTCCTGCAGGTCGCCGATACTGTTCTCAAAGATGACCTGGCTCATTTCGAAATAGGTAATTGTATATAAAAAATATTTTTTTGTTATTTCATAAGTTTCAGGAGAATTGCGATCTGCATGTTCGACCTGGGTTCGAATCCCGGCCTTTACGATGCTACGAGTGTGTGCGTATTAAATCAAACACATAATTGAACTTTCTAAAACCTGCATTTAAATTTATAGATAGATAGATATTTTCTGAACCTGCCCGACTTCAAAACTTATCAAATGGTCGATGTGCAGTTGTCCAAGTATTGTCAGCATACCGTGGAGTTCTGGTATGTCGTAAATTAAATAATATAATAAATAATTTCATTCTTTGTTGTGGCATCATTGTGTGTTGTTTTTGAAGTCGGTTTTTTAGGGTTCCGTACCCAAAGGGTAAAAACGGGACCCTATTACTAAGACTTCGCTGTCTGTCTGTCTGTCTCCAGGCTGTATCTCATAAACCGTGATAGCTAGAAAGCTGAAATTTTCACAAATGATGTATTTCCGTTGCCGCTATAACAACAAATACTAAAAATTTAAAAAAATATATTAAGGGGGGGTCCCCATACAATAAACGTGTTTTCGTATTTTTTGCTCGATATTAAAAACGGTAACAGGTAGACGCTTCAAATTTTCACAGAATATTTACTTGTATATTACCTTTCAAAATAAATAATTAAATAACAATAAAGTAAATATTAAAGGGGGGCTCCCATACAACAAACGTAATTTTTAAGCAATTTTTACTCGATCTTAATTAACAGGTAGAAACTTGACTATTTGTAAGTAAATATTTAGAAATATATTAACTATAAAAATAAATACCTGATCTAATACATAAAAACTCACAAAATAAAAATGATCCGTGCATCTAAACGCGGTGCGAGCGCCGCGCCGCGGCGTGATGGTGGCGCGAGCGCGAGGCGGTTGCTAAGCAACGGCCGCGCGGGTAGCGGGGGAGGTAACATGACGGAGCGAGCCATAGCCGCGCGTATTCGCGCGAGCGTAGTCATGCTGCCCGGATGTGTATCGAAAACCTACCTATAAGTTTGCAATTTACTACTTGGAATTTATTTTATAAACAGAACTAAACTTTGTAGTAATATAGATGATAGTACGGAAACCTTCGTGCGCGAGTCCGACTCGCACTTGGCCGATTATTAAATTAATAATTCTTATTTTAAGACTTTTTAGTGATAGTTGATTTTATGGATGGACCTAAGCAAGATTCACAACGTCATGACTTCATCAACAGAAACCAAATGAAGTTTACAAACTTAGTAAATTCGCTTTAAAACTACCAATTTTTCTGTATTACATACAAATGTAAAAACTAAAACAAAAAAAACCGGACAAGTGCGAGTCAGACTCGCCCACCGAGGGTTCCGTACAAACTAAATAAAAGGGGAAAATCATATTTTTTTTTATATTTTCCTTCATAAACCGAAAAATATACATCGTGAAAATATTTAACACATTCCTTGCCTCCCACTCGGATCCGAGCGAGCATCCCGTTCATTTTGTAGTAGTCAGTAAATCGCCGGCGTTTGAGGCAGTCAACGTTGCTTTGCACGGCCACTCTGTATTTAATCAAAATTTGCCTAAAAGTTCTGGTTCCCAGCTGAAGTAAAGGGTCTGCAGGGGGCGAAGAATGTGTTAGAAACCTGTTTTAGCTTATGCTAATGAAGTTCTTTCATATGATACCTCACATGATACGGTTAATTCACTTTAAAATTTGGGCCCTCATTCCTTGCATAGAGACACAATTTTTTTGTGATTAAATTAAAAATGTCCAGTTTTCGGATTTTTTCCTATATGTGTACTCTAACACAATGTTTCTTGCCAAATTTCAGAGTTCTAGGTCAACAGGAAGTACCCCATAGGTTTTGATTCCTCTGTGAGTGTCGAAATGTGCGTTTTTTACGACATTTCGGCTGTAACTTTTTTTTACGAAAACTGAGAAATTTTATTTTTCTTTCTGCAGCAAGATACTATGGATCTGCGTATATGGTTTTAATTTCAACTGGATACCTTCACGCGTTCCCGAAATAAAGGTCTTGACACCCGGACGGACGGACAGACAGACACCAAAGTGATCCTATAAGGGTTCCGTTTTTCCTATTGAGGTACGGAACCCTAAAAATATTAAATTATACATAAAGCCAACATAAAGAAGTAAATACGTCATTTAGGCTACAGGAAGTTATGTAGAAGCATTTTTTTAGTCAGACTAGTCATTTGAACACTGCTCACTTTTATTTTAAGTGACTGTGTGACCCATGATGGTATGGTAAGCATACCTTTCCTTTCAGGTAAGACTATGTAGGTGCTGTAACTGTCGCTTAACACCAGGTGAGTTGACGGTCAAGCGCAAGCCTATGTCCGAATAAAAAAACCCGGCCAAGAGCGAGTCGGACTCGCGCATGAATTGTTTTATTGTTAATTAAGAGGGTTCCGTACCATTATCTATAAAAACGGCAAAAAAATCATGCCATGTGCCCCACTTAAATAATTATTTTATTTTAATTCAATTATTTATTTTTAAAGCGAATAATATAACTCAATATTTTGTGAATATTCCAAGCGTCTACCTGTTGCCGTTATCAATATCGAGCAAAAACGAGCAAAAGATCACGTTTGTTGTATGGGAGCGCCCTTAAATATTTATTTTATTCTGTTTTTTAGTATTTGTTGTTATAGCGGCAACAGAAAAACATCATCTGTGAAAACTTTAACTGTCTAACTATCACGGTTCATGAGATACAGCCTGGTGACAGACGGACAGGAGATACAAGCGATGTAGTAGGTTATCTTGTTTTTCTTTTAATATCTATGTGAAGCTGTATGCGCGGCAATCGTTAGCGATATACCGACCGAGATGTAATGCGTTCCCCTCCAGAATGTATCTCGTGGTCCCTGCTGCACGAGCCCGTCCGGCTGCTGGCGGCGGTGACGAGCCGCGCGCGCGCTGCCGACCCCGCCTGGAGCAAGCCTCTCGGGGACTGCTTCCACCTGCTGCGCACGCTGGCGGAGCGCTACCCGGAGTGCGCGGACCGACACCACGACGACATCGTGGCGGTGAGCATGTCTGGACTCCGACACACTGCGCCGCCTCTCCATCCTCTACAACTACACAACACATCATCGCACCGTACGACTTACCACTCCCGAGTCGGCAGCTCTGCCGTTGTAGAAGAGAAGCATCTACACTTTACCAAGTCGCGTTTACTATAGCCGGGCTGTGTGACGGGTCACGGGACGCAGCTCTCTCACTTGAATTCTTGAATGTTGAACGATGTCGGCTCGGAGATTATTGTTATCGTTGCTCTTAGATCAGAACGAGAACCGGAACCGCTCCCGAAGGGACGAATAGAACATTACAAGTATTATTTGATGTGGCGTGGCACTAAACGGTGGCCAGCACGGTCGATCTGTCTATCGGAGATGTTGCGGTGTGTTGCAGGTGTGCCAGGGAGCGACGGGGCGCGCGCGCGCCGCGGCGCTGCAGTGCTTGTGCGCGCGCGCGGCGCGCTGCGTGCGCGGGGTGCGCGTGCTGGCCTACGTCGAGGAGCTGGAGGCGCCGCACGGCTGCAAGGCGCCGCTCGCGCTGCTGCTCGGTGAGTGTCGCCTCTCCGCCGCTCCCACTCCGCCGCTCCCACTCCGCCACTCCCACTCCGCCACTCGCAATACAAACACTCGTCGGTCTCGCGGTGTACATCACCGCTACACAGTTTTTACGTTTTCTTAAAACTTACTTGTTAGTTTCCTATCATAATAAAAAAACCGGACAAGTGCGAGTCAGACTTATAATGTATTATTAGTCGACAATGTATTTCTATATTCGGCCAGTATGACTTGGTATTTATTTCCATGTATGAATCAGTAATAATAAACATTGGTACGGCCGTGAACAGGCAGCCTTAAAAATATATGTCTGTGTGAGCTCTTGTTCTAACACCGCCCGGTACCGCTACTAAATGTCAATAAGATCACTGACACTCAGTGACACTGATGTTTCTGTTTGTTTGACTATGGTTTGACCTTGTTTTGTTTTGATAAATCTGGTTTGCTTGAGGTTATTTTTATTATGAGTATAATGTAATGTAATAGTATGACTAATATGTAGGTAGTGTTCTTTATCTATATTATAGTGTTCCTTATTGGTTTGTATTTAAAATAATGCATGGCTTACCAACAAATGTTTACTTAGGGTAAAGGACATATTCGCATATAAAATGTAAAAAAAATTGCATGCCGTCAGGCGAAGTATGGCGTTCTCACTTATTACTATACCCATCATCATCATCATCTCAGCCATAAGAAGTCCACTGCTGGACATAGGAATCCCCCATTGATTTCCAAAATGACCGATTGGAAGCGGCTTGCATCCAGCGTCTTCCCGCCACTTGTATGAGGTCATCTGTCCATCTCGTGGCTGGTCTTCCTACGCTGCGCTTGCCGGTACGTGGTCTCCACTCGAGAACCTTTCGGCCCTATCGGCCATCAGTTCTACGTGCTATGTGCCCTGCCCACTGCCACTTCAACTTACTAATCCGCTGTCCTATATCGGTGACTTTTGTACGTCTACGTATCTCTTCATTCCTGATTCGATCTCGTTAAAGAGACTCCGAGCATAGCTCTCTCCACAGCTCGTTGCGTGACCTTGAGCTTCTTTATAAGGCCCATAGTTAGGGACCACGTTTCAGTGCCGTATGTCATCACTGGTAACACACACTGGTTGTAAATTTTCGACTTGAGGGACTGGGGAATATTGGACGAGAAGACGCTGGAAGTCATCAAACCTGCGTTCAAGACGATTCGTGATGACCCTTGAAAACAGCTTATAGACATGGCTCAGAAGCGAGATGGGTCTGTAGTTCTTCAGCAAAGTGCTGTATTCCCATATTTGCAATAAAATTATTATGAATTATGAATTATAATTTTTTTTTATATTTTCCTTCATAAACCGAAAAATATACATCGTAAAAATATTTAACACATGCCTTGCTCACCACTCGGATCCGAGTGGAGCGGGGCTATAGTAGCGGCGCCTCCCACTCGGATCCGAGTGAGCCTAAACCGTCAGTAAACCGCCGGCGTTTGAGGCAGTCAACGTTTCTTTGCGCGGCCACTCTGTACTTAATCAAAATTCGCTTAAAATGTTTTGGTTCCCAGCTGAAGTGAAGGGTCTGCAGGGGGCGAAGAATGTGTTAAAAACCTGTTTTAGCTTATGCTAATGTGGCTCTTTCATATGATACCCACATGATACGGTTAAGTCACTTTAAAATTTGGGCCCTCATTCCTTGCATAGAGATACATTTTTTTTTGTGATTTAATTTAAAATGTCCAGTTTTCGGATTTTTTCCTATATTTTTTACTCTAACACAATGCTTCTTGCCAAATTTCATAGTTCTAGGTCAACGGGAAGTACCCCATAGGTTTTGATTCCCTTGTGAGTGTCGAAATGTGCGTTTTTTACGACATATTCTGCTATAACTTTTTTTCACGAAAATTGAGAAAATTTATTTTTCTTTCTGCAGCAAGATATTTTCATGAAATATTGTATCATCTTTAGGATCTTATATTTCCTTATTAGCAGTAATATTAATATTAATTATCATTTGAGAATCAATAATTAATCAACATATAATTTTATTTTCATTAAATATATCTTCCAATATTGAATGATTACAAAATCTTCCACCAGCAGAACATTCATATAATGAACTACCTATTTTAAGAAATTTCTAATATGGCAGACTATATGTAATGGATTTAAACCTGATGGAGGTGGTGGGCAGTAGAACTAAAAGATATTTTAATTCGTTTAACAATTCGACTTTTATTTTCTCCGAAATATATTTTTCGCAACTTGCAACTCAGGACAGAATAATAAAGACATGTAGAAAAATAAATATAAACAGAAGAAAAGATCGATATCAAAATATACGAACTCTTTTATTCTAATACTTGTATTTGCATAAATGGTTTTAATTTCAACTCGATACCTTCACGCATTCCCGAGATAAAGGTCTTGACGCCCGGACGGACGGACAACAAAGTGATCCTATAAGGGTTCCGTTTTTTTCTTTTGAGGTACGCTAAAAATTGGATTCTTCGAGTTGCATTTAATGTGTTATTAGTCGACAATACAACAGGATTCATTTCGACTAGACCGATTCAAGCGATTTAGGTGGGGCTCAAAGTGCGAAGCTACCTTTCTCGCGCATCACAACATTTTTAAATATATAAATCATATAGTTGGGATATTGGAAAAGTGAAAGAGGACAAAAATTTCAAAATTATATTTTCCTTTTCCTCGGCCAATTTAAAAGGTATCGAAGTTTTGTTTTTAATATTTGTCCTATCCATATCACAAATTTATATCTCATTTTTCCAGCAAATTACGTATTATTGACCGAGCGTGCGAAGCGTCTATACATCAACTGACCAAATTTTGTTTCTTCTGTTAGTTTGTTTGTGAGTTTGTATGTTCGTACTTGCCTACAGGTCGTAATTTTGAACCAATTTTGATGAAACTTGGCGTGTAGGATTATGGATGGATTTATTCGTCTATGGATTATTTAAATTTTTTGGTCGTCGGTTAATAAATGATTTCACTAGAATTATTCTAAAGAATGCGTATAAATTTATAATCTTTTACAGAAATTTTACGCATTTTTTCTTACAAAAACGTACACTCAACGACGTATCAAGTGTATACAAAGTGCTTTTCTGCTGTCGGGTATTTTGTTTTTCTTTTAATATACATACTTGTTTATTGTGTTTGGCTTGTAACCCGCAAATTCCACGCCCTAACAGTCGCCTAGTTAATCGGGAAACGTTCAGCCTCCCATCTTCTCGTTCTAATTATTGCCGGCATTCCCCAATGTACCGCATGTCAAATTAAATGTTAATTAAAAATATATTAAAATGAGGTAATTTGGTGTGCGTGGGCGCAGGCGTGATCTGCTCGCAGCACCCGGAGGCGGTGTCGGAGGAGGCCGGTCGCGTGTGGCGCGCGCTGCTGCACCTGCTCGAGCGCGACAACACGGTCAGTACTCGGTATGGTGTGCGTGGGCGCAGGCGTGACCTGCTCGCAGCACCAATAGTGCCACGAGACAGACGTGAAGTGCATGTCGTGTCCTCGTGCGCCATCTCTACTTCAAATAGGCTCTTCGGTTTGTACTATGAACATAACATATTATGTTACTTTAAATTAAATTTGCATAAATTTTAATTTCTTATTTCTTTAAGTAATTTTTTTAATGTTGATCCATTATTTTATTTTACTGTTACTAGTTAACTTGTATAGTCTGTATCGTAATATATGATGAAATTAGAAGGGAAACTATCGTAATATATGATGAAATTAGAAGGGAAACTATCGTAATATATGATGAAATTAGAAGGGAAACTATCGTAATATATGATGAAATTAGAAGGGAAACTATCGTAATATATGATGAAATTAGAAGGGAAACTATCGTAATATATGATGAAATTAGAAGGGAAACTATCGTAATATATGATGAAATTAGAAGGGAAACTATCGTAATATATGATGAAATTAGAAGGGAAACTATCGTAATATATGATGAAATTAGAAGGGAAACTATCGTAATAGTTCGTTTTTCTTCTAATTTCATCATATATTACGATAGTTTTCCTTCTAATTTCATCATATATTATGGCATGATTTTTTTCATATCTCCAAAATTAATCGTTTAGCTCATAGAGGTGAAGTGATAAATTTTATTGATGTCTAGTAAGTTGTATCTCCGCTAGACTCTAACTAAAATTATCACTTTAAAGTTTAATATTTCGCAAACGGATTCCTAAATTGAAAAATGGTTTTCCTACACCCTCGATGTTTTTTTACTTTACACTTTACATATGAGGGAGGTACTCCAAATTTTTTTTCCATGATTTTATTCTTTTATTTTTTCGGCGTGATTAATGTGTATGTTATGAAAACTGACGTGGTAGTTAGTGAGGCCGTCTCGTCTGGTACTGCGAGCGCCGCGCGTCACCTCGCCGGCTGCATCAGGGTGGTCGCAGTACCAGATGATACCTCCTCTGCGAGTGACGTCTTCCTTTTGAAAAACCTACGTTTGAGATCGAAACTATAGTCTGAGATTTGAATCAAAAATAGACATGAATAACCCGTACATTTTTCAAATAAAAATATGTATGTTCGTACGACATTACAGATGTCTAGAACTAATAGTATGAGTAAAGCCGCGGACAAACAGATAGACGGAAGGACATGGCAAAGCTATAAGGGAGGGTTCTTCGCTTACTACAGAACCCTAAAAACTACTGGTCACTCACGTCTGTTTCAAGTCTCAATATCTGACTATAATTTTGACCTCATTCGGCGGTATCTTCATAGTAGCAGCGCGCCTCACACTGAGCTTTAGTTTCCGTAGTAAAATGAAGGTACCGTCGTATCGTCGTGCGTGATGCGTGGTGTCGTGTGCCGTGTCCCGAGGTGTGTGTGCGCGTGCGCAGGAGCGGGTGCGGCGCGCGGCGCTGCAGGGCGCGGCCGGCGTGCTGCAGCGGTTCGGCGACGAGCTGCCCGTGGCGGAGGTCGCGCTGCTGTACCCCGCGCTCACCGCGACGTTCGACGACGGTCAGTGCCGAGTGCGCCACACGCGCTCCATTCTCACACAATCTATTCATCGAAAACCGGCACAGTATTTATAATTTATATCTAGGCGATATCTACACCAAATTCATAAAATGACATTTATGGACTTATTAGACGAAACTTTTATAAATACAATTAATACAAATATTGGGCGACGAAATAATTACTATATTGATACTAGTAGTGCTACGAACAGTAGACTTATATAAAGTTATACATATATAGCTTACATAAAATTGGCTTAGTAAGCCGTATATTTTTTTTACCGATTTCGCAATTTTAAGTGATTTTACAGACGTTATTTACGGTCAAAAAATATTTTTGCCATAAATTTAAGCACCTAGAAAGATCAATTTAATTTTAATACATAATAATGCTGGAACGTTTGTGGGAGTGATATATTATGTATAGTTGGATAACATTAATTGAAGGGTTGTAATTCTAAAAGGTCCAAATGCCAAAAAAAAAAAACAATATTATTTCAAAAATAGAATCTATGTGCCATGCCTAATAATACTTAGACCCTGTAGACTTACAACCCTTCAATTAAAAAACAATGTTTATTCCTATAAACATTAATAATAAATTTATAAATGGAGAAAACGTAAAATCAAGAAAATTATTCAGCGCTAAAATGCTTGATGCATTTTAGCACAACCACGCGCCCTCACTGTTACACGCAATCTCAATTTATATCATATCTCGACAACCACTTGACCAATTCTGTTTGTTTTTACCACAAGTTGTAATAATTGTGTACTTTATCTACCCATCAAATATCATTCTAATCAGTTGGTAATTAGCGTCGCAATAAACAGTTGATGCAGATACATCGTTCGCTTGATCAATAAAGTAAAAATAAAACCGGACAAGTGCGAGTCAGACTCGCCCACCGAGGATTCAAATTAAAATTATTTATTTCGTCATATGTAGGTACATGGGTTCCGTACAAACTAGTAGATAAAAGGGGGAAATCATATATATTTTTAATTTTTTCATTCCTTCTTATACCGAAAAATATACAATTTAAAAATATTTAAAAACCGTTTTAACTTATGCTAATTTAGCTCTATCATATGATACCCCACATGATACGGTTAATTCACATTAAAATTTGGACCCTCATTCCTTGCATAAAGTACCTACACACTATTTTTTGTGATTAAATTAAAAATATGCAGTATTCGGTTTTTTTTCTTCTATATATTATGTATACTCTAACACAATGCTTCTTGCCAAATTTCATAGTTCTAGGTCAACGGGAAGTACCCCATAGGTTTGATTCCCTTGTGAGTGTCGAAATGTGCATTTTGACGACATATTCGGCTGTAACTTTTTTTTACGAAAACAGAAATTTTATTTTTCTTTCTGTAGCAAGAGACTATGGATCTGCGTATATGGTTCTAACTTCATCTCGATAAATTCACACGTTCTCGAGATACAGGTCTTGACACCCGGACGGACGGACAGACTGACAACAAAGTAATCATATAAGGGTTCCGTTTTCTCTTATTGAGGTACGAAACCCTAAAAAAACAGGAGAAGATTTTTCATTTCAGCTTTTCAGCCAAGATGGAATCAAATAAATCCGAAGATTTCGAAAGATTTACAGTTTTACAAGTAAAGGCTGAACTACGCTTTCGATTTTTACTAATTGCGGGTGTTAACGCTAAACTGCGCTATGAAATAAATAGCAGAAGACTAGTTCTTTCTCCTTATTAGGGTTCCGTACCTCAAAAGAAAAAAAATGGAACCCTTATAGGATCACTTTGTTGTCCGGGTCAAGACCTTTATCTCGGGAACGCGTGAAGGTATCGTGTTAAAATTAGAACCATATACGCAGATCCATAGTATCTTGCTGCAGAAAGAAAACTCAAATTTCTCAGTTTTCGTAAAAAAAGTTACAGCTGAATAGGTCGTAAAAAAACGCACATTTTGACACTCACAGAGGAATCAAGACCTATGGGGTACTTCCCGTTGACCTAGAACTCTGAAATTTGGCTAGAAGCATTGTGTTAGAGTACACATAGGAAAAAATCCGAAAACCGGATATTTTTAATTAAATCACAAAAAAATTGTCTAAAATTTATGCAAGGAATGAGGGTCGAAATTTTAAAGTGAATTAACCGTATCATGTGGGTACAGATACAGATACAGATACTTTATTGGTAAATATAACAATTTACAAGTCAAATGAACTAATTTCTAGAATGGAAAAATAATATAATATTAAGGTACACTAGAGGTACTTATAAACTTATCTGCAAGATATTCTGTAATGTCATAATATGCCCTGCTTTGCAGGAATATTTTCAGTTTATATTTAAATATATTGAAAGAAGCTGCGTTTCTGATGCTTTCCGGTAAATGGTTATATATGCTTGTACCACATATATACACAGACTTAACAGATTTCGCTAGAGAGTGAGCAGGTGTTTTAAGTTTATCTTTCTGTCTAGTATTATACGTATGGGTTGCGCCTAGTCGGTCAAACTTATCCAGGTTCAGCCTTACAAAGGTGCAAACCTGATAAATATATATGGACGGTACCGTTAATATACCGAGTTCGGTAAAATATGGCTTTGCGGAAACATCCCATTTGACCCTTACGATGGTTCGGACAGCACGCTTTTGGAGTATGAGTGGTCGCTCCGAGTCCGCTGCACTTCCCCACAGCTCAGTACCGTACATGAGCACAGAGTGGACTGTGGCGAAGTAGCAGCTGAGTACTGCATCTCTCGGAGCCGATACTGCCACTCGGCTGAGAGCGAAGCAGGCCTGGCTCAGTCGTGCGCATACTGCGTCTATGTGTGCATTCCATTTTAATGCGCGATCCACGTGAATCATATGAAAGAGCCTCATTAGCACAAACTAAAACAGGTTTTTAAATATTTTTGCGATGTATATTTTTCGATTTGTGAAGGAAAATATAAAAAAAAAATATATAAATTCCCCCTTTTATCTACTAGTTCGTACGGAACCCTCGGTGGGCGAGTCTGACTCGCTCTTGTCCGGTTTTTTTCCTAACCAATCACCGCTCCCCATCCTTGTGTTTCTCACGTATCGTGCCACTCGCGATGAGTCTGTTTCGTTGACCGAATGGCGGTCAACGAAACAGACTCATCTCATTACTAGGTACTCGGTAGTATCTAGTAAACAAAAATCCGTACTCAGCGATATCGATCCACATTCCGTTGCGTAATACCACGCGTCATACCACTCTCCAAAGAAAGACGGAAAAGACGAGTCAGAATCGGGGACAACTCAGGTGCGCAGGTTTTCCACACAATAGCTGGTATACCATCAGGACCACTAGGTTTGTTCACGTCTAGACCTCTAAGTGTCTTAAGCACCTCTTTTTGATTGATGCGTATGTCCTGCATAGTTGCACCACAATGAGGTATACTTGGAGGCGTTTCTCCCGAGGTATCTAGACGTGAATTCTCCGCAAATAGACCTGCGAATAGATTCGCTTTTTCTACTGCGGTGTGAGCTAGAGATCCGTCCGGTTTCAACAGTGGAGGCAGAGATGTTCGACAGAAGTTCGATTCGATAGACTTGGCCAGGGACCAAAAAGCTTTGGTACCCGTCGGGTGAGAAGCTAATTTAGCCCCAATCCGGCTTATGTGTTCAAATCGAGCTCTGCGTATTGCTTTTCTGTTGGACTTGGCGGCTTTGTTAAAGGCTCTCTTCTTTTCACGTGCATCCATGGACTTGCGCATTCGAGCGTCAACCCAGGCCAAATATGCGTCATGCATACGCGCTACAGCGCTGCCACATGCAGCATTAAACCATGGGCGAGCTGCGCCAGAAGGTGAGCCATCAGAAAACGTAATGAAATATTCCATTGCCTGATTTATCACCTTCGTAACGGCATTTGCGCAGTCTGTTGGGTCACAAAATGAGAAGCATACTTGCCGCCAAGGGTAAGATGCAAAAAAATCCCGCATCTCTTCCCATTTTGCCGACTTGTACCGCCATACCCGCCGTGTGCCTCTAGGGATAGGATTTGGCGGAGTATAAAACGATACAGACTTCACCAGATAGTGATCGGAACCACCAAGTGGTGCAGACACCGAAATGGTATATCTGTCCGGATCATTCGTCAGCAAAAGGTCCAAGCAGTTGGCTGTGTGGCTGTCAACGTCGGGTACTCGCGTAGCTTCCTTGACCAGCTGGGTGAGATTTAGCGACATCGCAAGGTTATACGCCTCTCTGCCTGCATGGTCTGTCTTCTGGTATGGGAATAGCCACTCCTGGTGGTGACCATTAAAATCCCCCAGAAGAACAAGCTGAGCTGTGGGATATCGCCGTTGAGCCAGATCTGCCGTCTCACGGAGGTGTTGAAACAGCTGAGTTGTCTCTTCGTCCCCGGTGTGCGAGCGATAGACGCCGGCGTAGAGTATCTTCTCTAAGCCGGTGTCGACCAAAATCCACAGAACGGAGTATCTGGAACTTTCAAGGTCACGGAGACGCCTATAGCAGATGTCATCGCGCGCGTAGACGCAGATACCGGCGCACGACTTTAACCTGTGCTCCAGTACATAGCCTGGGTAAGAGAGATAGGCTGCGTCAGCAGAACATCTGATTTGCGTCTCCGTGAGGAATAGCAAGTGCGGGCTCTCAGTCTCAAGGTGGTATCGGACTGGTTCGATATTTGCGTGCAGACCTCGAATGTTGCAGAGGTGCACGTGGAGCGAGAGGGCGTGCTTCCGCTGATTGCACAACTTACTATTTTTGTTCCTTTTGTTCATATTTAGTAGAGTGAATAGATGTGTGGAGAACGGTAGTTGGGTGAGGCACCAGTCACATAGTCCAGTGTACAAACACGAGATGACACCGCACTATAAGGAGGCTAGTTTGGAGACTGCGGAGACGCCCGTACCCCCCCGAAAATGTCCTTTAGGCCCTCTCGTCCGGTCGCCAACCGGCATCAAGGCGCCCTTTCAGGATTTTTCGCTAGATGGCGGGGCAACCTTTCGTATGTGGCTAACATACTACTTGGGCCCCCAACTATCTGCGGTCGGCCAGCGGAAAGCCGTGCTACGGATCCCGCTACCCTCCAGAACTAGCCACCAAGCACGGTGTCATCCCCCGCTTTTGAACGGACTTTAGTGTCGGAGCAACTACCCAGACCTGTCTCTCACAATGGTTTCACCGGACCACCTCCCGAAACACGACTAGGTCGCTTCACGGGCGGACTCAGTCCAGTGGGTGGTAACCAACCGCGGCCGAAGCCTCCCACCGGAGTTTTGCTGCCTGATTTGCACCACCCACGGGCCGCGTGTAGGGAATCAGTGTTAATGGGTATTCTCCTACGGACGCGGGCAGCTCAGCCCCCACGTGTTATTTTGTAATACATACAAATAATTACGAATATTTTATTTTTTTGTAGCAGCGCCATGCAACGGGCTTGTGATTAATAGAGATGGCGTCATGTCAATCAATGGTTTATTTCTCTTTCTCACATAAGCTACGGTACTGAACTGTCAACTCGCTCGCCGACCGACACTTGCCATTGACGTATGCACCACAAATTGTATAGTTGTATGATGTATGTATGTACATAAGACACTGTTGTATTTCTGTAACAGTGTTGACGTGGGCTATTGTTGTGGTCGAGTATCGCGCGGCTGTGTGTGTATGTGTGTGTGAGTGGTCGCGTGCTGCGTGTGCAGTGTCACTGGAGGTGTTGTCGCGGCACGCGGCGCTGTTCCGCGAGCGGCTGGCGGAGGACGCGCCCCTGCGCCGTGCACTGTGGGCGGCCGCGGGCGCGGCGGGGGGGGAGGGGGAGCGCGCCGCGCGCGCCGCCGCCGCCGTCACCGGCGCCGCGCTGCACGCGAGCGACCTGCGCACCGTGCAGGTAACTCACACCTTACAACGTATAGACTGAGTAGTCTATACGTTAGCGCTACTGTCTAAGTCTAGAGTTATTAAGCCGTCGAAAGGTCTCTGACTTGGCTTGACGATCGCTGTATGTTACATGTAAATGTGAATTATGGAATATGATATTTTTTGTACTTCTAAATATACATAAAGAAATATAAATATATACATTATGTATGTATATAAATACACGCCTGTTTTCCGTTACGGGAGCGGTGAAGATCGATGAGGCCGTTTGCCACCACATTTTACCGTGTTTACAGAAGCGGCTGATACATTCTATGTGTTTATATATCTCTTAGTTTATGCCATATTTGTTATCGATCTACTGAATATCTGCAAGACGACCGATCGCCGTATGAATCAGTTAGGTACTGAATTTTATAAGAGTGTATTTTAGAAGCGTCGTCGTGTAAAATGTAGATAAAGTTTCCCTGAATTGAATGGTAGCGATCGTGTCGTCAGTCGATGACGTATAGTGTGATCGTGTGCCGTGTGGTTGCATGCGAGCCTCTGTCGCAGAGCATCCTGGAGCGCGAGGTGATCCCCCTGACGCGGCACCGCGCGGCGCGCGTGCGCTACAGCGCGCTGCACGTGGCGTGCGAGGCGCGAGCGCGCGCGGGACCCGCCGCGTGCCCGGACCTGACAGCTGCGGTGGACGTGCTCGCGCTCGAGTTCCGCCTGCGGAACGACATCGACAAGCTGTCCGAGGAGGACGCGCTCGCGGTCAGTATCGCGAGTGTTGCGAGCGTGCGTGTGCGCCGTGCAGCGGTACTGTAGGTGTGTGTGTCGTGTCGCAGGCCTGCTGGTGCGTGCAGTGGCGCGTGCCGCACGCGGGCGTGCTGCTGCAGACGGCGGTGCTGCAGCACGCGCGCCTCCCGCCCGCGCATGCGCCGCGCCTGCTGCACGACGCCCTGCGCGCCGAGGCGCATGCGGCTGCGGGGGACCGCTCCGCTCTCGACCCCGCTGACGTGAGTACTGCCGCACGCACTCTATACTGTGTATCCGGCTCGAAGGTTCACATCGTAGGGACTCTCCACGTCTCCGACTTGAATTTATTTTGACGATTGTCTAATAAAAAAGTTCCCGAACTAAACGAGGCGACTCTGTAATATATTTATTATTATTTTATTCGGACGACCGAACGGCTTTCACACAGAATAATAGTAAACGAACCCTTCTCACAATAAGAAGAAGATGGCCCACGCGCAGCAGTGGGACAGTTGGTACAAACAGGGCTGATTAAAAAAAAAGACGTGTGGCACTCGGAGACTGCCGCGGTAAAGCTATTGCATAACATTTTTTATCAACTTATGTAATTATAATTATTTATTTATAAAAAAAAAAAAAAAAAAAAAAAAAAAATAATATGCAGTATTCCTAACACCCCCCACCCGACCGGCACAGCGGTGATACTTTTTAATTTTTAGTTTTGCCATCTATCGATGAATAGCAGAACTTTTAATGACTTTTTGAAATATCACGCTTGTCTCTTTAGTTCTGCAAATCGCCTCTAGGTGGCATTGGTTGTATCGGCGTTACTGCGTTAGGTTATTTTCGTTACGGAATTTCTGGATTCGGTCTCCACGCTCAAGGCCCGCGATAGAAGCTAGTTATGTACACCGATCCCTTCCATATGGTCATTTCACTTTTATAATTATATTACATTAAATCAAAAGTAATCGTCGACTTGACCACAGAATAAGCAATAGTTCACCACTTGATAATACATTCCCGACGCCCGGCGCGGGACCCGCCAGCCATCCTTTTTTGTTACAGTTTTTTATGCTTAACTGTAATTTCTAATTTTAAATATGTGCATGTTAGGTAAGTTAGTTATAGCCCTGCCACCATGGCGAATAAACGTCTTTAATTTTAAAATTCAATGATTTTTATTATTAACCATCCTTCCGGCCCGTCGTGACTGCCCGCCGAAACTTGTCTAGCTATGCAATAGCTTAAAAACACAAATAAGCCAAACCGTTGCAATAACAAGATATTAAAAAAAAACTGTTCGTGCACATGAACAAAAATGGATAGCCCGAGAGCTCAGGGCGCTGAGCGGCCGCACGCATCTATTATACTTATACTTATGTGGCGACGAACGACATGTGTCTCACTGACTGACTACTGGTACTCGTAGTGACTTGTATCGTGGACTGGTTTCGAGGTATTAGCCACCAGTCTTGATAAACATATTATAAATATTTTTATTTTATATAACATGTAAAACTAACAGCTAGTTAATGTAAATAATTAAATTAATGGGAACACATTGGCTATAAACAGTTTTCGCTTATAGGTTACATACAGCAATCACAAAATTCAAGTGTCCTTTTCAACATATTGTGTAAATACAGAATGATACCAATAACGTTATATATATTTTATTCTTCTTGGCTAGCTTTGATGTAGTGCAATCGTAACATTTGTTTTTTGTAGTATAATAAAAGTCTTTTGAGATTATGTTTTTAAAACTATCTTGCCTCATTGCATACAGATCAACATACTTAGAATATTTAGGTATCATTATAGCTAACTTATTTAGTGACCGCAGAGTTTTATACTCGTAGGTATATGCTATATGCTGTTTAGAAAACCATTTAAAATGCTAATGTTTCCTAACATGTTCACGAGGATTACTCATAGAACGCTGCCACGTCAGCTCATACAACGATCTGAAATATACGCGATCAATCCGTTATTAGTTTCATTTCAATATTTTAAAAGTAAGTATTTGTAAGCATCCCTTCCAGTCGCATGTGAAGCTCGCACGGACTATAATACTATGTGCAAAATCATTAATAGAGTAAACTAAATATGTATGCACGTTGATTTCTCTCGGTTTCGGTCTATTGTATTCAAGCAAGGCTACCATTCCTGGTAGTATTCCTTGCAAAAAGTGGCCAATACCGTGTCGAGACAAGTTTATAGTAATGCGTGTTCTGACACGGTCTTGGTCACTTTTTCGTAAGCAGGCCTCAACAAAATGTGCTAATATCTTAGAATGTTTTATATTTATTTATTTATTTTTGGAAAACAAACGGCTATTTATATATTTCATATTTTCTACAGTAGGAATCCTGAAATGCTAATCGCATAGCATTTCATACAATATCTAGTTCAATTAAGAACTATTTTTAGGGTTCCGTACCCAAAGGTTACAACGGGACCCTATTACTAAGACTCCGCTGTCTGTCTGTCTGTCCGTCTGTCACCAGGCTGTATCTCATGAATTAGGTATTTATTTTTATAGCTAATATATTTCTAAATATTTACTTACAAATATTCAAGTTTCTACCTGTTAATTAAGATCGAGTAAAAATTGCTTAAAAATTACGTTTGTTGTATGGGAGCCCCCCTTTAATATTTACTTTATTGTTATTTAATTATTTATTTTGAAAGGTAATATACAAGTAAATATTCTGTGAAAATTTGAAGCGTCTACCTGTTACTGTTTTTAATATTGAGCAAAAAAATACGAAAAAAACACGTTTATGTATACCCCCCTTAATATTTTTTATTTTTATTTTTAGTATTTGTTGTTATAGCGGCAACGGAAATACATCATTTGTGAAAATTTCAGCTTTGTAGCTATCACGGTTTATGAGATACAGCCTGGAGACAGACAGACAGACAGCGAAGTCTTAGTAATAGGGTCCCGTTTTTACCCTTTGGGTACGGAACCCTAAAAACAATAAAATAAATATTTAAGGGGCCTCCCATACGACAAACGTGATTTTTTGCCGTTTTTATGGATAATGGTACGGAACCATTCGTGCGCGTACCGACTCTCACTTGGCCGGTTTTTAGGGTTCCGTACCTCAAAAGGAAAAAACGGAACCCTAGGATCACTTTGTTCCGTCTATCCGTATGTCTGTCCGTCCGTCCGGGTGTCAAGACCTGTATCTCGGGAACGCGTGAAGGCATTGTGTTGAAATTAAAAATATATACGCAGATCGATAGTCTCTTGCTGCAGAGAGAAAAACCAAACGTCACAGTTTTCATTAAAAAATGTATATGTTATGTGTTGCAAAAACGCATATTTCGACACTCGCAAGGGAATCAAAACCTATGGGTACTTCCCGTTGACCTATAACTGTGAAATTTGGCAAGAAGCATTTTCCTAAAGTATATAGTACACATAAAGTAAAAAATCCGAAAACTGTAAATTTTTAATTTATTCACAAAAACATTGTAACTTTATGCAAGAAATGAGGGTCCAAATTTTTTTTTTATTTGAAAAAAACGAGCACCACAGACTCCAGGGTCCATGCCTTTTATAAACTAATACATTTTTTTTAGCTAACTTGACATTTTTTTAACTAGAGTACAAGAGGAAGACGTTAATACTTATGTCGCACTTGCGATTTTCCTACTAGTGGCGGTGGAAAATCAAAAGAGACAAAAAGTTATTAAGTATTATATTGAGAAAATAGGAAGAGAGTTACATAAGAATAAGGGGTCGAGAGTTAAATTGATATTCGTGGTGCCTTGAAGAGGACTTATCTTTAGAAGTGTAAGGTGAAGCGTCGTCGAAGGCACGTGGCGGCAGAGGGCTCGACCGACGTGGACGCCGAAGAAAAGAGACCGGCGAGGGTGGCCGACGCAAGGCTCGTGGCACGTGGCTGAAGCGAAGCTGACCGGCGAGGATGGCCGACGCAAGGCGCGTGGCAAAAGGGCAGCTGACCGGCGAGGGTGGCCGACGCAAGAGGGTCGACACGTGGTCGGCAGGTCTAGCGCAGACGGCACGAAGATAGAAGCTGTATCGGACGTTGCCGTATACAGTACGTTGAGCCGCAGACTGGTATGCAGAGCCGTATGCTGGAGTTGAGCCGTATACTGGAAGTTGAGCAGTTCACTGGAGCCTTAGCCGTATACTGGAACCCTGGAAGATGAGGTGCTCGTGTCAGTCGAGAGTTCAGACTGATTGTGCCATGCCATAAGTAGTGACTTGTATGTAGAATTATCTGAAGTGAAAGCATAAGCCCTCTTATGACATGACCCAATCTTTTACAAGATTTAAATGACTAGAAGAGTCCAAACAATTAAAAAATTTGCATGAAGTGCTGAAGGTAGATTATAAAAATAGTTTTCACATTATTTAAGGAATCATGTGGTATTTCGCAATTAAAATGCTATAATATGCGTTACATCATTTTAGACATATGTCAGCCACGGTTACACAGTTAAATAAGATAAAACAATTAAATAAAAACGGTACCTGTGTGGCTGACATGTAAAACAATAGATTATCACAATGCACTTGAAAACACATTATAAGAATTGCAGGGTCGACATGCCTTTTGAGGTTATTTTAGATTTTTAAAAGAAATAAATTAGTTTTAAATAAAAGTATTTAAAACTTAAAAAGGCAAGTCGATCCTGGAGCAAAGCGATATATTAACACTGGTGAAATTACAATGGCGTACACAGGAAGTTTCACTTACCGAACAGTTCGGGGTCAGAAGGTACAAGAGACCTTCGAAAACTGGGGGATGGTATTTATACCACGCGTTTTTCACAATTTCGCTCCTAATAAGGAGCGTTAGTCTAATTACGCGAAAGCTAAAAATAGAAACGTATTTGCGTCATGGAAAATTTATACATTTTTTCTCATAGACCCTGGCGCAGTCGTTTGTCACTGACAATCGATCAAGCGATATGTCAGTTTGTTTCTTTTTTTTACTAAAGGGACACACGGCTTCTATTTGCCATTGCTTTTGTACTCACGGCTTCTATTAGCCGTGTGATAAAATTAAAAAGTGTTAATACTTAACTAATAACTGTTAATACTTAAGTAACATGCACATGCATGCGTGTGTACGCCGAGCAGTCCCAGCTCCCGCAAGCAGGGTCCAAATTTTAAAGTGAATTAACCGTATCGTGTGGGGTATCATATGAAAGAGCTTCATTAACACAAGCTAAAACAGGCAACAGGCAACAGGCAACTTTTAATATTTTTACTATGTATATTTTTCGGTTTAAGAAGGAAAATATATAATTTCCCCCTTTTATCTATTTACGGAACCCTCGGTGGGCGAGTCTGACTCGCACTTGTCTGGTTTTTATTTTTTATGGGATGAACAATGTTTCGCAGTTCACGCACAATGATTTTCCAAAAACTATTTCCGCAAGCTTGTCTCGCACTTGAAAAGTTTTAGTATTTGTTGATTTACATACAGCCGTCTAAGTGTAGAACATACGCACAGACGGGACACCGTGGCCTCACGAATAGGCTCCCGCATCTTTAGTACGGAAGTTCAAAAATTTACAAATACATTTGTCAAATAATGAGTTTGCACCTAAATTTTACTATCCGGAATCGCCGGGTGACATTTCCGGTCGCAGTCCGGGCTGGAGTTCCTGATGGGAGAGAGCGCGCGTGCGCCGGACGGCTACCTGCCGCTGTGGCGCGCCGCGTGCGCCGGCGCAGCGGGCGCGCCGCTTGCCGAGGAGCTGGCGCGCCGCGTGGCCGCGCTGCTCGCTGACCACGCCGCGAGTCCGCTGCGCGAGGTGAGTGCGGGGGGAGGGGCGCGTGTCGTGCGTCGTCGGCGCACTGAGTACTGACGGTGGCGGACCGTGTGTTGCAGCTGCCTGTCTCCCTGGAGCGGCTGGTGCGTGTGTCGGCGCACGCGCTCGCGGAAGCGGAGAGCGCACGCGCGCTCCGCGTGCTCGCCGCGCCGCTGTGTGCCGCGCTGCGGCTCGCGTGCACGCTGCCCACAGCGGCGCTGCTGCTGCTGCCGCTGCTGCCGGACACGGAGCCCGTGCGGGACCTCTACCGGGTACGCTACCCCCCAGCTCTATGCTCTACTCATATTCACACACTACGACGACTTTAATAAAAGATGGCGGATTGTTGACCCCGAACTGCTCCTCGTTTTCAATAAATCCGTCAAAGCACGAATTTCTCTTCCACACCGAGGATTCCGTTCTCCGACAATAATACAACTGGGCTCATTACCTAGGTACTCGAAGTGTGCTCTATGATATATGAATGTTTATATCTTCAGCACGCCTGTCTGTGCGCCATGTGAGCCAGCCGGCACACCGGGACTGCCTTTTCTCGAAGCGGTTCGTTGGATTTTTGGACTCTCATAGCTTCGGTCTCGATAACTCTAGCGAGTTCAAATTTCCGGGTCGAGTATGGTCGGCGGACTTATAAAATGTAAAAGCTTTCATTTATCTAGCTTTTATACTTTAGATATTATTGATACCTAAACTACGCCGATTTTTGCCACTGACTCACTGATGATCATCAAAAATATAAAGTACTTGCTGAAGTTCTAGCTTAAATTTGGTATATAGACTACAATTTGCGCAAAACAACGGAAAAATTAAAACATTTGTAACTTTCACCCCCAACCCTTATTTGGGGGATACCTTGGTATTGGTACTTTGGTACTTCATGAAATTCTAGAAAGCTGAAATATGATACATGCAAGCTAATATTTTCACACAAACAACGAAAAAATTAAAACATTTCTACTATTCTCCCTCCAATCCCTATTTATCCCTATTTTTAACCGACTTCGAAAAAGGAGGACGGAGGTTATCAATTCGTACCGATTTTTTTTAATGTATGCACACGAATTACTCCGTCATTCGTGAACCAATTTTTATGTTCCTTGGTAAAAAAAAATAAAAAAAAATGTAAATTGGTGTATAGAGAAAGCTCCCAAGTTGGTCCCATAATTATTTTAGAATCATTGCTTTATTACTTTTTGAATAATCTCTAAAAGTAAAAATATTTTCATTGTATTCAGGAATAGTGATTATAGAATCGCCTGAACGTCAGATTATAGAATCGCCGAGTTCCACTGACACGTTTTTCTTTGCAAAAGTGTCAAATGTTGAGGTTTTTCGTATAAACAACTGCAAATTTTCTAATCTGCGACGACGAAGCATTTGACATTCAGTGACAAATATCATTCTTGAAAAAAAATACGAGCGGGTGAATAGAGGTCTTTTAAAAAGTTTACAATCGTGAGGGATTTATTGAGCTTGAAAGTAAAACCAGCTAACTTCGAAGCTTTTCTGCTTATGGAATCTATGTGGTCACGGAAGTCGAGTTTAGTGTCAACTATCACACTTAAGTCACGCATATTTGTGACTTCACTAATAACAGTTTTGTTAATGAAGTAGCGAGCAGCGAAAAGATACTTTCTTCTAGTAAACTTTATGTGAAAACATTTAGATGAATTAATCATCATTCCATTAACAGAGCACCAACTGCTGACCATCTCAATGTCATCCTGTAGTGTTATAATGTCTCGCTCGTCTCGAATAACTCTATACAATTTGAGATCGTCAGCAAACATTTGGTATTTCTATGAAATGGTTCTGCACAAGTCGTTTATAAAGATTAAGAAAAAGAGAGGACCCAGGTGCGAGCCCTGAGGTACTCCGGATGGTACTATCCTTATAGCGGATTTAAAACCTCTGACCATAACAAGTTGAGACCGGTTACGGAGGTAGGATTCGCACCATTGCAATAGAGAATCACAGATTCCTGCGTGGCCAAGCTTCCGGATGAGAAGGGTGTGATTCACCACATCAAACGCCTTTGAGAAGTCTGTATAGATAGCATATACTTCAAATCTATTTTCTAATGCATCATATATATCGCTAACATATCCAAGAAGATCCGATGTGGTAGATCTACCCGGAGGAGAAACATGTTGGTAAGTGTCGAATTGAGTTTTAAGATGGGAGAAAATGTGCTTCTGAATCATGACTTATACAATCATGACTTGACTTAAACAGTTTTCCCACGGAAGATAAAATCGAAATGGGTCTGTAATTGGAAATATCACCCTGATCACCCTTTTTGTGTTTTTTTTTGGGGGGTTTGTAAGCAAGCTTCCATTTCACAGGAAAAATTCCGCAGGCAAGAGATCTATTGAATATGTAATGCAATGGTATTACTAGGTTTCCGTACAAACTAGTAGATAAAAATACGGAAAAACCGAAAAATATCGTAAAAATATTAATTTGATTTTCCTTTCTGCAGCAAGTGACTATGAATCTGCGTATATGGTTTTAATTTCAACAAGATACCTTTTCGCGTTCCCGAGATACAGTTCTTGACACCCGGACAGATAAACAGACAAACAGATGGACAACAAAGTGATCCTATAAGGGCTCAGTTTTTTTCCTTTTGAGGTACGGAACCCTAAATACTGGTGTGATTGTGCGTGCGCCATTAGGTAATGTTGCGGTCGGTTGCAGCGCGTGGATGTGGTGTGCGCGGAGGACGAGGAGTGCGCGTGCGCAGCCGCCCTGGCCGCGTTGCGTGCGCCGCGCCTGGCGCCGCCCGCCGCCGTGCTCGCCGCGGCCGAGGTACGCTGCAAACCTGCGATCCTATACTATACCACGGTCTCTCGCTCTCCTCCTATATATTGTTCCTATTATCCTATAATAAACAACGATCGGTACGACGCCGTGATTGTAGGGGACATTAATACTGACTATGTTTATTCTAGACAAATTATAAGTAGGTACTTATTGTACTTAACAATATTTTATCTTTAATTGTGCATATTTACTATACTAATGTCAAAAATCTGTCCTCAGCGATATCGATCCATATTCCTGTTCAGTACTGCACAAGAATGGAATTCTTTGCCGTCATCTCTGTTTCTTGAGACCTATAATCTTGGAATTTTCAAGGTTAGAGTGAATAGATGTCTTCTAGATCGACGAGCTCCAACCTCGGCAACACCATCGCTTAACATCAGGCGAGTTGGTGGTCAATCGTAGATCTATCTTGTATAAAAAAAAATTACCTGTTAAGCCATTTTACCAATAAATTATTTGTATTTAGTAGGTATTTACTTTAAAAAGTAAGTATTCTAAGTATTCTATTAGGTATCTGCGTCCAGAGGACGAGCTTCGCCCGGTCGTCGGCTAGATAACATTCGTTCGACGCACGTTGTTGCAGCTGGTGCTGAGCAGACCCGACGCGGAGCCGCGCACGCGGAGCCTCGCGCTGCGCGCGCTCTCGGAGCTGCAAGTGGGGGCAGCGGGGCACCAGGGCAGCCTCCGCACGGTCAGTATAACTACTCTAGATTATAACACACGATTACATATGTGAAACATGAACTCTATGATACAATTAGAAGTACTGTTGTGGTAGTACTTTCACGACGTGTTCTCGCTAATGATCGCCGGTATTGCGGGCGCGTGCCGTGTCGCTCCGTGTCACGCGTGTCGTGTTCCAGGTGTTGCGGATGGCGGAGCGCGCGCGCGCCGGCCTCGCGCCCGGCGGCGGGCGGGACGTGCGTGTGTTCGCCAGGGACCTCGACGTCTTCCTTGGTGAGTAGTGAACGGCCCGCGCTCCTATGTTTCACAACATTGCGTTCTTTATTAATATATGTATGTATTATTGTTAGAATTGCACAATTTTTACATATGCTAGTCTATGTGGGCTTCTAAGCACATGTGACAAATTTTATAAGTGTGTATACCTATGGATATGTAACACGTGGATAAACATACATACTCGTAATGTATGTTTATCCACGTGTTACAAGTTATATTGCAATCTAAAACAATCCTTTTTCGTTGAATAAAAATATTTTAAAATAAAAAATATTACGATTGCGTTACATTAAAGCTAGCCAAGAAGAATAAAAAAATAAAAATAATTAATTAAAAAAAACCGGTGCGAGGGTTCCGTATAAACTAGTGGATAAAAGGGGGAATATTACATATTTTTTTATATTTTCCTTCATAAATCGAAAAATATACATCGTAAAAATAATTAAAAACCTGTTTTAACTTGTGCTATTGAAGCTCTTTCATATGATACCCAACATAATACAGTTAATTCACTTTAAAATTTGGGCCCTCATTCCTTGCATAAAGACACTATTTTTATGTGATTAAATTAAAAATGTCCAGTTTTCGGATTTCTTCCTATATCTGTACTCTAACACAATGCTTCTTGCCAAATTTCATAGTTCTAGGTCAACGGGAAGTATGAGTATGGGTATAGGTTTAGATTCCCTTGTGAGTGTCGAAATGTGCGTTTTTTACTTTGTTATTTTTTTTACGAAAACTGAGAAATTTGATTTATCTTTTTGCAGCAAGAGACTATGGATATGCGCAAAGAGAATATAACGTACTTAAGAGGCGGCACTTCCATAGAAAAAAAAAAATGTATGAAAATATTTCAAATTTTGATTTGAGTCGAAATGTATGGAGTTTAGGTCGAAATTCTTAATTCAATTCATTGTCTAATAGATTGATTTTATTCGCGCTACGGGCAGGCTAATGTTTGGCCATATTGCCTTTGTCAAGAATAACTTAATCGTGCCATAAGAAAGTGGCGATGAGTTTACCCAATAATTTTATGGAGGTTTGTGGGATGGATAAAAAATATTATACACTTTACTATTTTATTTAACTTTCCAATATTCCTGTACGGAAATAAACATATACAAATATTTTAGGAAAAAGTATGAAGTTTATTCTATTAATTATGTTAAATTTTTATGACTTTTTACTTGACTCAAAAAAAGAGGAGATTCACAGCTTCTACTTTTTTACCTACTCATAAGCTATTATTAATATTACATTAAAAAGTGCCCGAAATTACTAAAAACGAACATAGTGGGAACATCTCTGGTTATCGAAATCCATACAAAATTTCATGCCTATGTTAGGTACAAACCGTTGTGGAGTTCCTTAGTGAGGAAACAACCCAAGCTAAAGCAGTTTATGGTGTTAGTATACGGTACTTACGCCGTTTTTAAGAAAAATAAATATTTTTTATTTTATTTGGCTCTTAAAAATTGAGCCTATGTGTAAAATTTCATTACTTCGTCGAGCGGAAAGCATGAAAATGCGTTTTGAACCATCTTTTTACCCAGATTTCAGGCCACATATTGTGCATCTTTTACAAGACATAACTTTTGAATATAACGTTATGATAATTACCGTTGTTTGAATTATTGTTAAATTAAATGTTTATATGTTTCTCGGAATAAGTGACGTTTTTATGACAATAATTATTAAAAATATTTTTGGCGGGAACGTAAATCTTTTGACGTTCCCGCCAAAAACCTTAAATCCAAATCATCAATTCTGATTTGTCACTTTGATCCTTCCGTCTGTTGTTGGAAGAATGGACTTTAGAGACAGCAGCCACAAATAATTTAAAAAATGTTGAAGTCTGTGTCAAACAGTGTAAGTGTCAATTTCGGACTAAACTCCTTAGTTAAACAATTTTCCATGAAGTTGAGCCAGGCTGGATATGCGTATATGGTTTTAATTTCAACACGATACTTTCACGCGTTCCTGAGATACAGGTCTTGACACCCGGACGGACGGACAGAAAGAGACGGACAACAAAGTGATCCTACAAGGGTACCATTTTTAGGGTTCCGTACCTCAAAAGGAAGAAACGGAACCCTTATAGGATCACTTTGTTGTCCGTCTGTCCGTCTGTCTGTCTGTCTGTCTGTCCGTCCGTCCGGGTGTCAAGAACTTTAGCTCGGGAATGCGTGAAGGTATCGTGTTGAAATTAAAACCATATACGCAGATCCATAGTACCTTGCTGCAGAGAGAAAAATTAAATTTCTTAGTTTTCGAGAAAAAAAAACGTTACAGCCGAATATGTTGTAAAACACGCACATTTCGACACTCACAAAGGAATCAAAACCTATGGGGTACTTCCCGGTGACCTAGAACTATGAAATTTGGCAAGAAGCATTGTGTTACAGTACACATATAGGAAAAAATCTGATAACTGGACATTTTTAATTTAATCACAAAAATAGTGTCTTGATGCAAGGAATGAGGGTCCAAATTTGAAAGTGCTGTAGCCGTATCATGTGGGGTATCATATGAAAGAGCTTAATTAGCACAAGCTAAAACAGGTTTTTAAATATTTTTATGATGTATTTCGATTTATGAAGGAAAATATAAAAAAATATATAACTTCCCCCTTTTATCTACTAGTTTGTATGGAACCCTCGGTGGGCGATTCTGACTCGCTCTTGTCCGGTTTTTTTTTCTTTTTGAGGTACGCAACCCTAAAAATTAAACCTACTTCAAACAATCTAATTAACTGAAAAGGGAGAAATAACACGAAAACAATCAAAACTTGGCGTCTACCTAAGTAAGTAGGTACGTACGTACACTAACAAAAATTATGTACCGAAAAAATAAATCAAAACTGGGCGTGTAAGTAACCCACCCCAACGTACCTACCCCAACAATTTTTTTGAGGTGGTTGCCTGTTCAGGACTTTAATGAATGGTACACCTACTTAGGTAGACGCCTAGTTTTGATTTTATTTTTCGATAATGTGTAACAGTTGTTATTTCCTCCCTTTTCAATTAAAAGGATCATTTAGAAGTCGTTTTTTTTTTTTACATTACTTTATTATATTCTCGGTTCGAGCGTACACTAGCGCGTCACCTCGTCGTGGAGCCTGCCGTCTCTCGTCTTTGTGTTCATCGTTGTGCAGATACAACATAAATATAATCTGAAATGGAGACAGTTTATGGCGGCGTGTACATATTTGTATAACGACGTGTGTGTGTGTGCAGGTAAACATGGCGGCGCGGGGGAGGAGGAGGGCGGCGAGAGCGAGGAGCTGGACGCGCTGGTGGCGGGGCTCGGGGAGCGCGTGTCGCTGCCGCTGCCGGCCGCCGGCTGCCAGGTACACACTATGCCCGCCTTCCGGACCCACATGCGCATCACATTTATTTATTTCATATTTTTAGGAAAACTTACAGCCAGAATACTTAAATAAACTATACATTTATATAAATTACTAGGCTTACTAGACTAATTACAAGTTTTCGCCTATAAATTAGAAAAATATGAAATAAAGCTTGACGCTGTACGCGCCTATCTACCAATCATTACATTATTATTGACATGTAAATGAGACTTACGCATTAAATGAATATGTTAATTAAGTTTGTGAATCAAAGAATTCGGAAGTTAATTGTGAACGTAATAAATTCACACTATGGAAAGATATATCAATATCATATTTAGATAAGTATTTGTTCATAGACGATGTGGTTCTGTGAAGAAAAGTACCCTCGATATAGTTTCTCTTAGCAAAAAATGATGTGAAAAGTGTCGTGTGTCTGGATCCGAACGAAGGTGTATGAAATAAAATGTTACTAAGTAATTCTGTATTATCTATCTTTTCATTGAGTATATTGATAAAATAAGTTAAATCGGCTACAGTTCGTCTTAGTTCAAGAGGAAGCAGGTGATGACGCTTACATCGTTGGTCATAGTTTTCATCAAAAACTCGAGAGAGGAATCGCAGGAATCGCAGAAATTTGTGTTGTATTCTTTCGATACGTTATACACTTATAAATAGGACTCCATGCCTGTGAACAATACTCCAGAATACTACGTACGTAGGCACAGTACAAGATTTTCAATGTTTTTATGTTATTAAAGGGAGTTGATACACGAATAATGAAGCCGAGTGCTTGGGTTGCTTTCTTTACAATATTGTTAATGTGATGATTACAATTTAATTTACAATCTTGTATAACACCTAAGTCTCTTATTTCCTGCACTCGAGGAAGCTGTTCGCCCTTCAGGTAGTAATCAAATTCAATAGTACTTAATTTTCTCGAAAATGATAGTACATGGCATTTATTTAAAATCTAATTTATTCGAACTACTATATTTAATTAAACAGGCGAGATCTTCTTGGAGGTTCGCTGAATCATTACAGTCACTAATGGCTTTAAGAATTTTCATATCAGTATGTAACGGTTTTGTTACAGTCTCTTTATATTTTTTTAATTAAATTAAATACAATACTTCACGTAACTAAAATTATCTACTTATTCAGTTTCTACCAATAAAATTTTACAATACCACTATAAATACCACTATAAATAGCATTAAAATATATTTTACTAAGATCGCAGAACTCAGTTTTATATGCGTGAACGCAACATAAGGCCGCGCGTTATTCCCAATAACGGAAGACTCCTTGAGTGGTGTGAAGTGCGTGGTTAACTTGACGCACCGTACTACCCTGTGCCAGGCACCGGGACGCGACATCTAGCGGTATCGAAGAGCGGACGCTTACGGTTTATCGTTCACTTTGAATATTTTACGTCTCCAGCTCATTCCTTTTTACTTTCTTTTTTTAACTAATAATTATTAAATTCAGTGTATTACCCCTACTTGGGTGAGTGTTACAACTGTATATGAGTGGCTTGTACCATGACGTGAGTACATCTAAATATATTCATTGCTTAAACGCTATTTTGTTTCACCATCACTATAATCAAATCATATATTATTTTCTTATAATAAATCATGTTACTGCCTTGCCTATTATGCCTAGATTAATGCATGCAATTTTAATTATTTTATGATAATAAACACTATGAAAAAGTTAAGTTCGATTACCCACATTCACGAATTTTATTTAGATGTACCAAGATAATTTTAGTAATTAATCTTTTCTTTTGTTTTGTTCAACTAAATAATATCAGTGCCGTTACTATTTTTATCTTTCTGCTTGTATGATTTGTATAAGTACATACCTTTGGCACTTCTATTCTAATATTTTGTTATAAATGAACGAAACTATTATGTTCACTATTGTATCACTTTATGTTTGACTGCCTCATCTCAGATTCTATTCATTGCATTCGACATCACTGCTTTTCTTCGCTTCATGCAACTTAAAAGAGTGTAGCAGTCAAACAACGAAAATCGGCAAGTTCTAAGACGCCCAAATATGAAATTCCAGGGTCCACCTACTACCACCTACTATCTCGGCTACCACCTAGTTACTTCACCTACTCTGCAAACGACACCTTTCAGCCACTTCCGTGACGAAGTGGAACGGTCACCGGTGTGACGAAGTGGAACGGTCACTTGTGTGACGAAGTGGACATCGGTCATATCAGGGACGAAACGGACGCTGAACTATTCCGTGTCGCCGCGGACACTTCCGCTGTTACCACCGTGACTCTGGACAACATCCGTTGACGCCGCCTGGGGACGCAAGACTGCCACCTGCTGCACACCAAATACAAGGCCAGTGTGTCGTCACGGTTGTATAACGCATTTCGGTACACGTTTGTTAAGCGAACACGACCCTCTCTTTCCATTTAAATTCACTCAACTTGTTATTTTTCCTATTTTATTTTATATTACCTTGTCTTGTTTAGAGTTTATATCTACCAATATAATTTTGTTAACCTCTTAGCTGTTTTCTTTATCTGCCTACATAGCTGTAACTGTAGGTAGGTCAGCTAGGAGCGTTACAAGCAAATAAATAAAATTTAGAGTGCATGAAACGAGAACACATTCGTGCCGTAATTTTTTTATTGCCCTTTAGATTAATTTAGGTAGATAAGGATATTTTATAAGTTTTCGATCTCTTTCACGTTTGTAGACATCGATCAAAATAACAGTTAAAAATAAAGATGTAGTATTGAGAATATGACGCGGTGTTGGTGTTACAGTGGAGCTTGAAGCGCGTGGTGAAACTGGCGATCGAACGCGAGGACCTGGACTCGCTGGTGCTGCTCACCGCGCTCATCTGCGACCACCGTATGTAGAGCCGGTTCCGCACCGTATCGTGTTTGGTTGGCCCGCTACACACACACACACACACTCACACACACGTGTCGTGTCGATCGCTACTGACTGCACGCTCAAATATTACTCATCACAAACCTCTCGCTAATATTTATTATTTCATGGAGTTTTGTTACAGTGATTAAAATCACGGTAATTTCATGTTTTTACTCATTTGAGCTCGTACGAGTGAATAATCAGAATGATCATCGTGTTGCCCTTTCCCCACCGGGTGGAGTCGGCACACCGCGATTTGCTTCGGTGCTTCACTCTCTCCTGATATCTGTAGACACACTCAGTGAGTCGTGGTTAGTTATTAGTGTGTCGTGTTGCAGCGAGCATGCAGGCGCCGGCGCCGCCCCCCGCGCCGCTGGGTGCGCTGGCGCGCGTGCTGGCGGCGCGAGCGGCGGCCGCGGCGCGCGGGGAGTGGCCGCCGCCCGCCGCGCCCGCGCTACCCGCGCTCGCCCCGCACTTGTTGCAGGTAACCGACCGACACTCGCTTCATCTGGCATCAGTTAATTTGGTAGTAGGTCTACCTTATACACCGTAGATTGTGGGTTCGATTCTTACGTAGTAATTACTACGTAAGTTTACGAAGGCTATATACAACTGACTAGATTCAATTGCAATATACCGAGATATCTTTACACCTTTGTCGCTTTTGAGGGAGATACAAAATAACAATTAACATAGTTCTATTAGTGAAAACTTATAAGGTTTTTTAGTAAAATTTTTTCAGTGTCATGATAGGTATCTGTTCTGTAGCTGTTTTCTAGTTTTCCATAAACAAATAAATAAATAAATAGTTATACAAAGTTGTAAATCAGACGAGTCCACAATAGAAACATTATACAACGAAATTGTTATGAATATAACTATATGGCAATAAACATTATTCTATTCTACCCGAGAGGGTGGCACCTGTGGTGTGAGTTCAGTATCTGGGCACTTGGCAGGATGCGAGACGCGCTATGAAGCCTGACGTGAAGACTGACGTGTCGGCGCGTGTGGCGTGTGTATTTTATTTTATTTTTATATTTTTAGGAAAACTTACAGCCTAAATACTTAAATAAACTATACATTTATATAAATGACGAGGCTAATTACAAGTTTTCGCCTATAATTTGGAAAAATATGAAATAAAGCTTGACGCTGTACGCGCCTATCTATATACCAATCTTAACAATATTTGCAGGTGAAAAGATACTGAACGGAAAAAATAAAAATAAAATATATAGACCAATTTCAAGTAATTCGTAAATTAATTAAGTTTGTGAATCAAAGAATTCAGAAGTTAATTGTGAACGTATTAAATTCATACTATTGAAAAATATATCAATATCATATTTTGATAAGTATTTGTTCATAGACGATGTGGTTCTGTGAAGAAAAGTACCCTCGATATAGTTTCTCTTAGCAAAAGATGATGTAAAAAGTGTCGTGTGTCTGGATCCGAACGAAGGTGTATGAAATAAAATTTTACTAAGTAATTCTGTATTATCTATCTTTGCGTTGAGTATATTGATAAAATAGGTTAAATCGGCTACAGTTCGTCTTAGTTCAAGAGGAAGCAAGTGATGAAGCTTACATCGTTGGTCATAGTTGTTATCAAAAACTCGAGAGCGGAATTGCAGGAATCGCAGAAATTTGTGTTGTACTCGTTCGATACGTGATATATTACACTTATAAATAGGATTCCATACTAGTGCTGTGAGCAATACTCCAGAATACTACGTACGTAGTTCGCACAATACAAGATTTTCAATGTTTTTATGTTATTAAAGGGAGTTGATGCATCGCCTAAATACGATGTAAGAATCACCAAAAAGCTCCTCATTCTTAATACCGGGTAAAAACCATGAACCATCCATCAGACAAACACACAATCGCATAGTTATTTAACTGAATATTTCTGTAAAAACTGTTTGTTTTCGAACGTAATCTCCTTACGTTTTGATAAAACAATGATAATTTAGGCGTTGGGAATTATTAATACTAGAAAGGAATAAATTCCGACACTATAATATCCTAATAGTGTTAAAGTTATACTATAAATAAATAAGTATGAGCACAATACAGGTAGAATATTATTGTCCGGCAAAGCCTTAAGCATTCTTAACTGAAACGCGGAGATTACGTTGTTATTGTAAGTACCTACTATTATAGAAATGGATAACGAGTTGCCTATTCTTATAACAAAAGAATGCGGTATTCTAACCAACCCATAACCATCTAACCATACACAATGTTCATTATATAGATATATCTTTCACCATTTATTGATAAATATGCATTTGTACATAAATAATTGTAAGTTGGTTTTAAGACGAACAATATTGGGTTGTAGTTAGGATCCTTTCGATAGTTAAACTGTTTTGTAATTGTAACGTCGCACCTTTTACGGGAGAGCTGGGTGGCTGTTACACATCTGGGAAAAATAACGTATTCTACTTTTCCGATAAGTTCAGAGTATGAGGCGTAGCAAAGAGACATGCACTCACGTACCTGGGTCTGCTCCGGCCTCCGATGATATTTCCACCACCAATCTCGTCTGCTGGCGTATCTAGCACACTCACAAAACTGTTAAAGGTTTGATAATTCGTCCTGAACCCGCGGGTTATAATTTTGGGTTGCTTTGTTGAGATTTTACGGTTTTTCGATCCTTCTACCACGGCGGCGATCGTCAAGACGGCAGCGTGGACATCCAACTGAGCCCTTCGCTCCCATTGGACGAATACGGAGTGCATGACAGCCGCTGTAAACTGTATTTGCTAAGCCACACATACTCCGATGTAGATAGATACGTTTTTAAAGTATACCGGAACGGTACAGTAATATTTAGTGTAATAGTGAGGTATATATGAATGGTGTTGAGTATGACAGCGCATGCGTGTGTTACAGCGCATGTGTGCGTGCGCGAGTGGCGGCGCGCGGCGCGTGTTGCGCGACGTGTTGCGCCCCTTGCTGCGCGGCGCAGCGCTGCTGCACGTCGCCGAACTCGTCACGGAGATGCTCGCTACCAACGACACGCGTGAGTACTGTTTCAGCCGTGCGCTGCTGCCGCTAGGGAATGCAATCCCGTAATTCGTGTCATTTTTCGAGATCAATCCCGAAGCATAATATGACGAGATCTAGTACGAGATTAAGCGGCAGTAGTTAACGACGCTATACGCGTCCGCTCGATGCATAGCGACCGACATAAGATGCCGTTTATCAGACAGGACTCTCGATACTCTCTGTTTCTTAAGAATTTGTTTCCAAAATCATTCCTAGATCTAGGATAGGTAGGAATAATTCTGGAAACTATTCCTCAAGATAGATAGATAAACTCTTTATTCACCACTACAGAAGGCTTATACTAGGTTAATTAAACTAATGAAAAATATTTATTTAGTTAAATCGTCACTTTATAATATGGGTACATATCAATAAGATGCATTCATTTAACTATGTTAAATTAATCGAACAGAGTTCCTCAAATAATTACTTAACTAATAAATATGTTTTGTGAGTTATGTTAAATAATAAAGGTATTTTTATTAAGGTTCCGTACATCAAAAGAAAAAAACGGAAACCTTATAGGATCACTTTGTTGTCCATCTGTTTGTCAGTCCGTCTGTCCGTCCGTCCGGGTGTCAAGACCTTTATATCGAGAACGCGTGAAGGTATCGTGTTGAAATTAAAAACATTTACGCAGATCCATAGTCTCTTGCTGCAGAAAGAAAAATCAAATTTCTCAGTTTTCATAAAAAAAAAGTTACAGCCGAATATGTCGTAAAAAATGCACATTTCGACACTCACAAGGTAATCAAAACCTATGGGGTACTTCCCGTTGACCTAGAACTATGAAATTTGGCAAGATGCATTGTGTTATAGTACACATTTAGGTAAAAAATCTGAAAACCGGTAATTTTTTATTTTTATGCAATGAAAGAGGGTCCAAATTTTAAAGTGAATTAACCGTATCATGTGGGGTATCATATGAAAGAGCTTAATTAGCATAAGTTAAAACGGTTTTTAAATATTTTTACGATGTATATTTTTCGGTATAAGAAGGAAAATATAAAAAAAAAAATATGATTTCCCCCTTTTATCTACTCATAATCACTTCTCATCGATCATATCAGTTTTCATCGTTTGTTAGTTATCCGATTTAATCAATATTTTTTTAAACTACCCGAGATCTCGAAAATACCGAGATCTCGTGAGATTGTAATTTCTAATCTCGCGAGATCTCGAATTTGCGATCTCGACTCGAGATTGCATTCCCTAGCTGCCGCTGCATGAGTAGACAAATCAACGGCCACTGATCAAATTTGACTACGTGGTAACAGAGATGGATCAGTGGCGGCAAGTGGACGCATCTTACCTCCATTTCAAAAAAGCGTTTGACCGCCTCGATAATTGCGTCCTTTTGAAGAAGTTTGCTGCTGTTGGATTTACTCCTAAATTGTTACAGTCATTTGCTGGGTATCGATCTATTCTCTATTTAACCTGTTCTGATGTATATCAGGGAAGTACGCTCGGTCCTACTCAGTTTGTGATCATGATAAATGACCCTGAGGTCGTTGGTAGCCGTTCCAACCGTTCAATGTCTCGTTTGCCGCCTAATTGTACTTGGGCGTTGGAAACACGAAAGACCGTGAAGCGCTGCGGGACATTGACAATGTTGTGAGTTGGGGAGAGACCGACGACTTGGAATTGAATAGTTCCTCGCTTACACGATCACGGAGTCCCATCTGTTATGACTACAACATGTCGGGTGTCGGTCTGGAGCGCGTTACGGTTTCGAGACTTAAGAGTGACCTTAGATGTTGTATTGACATTTAATTTATTTATTTATTTATTTTCGGAAAACAAACAGCTGTTAATACACAAAGTAGGTAGATGAATATAGGGTACAAAGAAGCCATAAACAGTTTTCACTTATAGATCAATCAAAGAAATTTTACATTTCTAACCAAAATGAGAAAATCAGATTGGTAATAAGTAACAAATTAACTTAAGTATACAAAAAAAAACAATTAGGTACATATTTAGGAATATAGTATAGATACTGCTTAAAGAACAAAATTGGTAACGAGCAAGCTCATTATAGAATCCCTAAAAGTCTGCTTGTAAGATCATAATATAATAATAATAATAATATCATGAAAGACGGTACGGTCGACATTTGTCGGGCATGCCACCGTCCCGGAGAGTCTCTCCGACATATTATTTCCGGTTGTTCGCATCTTGCTAACAGCGAGTATTTGCACAGGCACAATCAAGTAGCCAGGATCATCCACCAGCAACTTGCTCTTCAATACGGCCTTGTTGAGTCCGAGGTGCCGTACTATCAGTACGCACCAGCGCCGGTTCTTGAAAATGGTCGTGCTTTGCTCTATTGGGACCGTTCTATTATCACAGATAGGACTATTGTTGCCAATAAGCCTGATATTATGATTGTAGATCGTTCCCAACGCCGGGCAGTGCTCGTTGACGTCACCATACCACATGATAAGAATCTCGTGAAGGCTGAGAAGGACAAGCTCAGCAAGTACCTTGACTTGGCTCACGAGATAACCGCCATGTGGGATGTTGACTCGACGACCATTGTTCCGATAGTCGTATCGGCAAACGGTTTAATAGCGAAGAGCCTTGACCAACATCTTAAGAGGCTCTCGCTTGATGGTTGGATCAAGGGTCGGATTCAGAAGGCGGTCGTCCTAGACACGGCACGAATTGTCAGGAGGCTTCTGAGTCTGTAGCCCCTACCGCCAGCAGCTTGGGCCCTGCCCCGCTGTTGGCGGCATTCTAGGTTTAAGTTTTTATAATGTTTTTATTGTTTTTTATATAAATATTGTAAAAACTTAGGCTTAAGATTAATAAATAAATATCTGAATAATAATATAATATAATGCTTTATTTCTCAAATTACAATTTTGCAGCGGTACACATGCGTATAGTTAGGCTATGCGGTTTGGACAGTTAACATATGTACCCAAGTTGGATCTCTGCACCCCAGACTAGGCAAAACCTGTATCCTGAGGTTACAGCGATTCATCACTGAGGACATAAAGTAATAAGTGGTCCGTATTCTAAAAACAATTCAGAGAAATAAGAAAAAATAAGAATTAAAAAACAACTATAAAATGACAAATACAAGTGCGACTAATTTTCTTATAAAAATAAGTAATAAAAAATAAACCTTTTTAACAGTGTTACTTAGTAGATAAAACATTTTAAATAGATGATACAATTCGCTTAAGACGCTTATGCGTGTGTATGTCTGTTCGGTGTGTGCGTGTACGTCTAGTGTCTTGTTTGTTGTAGTATTTATGCAGCGCGAAAAATCAGTAAAAATAGATAACTTCAAGATGTGTCCAACAGTCATGAGTATTTTTGTTTATTATTCTGCTAAGCTATTTATCTCAGTGATCTTTACAGATAATGTTTTATAAGAAAAAGCGACTCCGTTTGTCTCTCTGTCTGTTTGTTACCCCTACACGACCAAAAACAGCTAAAATGGATTGTTATGAAATTTGTTACAGACATAGCTGTGAACCTGGAAAAATATTTTTCATCAACTCCACGTGGAGTTAGTTATTTTACTATTTTTAGAAGTGATTCAGTAGTTACGCAATCAAGTTGGAGTAGATAATCAACTAGAGTTTTACTGCAATCATTACGGTTTAGTTTCAGGATCGGTTTATGTTTGCTGACTCGATTGTATAGCATAGGTCCTAATCCTATGAAGGACTATTTTAAATACATTGTACGAGACTGTATGCTATTAAAAACAAGATCATGTCTTCTTTTGTTGGTCATTTCTAATTGTGCCTCGCTAACCTTTGAATGTGTTCTTAATAAAAGAAGTTTTATGAATAGTTGTCTAACTGTCAGTACTTTTGCCTCCTGATAGAGAAAAACTGTTGAATATCGTCTTGGCTTGAAATTCATGACCTTAAGTAGTGCTCTTTGTGCTATTTCTATCCGTGAGTACTGGCAGCTGCGCCCCAAACAGAGATACAGTAGCTAATAACTGATTGTGCCAAAGTGTAATAAACTGTGTGTAGTATGTCTGGAGACAGGACTTGTCGCAATTTTTTGAATGAGTAGATCAACTTTCTTATTCTTCCTGAAAGCATTTTTATGTGTTCTTCCCATCGAAGATGTTTATCGAGAAGTATTCCTAAGTATTTAATACAATTAGTATGTTCAAGAGGAACACAAGAGCATTGTAGGCAATTCCTGCACTTAGTATTATGGATTGTTAAAGTGAGGGGGGATTTTGGTTGCGTCTTTGTTGTCATGGTGAAGGTCATATATTTTGTTTTTGTGACAATAGTAGCAAAAGATAAAAGATGAATCCATACTAGCATAAGTACCTATAACAAGTATTGAATTATATCCCATTCAAAAACAACAAATTAGGAAACCTTAAAGAACCTTGTACATGCATACAGTTTAAAGAAATTTCCATTTGCAATAAACAAGTCAACATGCTCAGAGTATGTTGTGTTAAAAGTGAAGCAAATTCTAATGAAAAAAAGAGTTGTGCCTGCATTTAGTCGACCTCGATTCAGCTTGTAATCTAAGATAATTACGTCTGGTGATGATACACCGGGGTATATGAAATTTAATCCTAGATAAGAGAGTGCTGCTGTCAATACGATTCTGGACTAAATTAAGAAGGAAGGTCAAGTCAGCTACCTCTCTTCTCTGATTCAAGGGAAGTAGGTGATGATGAGTACAGCTATTCACATAGCTGGTGACATGTATTTTGTGTTTGTAGTTGATAAAACGTAAAAACTTCTTTTGGACTGGGATGCATACTCCAGATGACTCCTAACAAGCGAACAATACAAGATTTTTAGTGTTTTAACAGCTTTGAAGTCTTTTGTAATTCGGAATAAAAAAACAATTGACTTCATGGCTTTAGCAATAATGGTTTCAATGTGCCTGTCAAAAAGAAGTTTAGAGTCAAGGATGACACCAAGATCCCTGATATGGTCAGTACGTTGCAGAGATTGATAGTTAAGTTTATAATCAAAGATTTATAAGTTGGGCGATCTGCTGAATGAAATGCAGTTACATTTGGATACATTGAGATCTAGTTTGTTTTTGAGGCAATAATCCTGCAATCTATATAAATCTTGTTGTAGTAGTAAACAGTCTTGTAGTGAGTTAATTTTTTTATACACTTTCACTTCACTTTCATCATCATCATCTCAGCCATAAGAAGTCCACTGCTGGACATAGGCCTCCCCCATGGATTTCCAAAAAGACCGATTGGAAGCGGCTTGCATCCAGCGTCTTCCCGCCACTTGTATGAGGTCATCTAATACACTTTCATATCATTCGCAAACAGTAAATAGTTAGAATTGGCAAAGCATTCATTCATATCATTTATGAACAATATGAATAACAGAGGACCCAGGACTTTGAGGGAGTCCCGAGGGAATAGCAGCATGACGCAAATGAGAAGGATAACCGTTCAAGACTACAGTTTGACAGCGGCCCATAACGTACGAACTGAACCATCTCAGAAGATCCCCATGTATACCAGCCCTAAGAAGTTTTTTCAATAAGATAACGTGATCTATGCGATCAAATGCCTTGCTGTAATCAGTATAAATAGCGTCTATTTGGTCACCGCCCTCCATGTCCCTGGATAGGTCATCTGTAAATTCAAGTAGATTACTTAAAGTGTATCTTCCCCTTAAAAACCATGCTGTTGTGGGAGAAATGTTTGCTTAAGAGCAGAATATACTTGATTGTGAATTATCTTTTCTAGAGTCTTGGCAAAAACACAGAGTTTCGATATAGGTCTGTAATTAATTACTTCTCGTTTAGAACCTTTTTTGTGAATTGGTGTGACTATTGCAGTTTTCCAAATCCTAGGGATGACTCCTTCATTGACAGAGTTGAACGCTCTGTAATATGTAAGATATTCGAGGTGTCAAGCTACTTGCACAATTAGATATTATCAGCATTGGGTGAAGTCCATCTGATCCAGCAGCTTTATTATAGTCAAGTGTTTTTAAGATTTTATACACCTCTTTATTATCAATAACGATAGTACTGATATCAGCAGCAGATTGAGAGACAGTAGAGCTTGCTGGGGACGAGTTACTTGAATAAGAATAAGATGTTGAGGAGGATGTTAGGTAAGTGGAGTTAAAGAACTCTGCAAAGGAATTACATATATCCTCTCCTGAAGACAGTTTCAGGTCTTTATATGTCATTGAGGAGGGGTACGAGTTGTGTTGTTTGTTAGCTTGTACAAAAGACCAGAAGGCTTTTGGGTTATTACGGATATAATTTTTAGTATTTGTAATGTAGGTATTTAGTGTATTTATTTGTAATGTAGGTAATTCGTCCAAGAGGCCACTCGTGTACCTGATGTTGCTGGACACACCGCTAACTGCTTGGACATTCTGTTAACTAGCGAACCAGACAGATACTCGGTGTCCGTGGCAGCGCCTCTTGGTACATCTGATCACTGTCTAATTAAGTCTGTATCGTCATACTCTCCGCCCGATCCCAGCATTAAAAATCATCGGCGTGTATGGCGGTACAAGTCGGCAGATTGGGATGAGATGCGCAATTTTTTCTCGTCTTATCCTTGGCAGTAAACCTGTTTTACGTCTGATAACCCGACGGACTGCGCAAATGCCATTACGGAGGTGTTGACACAGGCGATGGAATATTTCATCCCGTATTTTGACGTTCCACCTCCAGGCTCAGCGTGACCCTGGTTTAATGCTGACTGTAAACGTGCAACAGCGCTTAAGCAAATTGCGTACCACTCTTGGGTCGTTGCTCGACAGCTCAGAACCGACGACGTTCGCTTAAAGAAAAAAGCATTTAATAAGGCCGCTAAAACCTGCAAGAAGGCGATACAGAGGGCTCGTTTCGACCACATTAGCTGGATTGGAGCTAAGCTGGCTGGGTATCCAACTGGCAGCAAGGCGTTTTGGTTTTTGGCTAAGTCGGTCGAGTCGAATTTCAGCCGCCCTTCCCTGCCTCTTCTGATGATAGGATTCCGGTAAAACTCCACCTACATTGCCTCGGTGTGCTGAGACCATGCGTGATGTCCGCATAAACCAAAAGGAGGTACTCAAAGTACTGAAAGAGGTTGATGTGAATAAAGCTAGTGGCCCTGACGGAATTCCAGCTTTATTGGTTAAGACCTGTGCTCCCGAGTTGTCTCCCGTCTTCACACGACTTTTTCGCCTTTTGCTCGACACTGGTATTGTTCCGAATTCCTGAAAGCTTGCTAATGTACAGCCAGTCTCTAAAAAAGGCAGCCGTGCCGACCCGAGCAACTATCGACCTATTTCTGTCACTTCCATCATTTGCAAGATCATGTGTACTAAATTGAAAACTCCTAGCTTACCTCGAAGAAAACCTTCTTCTTAGTGACCGCCAATATGGTTTCCGCCGAAAGCGGTCTACAGGTGATCTTCTTGTGTATATCACTTACATTCTGGGAGAAGCTATTGAAAAACACGGTGAAGCCCTTGCTGTGTCATTGGATATTTCGAAAGCTTTCGATAGTGTCTGACACGATAGCCTTATAAGCAAACTTCCAGCGTATGGTTTACCTCCGGCTCTTTGCATTTAGATTGCGGATTTCTTGAGAGAACGATCGGTACGAGTAGTTATCGACGGCTGCTCGTCCGATCAATTGGCCATTAATGCCGGTGTACCTCAGGGATCCGTGCTCTCCGCAACTCTATTTCTGTTACATATCAATGACATGCTTACACGTGGTATCATTGGATATGCTGATGACAGCACAGTCGTGGAGAGTTACACAGCCAGTGCTCGAGCTAGCAAAATGGAAATTGCGGCCCTGCGTGAGAGCTTACTCGAGAACTTACTGCTTACTCGAGCGAGTAAACCAGACGCTGACTGCCGTTTCTGATTGGGGCGATGCGACCCTTGTACAGTTCAACGCCAACAAAACGCAAGCATGTCTGTTTACGGCCAAAAAGTCCGAACTTACCAACCCTCCCACATTTCGGAATATGCCTGTTAAGCTGTCCAACAAATTAGAGCTCCTGGGTATCACACTCTCCCCCACGCTTAACTTCGGTGCGTACTTGGAATCTAAAGCCAAACTAGCTGGACAAAAGCTTGGCGTCCTTAATAAGGTCAAGCGGTACTTCACACCTGATCAACTTCTCAGCCTTTATAAAGCTCAGGTGCGGTCGTGTGTGGAGTACTGTAGCCATCTTTTTGACGGATCTGCCAAATACCAGCTGAATGCTTTGGAGTCTGTAGAACGACGAGCTGCGAGGCTTATAGGTGACGAGAAACTGGTCTCCTCAAAGCTACAAAGTCTAGAGCATCGACGTAGGGTGCCATGTCTAGCAATCTTTTACAGGCTGCATTTTGGTGAGTTACATGACCTAATCCCTCCCTCCCCTTTCCACAACAGGACAAGCCGGAAACGCTTCAATGCCATCCCTTCATGGTGGATTTGCCATCAGCTCGAACAAAGCGTTTTGCTTCCACCTTCCTAATGCGAACCGCTCGGGAATGGAATGCCTTGCCGCTGTCCTTATTTCCTGAAAACTATAACCCGGGTGTCTTCAAGTCTAGAGTGAATAAGTATCTTCTAGGTCTACGTGCTTCATCTTCGGCCACAGTATCGCTTTCCATCAGGCGTGCTGGTGGTCAAACGTAGAGCTATTCTATATAAAAAATTAAAAAAAGGTATGGTAACATTGTTGCTCTACTCGCTTGGCACGTTGGCGGAGAGTACTAAATGCAATTTCGTCGGATTTGTTGCCATAAGTTTTATTTTTTTTATGAAACTTGTTTTTTCTTTGAGATTTTTTTTGAATGCTGGTGAATACCAGATAGGATATTGATTTTGGCGTATAAGCTTACATGGTATATGTTTATCCCTCAATATTAGTAAAATATCATTAAACAAGTCAACCGCATCATCCAATGTGCCACATGACAGCAAAGATTGCCAATCATTGCTGTCAAGCTCCTCACATATCGCTGGGTAATTCCCTTTAGTATAGTAGTATTTTGGTCTAGGGTTTGGTTTAAGAGTCGGTAAATCCACAAAAAGTGGACTACAGATAAGAGCAGGGTGATAGGAATCTTCCTTTATTAGGGGGTCAGCACAACGTGACACCAAACACTCTCCGTTAGAAAGAATCAAGTCTAATATTCCACCAACATGATTGATATTATTATTGAATTGATTTAAGTTGCATAGGTTCATCAAACCTTGCAATTCGCTATGATTAGTGTCACTACTACAGTATGAGGGGGTATAATATTTAGCATTTGGAGTTGAGGACAAATTTTTAGAGTCATGTCACTCCTTCCAACCAACACTTAAATTGGTTGGAACGTGCAGCATAATTTATAAGATTAACTTTATTGAAAAGTATGTTAGGTGTTTGCGAACCAAGACAGTGAGAATAAACCATGCTAATCTTACCATGTAATAAGTTATTGCAGGTAGTAAGTATTAAACATTTATTTTTTTCGTTTTGAGTAGTATGAGAAGCTATAGGTGGACTTGATTTGGCAGCTAAGGGGTGGCAATCACTGTCCATAGTGATAAATAGGATGCTGTAGTCTCTCTACATAGACAAAAAATTGCTACATTTTTTGTGATATAGGCAGGCTGTGTTTGAAGTCTCGGCACATTGTAGACGTATGTCTACAAGACAGAGCGTTCAAATCTCTCAGTTACGTTATAGGACAGACGGCGAGATTTCAAGATAGGAACACAATCGTTACATTATTTAATTCATTTTAAGAAGCGAGCTAGTATATAATGCTATAATCTGGGATCCTCATGAAAAAGACTAAGCTTATGGTAGAACGAGTACAAAAGAAATTTGCTCGCTGCTTGTATAAAAAACTATACGGATACTATCCTATCTTATATCCATCTTTGTTTGTCGACGGTATGATGGGCATCGATGCGCTAGAACTGAGAAGAAAATGTGCGATATTGATGGACTACTATCAGCCGTTTAACGGACGGGTAGATGCGCGCAGGCTCGTTGTGCGGTGGCTGTGCCGGACCGAGTCCGTCAGTTGCGCGCGTGCAGCGTACGGAAGTTATTCCAAGCCCCGCGCGTGCGCACCGATACTGCTCGGTATGCGTCCACGTCCCGTGCCATTAATCTGCTCGGTACTATTATATATAACTTATTATGAAATATACTTGTATATTTCATAATAAGTTATATATAATAGTATGTTACATGATTGTTAATATTTTTAAGCTATTTGAGTTTTTATACTTAAATTATAATAGTTATTTGGTGTTAATTTGTCTGGCCTTGTGGATCAGTTGGCAGTATGTCTGCTTGCTGACCTTGTACGTCGTAGGTTCGATCCCCACCCAGGGCAAACATTTGTGTGATGAGCATGGATGTATGTTCTGTGTTTGGGTGTATCATATGTATATATTTACAAAAATAGTATATATGTATCCTATCAGCCGAAGTTTCCGGCAGCCTAGTGGTGAGACCGTCTGACTTGCGATCCGCAGGTCCTGGGTTCGAATCCCACGGCACGCACCTCTGTCTTTTCGAAGTTATGTGCGTATTGTTGATTGCCGCCAACTTCAAAAACGGTGAAGGAAAACATCGTGAGGAAACCTACATGTCTGAGAGTTCTCAATGATCTTGAAGATGTGTGAAGTCTGCCAACCCGCACTTGGCCAGCGTGGCAGACTATGGCCTAACCCTTCTCACAATGAGAAGATGGCCCGTTCCCAGCAGTGGGACAGTTTGTACAAACAGGGCTGTTAAAAAAAAAAAAAAAAATCCTATCAGCCATCTAGTTTCATAGTACAAGCTTTGCTTAGTTTGGGCTAGATGGTGTTGTGTGAAATGTCCACAAATATTTATTTGTTACTTTTAAATATTTCATAAATTTTGGCTTTCTATGCGCTTTGGCTTCGCTGTAAACATAGATAGCAGTAGAATAAATAAAATAAAATGTGTGTGTGTGTGCGCAGTGTCAGGGGCGCGGCTGGCGGGTGCGCTGGAGGGCGCGGCCTGCGTGGCGGAGGCGGCGCACGAGGAGCCGGCGGCTGCGCACGCGCTGCTGCCGCTGCTGCCGCTGTTGGCCGCCGCGCTACACCGACAGCCACACTACTTCACGGCGGCCGCTGAAGCCACGCTGCATCTGCGGGAGGTCTTCACGTACGTACACACTACACACACACAATGCAGCGCCGCGCGTGCACTCCCCGCGAGGACCTACCGACGCCTACGCATACAATATAGTTATATATGGTATATAAGATGACGGTTTCTTTGCGGCGCTATTATTTACTAACTTGACGAAACCCGCGTGGATCTTGTTATCAAACAGTCTCTAGTCAGAACTGATTCGGTTGTTGACCTCGGTGTCACTTTACATTCGAAACTTCTTTTCGACAAACAAATAGATAATATATCGGCTAAGGCCGTGGAAAGCTTGGGGTTTATTATAAGAGTAACGATTTAAACTGGTCAAGACTAAATATCCTGTACTGTTCTCTAGCACGAAACCATCTTAAACACGCTTCGCAAGTGTGGAATCCGTGCTACGATAAACATACAAATATTCTGGAAGAACTTTCCAGGCTTTCCAGAACTATAGAGCAGGCCTTTAAGTAGTGCTGATTCATTGCAAATAAATTTGTGCTCGTCAGGTCTGCCACTCACAGAACTATTAGTATACGGAACTCTGACTTCGAATACGAGGAATCCTGGTATCACCACCATATGTTGCCGGTCAAAATCAGAAGGGAGGTTGCTGACCTCACATTTTTATACAAAATTATTTCAATCAATTTACCATCACTGTTGGCCAAGGTAGGTCTAGTGACCCCTGTTCGTTCAGCGCCGCGTAGAAACTACCTGCAGAGAGTCACCTCGCGCCTGGATAACAACATATTCTAAGTATGTTGATCTCTATACAATGATACTTGATACTTTTAAAAAACATAATTTCAAAAGACTTTTAATGTTAGAAAAAAAGGTTACGATTGCATTAAATTATAGCTAGCCAAGAAGCCAAGAAGCCAATAAAAGAAAAAAATAATGTTTTATTTTATATTTTTATTTTTTAGGAAAACTTACAGCCTAAATACTTAAACTATACATTTATATAGATTACGGGGCCAATTACAAGTTTTCGCCTATAGTTTGGAAAAATATGAATTTATAAAGCTTGTTGGCGCACCACATTTATTTATTTCATATTTTTAGGAAAATTTACAGCCAGAATACTTAAATAAACTATACATTTATATAAATTACTAGGCTAATTACAAATTTTCGCCTATAAATTTGAAAAATATGAAATAAAGCTTGACGCTGTATGCGCCTATCTATATACCAATCTTAACAATACTTGCAGGTGAAAAGATACTGAGCGGAAAAAAATAAAGACCAATTTCAAGTAATTTGTAAATTAATTAAGTTTGTGAATCAAAGAATTTGGAAGTTAATTTTGAATGTTGACGTTTACAGTGATTGTACGCATACTTTCTCACAAAAACGTACACTCAACAGCGTATTAAGCGTAAAGAAATACACTTCTGGTCCAAGAGCCAAAAAGGCGGAAATCGAGGCGTTGAGAGAAGATATGGTTGTGCGTATGAATAAAGCTCTAGAAGCTGTGTCCGACTGGGGTGACGAAAATCTCGTCAAATTCAACGCCAACAACACTCAAGCCTGCCTTTTCTCCGCCAAAAAGAGTGAGTTTCTTTTGTCTCCTACTTTCCGAAACGTACCCATATCATTGGCAGACCGTCTTGAACTGCTGGGACTCACGTTAACCCCAACAATGAACTTTAAGGGCTACCTTGAATCTAAGGCTAAACTGGCTAGTAAAAAGCTTGGTATCATTAATAAGGTTAGGCGATACTTCTCACCGGGACAACTGCTTCATCTATATCAAGCACAGGTCCGATCGTGTATGGAGTACTGCTGCCACCTTTTTGATGGATCAGCCAAGTATCAGCTGGAAGCTTTAGAATCAGTGGACCGGCGAGCTGCGAGGTTAATCGGTGACGATAAACTAGCTGCCAAAGATAAAAGAAGCTACTTAGTCTCGAGCACCGCCGTAAAGTAGCATGTCTGTCTATTTTCTACAGGATTCATTTCGGGGAATGTGCGCAAGAGCTTCATGACCTAATTCCACCCCCCCATTTCACTACAGGACTAGCAGAAAAACGGCGAATTACACCTATTTCTCGTTGAAATGTTAAAAATCCGTACTCAGCGATATCGATCCACATTCCTGTTGCGTACTGCACAAGAATGGAATTCATTGCCGCCATCTCTGTTTCCTGAGACCTACAATCTTGGAATTTTCAAGGCTAGAGTGAATAGATATCTTCTAGATCGACGAGCTCCATCTTCGGCCACACCGTCGCTTAACATCAGGCGAGTTGGTGGTCAATCGTAGATCTATCTTCTATAAAAATAAAAAATAAAAAAATCGTAAGATAGGCTGCAAAAACCTCTTTTCTGCAGTCGGGTATTTTGTTTTTCTTTTAACATTGATACTTGTTAATCATCTTTTGCTAAGAGAAACTATATCGAGGGTACTTTTCTTAACATAACCACATCGTCTATGAACAAATACTTATCTAAATATGATATTGATATATTTTTCAATAGTGTGTCTGGATCTGAACGAAGGTGTATGAAATAAAATGTTACTAAGTAATTCTGTATTATCTATCTTTGCGTTGAGTATATTGATAAAATAAGTTAAATCGGCTACAGTTCGTCTTAGTTCAAGAGGAAGCAGGTGAACAAAACTAGGTGTCCTATGGTTCCTAAGGGTGGAAGTGGTAGGTAAATCAAACAACACTGATTTTACCCCACTGGGTCAAAGAGACTATATTCTTATATGTTGTGTTAAATTTCACTGTTTGTTGCTTAGTCTAACTTACTTCTATCGTCCAACTTAGCCACTGTAATTTCAAACACGTACTGTTTGCGTGATTCAGAATCTTGGTATTCGTAATGCACCGCCATCTAGTGACGAAGCTTCAAAACTTTATACATACATCGCCCACCAAGGGCAAAGTGGACCTTTGTCCTTACTAAAGATATCTTACATTAAGAAGTTTTTCGCAATAATAATACAAAATGAGTTTAAGTTGAGACGATGAAATTCAAATATTAACATGAATTGGTATTTTAACAATAATAAGTGAGTGTTATACAATGAAAATTCACGAAAGACAACAAGCGTTCATTCTTTCGTCACTGGCAAGAAACACAGTTTCGATATTGGTCTCTTAAGAGTACCATTTTTTGTTTTTAAAGTAACCACTCGAGCAATGCTATCTGCACCTGGATGGATAGCAATTATTCTACCATAGAGCCAGCGGCAAGGAGGTAGGTTATCTTCCTTCACCACTACTACATCACCAAGAGTGGGCTGAGGAGTTAGGGTTGACCACTTGTACCTATGCAAAAATTTTACCAAGTATTCCTGCGACCACTGTCGCCAAAAAGTTTGTAACATACGTTGCGTGTGTTGCCATCTCCTCAAGATACCAACGTTCGACTCCTCAAAATTATAGTCAGGTGCTGTCACCAATGGCTCTCCAATTAAAAAATGTCCAGGTGTGAGAATTGTGTAATTACTGTCTGACTCATTAGAGATAATTGACGTCGGCCTAGAATTGAGACATGCTTCAACTTGGGCAAGAACTGTAGCCATCTCTTCATATGTCAATGTGGTGTTGGCTACAATACGTTTTAGGTGGTATTTTACCGATTTGACGCCAGCTTCCCACAATCCGCCAAAATTTGGTGAGTGTGGAGGGATAAAATGCCACTCACAGCCATTTACAGCTAGAGCCTCAGCTACTTCATGTAGCATGGACTGTTGTTCAACCATACCACACCTTTTGAGCTCTCCAGCAGCGCCAATGAAATTAGTGCCATTGTCACTCCACAAATGCGAACAATGACCACGTCTTGCCTGAAAACGCTTAAATGCCTGCAGGAAGCCCTCTGACGTTAGATCGCTTACGGCCTCTAAATGTATTGCGCGTGTGGACATGCAGACAAACAAACAAATATATCCCTTATAGGATTTATGACCTCTACCTTTACTGGTGCGCATTTGAATAGGGCCAGCATAATCAACTCCGCTGTGGCTAAACGATCGGGTTGGTGTCACTCTAGCTGGAGGCAGCTGACCCATTAACGGGTTTTTAGATGCAGCTGTGACCTTCACACAAGTGACGCATTTGCGATAGTAAGCCTTTACTAGTTGTTTCGCCCCTATAATCCAATATTTTGACAAAATGTATGCCAACATTAATTGTGGGCCTCCATGAAGTGTCTGTTTGTGAGCGTCTCCGATTATAAGTGTAGTTAAGCGCGAATGTTTCGGCATTATAATCGGATGTTTTCTGTTCATATTCAATTGAGAATGTTCCAGCCGTCCTCCTACTCGCAATATGCCGTTCTGATCCATGAATGGATTCAAGGCTCGCAAAGGATGTCGTTTCGGTAGGTCTAAATTATTCTTGATTGAGGCTGTTTCTTCTTTGAAGTATTTAGATTGACATTTTCGTATGGAACAATCTAGTGCGTTTTGTAGTTCCAGCGTGGTTAGATATCCAACGCGTCTTTCTGATTTTATTGTTTTAAGGTTGCTGAAGAAACGTTTGCAGTAAGCTACTACTCTAACCATTCTGACTAAGGACGAGAATCTTTCCATGAAGGATTCATCAATGGGGGTGGTAGCACAGTGAGCCTTTACGCTTTCTTCTTCAGCCTCCGTGTAAATGTCTTTTGGTTTTTTATAATCAATTGTTTCGTTGTGCAGGAACTGTGGCCCATTGACCCAACTTGCATTAGTCACCAACTCAGATGGACTTTGGCCTCTTGACGCCGCGTCTGCTGGATTGCATTTGGTAGGAACATGTGACCAGTGGTGAGAATCTAGATTAGTTATGATCTCAGACATGCGATTCGCTACAAATACTTTCCAGCGACTAGGATGGTTGTTTATCCAAGCAAGGACAACCATAGAATCCGTCCAGGCATGCAGGTGAGTTTTATCAATCTTCATAACTGACGCGATATCCATCATCAAACGCGTCAGTAGAACTGCACCGCACAATTCAAGTCGTGGAATGGACACTTGTTTTACTGGGGCGACTTTAGTTTTCGCAGATATCAACGAGACATGGATTTCTCCCTTGGAGTCTACAACGCGAGAATACACCACGGCGGCGTAAGCATCTTTCGAGGCGTCACTAAATCCATGGAGCTCAATGAAATCTCCTGCCCGAAGGCCAATCCAACGAGGTATAGAAATATTACATAATAACTTCAGTTCGTTTTTGTACATTTTCCATTCGTTTAATATATGTATTGGGACTGATTCGTCCCAGTCCAAGCCTGCTAACCATAATTTTTGAATAATGATTTTCGATATAATTATGCTTGGCGCGGCCCACCCAAGTGGGTCGTAGAAACGACTGATGTCCGAAATTATTGTTCTTTTTGTTGCAGGTTCGTGTACGTCGGCTGTGTCAACGTGGTAGCGGAACGAGTCTTCGCTGCGGTTCCAGGTGAGTCCAACTATCTTCATTATTTCATCGCTTTTTATTTTCAACCCTTCTTCTATCTCTTTTCCTGTATTTTCCTTTTCTTTTTCACTATCTTTAATTTCCTGAAGTAGTTTCTCACTATTGCTTGTCCATTTCTGTAAGCTAAATCCACCTTTTGCTAAAAGATCATTCATTTCTTTATACAAATTTCTGCCTTCTTCGTACGTTTGAACCCCTGTCATTAGATCGTCAACATAAAAGTGTTTTAGTGTTTTTTCAGAAGCTGATGGGTATTCTGCACTGTGATCCTGCGCTACTTGCTGAAGAGACTTCACTGCCAAGTATGGAGCAGATGCCGTTCCAAACGTAACACAGGTAAGTCTATAATGTTTAGGCTTTTGTGTTTTACCATCTGTCCAGAGTATTCTTTGGTAATCTGCATCCTGCGTGTCAACCTTTACTTGGCGGTACATCTTCACGACGTCAGCAGCTATGCATATCGGTGCTTCTCTCCATTGAGTGACGAGATGTCTGAGATCTGGTTGTAAGGTAGGTCCAACAAGAAGTTGATCGTTCAACGAGCGGTTGTTACTTCCCTTGCAGGAAGCATCGAAGACAACTCTTACCTTAGTGGTATCTTTATCATGTCTGACCACTGCGTGATGAGGTAAGTAAATAGCCTTTGGATGATCAACCTCGTCCTCAGGTATCACCTCCATGTGACCTAACACCAGATACTCATCAATGACTTCACTATATTTTAGCTTTAGATTTTTGTCTTTATTCAACTTCTGATCTAATGACCTTAATCTTTGTTCAGCTATTTTTTTAGATGCTGTTACCTCAGGTATGCCGTTCCTGAATGGAAGACGAACAATGTATCTGCCGTCTTCATCTCTCCGAGTTGTCTCGGAAAAGTGTTCTTCACATCGTTTTTCATCGTCTGTGAACATTGCTTCACGTGGTTGTTGAACATCTGATTCAAGTTCCCAGAATTTTCTGAGCATTTCGTTGTCCTTATTGGCACAACAATGCATGACATTTATGTTTGAAGAAGTCTCGGCAATTGAGTTTACAACACCTGACAAAAACCAGCCTAGGCTAGTAGCTTGTGCTATGGGTGTGCCAAGAGGTCCTCGCTTAAGTCCATCCTGAAGTATTCTACCATACACTTCTGCTCCCAATAAAATTTCAATTTTGTTGGGAATGTAATATTGGGGATCAGCAAGCGCTACGCTGATTTCTTCCCATTCTATCACCTCAACTTTTCTCGATGGAAGAAGAGAAGTTATGCTGTTAAGCACATGAGCCTTTACCGGAATTTTGACACTTGGATCAATCCGGGATTGTATGTCGATGGTAACCATCGCCTTAGAAACAAGAGTTTTGTCTCCACCCAAGCCAGTTACTTGATTCGTGACTGGTGATTTTCTCAAACCTAAATACTGAACTGTGGATTCAGTAATAAATGATCCTTGCGACCCCTGGTCTAGGAGCGCACGAACAGAATAACGTTTACCGTTTTTAGCCTTAGCCATAACTATAGCTGTGGCGAGCAAGATTTGCTTCTGGCCCTTTCCAGTAGCAAAACATGAGACTACACCTGATGTTTGTCCTGCATTCGAAGATGCCGACGGAGTTGTTGCACTATCTGACGAAATGGCAACTCGCCCACCGTGGTTAACCTCGGTTGTGATAGCATTGGAATTTGACCCAGAATTTCCAGAACCCTTAGGATGTAGCAGCGAATGATGGTTTCGTCTGCAAATCCGACACCTTAAAGTAGTGCGACAATCTTTAGCAGAATGATTGCTACCTAAGCAATTGAAACAAGATTTGTTCTCAAGAACAAACTTGCGTCGAGCGTCAACAGATTCTTTGTGAAAACCTTTACATTGGCTCAATTTATGACCTTCCGTGCAAAATGGACACGAAATAGTAGTTTCGTTTGTAACATGAAGTGATTTGACTTTATTGTTTTGGCTTTTGTTTCCTGTCGTTGATTTTGTATCAAGAAACTCGATTGCGCGAAATCTCTGAGTCAAAAACTCTTTAAACTCATCGTATTTGGGCAGTTCATCAGACAATATATTAGTAGCTACATTAAACTCCCATTGACGTCGAGTTTCGTGATCCAACTTCAACGTCAAGATGTAAATTATCAAAATATCCCAACTCTTCACATCAATACCTAAATTAGAGAGGGTTGCCAAACAATCATTAGTTGTATCAACTATGTCTTTTAAACCTTTTGCTGATTCAGCAGTTAAATTCTTTTGACTTAGCAGCCGTTTCAAAACTTGATGTGAAATATATTTTTTGTTGTCAAATCGCTCTTCTAGTAAATTCCAACATCTTTCAAAGTTAGTTTCCTGAATAGGTATGTGCCTCAGAAGCTGTTCTGCTTCACCGTTAAGATAGCTTTTCAAGTAGTGTAACTTTTGCACATTATCTAGTGAATCATTTTGTCCTATCAATGATTGGAACAAGTCTTTAAAAGTACACCACTCAGAATACAAGCCCGAGAAATTCGGAATATTAATTTTAGGCAATTTCACATGTGGCGACATCATCTGACTAACATTGCTTGTAGAAGAGTTATCTTTCTTACTCGGCTGATTAAATTTGGATAAGAATGTTTTCAATTCACATTTATAATCCATACATATTTCTTCACACTTATCATACATTTCACATTTTATATACTCAGATGCATTTATTTCTTGAGAACTATAATTACGCCATAACTCTTTATGACCTGACAAAAATTCAAACCAAAGTTGATCGACCGATTCCAATCTACCTTCTAGGTACTCTTTAGTTATCCTTTCTTTCGGTGATTTTTTAAAGTTTGCTCTCGCTTTTAATATGCGTGTATACAAATCATTTTGAAAATTAATAGTAGATTGCATGTTGATGTAGTTCTGATAAATTAACAGAGTTCCAAATAAAATGTTAAAATCAAATAAAGTTCAGTTTGTATCTGAAGTTCAAGTTTCAATGCATCGAGTTACAAATTATTCTAAGTTAATGACAAGACAGTAATTTTTTTCTAAGTGTGAAATATATGAGAAAAACCACAGAAATATTACAAGTTAATGTTAACTTAGGCACACAATACAAATTAATTTAACTTCGAAAGATACACAAGTATTAATTAATTGTCGACCAATTAATTTCTTAGTAAATAAATTAATTATTGGTAAATTAATTTATCAATGTCCAAATTCGCCAATCTTCTTATTTTCGGCTGAGCCAATAAATAAAATTCAAAGTACTCACAGTTTCACTTCACTTATCGGAATTCACTGTTGGTTGCCGCTTATTCCGCTTCAGAATGCTCCGCTTATTCGCACGTTTCCTTCACGTGACGGGACAGGAACAGCTCCCGGCGCCGTCTGCGTGATCGACTTCGTTGGGTCTCAACTCCGCCGTGATGACCGGTTAACGTCTCCTGACGTCACCCGGGTTGTATCTTGATGATAATACCGCTCCGGTTTCCGACCAACCGGAGTTCCGATCTCGATACGATCGGCTAACTAGGCTGAAGCTTGGCGATGTTGCGACAGCGATCCACTGCCCACCAGTTTTTACCTCTTGGATTCGCTAATCCGAACTGTCCGACTCCGAAGGACCATGAACAAAACTAGGTGTCCTATGGTTCCTAAGGGTGGAAGTGGTAGGTAAATCAAACAACACTGATTTTACCCCACTGGGTCAAAGAGACTATATTCTTATATGTTGTGTTAAATTTCACTGTTTGTTGCTTAGTCTAACTTACTTCTATCGTCCAACTTAGCCACTGTAATTTCAAACACGTACTGTTTGCGTGATTCAGAATCTTGGTATTCGTAATGCACCGCCATCTAGTGACGAAGCTTCAAAACTTTATACAGCAGGTGATGACGCTTACATCGTTGGTCATAGTTTTCATCAAAAACTCGAGAGCGGAATTGCAGGAATCGCAGAAATTTGTGTTGTATTCTTTCGATACGTTATACACATTAAATAGGACTCCATGCCTGTGAACAATACTCCAGAATACTACGTACGTAGGCACAGTACAAGATTTTCAATGTTTTTATGTTATTAAAGGTAGTTGACACGCGAATAATGAAGCCGAGTGCTTGGATTGCTTTCTTTACAATTGAAATGAAACACCTTCTCCTTGCAACTATTTCACCGTTTATTCACTTCACTTGCTTAAACACTAGTGCCCGGTTTCGGAGCTGCACGTGGAAATGACTGCCGAGTCCGTTCCCCCGGTCCGAAACCCTCGATCCAAAAGTGCCCTGATAGGCTAACCTATTTTTCTTCAAAGAAGGCTCTGATTGGCCCAGGGAAAAATGCGCGCCGGAAACTGCTTTTGAAATGGCCAATCAGGGACAACTATGTGTTGCAATTTTTTTTTATCTCAATAATACCACGAACGCGTGTCATAGTTGGTGTTGCAAATTTAGTATTCTAAAATATTGCTAAAAATAATGACAAAAAATGTCTCTATTGGCGAAAATCACCACACAATATTGTCAATGTGATGATTATAATTTAGTTTACAATCTTGTATTACGCCTATGTAATTTGTATCATGCTATATTTACACAATATGTTGCAAATAGGCACTTAAAATTTGGAATTACTGTACCTCAAAGCGAAAACTGGGTATGGCTAATCTCATTCCCATTAATTTTATTATTTACAGTAAGTAGCTAGTTTAAGTAAAATAAAACCTGAATTGAGTAATTTTTGATATAATTTTGCTTCCTGACAAATTACGCAATGATGAAAGAACCCGCTTTCGACAGACATAAAGTAGACGCTTCTTTTTTAAAGCGATGCAATGAAAAACCAAACAAGTATCAATGTTAAAAGAAAAACAAAATACCCGACTGCAGAAAAGAGGTTTTTGCAGCCTAACTTACGATTTCTTTACGCTTAATACGCTGTTGAGTGTACGTTTTTGTGAGAAAGTATGCGTACAATCGCTGTAAAAGATTATTGCGCATTATTTAGAAAAAATCTAGTAAAATCACTTGTTTATTACGAAAAAGTTCGTTGGAAGTTATATTTGTGTGAGATGTATGATTTTAATTACAAAAAAATATAGCCTTTGACACTCAGCAAGTGAAAACGAATCTAACGACACCTCTCACATCAAAATCGGTGAAGCCCTTTAGACTTTAGGCGATCATATAGAAACATACACTCGAAATCCCCCCCCCCCCCCCCTTCACCCCTCTCCTTACCTTAAAACACAATTATAATGGAACAGGTGTCGGTGATTTTTTTGAGGTAGGAAATAGGTTTAATCCTGTTTTACCCGTTCCCGCAGGAATCCTGAGATAAAAAGTATCTTATGTGTTAATCCAGATTATAAAATACCTGTGTGCCAAATTTCAGCCAAACCCGTCAAGCCGTCTTACCGTGAAGAAGTAACAAACTAACACAAACTTCGCATTTATAAGTGTGATGATGTGATTTATTAGCATTTCCTATTCCAAACTGCAATAAAACATGTAAGTTGTAATCACTGTTAAAAATTCTTTATTTTGATACCACACTCGATGTTATTTGAAAAATTATTTTTTTTGGAGATTACTTTTTGGCGCCAAAAACGTGCCTTTTTTTCATTTTGATGTACCCAGTGTCACTCGCACGACTAAGACGAATCTATTGACACCACTCACATCAAAATCGGTTAAGCCGTTTAGGCTCTAGGGCGTGCCAAAGAAATATACATACATACATACTTACATACGCTCGAAAAACATAACCCTCCTTCTTTCGCAGTCGGGTAAAAAGTATGGCATTTTTTGTTAAATTTATTTTAAAATTTAATTAAAGTTGTGGGTACCTATATTGTAATTTTATAATTTGTATTAATTGCTTTCTATTGTATGGGTTTTGATCACCTGAAATAATTAGATTTATTTTTTATATTTTAGTAAAAAAAACTGTAATCGGTTGATTGTGAAATTCGATTTATATATATGACGGGTGAAGAAACCCAGGGTTGTTTTTAAAAAGAGTGACGTCAGCATTGCTGACATCACTTTCATCATCATGGGTTTTATCCATAGTTGTTTGATGATAAACAATGAAAAACGAAGAAACACTTGGTCCTTATTTAATCAGTATACAAGGCATAAATGTAGCGTGACATAACTCTCAAAGCTAGGCACGGCACCAAGTATTTGTAGGTCCGAACGCTCCGACGGCTCGAGACAGAGTGAATGGCGCTCAGGCCGTCGGCCGTATTTATACAAAAATGGCGGTCCCACAACTTTGCAACGGCAAGTATTTAAACATGACTCGATTCTATTAAAACAACTATTTGGTGAGTCTATGCCTAGTTTTAACATAGAAATATTCTAAATTTATTTAACTAATAATCAGCAAACCATTTAAATCATTATTTGTTGAGGTAAACATTAACAAGAACTGTATTTGCAAGAATTCGTGTTTCTAAACAATTATTAATAATCAAAACAACAACTGAGTGCTATGAAAGCAGCTGTTGATATTTATGTAGACGGTAGATTTCGCCTTTGCGCCGATATATATATATACATATATTTTAATATCGCGGTCCAGCATAAATAACGTTACAATCGCATGATTGTCGTCTCTTTTCAAGTCTTTTGTGTATGGTACATTGAATCGCTGCATCTTCGTTATTTTTCATCCAATTTTAATGTTTCGTATCAAAATTTGATATTGATATATTTTTCCATAGTGTGAATTTATTACGTTCACAATTAACTTCCGAATTCTTTGATTCACAAACTTAATTAATTTACAAATTACTTGAAACTGGTTAATTTTTTCCGCTCAGTATCTTTTCACGTGCAAGTATTGTTATGATTGGTAGATAGGCGCGTGCAGCGTCCAACTTTATAAATTCATATTTTTCCAAACTATAGGCGAAAACTTGTAACTAGCCTCGTCATTTATATAAATGTATAATTTATAATCTCGTAATTTATTTAAGTATTTAGGCTGTAAGGTTTCCTAAAAATATAAAATAAAATATAAAAATTATTGGATTATTTATCGCTACAAATATGCATATTGAAAAGATGTTTTGTGAAAAAAAATGTCCTTCAACACCGATAGAAAATAAAAAATGTGAGTGCACACTGTATTAGTATCTCTGACTCCAATATCATAGTATGTATGTAACAATGTGTGTTGTGTGGGCGCGCACAGTGCGCCCGCGCTACAGAGCGCGGCGGAGGGAGTGGTGCGTGCGCTGCTGTCGCCGCGAGTGACGTCACGCGCGCCGCGTCACGCCGCGCGCGCCGCTGCCTGCTTCCTGCGCGACCTGCTCGCCGACCAGCCCGCCGCGCAGGCGCGGCTGCTGGACACGCTGCTCGAGGTCTGCCACTAGCGCCGCCGCCATCGGTCTCTAGCTCCGGCCGTCGCGCCCGTCTCTGCCATTCTATACCCGTATTACTTCTAAAGCGTATGCCTTCTAATTTTCATAAACGTAACATAATATTCGATAATCGACCTACATATAAACTGTACGATCGTTTTATGTCGCCACTCCCCTCAACAAATCTCACAAAGCGAACGACTCGGAGATGTAGGTCGCCGCTCGCCGCTCGCCGCTCGCCGCTCGGCTCACTCGATCACCAACGTGGGTCCGCAGTGCGGCGGAGCGAGACGGCTCGGTATACAGTCCTGATCGACACCGCGTCCACTGATGTAGCGCGGGTGTGTGCGTGCAGCTGCGGCCGGCGGAGAGCGGCGGCGCCGGCGCCGGGAGCTGGCTGCACGTGGCGGCGGCGCTCCGGCGCGAGCTGGCTGCGGACGCGGCGTGGGCGGGGCGTGCCGCGGCGCTCGCCCTGCCGCTGCTGCGAGTGGAGGAGCGCCCCTCCCCCTCCCGGCACGAGGCAGCGCTCACGTTCGTGGCGGAGTTCGGACCGGTGTTGATGGACGCCCACCACGAGGTAACCGCGCTTGCCCGCGGCGTGCGCTTGCGCTCACTATACCGCACCGCACTGTACTGTACCGTGTGTTGTGTCCGTTCCCAGGGCACGATGTCGGCGCTGAGCTCGGTGCTGAGCTCGCTGCCTGTTCGCGCCGTGTCACTGGGCACGCTGCAGGAGGCGCTGTGCGCGTGCGCACGCGCGCTCGGACCGCCGCCGGCGCGGCTCGCGCGCGCTCTCGACGCCTGGGTGGCCGCGCTGCCGCTGCGACACGTGGCAGGTCACTTCTCATATATTTGTACATTTACATCGAACTTAACCCTACAATATTGTATATTCGAAGTCTTGCATCTATTACCGTTCGATATATTCATATTCATTTTATTTCATAAATATTATTCAAGTTGACGTATATGCATTTTTTAGTTCATGTTGGCTATCACAACATCTTATTGATGATATACTGACGATTTTATCTTTAAAAAATATTAAAAAATAAGTACTGAACAGAATAAAAAAATATTGAAATTAGTTTTTCTAAATGATCCATTCTATCATATAAAAATATAAAAAAAAATAACAAAAAAAAACTTTACATACCCAATTGAGCGTATGGCTCTTTTTACCCGACTGCGAAAGAAGGAGGGTTATGTTTTTCGAGCGTATGTAAGTATGTATGTATGTATGTATATTTCTTTGGCACGCCCTAGAGCCTAAACGGCTTAACCGATTTTGATGTGAGTGGTGTCAATAGATTCGTCTTAGTCGTGCGAGTGACACTGGGTACATCAAAATGAAAAAAAAAACAAAATTAAGGGTTTTTGGCGGCAAAAAGTAATCTCCAAAAAAAAAAGTTTTCAAAATACATCGAGTGTGGTATCAAAATAAAGAATTTTTAACAGTGATTACAACTTACATGTTTTATTGCAGTTTGGAATAGGAAATGCTAATAAATCACATCATCACACTTATAAATGCGAAGTTTGTGTTAGTTTGTTACTTCTTCACGGTAAAACGGCTTGACGGGTTTGGCTGAAATTTGGCACACAGGTATTTTATAATCTGGATTAACACATAAGATACTTTTTATCTCAGGATTCCTGCGGGAACGGGTAAAACAGGATTAAACCTATTTCCTACCTCAAAAAAATCACCGACACCTGTTCCATTATAATTGTGTTTTAAGGTAAGGAGAGGGGTGAAGGGAGGGGGGGGGGGGGGGGGGGGATTTCGAGTGTATGTTTCTATATGATCGCCTAAAGTCTAAAGGGCTTGACCGATTTTGATGTGAGAGGTGTCGTTAGATTCGTTTTCACTTGCTGAGTGTCAAAGGCTATATTTTTTTGTAATTAAAATCATACAGCTCACACAAATATAACTTCCAACGATCTTTTTCGTAATAAACAAGTGATTTTACTAGATTTTTTCTAAATAATGCGCAATAATCTTTTACAGCGATTGTACGCATACTTTCTCACAAAAACGTACACTCAACAGCGTATTAAGCGTAAAGAAATCGTAAGTTAGGCTGCAAAAACCTCTTTTCTGCAGTCGGGTATTTTGTTTTTCTTTTAACATTGATACTTGTTTGTAGACGGAATGCGCATTCCTACAGTAATTTGCTAGTCTATTACTATACAAATAGACTAACAATTTGTCAAAATTGTCTGTGAATCGTATCTGTGAGCGGCGAGCAAGTAATGTTCACTTAGCAGCCTTGAGGCCCAGCTCCCGAGCTAGGGAGATAGCAGATCGTCCCGCTCGTCAGGCACACTGTCGGTCTGAGACCTAGTCTGCATCAGAAAGGAATGTTATTAACCGTGAGCTAAGACCATTTTCAAAGATTTTAGAAGAGTCGTTTCTTATACGAAGTATATCTGATTTAAGTTCACTGATACTGTCGATCGTAGCGTAGTTTGCTTTTATGTTTTCAATTTCGGTTTTTAGTGCGACCATATCTTTCAACAACTTCGACCAGTCAAGACGGTCCATTAAAATGGGCGGCAGTCTATCCAACTGGCCAGCACTTTTAAAAACATTAAATTAAATAGTAACGATTTAGAATTGTTTATTTGGGCGAGAATGCCGCGGAACATATTTGCTCCGACGACACTTCATCCATCACCGACACTTTGTTCTGTATGTACGGTAATAGTTCAGCGATGAGTATGTTACAAACATTGCATTAACGACGGAAGCATACTCCTCGGGTGGAACCATCACAGCTTAACTTAACTTTGTATAACTTTATATTTAACTTAACTGACCCCACCCCACACTTTTGCGGCTGGAGCAAGTACGGTTCCAACCGTACAGGGCATAATCTTGGGATGCAATCATCATAGACTTAACTTTGTATAACTTTATATTTTACTTTAACTCTCTCATCTCACACTTCCTGCGGCTGGAGCATGTGCGGTCTCAAACGTACACGGCACATTCCTCAGTTGCCGCTTATCTATAGGTACGTGCTCCTACCGCGGAAGTGATAGTTTTCCTTATTAGTAATTGTACATTAGTTTATTGAGTATACATTAAGTCGTAGAACAAGCAACAACTTCGTGCAAATATACGTCTTAAACCATTGAGCAGAGTTTTCATCTTCTACTCCACAACTAACTGCAAGACGTCGTCACACTACACGGCGGATTGTACAACGTCCGTCATTTTTGTTGCTACTCGAAGCGCGTATGAGCACACGCAAATCCAAAACACGACCGTCACTTGCAGATACTATTTTTATAGTCTACACGTTTACTCTGTGTCAGTGCGTGTTATTGTACGTGTGTATGTGCGCTTGTATTTCAGAGTGCATCCGGAGCTTGGAGGTGAGGGATTGCGAGGCGGAGGGCGTGTGCGCGCTGCGTTGCGTGCTGGAGGCGTGGCCGCCGGCGCATGTCGCGCATGCGCTGCCGAGCCTCGCCACCGCCGCGCGCGCCTGGCCGAGCCTCGTGCTGCGCACCTTCGCGCACGCGCCCGAGGACGCGCAGGTGAGTGGGAGACGGAGCGTGCGCGCCGGGGACGCGGGGCCTCGCCCCTCTCCAGCCGGTAGAGTGACGCGTGCGTGTCGTGTGCAGGAGCAGGGCGCGTTCCTGGGCGCGTGCGTGTGGGTGTCCGTGCGCGCGGGAGACGGGCTGGCGGCGCTGCTCGCGGAGGACGCGCGCCTCACGCGCGGACGTTTCGCGCGTGTCTTCATGCCCGACCTATACACGTACGTACACACACACACACACACGCACACGCCGTACACACATTACACATCAACATGGGTTTCAGAATGTAAAGACGACCCTGTCTAACTCGCTCCTACATATATGGTGAACGTCTGCTGTCATCTTCGAACGATCAGGGCAAATAAGTCTATGTAGTGTACACAGATATAAACAAAGCTTTCGATAGAGTGATTCACGAAATCCTGATTGACAAACTTTTAGGTCAGGGTACGTCTGATCACTTCTTAAACTGAATCAGCGGTTACCTTGAAGATAGATAAAAATAGTAGAAATTTGTGACCACGAATTAGAAAAGAATCTGCCTTCAGGAGTTCCACGCGGTTAACGAAGGCCCAAAACTTTTTGAACCATTTATCAATGATTTACCTTAAGTCTTCGAGTTAGTTACTCTTTTTTCTGACTTTTTTATTTCTTAATTGAAAATATATCAAAAAATCGTCAATTATTTTTACCCGACTGCGGAGGGTTATGTTTTTCGAGCGTATGTATGCATGTATGTATATTTACGCCCTAGAGCCTAAACGGCTTGACCGATTTTTATGTGAGTGGTGTCAATAGATTCGTCTTAGTCGTGCGAGTGACACTGGGTACATCAAAATTAAAAAAAAAACAAAAATTAAGGATTTTTGACGGCAAAAAGTAATCTCAAAAAAAAAGTTTTGAAAATATATCGAGAGTGGTATCAAAATAAAGAATTTTTAACAGTGATTACGAATATATATATAACTGAATATATATAAGTATATAACTGTTTTATTGCAGTTTGGAATAGGAAATGCTAATAAATCATATCACACTTCACACTAATAATAATATAAATGCGAAGTTTGTGTTAGTTTGTTACTTCTTCACGGTAAAACGGCTTGACGGGTTTGGCTGAAATTTGGCACACAGTTATTTTATAATCTGGATTAACACATAAGATACTTTTTATCCCAGGATTCCTGCGGGAACGGGTAAAACAGGATTAAACCTATTTCCTACCTCAAAAAAATCACCGACACCTGTTCCATTATAATTGTGTTTTAAGGTAAGAAGAGGGGAGAAGGGAGGGGGGGGGGGGGTGTTTCGAGTGTATGTATGTATGTATATCTGTGTTTCTATATGATCGCCTAAAGTCTAAAGGGCTTGACCGATTTTGATGTGAGAGGTGTCGTTAGATTCGTTTTCACTTTCTGAGTGTCACAGGTTTTTTTTTTGTAATAAAAATCATACATCTCTCACAAATATAAAAAACGCGTGTTTTTTGTAACTTCCAACGAACTTTTTCGTAATAAACAACTGATTTTACTAGATTTTTTTCTAAAGAATGCGCAATAATCTTTTACAGCGATTGTACGCATACTTTCTCACAAAAAACGTACACTCAACAGCGTATTAAGCGTAAAGAAATCGTAAGTAAGTAGGCTGCAAAAACCTCTTTTCTGCAGTCGGGTATTTTGTTTTTCTTTTAACATTGATACTTGTTATATTTCGGTACTCGATTCGATACTAAAGTCGTCGAGTATTTGAGATTAGAGTAGTGTTTCATTAATACGAGTTTCGTGCATCACCCGAGCGTGCGGTGGTGCACGTGCGAGAGGGATGGCACTGCGCGTGCAGGCGCACGCAGTGCAGGGAGTGAGAGAGCGCGGCGCGTGTCGCAGGTTCCTGGTGCGGCGTCCGTTCGTGCTGCGCCGGCCGGAGCTGGCGGCGAGCTGCTCTCTGCTGCGCGACGTCGCTGCGTGCTGCCGGGAGCGGGACGCGCCGCCGCTGCTGGAGCTCGCCGACGAGGTACGCTCGCCCCCGCACTGTGCCCGCTCCACTCCTCCACCGACTGAAGATACGAATAGATACAAGTAGAAACGAATAGTTTGTACATTTACATCAAAGGAAACCCTACAATATTGCCAATTATGAAATTTGCAATTTTTATATTATTGTTTTTATTTTGTATTTATAATAAAAGAAAAGATACAGCCGTTTATGTGTAAGACTGACAGACAGACACCGTAGCTTCACGAGTAGGTTCCCGCACCGTTAGTACGGAACCCTAACTAGCTATAGTTCCCAGTTCAATTCATCCCATCAAAAAAAATATGTTTTTTTTTTTTTTTATCTTTTATTTATTAAAAAAAATGATATGTACATAAATATAATTTAAAATACTGAAATAACCGACTTCAAAATACGTGTACAGTCCGCCGTGTAGTGTGACGACGTCCTGCAGTTCGTTATGGAGTAGAAGATGGAAACTCTGCTCGATGGCTTAAGACGTATATTTGTAGGAAGTTGTTGCTAGTTGTACGCCTTAATGTCTACTCAATAAAGTAATGTACAATTACTAATAAGGTTAACTATCACTTCCGCGGTAGGAGCACGTATCTATCGATAAGCGGCAACTGAGGAATGTGCCCTGTAGTTTGAGATCGTACATGCTCCAGCCGCAAGAAGTGTGGGATGAGGAAGTTAAAGTTATACAAAGTTAAGGCTACGAAGATTGCATCCGAGGAGTATGCTCTGTACGGTTGAGACCGTACAATACGCTTACTAAATACTTCATGGTTGTAATCTTTTTGAAGAGGTCATTCTCCATCTACTCGTTTTTTTTTCTTCTGTCAAGAATAAGATTTGTCATTGAATGTCAAATATTTCATCTCCGAAGATTAGTAAATGTGCAGATGTTTATACGATAATCATCAACATTTGACACATTTGCAAAGAAAAACGTGTTGGTGGAACTCTGCGATTCTATAATCTGACGCACTTCACTCAGTAATACAATGTAAATTTTCATTTTTAGATACGAGTATTATTCAAAAAGTAATAAAGCAATGTCTATAAAATAATTATGGAACCAACTTGGGAGCTTTCTCTATATGTCAATTCAAGAAACCCAAAAATTGGTTCTCGAATGATGGAGTAATCGGTGAACAAACATACAGACCGAATTGATAACCTCCTTCTTTTTGGGAGTCAGTTAAAAAGAGCCAAGTCTCGGGACGCAGCTCCTTTACCACAAATAGTTGTGAGATCTAATGTAGAGTATTTTTTCTTTACTTTCATCTTTACGCATGTAGTGTTCACTTCTAGAAGGTCGTTCATCCTCATGCCTTTGTAAACTTGTGTTCTAAGCATACGTAATTTATGTTTGTTACGGCCAGTTTAGTGGACCAAATAAAAAAAAACAATTCTCAACACACTACAGCCAGAATTAAGAAAAAAATATTTTTATTTATGTGGTATTGAGAATGTCTAAATATTTGCAAAGTTTAATTACATTAATCAATATAATTAATAATAATAATGTTATTTTTTACGAGTAGTTGTGGGAGACATACGCGGCAACAGAAGACATGAGGTCGTGTTGCATGCTAGTGTGCGCATTGGTGCGTCTGGGTGCGAGCGAGAACGCGCGCTGCGTGCAGTGGGCGGGCGCAGTGGTGGCGGACACGGCGCGCACGGTCACGGAGCGCGCCGCGCTGCTGCCCGCGCTGCCGCTCTCGCACCTCGCCACGTACGTACTCACAGAGGAGCCGAGCTCGTGTCGCGATTCAATTCCAATAGGCTTGTTTCCACTAATAACAAATTGCTTGGTTTATAGTTTCTGAATAAATGAAGAGACGTAGATAAGAAAAAAACAGTCTATTTCTCATAAAAGTTAAAGATTATTAATATTTTAAGAAAATAAATTCGTAAAAAATAGGCATTAAGTCAAATGACAGCGAACACCAATCAGAAAGTGTTACGTCACGGGCCGCAATTTGTTGTTGGCGTTTTCCTACAACAGAGCAGGTTACTATGGTTACTCCGTATTGTTTTGACACTTGACACAGATGTCGCTGTTTGATTTCGCAAACTGTGACGTCATTTAAGACGCAATGACACTATTAATCGTTTTTTATTTATTTATAGTTTTCAAACAGTTTTATGCAAGAAAACTTATACAATAATATAACCTAGGAGCTAAAAACATGCATTATGCATAAGTCCTTAACAGTGCACCTAAGTTACATAGAAAAACATTTAAATTTACCTACAATTACCTACTGCAAGTTATCACATAAGTATAGAAAGTACACACAAGTTCACATAAGTATTCTAGGGAAATCTAATTTTTTTATTTTTTTAAATACAAAATTCGTAATGTAAATATTACTTTTTCTTTAAAATATAGGTTTTTTTGGGATAAAATAGATATTAAAGTATATAATTAACCAAGTTTTCAAATTTAGGCAACTAGCTTATTATTGTGTTCGTTGTGTGCGTACAGAGGTGCGTTGGTGTCATTCTGCGGGTCGTTCCCGGCGCGCGCGACCGAGTGTGTGGGTGCGCACGCGCACGCGCTGCGCGCCGCGCTCGAGGCGGCGAGCCTCGCGCCCGCGCCTCCCCTCCTGGACCTACTCGTCTCGCTCGCGGCCGGTGAGTGTCGCTGCGTGTTGTCGCGTGTTGCGCCGGTACAGGTGGGCGCAGGTGCAATAGTACAGTGCGTGTCGTGTGCAGGCGAGGAGTGCCCTGCGTGGTGTGAGAGCGGCATGGAGGCGTGCATGTCGTCGGTCGCGGTAACTGCGCACGCGCCGGACACGCTGCGCGCTCTGCACGAGCGCGTCCTGGGACACGCGCGTCCACTCGCGCCGCTCGACCGCCTGCTGGCGCCGCTCATAGGGTACGCTACCACTAGGGTGACACATGGTGCATAGTGCGCGCCGCAGGTAGCGGGTGCGAGTGTAGTGCGTGCGTGCGTGCAGGTCGTGCTCCCCGGGCGTGTGCGAGCAGTACTACGCGTGGTGTGCGCCGGCGCTGCTGGGCGGTGCACGCGTGCCGGCGGGTGCGCCGCGGCACCGCGCGCGCGCGCTGCTCCACAACACGCTCACCGTCTCGCTGCTGCGGCTCATGTTCGAGAAGGTAGGGTAGTCCCGCGCTCATCTCGCTCGGCTCCGGTGTCGGTGCATGTGTACAGTACGGTGACCGTGTCTCGCGGCGGCAGGTGCCGCGCGGCTCGCTCGAGTCGCCGGCGTCGGCGCTGCACCGCGGCCTGCGGGGCGCGGGGGGCGCGCTGCGGCCGTGGCACGCCGTGCGCGAGGCCTGCAAGCTGATCGTCACGCTGCAGAGGAAGACGCCGCCGCCGGACGGCGACGCACCGGACCTCGCACACCACACCAGGTAACAATCGATTAACTACGGACATATTAGTACATTATTTGAGTATTTTGGCTGTAAGTTTTCCTAAAAATATAAAATAAAATATAATATATAAAAAAGATACTTTATTTGGGTAACGATCGAGACGCGTAGGCTAAGGTAATTTATGATACGTTTGTATGTGATTACGAATAATTTTAGTTTTAAATGAGGTAAACGAGTAACGGTTTTTGTTTTATATTTTTTGCCGTCGTACTGCCAAAATATTTAAAAATAATTGGCCAAGACCGTGTCGAAACTAAAGTTTTTTGTTTATACTACTTTGCCAAAGGATCAATGTGTTATATTACACGGTCAATATTATCACGAACCTAGTATAGTATCAGTATCATGATACCTAAATACGGTACGAGATATTACCGTGGTACTGTGATACGCCGCGGTACTACCTTGTATTACCTACCTTACCTACTGATTGTGTAATATAAATACGGTACGAGATATTACCGTGGTACTGTGATACGCTGGGTACTACCTTGTATTACCTACCTTACCCACTGATTGTGTAATATAAATACGGTACGAGATATTACCGTGGTACTGTGATACGCTGGGTACTACCTTGTATTACCTACCTTACCCACTGATTGTGTAATATAAATACGGTACGAGATATTACCGTGGTACTGTGATACGCTGGGTACTACCTTGTATTACCTACCTTACCTACTGATTGTGTAATATAACCCAATTACCTCAGTATTTTAATGATTTAAGTGTGTTATAAATATTATCACTATATCTCGAAAAGTTGTAATCAACGAATATTCAAAAACAATTTTAATTTTTATTATGGTCTACTATTATTTCCACGTCCAATAGTTTGGAAATGCAGGGAGAGCACAATTTTTTTCACCTTTGAGGGGCTATATTACGCACACATCGCATCTGAGAAAAAATATGTATATGGAACCTTTTCAGCGTTCCGTACAAAAGAAAAAACGGAACCCTTATAGGATCACTTTGTTGTCCGCCTGTCCGTCTGTCAATCTCCTGTATCTCGGGAACGCGTGAAGGTATCGAGTTGAAATTATAAAATTTTGAAATTTTGTACTATAACACAATGCTTCTTGCCAAATTTCATAGTTCTAGGTTAACGGGAAGTACCCCTTGTGAATGTCGAAATGTACGTTTTTTTCGACATATTCGGCTGTAACTTTTTTTAAGGAAAACTGAGAAATTTGATTTTTCTTTCTGCAGCAAGAGATTATGGATCTGCGTATATGGTTTTAATTTCAACACGATACCTTTACGCGTTCCCTAGATAAGGGTCTTGACACCGGGACGGACGGACAGACAGACAGACGGACAACAAAGTAATCCTATAAGGATTCCGTTATTTCCTTTTGAGGTACGGAACCCTAAAAACAGACGCGGCCATCCGTCTCTGGCGAGGAGCGTCTCTCTGTCTTTCTCAACGAGTGATGGTGCGTGTGTGTGCAGGGTGTTCCAGCAGCGCGCGTACAACGCACTTTCTGCGCTAGTGTGCGTGTGGCGTGCGGACGCGGCTCTCTACAGGCATGTGTGCGGCGAGCCGTGGGACGCGCTGGTCGACACCGAGCCCTGCTGCCTGCCGCTGCGCGTGCGCACGGTAACATCGCACGAGCCTGGATTTGGAACCTATTTTATAATAATACTATCTATAACGCTTCATTGACTCCACAAAAAGTTATAACAAAGTAGGCACATTAAGTAAATAGCACAAAAAGTAGTCGTGTGAATCGGACGGCCGTCGAGTTCGACGTATAGATTGGCATATGAAATAAAGCTTGAAGCTGTACGCGCCTATCTACCGATCACAAGAACACTTGCCCTTGAAAAGATTCTGATACGAAACATTAAAAAAAACCGGACAAGTGCGAGTCAGACTTGCCCACCGAGGGTTCCGTACAAACTAAATAAAAGGGGGAAATCATAATTTTTTTTCTATTTTCCTTCATAAACCGAAAAATATACATCGTAAAAATATTTTACACATTCCTTGCTCACCACTCGGATCCGAGTGCTGGCGGGGCTATAGTAGCGCGCCTCCCACTCGGATCCGAGCGAGCGTCCCGTTCATTTTGTAGTAGTCAGTAAAGCGCCGGCGTTTGAGACAGTCAAAGTTGCTTTGCAGGGCCACTCTGTACTTAATCAAAATTCGCCTAAAAATTTTGGTTCCCAGCTGAAGTGAAGGGTCTGCAGGGGGCGAAGAATGTGTTAAAACCCTGTTTTAGCTTATGCTAATGAGGCTCTTTCATATGATACCCCACATGATACGGTTAATTCACTTTAAAATTTGGGCCCTCATTCCTTGCATAGAGACTTTTTTTTTTGTGATTAAATTTAAAAATTTCCAGTTTTCGGATTTTTTCCTATATGTGTACTCTAACACAATGCTTTTTGCCAAATTTCAGAGTTCTAGGTTAACGGGAAGTACCCCTTGTGAATGTCGAAATGTACGTTTTTTTCGACATATTCGGCTGTAACTTTTTTTACTAAAACTGAGAAATTTTATTTTTCTTTCTGCAGCAAGATACTATGGATCTGCGTATATGGTTTTAATTTCAACTCTATACCTTCACGCATTCCCGAGATAACGGTCTTGACACCCGGACGGACGGACAGACGGATAACAAAGTGATCCTATAAGGGTTCCGTTATTTCCTATTGAGGTACGGAACCCTAAAAATCAGCTTAAAGTGGAAAATTATTTTGTAAATAAATTTTATGAATCAAAGAATTGTGAACGTAGTAATATAATCGTACCTCGTAATAGTACTACATATTATGCCGATTATATTTGCCGATTACGATATTTATATCGATATCCCACAGCTCAGCTTGTTTTTCTGGGGGATTTTCATGGTCACCACCGGGAGTGGCTATACCCAAACCAGAAGACACCACCATGCAGGCAGAGCGGCGTATGACCTAGCGATGTCTAAATTCACCCAACTGGTCAAAGAAGCTACGAGAGTACCCGACGCTAACAGCCGCAATGCCAACTGCTTGGACCTTTTGCTGACAAATGATCCGGACAAATATATCATATCGGAGTCAGCACCACTTGGGGGTTCCGATCACTGTCTGGTGAAGGCTGTATCGCTTACTCTACTATTTATACTCCGCCTAATCCCAGCCTTAGAGACACACGGTGGGTATGGCGGTACAAGTCAGCAAAGTGGGAAGAGATGCGGTATTTATTTGCATCTTACCCTTGGCGGCATTTATGCTTCTCATCTTGTGACCCAACAGACTGAACAGACTGCGCAAATGCCGTTACGGAGGTGATAAATCAGGCAATGGAATATTTCATTCCTTTTTCGGATGCTTCACCTTCTAGCGCAGCGCTGTGACAGCGCTGTAGCGCGTAAGCATTACGAATATTCAGCCTGGGTTGACGCTCAAATGCGCAAGTCCATGGATACACGTGAAAAGAAGAGAGCCTTTACCAAAGCCGCCAAGTCAAAAAAAAAAAAAAGTCCAGCAGAAATGCATTACCCAGAGCTCGATTTGAGCACATAAGCCGGATTGGGGCTAAATTAGCTTCTCACCCAACAGGTAGCAAAGCTTTTTGGACCCTGGCTAAGTCTATCGAATCGAACTTCTGTCGGTTATCTCTCAACTCAACTCACGTCTAGATACATCAGGAGAAACGCCTCCTAGTATACTTCATTGCGGCACAACTATGCAGGACATACGCAAACACATCGCTCATCGCTCAAATCAAAAGGAGGAAATCAAAATCCGAAATGTATCTTTATCATTGACATACCATCTTGAACTGCTGGGTCTCACGTTAACCCCAACAATGAACTTTAAGGACTCCTTTGAATCTAAGGCTAAACTGGCTAGTAAAAAGCTTGGCATCATTAATAAGGTCCGATCTAGAGATTGCAACCTGGTATGTTTCTCAACCCGCTCGGGCCCGGTATCAATCGTCGCCAACCCGGGCTCGGCGGACCCGGCCGGGTTGGCGGGTTGATGTGTTAGCGATGAAACCGTTAAAGTATTTGATGAAAATTTGTTATATAAAAATGGAAAAGGACAATGATTCAAGGTTACGAATTAATATTTATTTCAAACTAGCAAATCAACAATAATCACAACAATCAGTCTCACTCAAAGTCTCAAAATCTCTGATTTAATACAGAATTGATTACTTTTACTTATGGACGGAATAGTAACATTAGTATTAGTAATTGTTAATTTTTATAAGTTTAAGCAAGCAGGTCTTTCTCTTTACTCGTTATAGTGTCCATTTGAAACATAGTATTAGAATAAGAAACTAATAAAGTTTAAAGCACTAAACTTGTCACAACAACTTAGATTATTAGATAGATTTTCAAGGCTAGAGTGGATAGATATTTCCTAGATCGACGAGCTTCATCTTCGGCCACACCGTCGCTTAACATCAGGTAAGTTGGTGGTCAATCGTAGATCTATCTTGCATTAAAAAAAATGCTATGAGATACGTTACGATAACATATGCGGCATGTCGAACTAGCGGGAACACTCTATGAGCCCGTGAGGTAGTTCGCATACTGAACCCATCACTCGTCCTCAGTTCCAGTCGCGCCGCAGGCTGGCGGCCGCGAGCGGGGGCGAGGCGGAGGGGGAGGCGCCGGGGGCGGGCACGCTGACCGCGGCCACCTGCCCCAGCATCCCGCGTGTCTTCCTGCGCACGCTCTCTGAGTCCCCTTTCAGTTTCGACCTCTTCGAAGAAACATCCGATGAACCGGTGAGAGCAGTATCCGTCCACTAAGTAGAGAGTGAGTCGAGCGGCAGGGCCTACATCGACGCGCGACGTTGGTTCCAGAGCGAGCGCGTGGAGCTGGTGGTGCGGGACAGCGCGCTGAACCGGCACCCGTGCGCGGGCGCGCTGTCTGCGCTGCTGCGGCACCTGGCGGGGCGTGCGGGGGGCGCGGCGGCGGCGGACGGCGCCTGGCTCGCGGCGCTGTGCCGTGCGCTGCGCTCCGCCGCACGGAACGTGCGCTGGCTGCTCGCGCAGGTACGCCGCTACAACTGGAACTCACGTCCGGCTCTCGCCTTAAGAACTCTATCGCTTGTACCGATTCATCTCACATTGCAATTTTAATACAGATAAATAATAGTTATTTGTTATGCAAGACTGCAAAGTTGGTTTTTGGGGCGAGTACTTGTATTGAAACCTGAGCAAGCGAAGGATTCTAGGATATAAATAGAAATATAATAGAAGGATTCTAGGATTCTATATTTTTAAATATAGAATCCTGAGCGTAGCGAGGGTTTCAAAAGTACGAGATGCAAAATAACTTTGCTGCCGAGTGAAACACAAAATTTTTCACCTCACTACAGCGAGGAAAACGCTAGTCCAGTGCTGCCACCTGTGGCTGGTCAGTGCGATTATTCAAAGAAATGAGGTTGGCTCACTGACATGAAATAAGTATTTAATGCATTTTCAGTGGACTTGCGGTATAGAAAAGTATGGAATAGAAAGGTTCGAATTTTAAAAACTCTTTCCACGCTAGCGGACAAAATGCACTTTTCCGCTCAGATTTCTAATGACAAACAGAATCTTTCCGAGCTTGTGAGGTGAAAATAAATTTATTTATTTATTTTTAGAATTAACAAAAACTTTGAACATATCTGTATACCTATAATAAAACTGTAACGAAGTCGTGTCTGTACATTGAAGATAAAATTAAGAAATATTTTTTTTAGAGTATATGAAAGCAGTAGAATCTAAAAATATAGTTTTTGAAATTTTTGTCTGTCTGTCTGTCTGTATATCCACTATAGGCTCTTAAAGTACTGAGTATTTTGACATGCTGTTATATAAAACGCGTTCTCTAAGGTTCTGTGGAGGTCATAGGCTTGTTTCATCAAAATCGGTTTAGAAATAGCAGAGTTATTCCAATAAATAAGCAATCTGCTGTGCTCGCGAGGCGAGCTCCGAGGAATCGGTGGCTGAGGAAGCGGGCGGGTGTGTGCCGCGCCCGACCGTCGCTTCATCTCACTCTAGCTCATTACGTCTACATTCCTTATCATTCCTCGGAGGTAGCGCGCGGACCGTGCCTGTAGTTCGACAAAAAAATAAGAGATGGCTTAAAACGCGCAAACGAGATACTCCAGAATTTAGTAATAGTTCTACGGCTATTTTAACCGAATTCAAAAAGGATGTCATCAATTCGTAGCGTATATATTTTTAACCGACTTCGAAAAAAGGAGGTTACCAATTCGACCTGTATGTTTGTAATATTGTCAGAACTGCACAGTTTTTGTATATGTTAGTCTATACTATCTGCTGAACATGTGTGCCAAATTTCATAAGTATAAGTATGTTTGTATGTCTGTATGTCTGCATCTGTATGTTTGTCTACGTATTACGCAGAAACTAGAAAGTCGTATTGCGAAAAATATTTTTACATATACTTAGGTATTATTGAATAAAGTAGCTCTCAACTTAGGAGTCACCGTAAGTTTGATTAAAATCGGTGCAGTAGTTTTCAAGATATGGACTTTTTTAACTAACCGACTTCAAAAAAAAGGAGGTTATCAATTCAACCTGTATGTTTGTAACATTGTCAGAACTGTACAGTTTTTGTATATGTTAGTCTATACCAGCTTATTAACATGTGTGCCAAATTTCATAAGTGTATGTATGTTTGTATGTCGGTATGTTTGTACACGTATTACGCAGAAACTAGAAGTCGTATTGCAAAAATTATTTCTATATATAGAATAAAGTATCTCTCAACTTAGGAGTCACCAAGTTTGATTAAAATTGGTTCAGTAGTTTTCAAGATATGGATATTTTTAGTTTTAAAATATGAGCGTTTCAACGACGCTATCTAAGTATACAAACTACTGGACGGATTTGAACGAAATTCACACAAACTATGTAAAAGGATCTGGCATACTTTATAAGTTTTAGGCGTTACAATAGTAGTGAAGTGTGTTTGAAAATTAAACGAACTTACCCAGTGAAGTTTTGTGAATACAATTTTTAAATTCAAACAAAACGAGTAAATACTATTAAAAATGAATACTTAAATAAAAGTAATTAAAAAAAATAAACCGACTTCAAACTGAAAAGAGAGAAATAACACAAAGAAAATCAATACTGGGCGTCTACCTAAGTAGGTACGTAAACCAACTATTTTTGAGGTCGGTGTCTGTATAGGACTTAGTTGATGACAGTTTAGGTCCTGACACCGACCTCAAAAAATAGTTGGTGTACGTACCTACTTTGGTAGACACCCAGTTGTGATTATTTTCGTATTATTTCTCCCTTTTCAGTTAATTAGATCGTTCAAAGTAGTTTTTTTTTATTACTTTTATATATAAGTACATAGTAGTGTACATACAGTAATTCAAGAAGAGAAAAAGAATAGCGAGATCAGAGGTAAAGAAAATGTAGTGCTCTCTATCTCAAATCAGAGGAAAGTGTTGAGCGACAAGCAACACGTTTAGCTTCTGTTCGTGTGCACAATTCAGAGGCCCACACTTCAGAGACTATTCCAAAAAGAAAAGCGTCTGTCCATCTGCTGATCGCGAGCGGCATTCTCTGTTTCGCGACGCGAGTCACAGACGCTCACACAGCGAGAGATTTGTCTCACAACCGACGAGCGTCATACACTATCTCGCGGCTCAAAACCAAGTATATAACAATCCTATTGACGTTACGTATGTACCTATTATGACACAGTTAATTTTAATGTCAGCTGTAATTAGAAGAAACCTACACGCACAGCCGGTCTATGAAAAAGTCTTACGGTTTATTATTATTTTTTAATTTCAAGGCAATAGAGACACGCGTGCGAAGCCGCGAGTAAATGCTAGTATAATATAAACTAATAGTACAGAATATAAACCTTAAGTTATTTTTTATTTTTTTATACTAGATGACCCGGCTTACTTCGTATCACCTTTCAATGAGTGGACCCGATACTATTTAGGTACTCAAATAATAGCCTATAATAGTTGTAACACAAAAATAGTTGGGGGTTCAGCAAAGTTTGTGAGTATTATTGGAACCCAATTACTTTTCGATTACGATTCCACGTATAATTTGCGATTCAGACTGTTTTAAGTTTTGAAATACATCATGTATGTTATACGAGTATATGTGTCGTGTGCAGTGCGTGGTTAACGTGCGGGCGGAGCTGCGCGCGCACGCCGGCCCCGAGCTGAGCGGGGCGCTGCTCGCGTGCGTTCGCGACACGCTTGCTCCCGCACTCAACTCGCTCCACCAGGACGTGGTGAGTGCGCTCTGTGCGCTTCTATACACTACACTACACCCTCACTTGCGCATACGCTCATTTAACGTTTCTGCACACCTATGGAGGCTTCCCGCCCACGACGCGACGGTTTTTGCCACTCGAGCACTCGCTACATAGCAGTGCCGCGTCTTGCGTTTTCATTACAATTTGGATAGATAACAATTTGGTCTTACGTAAATGGGGGTAGTTCGTACTTTTTACCTATTTTTAGGGATCCGTACCTCAAAAAGGAAAAAACGGAAACTTTATAGGATCACTTTGTTGTCTGTCTGTCTGCCTGTCCGTCCGTCCGGGTGTCAAGACCTTTCAAAGATTCTCGGGAATGCGTGAAGGTATCGAGTTGAAATTAAACCATATACGCAGATCCATAGTCTCTTGCTGCAGAAAGAAAAATCAAATTTTTCAGTTTTCGTAAAAAAAGTTACAGCCGAATATGTCGTAAAAAACGCACATTTCAACACTCACAAAGGAATTAAAACCTATGGGATACTTCCTGTTGACCTAGAACTATGAAATTTGGCAAGATACATAGAGTACACATATAGGAAAAAATCTGAAAACTGGATATTTTTGATTTAATCACAAAAAATGGTTCTTTAAGCAAGGACGGAGGGTCCAAATTTTAAAGTGCTTTAACCGTATCATGTGGGGTATCATATGAAAGAGCTTGTGTTATAGCACAAGCTAAAACAGCTATAATATCCCCCTTTTATCTACTAATTTGTACGGAACCCTCGGTGGGCGAGTCTGACTCGCTCTTGTCCGGTTTTATTTTACAAATAAAATATAAATATATTTTTTTCTGACAGAATTGACCATTTTAAGAAACTAATTTGAATTATTTTGATATTGGTGGTGTACTTATTGTATAAAAAAATATTTAAAACATGTTTCCGATGACGTCATAACTCGCGTATTTATTGAACATAGCTATGCATTTTTTAACCTACTTCAAAAAAAGGAGGTTATCAAATTCGACTTGTATGTTTGTCCACATATTACGCAGAAACTAGAAGTCGTATTGCAAAAAATCTTTTTTATTGAATAAATTATCTTTCAACTTAGGTGTGGCCGTAAGTTTTATCAAAATTGCTTCAGTAGTTTTCAAGATATGGACATTTTTAATTTTAAAATATGAGCGTTTCAACGACGCTGTACAAACTACTGGGCGGATTTGAACGAAATTCGGTAAACTATGTAAAAGCATCTGGCATAATTTATAACGCAAAAGTTAGGCGTTACAATAGTTGTGAAGTGTGTTTGAAAATTAAACTAACTTATCCAGCGAAGTTTTGTGAACACAATTTTTAGTTCAAACAAAACGAGTAAATACTATTTTTTTAAGATTTTTTGTAATACGACTTCTAGTTTCTGCGTAATACGTGGACAAACATATAAACATACATACACTTATGAAAATTGTCACACATGCTTAAAAGCTGATACAGACTAACATATTCAAAAACTGTGCAATTCTGACAATATTACAAACATACAGGTCGAATTGATCACCTCAATTTTTTGAAGTCGGTTAAAAATGAATAAATAAATAATGATAGTTTAGGTCCTGACACCGACCTCTAAAAATAATTGGTTTACGTACCTACTTACTTTAGGTAGACGCCAAGTTTTGATTGTTTTCGTGTTATTTCTCCCTTTTCAGTTAATTAGATTGTTTGAAGTCGGTTTGTTACAACTTTGAAAGTCATTTTTGCAGCTTGACGATGTTTACCAAGATAATATTTAGTGCTATTGGAGATATTTAATGTCTCTTCTAAAATAATAACAAAACATTCGTTTTCCTTTCAGTTGCTTCGTATTCGTAAACTTTGAGGAAGAGACAAACACTAAACTATATTAAGGTTATGTTATAAAGTTACTTGACGTCTATTTTCTACAGGATACGGGGCATGTGCGCAAGAGCTTCGCGACCTAATTCCACCCTCCCCATTTCACTACAGGACTAGCAGAAAGTCGGCGAATTACCATCCATTTCTCATTGAAATGCCAAAAAGCCGTACTCGGCGATATCGATCCACATTCTTGATGCGTACTGCACAGGAATGGAATTCTTTGCCGCCATCTCTGTTTCCTGAGACCTACAATCTTAGAATTTTCAAGGCTAGAGTGAATAGATATCTTCTAGAATCTAGATCGACGAGCTCCATCATCGGCCACACATACATTTTATTTGTTTATTATTTATTTATCTTTACAACTACGTCATAAAAGTCGAATGAAAACCGATCACTTTCAAATAAATATCAGTAATCACATTTTTTTTTAAAGACAATGTACCTGATCAGGGAACCTATTCCTCGAAATGGTTTCGTAATTAAAAACTACATTTTTGAAGGTCGGCGCCGACGCGACCGAAGCCCGCTCGGCCCCCGGTCTCCGAACCGGTTTCTTAAAAGTCTTCTAAATAACCGACCAACCGCCGGAGGCTGAGCTATGTAACCGGTGTGTCGCAGCTGGACACGGTGGCGCAGTGGCACAGCGCCGCCGGCCCGACCCCGCCCCCCGGCGAGCTCGTGTCGGAGTGCGCGTGCGCCGCGGCGCGCGAGTGCGTGTCAGCGGCGCAGACGGGACGCCGCGGCGTGCACTACGCGCTGCTCGACACGCTCGCCGCGTTCCTGCGCTCCTTCGCGCACACCGCTCTCCACTGGGAGGAGCTGCGGCCGCATCTCGACGGTCAGTTTATGGTTCTCTCTACACGTACAAATACTAATATATATTTATGCAACACATTTTTTGTGAGAACAACGCTATTAGAACCATTGCTGTAAAATACTACATACCTACTTATTTATTTATACGTGTATTGCTCGTTTGAATATATACTACGTGTTATAATGCTTTTTTATTTAAGTTTAGGACCAAAGAACCGACTGTTAATCAAATTTATAAACACATTATGCCTCGTGGTAAATAAGTCAATTGACTCTGAAAATTTGGAATTAAAGTTATTAAAAGTACGCGAGAAGAAAGAGTTTCCGCGGTAGTTTGTTCGACAATGGGGGACACGAAGTCTTCAATGGCTTTTACGTGATGATATGGGCGGAGTAATAAATTTGATTTCAGCTAACAAGGATGAACAATCAATTTGATTTGACGCTAACTTATGCAGAAAACATAGGTCTGCAGCTTCTCTTCTTTTATAGAGTGGCAATAAGTGATGGTGTCTACAACTCGCTTCGTAATCAAAGTTTCGATTAGAGATTTTAGCCTTGCCGTTAATGAAACGTACGAATTTTCGTTGAGGCTTTTCAAGCAGGTTAATATATTTGTCATAGCAGGGATTCCAGACTTGGGAGGCATATTCAAGTTTGCTGCGAACCAGAGAACAGTACAGAATTTTAAGCGTTTTTAAGTCTTTAAAATCTTTGGTGACTCGGAGAACGAAACCCAGGGTCCTCATGGCTTTAGCTGTGATATCTTCATTCTAATGATCTTCTTTCTTTGGTCAAACTTCAAACACCCAATCGCGGCATCACAAGAATAAATTATCTTAAGCTTCATACGGACTCATGTGTGACCAATTACGAGTATAGGCAAAATTCATTCTTGACTCGTGTCCCTAATACTTTTAACTCCAAATATTCCAAGGATGTCCACTTGTTTGCAGCGAGTCACAATTTATTTGAAAAAATGATGTTCTCGGCGTTTTTCTGCGGTAACTAGATTGCAAGTTAAGTGGTATACATTTTATTCTATTCGGGATTAATGAAGAAGGCGTGCAGGTGGTCTATGAGGTTGATCCGGCTCTCTTACTCTCTTACTCTCACATCGTATCAAACTTCCTACAGATTTGAACTTGTTCTAAATTATCGTATTCTGCATTCCGGATTAAATACTAGTCCTATTAGTGAAAACTTGTGAGGCTTTTTAGTTAAATGTTTAACCGAGGAAAGAACGGAGGAGGTTGATAATTATTGTTTTTATTTACTGACAGAATACCTTCTGACAAATCATTACTAATATTAACAATAATATATGGCATGTAGTCTTACAAAATATTTTCTAATGGTCCCCAAAGCCAAACTAGGCAGAGCCTGTATCTTGGGGCCCTTTGTCTACGTGTTACTTTTAGAATTTGCGCACGATTACGAGATTTATCTGATTAATGTGACTAGTTGTGATTAGTGACTCAAAATTACTTAGGTATACTTACATTACTTTAAGAACTTAGTTATTAAGGTTAATTAAAAACTCAAAATAATTACAAAAATATATACTTAGGTATACTTACATAATTTTAAGAACTTACTTACTTAGCTTTTCAGTTTTTTCGACGGTTTAATTTTTTTGTTAAAAGTTTTTATTTCTGTATCATGATATCTGTTCTGTAGCTGTTTAGCTTTCCATAAATAAATAAATGAGTATCCCGACGATGCTACATTCATAGATCTCGTCTTAGAATGCAGGCTTCAATAACGGTGTCGAGTTCGCCTGGGGAAATAGAGACAGTTTCATATAATTATACGTATGTACGTATGCTCGGAAGGGTTCCGCGGGCGACGTTATGGACCCTGCCCCTATTTTGTCATAATCTCATTTACAAAAAAAATTTAAAAAGTAATCGTGAAAGGTGAAACATTTTTGGCGTGTAGCGACCTGTATTTATCGGTAGGGGAGGATGACGAATGTTGATCGTAAATAAGATAACATTTTCACGTTCCACTTTCACTCGAGAAAAGTTAGACGACATTAGGTCGAGGTACGGGGGCGGCCACCGAGAGGGGGTCGTAGCGAGCGTGGCCCCGTTTGGAGTTTTGCACATTTTAGTATTGGGTATATACGTAAAATGTGGACGGCCGTCTCTTGCGTTCGGGACTGGGAATACCATAATGTTATTCCGCGGGAGTAGTGTGACAGTGAGCGCGTGCGCACTCTCCGCTCGAGCTGACGTCAGTTTGTGGCAGGCGGCGGCGAGGGCGGTGCGGCGGGAGGGAGGGAGGCGAGCGAGGCGTGCGTGCGCGTGCTGTCGCGTGCGGTGCGCGCCGGCGCGCGCGTGCCGGGGCTCGCCGCAGCGCTGCTCGCACGCATACCCGCCGCGGCGGACCGCCAGGTGAGTGGAGGGGGACGCGTGCTGACGTGCTGACTTACTGTCGCGCTGACGTTATCTCCCGCATGCAGATCCCCGCGCTATGCAAGCTGTTCGGCGAGTCCGCGCGCGCCCTGGAGGGGGAGGAGGGGGCCCAGGCGTGGCGGCAGTACGGCGCGGCGGCGGCGCGCCTCAGACGCGACCACGTCACGCGATACATCAACATGCTGCACTGCGCACGCGCAGCGCTGCCGGAACACTTCAAGTGAGCACATCCCCTACCACTGTATTAATTTCCAATGAGCCAGTTCTTTCCTCCATAACCTTTATTTTAGATGATGGAAAAAAAAACTTATATAGAGGTCGAATGAACAGACTTAAAGTCAAGTAAAAAATACTGATCATACTCGTTTTACTGCAGGGATTGACTCACGTGTCGGTGTATCGATCGCAGCAAAATGGAAATTGACAACGTGACATTTGAATCGGAACGACTTCTCTGTTACGTTGTTTCATTCCTGAAACATTCGAAGGGCGGTCCCGTCCTCCGCACGAGCCACGTGATGTGTTTGATCCTTCAACTGAACTCGAATAGTTTTCACCGTATGTACACCGAAGGGTTCTGGTATAACACGGCACGGGGTGCAGCGTGCAGGATCGCCGCGCTCGTATAATATAATTATATGTTAAAACGTCGACTACATTCGTCCGTACCCGTTTCAGTTTTCTTGTCGAAAACGTTATTAATAAATCCGTCCGTCACACGTGCGCGTGCGCGTTCGTTCTCGCACACGTGCGCGTGCGCGTGCGGGACTGGACTCAAGCGACAACATGCATTCGACGCGAGCCGTAGAGTTGTGCGGCCGCACATGACAACCGGCATGATGAGTCGGCACGAGCTACAAGCGTACGAGAGTGTAGTGAGGAGTGGTCGCTGTGTGCGCAGGAGCGTGGCGGACACGGGCATGAAGGTGCGCGGCGAGCGCGGCAAGTGCGTGTCGGTGCTCGCGTCCACGCTCGCCGCGAGCGCGCCCGCCGAGCGCGCCGCGCTGCGCGACCAGCTGCCCGCCGAGCTGCGCGCCGAGCTCGCCGCCAGGTGCCCTGCGCTGGCGTTCGACGGTACGGCTCGCTCCACGTCCCTCCACCGTCTACCCTTCATCATATCTATCTATGTGTTGTATATATGCAGAGTGTTTCCTGGAGGTGGAGGATGCGCCGCCGGCTGCGAAGCGCGCGCGCGCTGCTCGCCTCGCGTCCCGCGTGCTCGACACGCGAGCGGACGAGCGCGCGTTCGCGAACGCGCTCGCGCAACTCGCGCCACACGAGCGCTGGGACAAGCTGCACGAGAAACTCACGGAACACGACCTGCCGCTCAGGTAATAACCGTATCCAAGGGATAACGTCCCCTCCAGAATCACTCGATTAAATACCACCCTATTTACTCACACTGTGGGAACAAGGTACAGGCAAAACTCATTTCTGTGGCGAGCTAGTGATAACTTCAATAAGCTATGCAAGCGATATGAACTTGACTTATTCTGTACAAGTGTCAATTCGGCCAAGCAGCGGTGGAGCAGATGTTACTTTCTGAACGGCAACAATAACTAGTATGCAGTTTGAAATTTAAATTGTATATGTCACTGTGTAAGCCGAGCTCGCTATTTTTTCATGATTGTATCTAAGCTGCAACTATCCGTGAAAATCTATAATTAGCTTTCTGTTGTTACAATTTTTAATTATATGTTATAAATGATTTTCCTATGAATAAATAAATAAATAAAAAAAAAATAGCTCTGCAAGTACCTGTCGCCTCGGCTCGTCGGTGATCGAGTCGACACTCCTCGGCGGATCTAAGCCGAGCCGAACCGGGTTCAGCTCGTATTGCGCGTTATATGTGTGTGTGTGTGTGTAGCGTGAGTGGCGACGGTGACTCGTTCTGTGTCTGCGTGTCAGGTTCGTGGAGTGTTTCTACGCGTGCGTGTACCTGCCGGCCAAGTACCCCGCGCCCCGCGCGTGCGCCCGCGCCGAGGGGTGGAGTGCGCTGCTGGCGCTACTGGTGCGGCGCATGCGCACAGACCCGCGACACCTGCGCGCCGTTATACCCGCGCCGTGAGTCTACATACACTACTATAATGATGTTCTCGCAGGTTTCCTGCGGTGACTAGATTGCAAGTTAAATGTTATAGTTTTTATTCTATTCGGGATTAATGATAATGATGATCCAGAATCACTCGATTAAATACTACCCCATTTACTCCCACTGGGGGAATGAGGCACAGGCAAAACTCATAGCTCGCACTCGAGCTAGTGAGAACTTCAATAAGCTATGCAGGCGATATAATTATGACCTTGACTTATTCTGTACAAGTGTCAATTCGGTCAAGCAGCGGTGGGGCAGATGTTACTTTCTGAACGGTAGCAATAACTAGTATGCAGCTTGAAATTTAAAATTTTATATATACGAGTATGTCACTGTGTTAGCCGAGTTAACCTATCCTGTTAGCCTGTCTACATGTTCATGACTGTATCTAAGCTGCCACTGTCCGTAGAAATCTATAATTAGCTTTCTGTTTTTATAATTTTAATTATATGCTATAAAGCTGTCGATTTCCCTATAAATCTCTATAGATATATATAAATCAATTGCTGTTCGTTTGTCTCTCTAAAACTCGAGAACGGCTGGGCCGATTTAGCTCATTTTGGTTTTGAAATGTTTGTCGTAGTCCAGGGAAGGCTTAAACGTTGAGAAAATATCGGGTCCACTCATTGATAGGTGATACGAAGTACGCCGGGTCATCTAGTAAATAAATAAATTAATGAAGAAGGCGTAAAGGTCTATAAGGTTGATACGGCTCTCTTACTCTCATGTCCTATCAAACTTCCTACAGATGTGATCTTGTTCTAGATTATCGTATTCTGCATTCTGGGTGTATATACTAGTTCTATTAGTAGAACTTATAAGGCTTTTTAGTTCAATATTTTCTGTATCATGATATCTGTTCTGTAGCTGTTTAGTTTTCCATAAACAATTAAATAAATACTATATATAAGTGGCCAAGACCGTGTCGAGACTTAAATTTTACTTTATTATAGGCGAAAACTTGTAATTAGCCTCGTAATTTATAAAAAACAGGTCAAGTACGAGTCAGACTCGCACACCGAGGGTTCCGTACTAACTAGTAGATAAAAGGGGGACATCGTATTTTCTTTCATATTTTCCTTCTTATACCGAAAAATATACATCGTAAAAATATTTAAAAACCTGTTTTAACTTATGCTAATAAAGCTCTTTTTGAGAATACCTTATAAATATTGGACATCAGACTTATTGGTCTATAATTACTTAATTCGCTTCTGTCTCCTTTTTTATGTAAAAGTATTGTAGTCGACTTGCTCCATTCCTCTGGCGACTGCCCATTCTTTAGTACGTCATCAAAGATTGTTTGCAGTGGCTTTAGTAGTGAGTCCATTAACGATTTTAACATTTCGTTAGTGATGTGATCATCGCCAGGAGCCTTTTCATTCTTCTGCGTTTTTATGGAATGTTCTATCTCAGATTTCAAGATAGTGGTAATGATGAGTCTTTAACGAAATTGCTTTCGTGATTTTCAAAATTTGATGGTAGTTTCGAGGCATATAAATCTTCGTTTAGTAAGTTTCTTAAGTTTGCTGTCCATTCCTTTTTATTTCTAAGCTCCCGGTATGCTTTTTTCAATGCTCCTGTATTTTTGATAAATTTCTCAAAAGTTTTCTGTCGATGTTGTCTTTTATCTTTGTTTATGTTTTTATTTATTTCTTTGCTTATGTTCGAGATCTCTTTTCTAACTTCTTTGGTACGTTTCTCCTTGTAGAGTAATTTTCGTTTCTGCATGAGTATTTTTGTTGTTTCACTTATTTCATTATTTTTCTTTATTTTGTTAATATTATTTTGCTAAGTGCGTTAGTTAATTCTCTATGAAGATGTGTATATTTACTTTGAATGTCTGTATTTCTTTCTACAGCTAGTTGAAATTTTATTTCTAGATTCTTTTTATCTTCTTCCGAAAGCTCTGCGATATTACTCAGTTTTATTGTCTTTTGTTTATATTTTATTTCAAAATTAATGAACAACTGGCAGCGATCCATCCTGTGGTAAGTATAGAAGTTTGGTTGGATAACATCAAAGTGTTTAATTTGATTCGGTTTGTTTGTAAGAATGAAATCAATTTCATTGTGGTATTTTTCATTTGGCGATCTCCATGTCCATTTCCTATGTGTTTTTCTCTTGTACATTGTATTAGTGAATTTTAAGTTATTTTCTAAAGCAAACTGTACTAGAGTTTTCAGAATAAGAATAAGAATAAGAATATTTATTAACCTTGAATAACATACATGTTACAGGTAAGTCAGATTTACACATATTATGATAAATTAACTAAATTTTATGATAATAGCAAAAATAAAATGATATAATCGATTTAATTTAAATTATGGTATCCAATAAATTTTAATTACATTTGTTTTAAGACTCCAACCGTTAAAACTAGAATAATCAAAAATATCAATACCTATCATTAAAAATATATTATGTAGTTAATTAAGTATATATACTAGTACAACTACAAATACCAAAATAATATTATATTTTTGCTACGCGTGACTGTGCTTGCTCTGTATTTGTAAAAAATGAGGATTTTGAAAGATCCATTTCCATATATTCACTTAATTTATAAAAAGGGTTATTTTCAAAGAAAGATTTTAATTTATGTTTAAACATACTATAATCAAGTTTGCTAATACAATTTGGCAGCTTATTATACAGTAATATTTTGATATGACGCCCTTGTTTTTCTGCTTTTACTAACCTAGTCTTTGGGATATACAACTTCTCTTTATTTCTTAAATTGTACGTATGCTTATCTTTATTCTGCTGTAAATCAGCTTCATGTATTTCTAGTAGGCTATTATATATGTAAAGTGATATCACCGTCATTATTTTGTTTTTTTTTGAAATATTTTCGTGCAGAACTACGCTTTTTCAGACATTCAATTATCCTAATTGCTCTTTTTTGACATCTTAAAACTTTAATAACATTTATAGCATTTCCCCAAATTGTAACAGCATATCTAATCACAGAATGTATATATGCATAATATACCGATATAAGAGTTGTTTTATCTACTAACGGCTTAAGTTTAAACAAAGCATAATTTCCACTAGCAATTTTCTTACATAATTTGTCAATGTGAGCTGTATGATTAATTGTGTTATCTATTGTATACCCCAGAAAAACATTCTCTTTACTGATAAAATTTTCAAAAAGACCTAATCTCGTTTGATATTGCATTACGACGCTTTTATTAGAATTTAGAATTATACCATTACAATCAAACCATTCTTTAAGCAAGTCCAATGCCTTATTTGTTTTCAATTCTAGATTTTCAATATTTTTATCTTTAATTCCAACATGAGTATCATCTGCGAAAAGACATACATGCATCCATTCTGGCATAGCATTTGCGAGGTCATTTATATAGATTAAAAATAACAAAGGACCTAAAATTGAACCTTGTGGTATCCCCATTGACACATCTCCGTCTAAAGAAGAGGATTCGTTAACACATACTGTTTGGCTACGTTTATTTAGGTAAGATTTCATCATGTTTAATTCAGTGCCACGAAAGCCATAGAATTTTAATTTTAATATTAGTATATCATGTCTCAAACAATCAAACGCCTTTGATAAGTCACAAAATATGCTTGAACATCTGTTTGAGCCGTCTAAAGATTCAAGAATAAAGTAAATTACGTCTCTAATAGCCATCTCAGTCGAACGACCTTTTCTAAAACCGAATTGAGCAACAGTGAACAGATTATTTTCTTCAAAAAATTGTACTGTTCTGGACTTAAGGGCAGTTTCTAGTATTTTAGATAAAGCAGGTAGTATACATATTGGTCTATAATTATTAAGATCTGATGAATCTCCTTTCTTGTAAAGAGGTATCACTCTCCCTGGTTTTAATACATCGGGAAATACACCATCAGCTAAGCAAGAGTTTATAATACTGTGTATTAATTCAAAGATGTTGTTATTATTTAAAATAATATTTCTCAAGGTCCTAGTGCTCATATCATAGATATCTAAAGTTGATTTTTGTTTTAAATTTGTGACAATAGTTCTTAATTCCTTATAATCCAATGGATAGAATATAATTGATGTTTGTGGTTTATTTGACTCATCTAGATACTTCAAGCAATTTTTAGCACTAATATCTAAGTTACTTGTCAATTTATGAGCAATTTTACGGAAAAAATCATTGAATAGATTTGCAATATCTTTAGCTTCCGTAACAGTCTCCCCTTTACAATTTTTTACTGAGTGGATTCTAGAACTTGAATTCTGTTTTTTATTACGACCTACTTGTTCATTTATAATATTCCATGTTTCTCTTATTTTATTTGTAGACTTATTTATCCTATGCCGATATTGTAACTTTTTTGCTGAAATCATAGCCTTTTTCAAAATTTTCTTATATTTCTTTATGAGAAGCAATCTTTGTTCACTAGGATCATGATCTTGTAGTATCTCTAATTTGGTTAAATTTTTCTTTGACGTTTCTATACCTAATGTAGTCCACTTATTGTGTTTTATTGATTCTTGTTTTAATACTTTTGGAAAAGCAATATTGTAATAGTGGTTTAAAGCATCTTGGAAAATCCTCATTTTTTCATTCGCGTCAGTAGTTGACATTATTTCTAATTATAACTGATTATAATTCTTGTCAAATAGATAATTGAAGTAATTAATATTATTCATTGAAAAGGTTCTTGCCACATATTTTTTACGTTCTTTTACAAATTTAGTTTTCTTAAGATTGTGGAGTTCTATTTTAATTACATTGTGATCGGACAGTTTACACCCTAAGACGGAGCTATTATGATCATCAAAATTTACAATAAAATTGTCTATACAAGTTGAACTGGTTATGTTCTTTTTTGTTGTTTGGGTTCGAGTTGGCTCTTTTAATACCCATTTACAATTGAAATTGCCAAGTGTTTGTTCGAATTTCTGAATATTTTTATCAACTTTTAAAACATTTAAATTGAAATCGCCAGCAATTACAATTTTCTTATTCTCCTTGCAAATTTTTTCTAAAAGTTTTTTTAAAATACTGAAAAACAGTGTAATATCATAATCGGGTCTGTATAATGAAATAATTACCATGTTACACGATTTCAATTCAATTGCTGACAATTCACAATTCATTTCAAAGGCGAGTTTATTTAAATCACTTCTTACTTTATAGTCTACATTATTTTTAACATATATTGCCGTTCCGCCATGTTCAAAAAATATCCTATTGAAACAAGTTGCAAGTTTATAATTTTCAATATTCATAGCCTGTATCTGATGATTTTTACCCCCCGTTTCAGTCAAGCACAGTACATCACAATTTTGCTCAGATAGCAAATTCTCAATTTGTAAATATTTGTTATGTATACTTCTAACATTCGCATGGAGAATTATCGTTCCTGTATCTGCTCTTGTGCCGGCAAAAAATTTAAATTATGTAGTTGCTTAGATCTGATAAAATGCAGTGAAGAAGATCCTTGAAACCCATTCTTTATATTTGTTAATACATTATTCGCGATGAGTGTTTTCAAGTATTTATAGTTAAAAACTTTAAAATTTTTATATCCTGTATTTGGGTCCAAATATTTGACATTTTCGTTTACGTTAGCCATGTTGGCAATTTGTTCATTTATGTAGTAAATATCGTTATCATGTTTACCATTATATCTTAGGCCAGTAATTATAATATTAAATTTTCTTTGTGGTTCTTTTATTAAATTATTTAACATCTTTATATAGGTTTGCTTATAATAATAAGCAAACCTATTAATAAACCTAAACCTAGATAGATTTTTCATATTTAGTAATTAGTATTGCTATCATATCTTTTTCAGCTAGGCTTTGCGACATTGCGTCACAATTTTCTAAAATTTTCTGAAACCCTGCTTCTGGTTTACAATTGTTTAGTACTTGACACTCTGTTTCATCAATTATCTTTGAAGCTAATCCTTGGCCTATGCTGTCTGAGAAGAGTAACACCTTCTTTTCCTTAATAACAACTTCCTTGCTTGCTTGTTTCTTAATTTCTAACACCTGTTTATCTGCTATTTTTACTGTTTTCCGAATTTCGCTAATTTCAGATTTCCGAATCTCTTTATGAAAATTATTATTAGCCGTCATTGCCGAAACTTGCTGTGTTTGAGTGCTTTTGTCTTTATTTCCCGCCTTAAAATCTTGTGAAGCATCCAGCTGTAATGATCGGCTTGGCTCAAAAACTTTAACACGTTTCTTCTCGGAACCGTCTCTTTTTGGTAAGGAACCACGTCTTTTTGGGGTGCTCATTGCTTCCGTGAATAATTTTTTCCATTTATTAGTTAAGGACTCTTTTTCTATAATTAGTTTTTTTAATTCAGTATTTTCTAAATTTAAGTTATCTATCTCATTATTTGCTTTCTCTAATTCTAACTTCAAATGTGTAATTTCTTTTACTAATTCTTCTTGACCGTTATCTTGATATGTAGTCAAATCGGGTAGACTATGCAAGTCATCGTCGGAGCTAGTTAGTTCGTCTTCTTCAGATTTATGTAATGGAGTCACTGGGATTTGTCGAACCATTTCTCGTCTATGTGTCACGGGCGATTTGGGTGTATTTGTGTCGATGCTGATATCAGAGCTTGCGGCGACACTTGAGTTGACACTTGTGTCATCTATCTTTCTCTGGATGCTATAGCAAGCGTGACACTTCCAACTTTTCCTCTTTGATTTTTCCATTATATAAAATCTTGTACTAGAAACTTGAGCACAAGCTATATCATAATAATTCTTACAGGACGAGCAACAAAGTATTTGTCTAGTTTTTATAGTCTTTTTGCATTTGATACAGATTTTTTTTGAAGTGATATTTTCCATTTCGTATTAAAAAAGTTTAAAAGGATGAAAAGTAATGGATAAAAAAAAATGGAAAAAATGTAAAAGTTCACCGACCTTATTGAGGTTCGTACTCGGTACCTGTCGCTAGCTCGGTATAGACTTCGGTGCTCCGACCGCTACGTCACTGCGCTTGTTGTAGCAGCGAGCGAAAAACTTATACCGTAGCTGTGCGACGATATTTTCTAACCAAGTAAAAGGCCGTTTCGTGGTGACTCATACACTTTGCTTAGCACTAGTACGATACACTCCACTGATTCGTTTATCACTAAAAATGAGGGTGGTTAGAGAAATTATTTAGTTCGTATGTTTTAAATATTTTATTTTGTTTTCAGTTTTTAACACTGTTCCCTCAAAATATTATTTATTTCATTACACTACACAGTTTTTAGTCTTCTAGTCAATTTTTTCCAATGCACAAAGTAAAATACACCAATAATACTGTCACAATATTTTATGAAGAATTTAAAGTATTTTCGCTAATATTTCACCTTAGATAACACTATTACTATATTATTATATCTATATTTACACTTGTAATTGATTTAATAAGTAAAAAAGTTCCAATTTATATTTTTTTTAAATTTCTAAACACAGAGACGTATTGTTATCAACGACGGCGTGACCGCGAATCCCGTGGGTACTCCTTGTGCCGTGAGAGAATTTCCCAAATGCTACTTCTTCTCCTGGTTGTATTATTCCAATTTGAGCATTGAAATCTCCCATGACTAACAGATTAGTTTGTAATTAGGTTAGTTTGCTCCAACTATAATTCTTACATATCATTGAACCATAAAGACTTTTTTCAGTGTTGTGGGCATATTTCGATAGATGGCGTGGGTATAGCTATTTCTTACTTATCATTCCGTCGATAGAATAATATTTGTTTACATTATCACAAAAATATGACAAAAAAAATTTAGCATATTGTATTCACATTACCTGATATCTGTGTTTACGTGAAGTCAAATTAATTAATAGTTATTAGCTAATAATTTCTTTTCTCTGTTCGATATGGTACCTATTATTGTGTTATTGTATTGCAGAAGTTAGCTGATGCGGTGCATATTTATCTGATTGTGTTAGGCAGGCACTGATGTTTGGTTTGTCTGCTGTTTAGTACAATTTCTGTTTGTAATATTACAATTTTCGTCTTTATGAATTGATTTGTAGCTATCAGTGGACTCTAACAAGTGTTAATTTATATATATTGTGCTCAGACGTGTCGATGTTTAATGGAATTGTTACTCACGATACCGGTATTATTTCAAACTATCGCCTCCATGACTTGTCACAATGCACAGTATTATTTTCTTCTCCACGATCGTTTTACATGTGAGTTTTTGTTTTTATTTAACGATATCTTGGGAAATCACGACCTGAAAACTCTTTTTGGCCACTTAAAAACTGTTTTGATGCACTTAAAGTATTATTTCTAAATATATTTTAACGGAACTCGAGAAATGATCTATTAAGTACGGTGTTGCCAACCCTCAATTATGTATTAAGTATTCTCAAAAATTATCCTTAACAGAATTACTGTAACCTTGGATGAAAGCCAACCACCTGAGCAGGCGGGGTTCCGAAAACATTTTTCAACGGTCGACCATATTCAAGTCGTAACTCAGATTATCAGTAAGTGTAAAGAATATAATAAAATCATATACATTAGTTTTATAGACTTTACAAAGGCGTTTGATTCGTTAGAACATAACGCAATCTAGCAAGTGTTACGACAACAAGGAATAGAGGAAGGTTATATAAAAATACTCTACAATATACACTCGAAGAGCTCTGCAAAAATTCGACTAGAGAAGGATGGTCAAGAATTTCCAGTCAAGAAAGGTGTCCGCCAAGGAGATCCGATATCACCCAAAATTTTCTGTTCAGTACTATAAATGATAATCAGAAACGTGAATTGGGAAACCAAGGGGATAAAAATAAACGGAGAATCCTTGAGCCATCTGAGGTTTGCTGACGACATCATAATTTTTGCAGACTCTCCACAAAATTTAGAAAACATGCTGGAAGATCTTGCAACAGAAAGTAAGAAAGTAGGACTGGCACTTAATGCATCGAAGACAAAAATTATAACCAACGGACCTGAGGACAAGATTATGGTAGATGGAAAACAGATCGAATACATAAAAGAATATACTTACCTTGGGCAATCCATATCGTTTGATGATCACACGGAAAAGGAAATAAACAGGAGGATAGGGATAGCGTGGAAAAAGTACTGGAGTGTAAAAGAAATAATGAAGAATAAAAACGTAGACATAGAGATTAAAAGGAAAGTGTATGAGGTAGCCATATTGCCTTGTCTTATATACGGCTGTCAGACCTGGGCCCTAAGGAAAGAAGACGAAATCAAATTAGCGGTGTGCCAAAGGAAGATGGAAAGGAGTATACTGGGTATAAAGTTATCTGATCAAATAAATAACAATACAATAAGACGAAGAACCAAACTAAGAGACATCATCATCATCATCATCATCTCAGCCATAAGAAGTCCACTGTTGGACATAGGCCTCCCCCATGGATTTCCAAAAAGACCGATTGGAAGCGGCTTGCATCCAGCGTCTTCCCGCCACTTGTATGAGGTCGTCTGTCCATCTCGTGGCTGGTCTTCCTACGCTGCGCTTGCCGGTACGTGGTCTCCACTCGAGAACCTTTCGGCCCCATCGGCCATCAGTTCTGCGTGCTATGTGCCCTGCCCACTGCCACTTCAACTTGCTAATCCGCTGTGATATATCGGTGACTTTTGTACGTCTACGTATCTCTTCATTTCTGATTCGATCTCGTAGAGAGACTCCGAGCATAGCCCTCTCCATAGCTCGTTGTGTGACCTTGAGCTTCCTTATAAGGCCCATAGTTAGGGACCACGTTTCAGTGCCGTATGTCATCACTGGTAACACACACTGGTTGTAAACTTTCGACTTGAGGGACTGGGGAATATTGGACGAGAAGACGCTTTTAAGTTTCCCGAACGCTGCCCAGCCGAGTTGGATACGACGATTGACCTCCCTCGTAAAGTTGGACCTGCCTAATCGGACCGTCTGTCCTAGGTAGACGTATTCGTCAACAACTTCAAGAGTGAAGTTCCCCACAGATATTGGGGTGGGCACTACATGGGCGTTCGACATAACCTTCGTTTTGTCCATGTTCATTTTGAGGCCCACCCGTTGGGAAACTCTATTGAGGTCTTCGAGCATCGTACTGAGCTCTTCCATCGACTTTGCCATGACTACTATATCGTCGGCAAACCGAAGGTGAGTGATGTACTCGCCGTTAATATTAATGCCGAGCCCTTTCCATTCCAGAAGCTTATAGGCATCTTCCAAACCGGCGGTAAACAGTTTCGGAGAGACAACGTCTCCCTGCCTCACGCCTCTTTTCAATGAAATTGCCTCAGAGTTCTGGTCTTGTACTCGGACTGACATGGTGGCGTTGTTGTACAAGCACTTCAGCACTTCGACATACCGATAGTCAATACGGCATCGCTGGAGAGCCTCAAGCACCGCCCAGGTCTCGATCGAATCAAAGGCTTTCTCATAGTCCACAAACGCTAAGCAAAGGGGCAAGTTATACTCTTCGGTCTTCTGTATCACTTGCCGCAGCGTATGGATGTGGTCTATGGTACTATAGCCTTTTCGGAAACCGGCTTGTTCGGGAGGCTGGAAGTCATCAAACCTGCGTTCAAGACGATTCGTGATGACCCTTGAAAACAGCTTATAGACATGGCTCAGAAGCGAGATGGGTCTGTAGTTCTTCAGTAAAGTGTTGTCTCCTTTTTTGAAGAACAGAGCCACCACGCTTCTGTTCCATGCTTCTGGCGTTGTACCTTCAAGCACGACGGAATTGAAGAGCCTCTGAAGGACTTTCAGTACCGGTGTTCCACCCGCTTTCAGTAGCTCTGATGTAATTCCGTCGTCGCCCGGTGCCTTGTTGTTCTTGAGCTGTTTCAAGGCCATCCTAATCTCGTACAGGCTGATGTCCGGGATATCTTCGGTATAATGTCGAGTCAGTTTGGCTCTTGGATCTTTGCCTAAACTGCTAACAGGTTTTGCGACCGATGTGTATAACTGTCCATAGAACCTCTCGATTTCCCTCAAGACTTCTGCTTTGGTCGTCGCTATACTGCCATTTTCCATCTTCAGCTTCGTCAACTGGCTCTGCCCAATAGACATGTCTCTTGCGAACACTTTGGAGCCTTTATTCCGCTCTATCGTCTCTTTAATACGATTAGTATTAAAGGTACGGATGTCGTGTCGCATAGACTTTGATATGAGTCTATTGAGCCGCCTATATGACTCGGCGTCACCGGAAGACTGCAGTTGCAATGAGCGTCGTTCAGCCATGAGGTCGAGGGTATGGCTCGAGAGCTTTTGCGGTCTATTTGTACGGTGGGGTTTATAAAACTTCGCGCCCACCGTACGGACAGTTTCCACAAACCTGTTATTGATCTCATCCACCGATGCGCAGCTCTCCAGGCACTCAAAGCGATTTGATAGTTCGAGCTGAAAGCTCTCGGGGTTTTGGATATGGGCGCGAGTGGGTCGGAGTGTAGACTTCACCATACGGGACCTCTCCAGTTTAACATTAATATTCAAAGTGGGAAGATGTGTTCTGGCAAAGACATGGAATAGAGTGGATGAGACTAGCAAGAGACAGAAAACTATGGTCAAAACTGGGGGAGGCCTACGCCAAAGAGGCGACATCTACACCAAACTGAAAAAAAAGCTACATATGGACTTATTTGACGAAACTTATAAAAATACAATTCATACAATTATTTGACGACGAAAGGAGAACTATATTGACATGAAGTAAAAATTTATACAATTGACATAAATAATTGACGACAAACGGATTTATTGTATAATGTATGGAAAATTTATATGAAATAACAATAATAGCATTTATTTATTTATTTATTTATTTATTATTCAAATTAGCACCGTAGACACGAATTATGCTAATGATATAATTTTCAAAATATTAAGCATTAAGCATGACAATTGTAAATGTTTGATAAATGTAAAAACTATGTTGATGAATAAAGGCTAATAATAATAAACAATAAAATAAAGCTCTTTCATATGATACCCCACTTGATACGGTAAAAGAGCTTTAAAATTTGGACCCTCATTCCTTGCGTAAAGACATTATTTTTTGTGATTAAATTAAAAATGTCCAGTTTTCTGATTTTTTCCTATATGTGCACTCTAACACAATGCTTCTCACCAAATTTCATAGTTCTAGGTCAACGGGAAGTACCCCATAGGTTTTGATTCCCGTGTGTGTGTCGAAATGTGCATTTTTACGACATATTCGGCTGTAACGTTTTTAATGAAAACTGAGAAATTAAATTTTTCTTTCTGCAGCAAGTTTTTTTTTTTTTTTTTTTAACACGAATAAGTCCGCGTTTGACCACCAACTCGCCTGTCGGAAAGCGAAGATGTGGTCGAAGATGAAGCACGCAGACTTAGAAGATACCTATTCAATCTGACCTTGAAAAGACCAATGTTGTAATTCTCAGGGAACAAAGAAGCCGGCAATTTGTTCCACTCTTTCGCTGTACTTAGAAGAAACGTAGAATTAAACCGTTTAGTACGAATATTGGGTAAATCTACAATATATGGGTGGTAGTGTGCTGATTTTCTACTAGTTCTGTGGTAGAAAGGAGATGGTAAAATAAGGTCATGCAACTCAGAAGCACATTCTCCGAAATGTATCCTGTAAAAAATTGACAGACTTGCTACCATACGGCGGTGTTCCAGACTGAGTAGCTTTTTAGTAACTAGCTTATCGTCACCAATGAGTCGGACAGCACGCCGGTCTACCGATTCTAGAGCTTGGAGCTGGTATTTGGCAGCACCGTTCCAAAGATGGCAGCAGTACTCCATACACGATCGGACTTGCGCTTGATACAGGGTGAGCAGCTGCCCCGGTGTGAAGATACTGTGGATCTGAGTATATGGTTTTAATTTCAACGCGATATCTTCATGCGTTCCCGAAATAAAGGTCTTGACACCCAGACAGATGGACAGACAGACGGACAACATAACTAAATAATGTTTTGTCACAATCCGGCCCCAGCTCAGCATAATGCTAGTTGTAAACAACCAGCGCTGGTCTTCCGCTGGGACTGCTGGGACTGTAGAACTGACTGTACTTATAGAATGTCGGGCAGAAGGGCCTCTCAGGGTCGAGTTCGGCTTGAGCCTGAAAGGCCCTTCTGCCCGACATTACTTCTGGCCCTTCTGCCCGAGTCGAATTATATGAATTTCGTTTTGAAGTACAGAAGCCCGGCGCGAGTCCGCCTCGTATTCCGCCGATTTTATTTAAATATATTGTGGTATCGAGTAGGCTCGGATAACATGTCACGCTCCGAGCGAGACTGCTCACTGAACGGCGAGGGGAGGGGAGGGGAGGGCGAGGGTGCGTCACCGTGTCGACTCGATTCGAGTGTAACGACCGATGTCCCGTGTGCCGCAGCGAGGCGGCGCGCGACGCGGCCCGGCAGCCGACCCACATGCGCACGCGCACGCAGCGGATACGTACGGCCACGCTGCGCACGCTCACCACGCACGCGGGGACTCCGCCGCTGGCGGGTATGTTCTTTATTTATTTTGTGGGAACAATAAAAATCAGAGGTGTGAACGTATTAATCGCACACTCGAAGAATATATCGAAATTATGTTTTGGTATCACGATCGATTGAACTTTCACCAAATAAAACTAAATGTGTTCCACCGTGTATAAGAAGCGTCCTCTAGAGTGTTTGAGAAGGGCTGGAGGCCGGGTGTGGCGGCTGCGCCCGCGCCGGTCTCGTGCCCCGGTAACCGCTCGCTCCGCCCGCAGCCGCGTGCCCCGCGTCCCCCGCGCGCCCCGCAGCCGCCGCAGATGCCGCCATCCCCGTGGACGCCGCGCTCGACACGCTGCTGCGCTTCGGAGAGGTGAACCACTGCATCTTCCTATTTAACTATCGAACGAAACTCGCATTAGTCGATATGCATATTAGTTATGCCAAAAAATTCGTAGAATAAAATGTTGGTTTATTTGAGGTACCCTCTTTTACACGTAATATAATACACGTCGTCGTCGTCTGTCCTCAAAGTTCGAATGTTGTGTGCTACCAGGGCCAGTCGTCTTTTTCGTTTGGGGTGTTATCCGGATCTCTGTCGGAGATTCTTCGCACCCTCTGCTCCGCCGTTACCGGGACCGCTACCGTAGCCCGGAATAGCAGAGATGCCGGGGACTGGGGGCCTGGTTTCTTTGTTACGTATCATGTTTAAGGGTTCTTGCCATTACTCGCCACGCTTGGCATGCGGGTTGGCGAGCGCAGTAGATGGGGTTTTATATGTACATGTATGTTACATGTTTTACGGGAGTAACATACGTTTTCCGCAGACGATGCTGCTGCCCATTTCCGGTAGTATTTCCCTTAGCCGATTCTTACGGCACCCACGGGAAAAGAGGGGGAGGTACTATTCTAAGCCGGCACCACACGGTTCACCACAGTTTTTGTGTGTATATTTAATAAACTATTTAGTTTGCTTCCGCCTGTCTGATATTTTTATAAAATTATGTTTAAGTGCTTTTTCAGTTCTGTTTTATGGTATAGAAAGCTTGTTTCATCAACAACCGGGGGTACGTTTAAGAGGATACACTCAGAGCGCAACTGAATGAACGAAATTTTTCCGGGCTTCATTCTTTTGTTCAAGCTTTGACCGATTCACACACCCCCCTGCAGGAGTGTTGGGAGGCGGGCGAGTGGCTGGCGGCGGAGGCGTGGCGCGCGAGTGGTGCCTCGTGCGAGCACGCGCGCTTGCTTGCGGCTATGCTCGCGGAGACGCTCGCCGGCGCGCCTTCTCTGCTGCGGCTCGCGCTCGATCTGGCGCCGCTGCTGCCGGAAATCTCCGGGTACGCTAACACACACATCATTATAATATACACTCACTATTTACATTACTACATCCGATAACGTCGAATCGATTTTTTTAACCGAGTTTCGAAAAGAAGGAGGTCTCATTCGTCTGTATGTTGTTGTTGTTCTTTTTTGTATGTTTGCCGATTACTCTGCCAAATATGAATTGTTTTTGATGAATTCTTTTTTGAGGTTGTTATAAATTTTATCAAAATCGGTTCAGTACTTTGGTTTTTATAATAAAATAATTGAAATATATCTTCTATGTAGGTAAAGGAATTGCGTATTTTGAAGTCGGTTTTTTCCGTTTTTTAACTATAATTATACGTTCAAACGATCAAATAAACATATTTTTGTACACATATAAACTTAACTATTTCGATCAGAGCTCATTCCGCTAGTGTATAGTATAGTAGTGTATTTTGGAGGGAGAGAGAGAGAGCCACTCCGCAGTGACGAGTGTCCCGCGTGCACTGTGCAGGTGGGAGGCGTGCGTGGAGCGCGCGGCGTGTGCGCATGCGCGCTCGGAGGCAGGTGGCGAGCTGCGCGCGCTGCGGGACGAGCTGCTCCTACGCTCCACACCACATCCCGCGCTCCTGCCGCTCGGGTCTGTCACCTCGCTGATTACTTGTTCTCTCACTTGGATTTGTTTTACTGGAGTAAACACGTTATCCGTTCACGACTCGCCACTGACGCGTTTCTGATTTTGACTGAGGATGGGACTAGTGAGCTCACCGCACCTCTCGGTAAGCTGACTACTGAACACGAGTTCGATGATAAACGAAATCGCGCTCTACGATAGACCGTGCTTACGTAGAATATGCCCGAGCACTCACGGTACTCTTTAATGTATTTTACTATGGAAATTAACGTGGTTTTCACACATTTTTAAATAAAAACTACGGGTCACTCACGTCTGTTTTGAGCCGAAATATCCGACTATAGTTTCAACCGCATTCGGTCTTTTTCAAAAGCAGCACACACGTCACTCTCGGTCGGTGACGCGCCTTGCACTACGACGTGCTGCTCGTGCCGCACGTGATGTCATCGGTTGCAAAAGGGTTAGGGTGGGAAGCTGGTCGTCTTGCTCTTTAATTAAGTAGTTTGCACTTAAAAAATGTTTTTTTTGTGTTAATCATCATTCCGTCGCCGGAGCACCATCTGTCGCCATCTCAATATCCTCCTGTAGTATATTATAACGACACGCTCGTGTCGCTCGTCTCCAATAACTACACAATTTGATTCGATTTTATTTATTGAATGCTTTTTGGAAAACAAACAGCTGATGGTAAGTATGTTGTTTTCATATATAGAACGCTTATGCTGGTAGAATGTGGAATACGCTGAATAATTCCTGAGTGGGTCTTTCCCAATAGATACAATCTCGGTGTCTTTAAATCGCGAGTGAATTGGTTTCTTCTATTTTTTGGTGATTAAATTAAAAATGTCCATGATTTTTTTCCTATATGTACAGTTCTAGGTCAACGGGAAGTACCCCTTAAGTTTTGATTCCCTTTTAAGTGTCGAAATGTGCGTTTTTTACGACATATTCGGCTGTAACTTTTTTTACGAAAACTGAGAAATTTAATTTTCCTTTCTGCAGCAAGAGACTGGATCTGCCTATATGGTTTTTATTTCAACACGATACCTTCACGCGTTCCCGATACACAGGTCTTGCCACCCGGACGGACGTACAGACGGACAACAAAGTGATCCTATAAGGTTTCCGTTTTTTCCTTATGAGTTACGCAACCCTAGGTGGTAGCAGGTTCTCAAACACTGGTATTAGGTGATTTTAACTTACCACATTTTAATTGGCAATTTGATAATAATTATAATCATCTCATTCCGCAACCAGGTTCTAGTGCAGTTGATGCTCTATTTCTAGACACGATGGACTTTAATGGTCTCAACCAATTCTCTGGTGTCTTGAATGATAACAATCGGATACTAGACTTAGTATTAAGCACTAACGGTATTAATAAAATCACGGTCACTAAAAATTACACTCATCTAACTAAACTTGATTTGCCTCATCACCCTGCTCTGTATATAACAATTAAAGTTGGCGTATTTAGTTATCTTAAAAGAAAACCAGATAAGACGTACAAATACTTTAAGTCTGACTATATGAAAATCAATGAGCGGCTGGCTGAGGTCAATTGGGATGTAAGACTTAATGCCTGCAATAATATCGACGATATGGTTAATACGTTTTACGATATTTTTGTACCAATTCTTCAAGAAAATACACCTTTAGAATTTTCAAAAAATGAACGCTATCCGATTTGGTTCTCATGGCCACTTATTAAATGACTTAAAGAGAAGATCAAATATCACACCAAGTACAGACTATATGGTAATCTACAGGATAAACTGGCTTTCGTAGATGCTCGTAAAAGATGCAACATTCTTCTAAAGGAATGTTTTTCCACCTTTAGGCATGATGCCTCGTTGTTCTTGAAAAAGGAACCTAAGCACATATGGCGCTATGTAAAAAGTCAAAGGGAATAATGCTTCATTGCCAAATCAAATGTATTTGACTAACAAATCTAGTGTGGGAGGTCAAGCAATTTGTGATTTGTTTTCAGAGCATTTTAATTCAATTTATAGAGGTTTTTCTAATTCGGGCATAGTTGCTGACCATGTACCCATGTTAGATGTCACCGCTTATAGATCCGTATCGCCATTATGCAAGATATATATTGAAGAAAGTGAAGTCTTGGAAGCATTAACTAGGCTTGACGGAAATAAGGGTGCGGGTCCGGATTCATTACCTTCAGTAGTATTAAAACGGTGTGCTCAGCAACTGGCAAGACCTCTCTATATTATATTTAATAAGTCCTTAAGCGCAGGTGTATTTCCATTAAAATGGAAAGTGGCTCACATAACTCCAATACACAAAAATGGTGATCTATCGCAAATTATAAATTATAGACCTGTCTCAATACTGTCTGGGTTTGGAAAGCTACTGGAATCTTTGGTGGTTAAAAAAGTGTATCTATCACAAATTTTAAATACTGAACAGCACGGTTTCAGGCCACAGAAATCGACAAGTACTAATCTCATTGGTTATGTAAGTGACATACTTGAAGTATTAGATGAAGGGGGAGAGATTCATGTCGTATATACAGATTTTAGCAAGGCGTTTGACCTAGCCGATCATGACTTGCTCATAGCGAAACTGCAAGGACTTGGTATTCACGGGATACTTTTAAGGTGGTTTGAATCCTATCTACGTAATCGATCACAATTAGTAGTCGTAAAAGGTTTCAAATCCAAAGAGACTGAGGTACCGTCTGGTATTCCTCAAGGATCCCATGTTGGGCCTATTCTGTTATTGGGCGACTTGCCGGGTGCAGTTAAATCAAAAGTACAACTTTTTGCCGATGATCTAAAAATTTACAAACGGATTAGCAGCCAAAAAGACGTGGAGGATCTCCAGGCCGATATCAATAGGATTAGCTATTGGTGTCATAAAAATAAGATGTGTCTTAATGCTTCAAAATGTTTCTGTTTAAAGTTTACGCGTAAACGCAACCCTTATCCCGCCATCTACAGAATAAATGATGTTAATCTGAAAGAGATGTCGTCTATTCGGGATCTTGGGGTGGTAGTTGACAATCAACTAAACTTTCGGGAACACATCGATGTAATAGCAAGAAAAGCGAATAAAATGTGTGGATTTGTATCTAGACAGGCTAAAACATTCAAAAATAAAGACCTTTCCTTGCTCTTATACCACAGTTTGGTGAGAAGTATTCTTGAATACTGTTCAGTTGTGTGGAATCCTGGATATCAAGTTCATGCAGACAGGTTAGAAAGGGTGCAAAAAACTTTTATGTATCATCTCACTTACATGCAAAACAAATGTAAAGTGTTGCGATCATATGAGTCGAGATTGAAATATTTTAAAGTGATGTCTTTACAGAAGCGTCGTCAAATGACAGACATAATAATGTTATATAAATTACTTAATGGATACATCGACTGTCCAGACATCCTTGAAAAAATAAAGATTAGAGTCCCCAGACCTCATCATAGATTGACATGGAAAAAGTAATTTAAATTGCCCCGGTGTCGTACAAATATGCTTATTCATTCTCCTTTGGTCCGGATGTGTGCTAGCTATGATAACGAAATTATTCGAAAAAAATTAGATATTATTAATGTAACATCGCTTCCCTCTTTTACATTTAAATTACGGAATCTATTAAAATAGACGTTTGTATTTTCCTCTACTTAATTTGTAACTAATCTATAAGTGACAACAGCAATTTGTAACTAATCTATAAGTGATGCAGTAGGTTATTGTAGGTAAATTTAAATGTTTTTCTATGTAAGTTAGGTTCACTGTTAAGGACTTATGAATAATGCATGTTTTTAGCTCCTAGGTAATATTATTGTATAAGTTTTCTTGCATAAGACTGTTTGTGAACTTCCAATAAAAAAAAAAAAAAAAAGGTTTGTCTTTGTAAGTCGACATCGATCATAAATCGAGTCTTGTTGAATGTAATTGTTTGTTGAAGTGTGTGTTCTGGCGTGTTGCAGGGCGCCGACCGACGAGGACGACGTCACGCCGCTGCCACTCGACACAGAGTTCTCCATAGAAGGTAACCGGCTCATACCCCGCCAGATCTCATCTTACACTTGAATATTATATTATCCACAACAAAGTTACAGGATGTCGAAAGTGTCCAGAATGGCTTCGAGAAAAGGATGGTACGGCGTGGCCTTGCCGCTCGACTGGGCGGGGCTACTGCCGTGCCCCCGATTCCTTTCACTAGCTTTTATTTAGATTCACCTGTCTCGGTGTCTGTTTGACTGTAATCAAATCTTGCAATTAAAATTTTACTCGCTTTCCGGTTTCCAGCTCATCTAAAATTTTGCATGCGTATTTACAATCAGATGACGATTTAATAATATTATATGGAGCCGATCTGACGATGGAACCGGAATCTAGACAGGAACTTCCTGATGGAAATTGATAAACTTTCTTTTTTTTTATATAGTAGGCAGTCGAGTTTGGATTCGTTAGCTCTATTGTCTCGTACCTACCTACCTTCTATAAATATTGCATTGCCTCGCCTAACCAAAAGCTGATGCTAAACATAATATTTAAAAAAACTTCTGATCCTATATTAAATCTCTGAAACGCAACAGTAGCGATATTCCAGAAGAAAAGTTACCTAGAACATACAAGGTGGGTAAAATATAAGCGACTTATTTTACGAATCCTCAGGAATCCTCAGACTCAGTATACCGCAAGGAACAACTGCTCAAGATCAGTATGAATCGACTGTTTGTTACGGAACACTTCGGTCAGTGTACCTTTCAGAATCTGACATTTTAAAGTCACTGTCGGTGCTGCTTGCGGGTCGCTGGTTTGCTCGCAGAATACACACAACTTAGTAATAAGTTACATAAGTAAATTGAAATAATCTTCCCTTTACTTAAACTTATGTAGTTAACAATAGTCTGTAATTCTGACAAAGGTCACGGACACTGGTGTCTGTGGAGAAATCAAATATACAAATCAGTTCGGGTGATTGACATTACTGGCCCTGGCCCTGATTCTATTCCCCCAATACTCACGATGAGGCAAAGCACCTTTCAAAACATTATCTCGAAAGATTTATTTGATTCTACTAAAATTAAGTATGAATGTACTAAAAAGAGGCTGGCTGGGTTGTCGAGAAGACATAAAAACAAAACTAATATTATTTAACTTCATATTTTATTCGTGGGACGTTATTTTTCTACTTGTTATTGTTATTATTTATTTATTTTTTTGTAGGCACTTGTACATGTGTGTGTGTTCTCGTAGGTGAAAACTGTTCTGGACATTTGTGAATTCGTTATTTTCTGCTATTTTGATTTGTATGCCGTTGGTTTTCCATGTATGTAAAAATAAAATAAAATATTGTTAAAGAATTGTTCGTAGTAATACCACTGCATTACATCTAGAATAGATCTCTCGCCTGCGGAATGTTTCCTGCGGAATGGAAGCTTTCTTACATAACCGATCCACAAGAAGGGAGATCAAGGTGATATTTCCGGCCCCTTTTCGATTTTATAGTGCTCCGGAAACTGAGTCCATGATTCAGAAGCACATTTTCTTCGATCTTAAAACCCAATTTGACATTTATCAATATAGTTTTCTTCTGTGGTGAATCCACCACTGAGAATGTGAAGATGACGGCGCCATCTAGCGGACACTAAAACCCTCTGTAGAAAATATAAGATAGTCGAGTTTAGGCTAGTTTGCTTTGTTATTCTATAACCTTCCGTTACACACGGTGATGAGATATTTCCAGTGGACGGTTTTGTGCATTCGTGTGACTACGAGTCGATCGTGCCAGGTGTTACGGGTCCTGCCGATTGCCCGCGCCGTGTCGGGAAGCCTCTCGGTACTGATATTGGTCTAAATTAAAGCTCTTCCGACACGCGGCCGACATGGCCGGCTCACTCCCACTTCGGCTCGGCATCTTCGAGAGCTACGTGCATAACCTGCGTTCTGGAACGCAATTCCGTATCGCGTATGGGGTGAATGATCCTGTCTGTAATGTAGGGAGTGAAGCCCTGGTCGGCAGGGTGTTGCATGTGTCGCGTGTTTCAGCGTTGGTGTCGTCGTTCGGCTCGCTGTGCGAGTGGGACGCGCGCACGGAGCGCGAGCGGCGAGCGGCGCGTGCGCACCTGCCGCCGCTCTGGACCTCCCGCGACACCTTCCGCGACTTGCTGCAGCGGTACCGGCCCGGTGAAGGTAAGTCGCCACCGACACGACGCATTTTTTTTTAAATAAATAAAAATAATTTGGTTCAAAACGCATCTCATAATTTATTTATTTATTGGAAAACAAATAGCTTTGAACATCTACGAGTATAATGTAAATTAATAGTACAGAATAAGCCTTACAGTTTTCACCGATATAATTTAAATTTACAGGTCAGTAGGCATCTGGTAATTAAAATAATAAATAGTGGAAGTACATAATTAAAATTGCTAAGCCATATCAATCAGTAATAATTAAAATTCGAAATTTAAAAATGATATAAACACATACGTGTTTGATTTTATTGTAATTAGTATTTAAAAATAAAAGATAAATAAATAAAAATAATCGGTTTTAAAAATAGTTAATAATGTATCGTGGAGGTCGTGTGTAGAACGTGCGTGTTGCAGGGGAGGAGACGTGGTTCGCGCGCTGTGTGCGCGTGCGCCGCGGCGCGCATGACGTCACGCGCCACCTGCGCGCCGTCGCCGCCTGGCCGCGAAACCCCTTCCACGTAGCCGCGGTACGTACCGCGTGTATATACTCTCCTACGAGTGTCTGCTCGTGAACTAGTGTAAGAGTTGGGTGCAGTGAGCGCGCTGTGCAGGTGGTGGAGGCGCTGGAGGGGGGTGGGGCCGGGAGTGCGCCTGCGCCACGGGATGCGTCCTGCCTCGCCGAGTGGGCGGCGCGACTGCAGCTGCGCGCGACCGACCCGGCGAGCGACGCGGCGCTCGCTCGCGAGCACGCGCTCGCCTGGACGCGCGCCGCGCTCGCGAGGCGACTGCCTCACCTCGCGCTGCAATGCATTAAGATCGTTACAGCGTGAGTATTCGTCGGTAATCTCTTTACGAACAGCGAGAGTCCGTGACTCGATGGGTGGTCATTTTGACTGAGCGTTTCGAATAGTGTCGTGTGTGGCAGGGAACACGCGGCGGGCTTGCCGGCGCGGGAGGCGGTCGCGTGGGCGGCGGCGCGTGCGCGTGCGCTCTGCGGCCGCGCGGGGGAGGAGCGGGAGGGGGAGGCGGCCGCACTGCTGCACAAGGCGCTCCGGGTGGCCGGTCAGTATCATACCTATACACTTTATTGCCTGTAGTGTTTACATAATAGCCACACGAATCACTCCTAAATATATGCTATGAGGTTTGCGTGACTTCACTCAATGTTAGTAGCCGTCGATCGTACATACATAATACATAGAACTGGGGTACTACCACGCATTCTATTCAATAATCGATTAACGAGTACGCTGGCGCGTGGTGTTGCAGAGCGCGCGGCGCAGGAGGCGGCCGCGGGGGACGCGGGGGACGTGCTGGAGCTGGCCCTGCTCGTGCTGCAGCTGCGCTCGGACCTGACCAGTTAGTCAATAATACAATAAACAAACACGTTAGATAATCTATGGAACATCATAAATGTAGCCGTTATATAATTATTATTGATATAATAAATAAATATAAATATTGATGGACATTACACTACACACAACACCATCTAGCCCAACGACTATAAACCGAACTATAAAACGAACAAAGCTTGTACTATAGGAAACTAGATGGCTGATTGATAGAATACATGTATACTTCGATCGCTTTTAGCGATAAGGCCGCCTGGTGTTTCACTAGCACGTAAATATTTTCTTATAGCTTAGTGTTATAGCTAAGGTGTAAACAATAAATATATTTATCTATCTGGACTTTTGTTGTAAATACATACTTAAGAAAAAAAAAGATACTGAAACACTCAGACATAAAACGAACACCAGTACTCATAAGACAAATGTTTGCCTAGAGTGGGGATAGCACCCAACAGCTTAGCAGCAAACATATCGACTGAGTTGCGAGGTCAATAAGTAAGTCAGGGGATAAGTCGTGTATTGCGTATGTAAATAAGAGAACTCGGAGTACGTGCCGTGTAACTAGGAAAGAGGAACGCAGATAGATCGGAGTTAAGTTAATAAATAATTAATCGTTTGATAGTCCGTCCGTGCCTGTTCTCAGCTTTAACCGACGACATCGTAGAAAATACCCTCGATATGGTGGAGGCTGCGTGCGAGCGGGACGGCTCTAATGTGCGCGACGGAGACGCCATGCGGGAATTGTGTGATCTAGCGATATTGCATTACGACGACACTTGGAATACTAGAGGTACGTGCGAGCGGGACGGCGCTAGCGCGCGTGAGGGAAATGCTATGCGAGAATTGTGCGATCTACCGATATTGCACTACGACAACACTGGGAACAATAGAGGTGCGTGCGAGCGGGACGGCGTTAGCGCGCGAGAGAGATTCTATGCGAGAACGTTATCGGTCAAGCGCAACTGAATAAGAAAATGAGGTAGTGCTTTTGCATCAAGATGAATCCTGGCGTGTTATGCCGAGGCCAGACGTTTGCCGCTTGCCACAACTCCAAGCTCCTTCAAAACCCGCATAATTTAATTCTGCAATTAACTTACAAAAGGTACCGAAACTTTTGTAATGATCTTTTAAGAAAAGTAAAACTAAATTATAATAAAATGACTCTTGAAAAGGCAGGAAATAATAATAAAATGATCTGGAAACATATTAAAAGTGTAACATATACCTCGAGGCAAACTGAATCTTCTTCAGGTTTATTAAACGCTCAATCATCTCAATCTACATCCGTTGACTTGGCAAACAATTTTTTTGTGAATGTTGGTAAATGTCTAGCCGAAAAAATTCAGAAACAATCACAAAATCATGCAACCAACTGTTTCGCATGTAGCACTTCCTTAACATCCTTCGCATTGCTAGATACGGACGAAAGCTAGGTAGAAAATATAATCATGGGCTTAAAAGACAACTGTGCAGTGGGGTGGGATAATATCCCAAATAAAATTATAAAGCAATTTAAGCACGTCTTAGTTCCGCCATTAACTTATATTTTTCGTAAATGTTTATCATTGGGTATTTTCCCCAAATGTCTAAAAAAAGCCGTTATTGTTCCTGTGTATAAATCTGGTAGTAAAGATGATGTGTCAAACTATAGACCTATTTCTTTACTTCCTTCTATATCTAAGATATTAGAGAAGATTATAAACAAAAGGATAGTCAATTATTTAGAGGACAAATCAATTTTATCGAAGAACCAGTTTGGGTTTAGACCTGGAATATCGACTGCCGATGCTGTGCATCATTTAACTGATTATTTAGCTCAAGAACTTGATGAAGGAAATCACACCATAGGTATTTTCTTGGATCTCGCTAAAGCTTTTGACACAGTCTCCATTCCAATCCTGTTGCGTAAGCTTGAAAACTTGGGTGTACGTGAAACCCAGTTAAAACTCTTCACGAGCTACCTCGAAGAACGTACTCAATGTGTTAGGATTGATGGTGTCTTCAGTTCTGATCTGGAAAATACATCCTACGGACTTCCCCAAGGGAGTATTTTAGGGCCTACCCTCTTTTTGATTTATATAAATGACCTTTGCGATCTAAAACTGAATCATGGCATAGTCATATCATACGCCGACGACACTGCTCTACTTTTTTCGGCTGACTCAGAAGATGAAGTTTACAAGCATGCACAATATGGATTCAATATCGTTAACAAGTGGTTCCAGCACAATTTACTAACGCTTAATGCAGACAAAACAAAATACATTAAGTTTTCAATGCGAAAACCAACACCTGCGCAAAACATCACCAAAGTGTATTCTCATTATTGTAAAGACCCCAGCCAAGACAAATGTGAATGTCCCGATATTAAAATTACAAAAAAAATAAAATACTTGGGCGTCATAATTGACGAAACTCTTTCGTTCAAACCACATATTGAAGCACTTTGTAATAGAGTACGGAAGATGATATTTGTATTTAAACAGTTACGAAGTATTGCTGATCCCCAGTTAGTCAGACAAGTTTACTTGGCTTTGTGTCAATCCATATTAACGTATTGTATAACCGTATGGGGTGGAGGGGGAAAGACACTATTACTAACCGTCGAGAGAGCTCAGCGAGCGATTTTGAAGGTATCGACTTTTCGGCATTTCCTTTTTCCCACTAACCTCCTCTATCAATCCTGTAAAGTACTAACCGTTCGGCAATTATTCATAAAAAATATAGTACAAAAACAGCATGCAGCCCTTCCTTACAATATTGACCTAACTAATAAAAGACGGAAAGATATTGTTTGCCCTCAGAGGATAACAAAACATGCCTTTACTAAAAAATTCTACATATTTCTAGGGCCACTTCTATACAACAGAATAAATTCTGTAAATTACATATATTCCCTCACTTATAATAAATGTAAAGAAACCGTTAGTGAGACTCTCCAAAGCATGTCCTATGAAGATACAGAGAAGTTATTAATAGTTTACGATTAGTTTGCCTAGTGCATTGTTTGCTTAAATTTCTTATATAATTATTTTTGTTATAAATTATTTAAGATAGTATATAAAAAACATAGTTCATAAGTGATTTTATAATACAATTATTGTTTGCCTACTTCTCGCCTGACAAACAGGAATACCTAGTTCAGGCATATAATTTATATTTTACCTAAGTTAAAATTGAATGTATTTAAATAGTGTTTTATACGTAAAATTGTTTTTGCAAATAAAGTTATTATTATTATTATTATTATCTCAAGAGGCTCTCGCTCAATGATTGGGTCAAGGGTCGGATACAGAAGGCAGTTATCCTAAACACGGCACGTATTGTCAAGAGGTTCCTCTTGACAATACATGCCGTGTGTAGCCCCTACCACCGGCAGCTTGAGCCCCGCCCCACTGCCGGCGGCATCCTAGTTTAAAGTTTTGTACAATATTTATGTTTCTTTTTTTATAAGTTTATATTAGTGTTCTAAAAAAAATTAAATTAAGATTGTAAATAAATAAATGAGATAATAATAATATTTATTTCGAGTAAAAGTACACATGAAAAAAAAAAAAAAAAAAAAACTTTGGACAAATTGAGTGATTGAAATGTCGGTATCCACACGTTTTCGAGAGCGTTAGTGTATTGCAGATAAGCAAGTATGACGGACGTCGAGCTCATGTCGGCTTTAACATTTGGTTTTGCGTATTTGCATGTGGATACCGACCGGCGTTTGTCCAAGGGTTTGAAGGAGTTTGGAGTTTGTGGCAAGCGGAAAACGTCTGGCCTCGGCATAAGAAATGCAAGATTTCTTGTGAAGACAAACATGTGGTTGCATCGCAAGCGCTTGTCGCAAACTTCCTTTGATTTGGACATCAAAAACCGACAGAGCTCGGGTCGGTGACAAGCAAAGCCAAACGCTTGGCAAATCAAGCAAACGCACTCCCTTGTTCAAACGTATAGGGAAACACAAATCAACAAATTCAAATTTGTGATAGCTTGCAGAGGTTTGGCAAGCGTGTGGACCCGGCATTAGTCCGTGCTGTAATGATTTTATGACTATTACGAAATATAATCAATAAAGAAAAGAAGATATATAATAAGAAATTTATATAATAACGTATTTTTTCTGTTACTAGATCTTTACCCTAGTACGTAAGTAGACATGCTAATAAGGTACATGATAATAATATGAATAATGTGCGACATGTCGTGTCGATCGAACGCGAGCCTGAGTGTGTCGAGTGGAGCTGAATGTAGGCGCGTGTGCAGGTGCGGAGGCGAGCGTGGCGCGCATGTGCGCTGTGCTGGCGCGCGGAGCGAGCGAGACGGGCGCGGCCGTGCTCCTCGCACGGCTCGACGGGGATGCGGCGCGGGCGCTGGGCGAGGACGTGGCGGGACGTCTGCTCGACACGGTACTAACATTCACCACTCTTCTTTTTTTATTGGTTCGCCAACAGAGTGAAAGAACATACATATGAGCCTTTTAAATAGTAAGATATCAGTAACTGTTACTTTATCTACACTAATACTCGTCGTATTATAAAGAGGAAAGATTTGTATGTTTGACAAGAAATCAACAAAAACAACTGGACCGATTTCAAAAATTCTTTCACCACTAGAATACTACATTATCCCTGAGGAACATAGATAGGCTATATTTAATACTAAGAAAAATTAGGGATCCCTACTAAAACTTCAATAATGTAACGCAAGGTGTAATTATTTTTTGCCATAAAATGTCTTTCATCGTATGCGCTGCGCAAACTATTGATGATAGAACAAAAAAATATTCTACAGTATTAAAGAACATACCAATATCTACAAAAAACGTCGCGATGGCATATGTCCAACTATTGTTATTATGCCACTATAACTGCTTTTTAAATTTAAAAAGTTGATAGAAATGACGACCAAAATCAGACCATGTTATCCATACCTTGGTATTAATCCTTATCCATATAGATCGTATTCAAGACTGTTTCAAGATTACTTTTTGAATTATTCAAAACGGACATTCCATTCAAAAGATATTGCGAATCTAAAAAGACTAATAGTACTAAAAAACGTCGTCACGCCACCCGCGCCGCCCGCGCCGCGCCGTGGCTGGCTGGTGTAACCCGCACGCAGAGAAAAATGTTTCTCATATTTGAGTAATAACATATTTTGTCAACTTCTCGCTGACACGTAAATGTCACTTGCGGAAAAAAGAAATTTGAGACGTTGATCAAAGTTAAGTAACGTTTTTCTTTAAGGCCGAAAACTTATTACATCGCGTGCACTGTGAAAATTATTCATAATAGAACAAAATATTGTGCAAATATATTAAAGAACATGTCAATATCTACAAAAAAATGCAAAAGGGTCAAAATGGGGGAGTAAATTATGAAGGTTCTAGGGTTTTGATGTTATGGGCATAAAATTTAACATTTATTTAGGCTAACTCATAACAAACAAAGAAAGTTTAGGAGCTAGGAGCGAAACACGAGCAGGGCAGATGCGGTACTGGAGCATTAGCTTGGCAGGGGCAATGAGTGCGGGTAGGAGCGTGACAGGAACGATATTCTTACGCGTACGTAAGTCGCGACGGGCAGCTAGTTAGACAATAAGACAATTTACTAAATAAAATAACATCAATATACATTATGTACACGTTAACTTGGGCGCAAACAGCAGTACAGTAAAGCGATAGATTTCTATAAATGTATAAAATGAAGGTTCTGTTCGGCGAGCTCCAAACTAAGCACGAAGCTTATATCTTGGAGCCCGAGGAGTGCGAGGGTACAAAGTAATTGCTCTGACGTGCTTTAATATAACAATATTACTGAGTAGACGTTACAAATATACTCGTATGTCTGCGTGTATTTAATAACGTATGAGGGGTGTGTGTTGCGGACACGTGGTCAATAAATTGTGTTTACCGTATCATGTGGGGTATCATATGAAAGAGCCTTATTAGCATAAGTTAAAACAGTGTTTTAAATATTTTTACGATGTATATTTTTCGGTATAAGAAGGAAAATATATGATTTCTCCATTTTATCTACTAGTTTGTACGGAACCCTCGGTGGGCAAGCCTGACTCGTACTTGTACGGTTTTTATTTTTAATAGACCACAAAACAGAATGAACATTAATATCATAAAAAGCGTATTTAAATAATCGAATGAGCACATTTGCCTTTCTTGATGTAGTCTTAAAATGCGTGGTTAAACTTAACTAAATAAACGGACTTGACCTTCCTTCTTAATCTAGTCCTGAATCGTATTGACAGCAGCACTCTCTATATACCCCGGTGTGTAATTATCTTACACTACAAGCTGACTCGAGCTCGACAAAATACAGACATATCTCTTATTTCATTAGAATCTGCTTCACTTTTAATGCAACATACTCTGAACATGTTGACTTGTTTGCTGCAAATAGAATATTCTTTAAGCTGTAGGCATGTACAAAGTTGTTTAAAGTTGCCTAGTATGTTCGTGTTGGATGGGTTGGGCTTCAATACTTATTAGACTGATATGGTTTTACTTATCTTTTCTCTTTTATGATTCTTTAAACAGACTCATGGGGATTATATAATGAGCTTTTTGCTCGTTACCTATTGTTTTTAAGTACCAATCTATATTCTCAAATAGTCTCGAAAAAAATGACTTGGTTGTTGTAGGTTGTCAATTGAAACTATTACTGCTATGAAATAAAATGAATGCATATTCCGTATTAGAGGAGACGTGTGTGTGTGTCCAGATGGTGCCCCTGGTGTCGCGGCTGCCGCGCGAGTACGGCACGGCGGTGGCGCGCGTGACGCGGGCTCTGGGCGGAGCGGCGCACGCGCTCCTGCTGCGCGCGCTCGAGGACCCCTCGCTCGACCAGGTACTGCACTACGTTATTCTCGTACACACACACTACTGATATTCTTACACCATACTGAATGTATACTGCTCTGCTCACATTGGTTTTTAATCGACTTCAAAAAAGTTGATTTTGTCAATTCGATATATATGTATATAATATTGTTAGAATTGCACAATTTTCACATAATATACACCAGCTTCTAAGCTGTATGCCTTTCATAAGTGTATGTATATTTGTCCACGCATATCTGAAAAAGTATAAATCGGATTGTAAAATATGTTTATAGGTGGATTATGTTTAATCCAACTTAGGAATCAGCGCAAGTTTTATCGAAATCGGTTCAGTACTTTGAAAGATAATATGGACTATTTAAATTTAAACATATAAACGTTTCAATGACGCAATATTTGAACGAAATATCTAGATCTATTAATCACACTATGTAAGAGAATTTGGTATATTTTTACTCCCAAAACTTAAGTTTTAATAAAGTAGTGTTTTTGATAATTAGACGAACTTACCCAGTGAAGTTTGGTGAATCGTTTTTTTTTTTAAAGTAAAACTAATAAATACCAATAAAAATAAATAAACAAAAGTGAAAACTGTAAGGCTTTTTCCGTACCATTAATTTACTTTATATATTACGAGTATATGTTCATAGCTGTTTGTTTTCCAAAAATAAATAAATAAAAGTAATAATAAAAAATTTACTTCAAAACTATTTAATGGACTGACAAAGGAGAAATAAAACCAGCTGTTACATAATACTGAAAAACTGCATTTACCGAATTAGGTATGTACCCCAACTATTTTTTGCGCCTATCTATGACTTAAAGTAGTGACCTGGCACCAATCTCAAAAAAAAAGTTGGGGTACGTACAGACTAAATCGGTAGACTCAATTTCTATTTGTACAAACTGTCCCAGTGCTGGGCGCGGGCCATTTTCGCATTTTGAGAAGGGTTAGGCCATAGTCTGCCACGCTCGCCAAGTGCGGCTTGGCAGACTTCACACATCTTCAATACCATTGAGAACTCTCAGACATGTAGGTTTCCTCACGATGTTTTTCTTCGCCCTTTGAAGTTGGCGGCAATCAACGATATGCACATAACTTCAAAAAGACAGAGGTGCGTGCCGTGGGATTCGAACCCAGGACCTGCGTATCGCAAGTCATACGGTCTCCCGACTAGGCCCAGTCCAGCAGTGGGACAGTTTGTACAAACAGGACTGATAAAAAAAACCGGACAAATGCGAGTCAGACTCGCCCACCGAGGGTTCCGTACGAACTAGTAGATAAAGGGGGGAAATCATATATTTTTTTCTATTTTCCTTCATTAACCGAAAAATATACACCGTAAAAATATTTAAAAACCTGTTTTAGCTTATGCTACTGAAGCTCTTTCATATTATCATTATTTATTTATATTTATTTATTTATTTAATGCCTCTTGCTAAATTTTCTTCTAGGTCAACGGGAAGTACCCCATAGGTTTTGATTCCTCTGTGAGTGTCGAAATGAGCGTTTTTTACGACATATTCGGCTGTAACTTTTTCTTACAAAAATGAGTTTTTTTTTTCTGCAGCAAGATACTAGGGATCTGCGTATATGGTTTTAATTTCAACTCGATACCTCCACGCGTTCCCGAGATAAAGGTCTTGACACCCGGACGGACGGACAGACGGACAACAAAGTGATCCCATAAGGGTTCCGTTTTTTCCTATTGAGGTACGGAACCCTAAAAACATGTAAATAGGACGATGTTTTGGGGTAGGAAACGGTTTCCTCCTACTTGTATAGAAGAACAGGCGACAACTTTTCTCTTAATTAAAACGTTCGTCCTAACGCGCAGTTTGTGTCGAAGAGCGCCGGCAACTCGCGTTACTACGTACTAATGAGTTCGTAGCATCGGTGCGGTAGACGGTAACTGCCTTCAAACAATAACTGAATGTGTCGAAGAGCGCCGGCAACTCGCGTTACTACGTACTAATGAGTTCGTAGCATCGGTGCGGTAGACGGTAACTGCCTTCAAACAATAACTGAATGTGTCGAAGAGCGCCGGCAACTCGCGTTACTACGTACTAATGAGTTCGTAGCATCGGTGCGGTAGACGGTAACTGCCTTCAAACAATAACTGAATGTGTCGAAGAGCGCCGGCAACTCGCGTTACTACGTACTAATGAGTTCGTAGCATCGGTGCGGTAGACGGTAACTGCCTTTAAACAATAACTGAATGTGTCGAAGAGCGCCGGCAACTCGCGTTACTACGTACTAATGAGTTCGTAGCATCGGTGCGGTAGACGGTAACTGCCTTCAAACAATAACTGAATGTGTCGAAGAGCGCCGGCAACTCGCGTTACTACGTACTAATGAGTTCGTAGCATCGGTGCGGTAGACGGTAACTGCCTTCAAACAATAACTGAATGTGTCGAAGAGCGCCGGCAACTCGCGTTACTACGTACTAATGAGTTCGTAGCATCGGTGCGGTAGACGGTAACTGCCTTTAAACAATAACTGAATGTGTCGAAGAGCGCCGGCAACTCGCGTTACTACGTACTAATGAGTTCGTAGCATCGGTGCGGTAGACGGTAACTGCCTTCAAACAATAACTGAATGTGTCGAAGAGCGCCGGCAACTCGCGTTACTACGTACTAATGAGTTCGTAGCATCGGTGCGGTAGACGGTAACTGCCTTCAAACAATAACTGAATGTGTCGAAGAGCGCCGGCAACTCGCGTTACTACGTACTAATGAGTTCGTAGCATCGGTGCGGTAGACGGTAACTGCCTTCAAACAATAACTGAATGTGTCGAAGAGCGCCGGCAACTCGCGTTACTACGTACTAATGAGTTCGTAGCATCGGTGCGGTAGACGGTAACTGCCTTCAAACAATAACTGAATGTGTCGAAGAGCGCCGGCAACTCGCGTTACTACGTACTAATGAGTTCGTAGCATCGGTGCGGTAGACGGTAACTGCCTTCAAACAATAACTGAATGTGTCGAAGAGCGCCGGCAACTCGCGTTACTACGTACTAATGAGTTCGTAGCATCGGTGCGGTAGACGGTAACTGCCTTCAAACAATAACTGAATGTGTCGAAGAGCGCCGGCAACTCGCGTTACTACGTACTAATGAGTTCGTAGCATCGGTGCGGTAGACGGTAACTGCCTTCAAACAATAACTGAATGTGTCGAAGAGCGCCGGCAACTCGCGTTACTACGTACTAATGAGTTCGTAGCATCGGTGCGGTAGACGGTAACTGCCTTCAAACAATAACTGAATGTGTCGAAGAGCGCCGGCAACTCGCGTTACTACGTACTAATGAGTTCGTAGCATCGGTGCGGTAGACGGTAACTGCCTTCAAACAATAACTGAATGCCCGACCGCGTAAGTTTCCTACAATTACTGTTATACTCGACATTATGTTCGGAGTTCGTTTTTATGGCGAGAACGTATTCGCAGAGTCGTTGTAAGATTTATGTGATCATTATTTGGATTAATTCTTGTAAAAATCACTCATTTGTCTAGTAGACTACGTAACGGTACGATTTTATTTTTTGCTAGGGTTATGTTAGGGTAGGGTTGTTATATCACTATAAGAGCCTACGACATTTTTAGAAGTATATACCGCAACGAAAGCTCACACATCGAGATCGATCGAGCCGTCTAGACCGTAACGTAGTAGATAATACAAAATAGCGGGTAGAAGTAAAGCGAGTCGTGTCGTGTCGCAGTGGCGGCGCCGGCTGCAGCTGCTGTGCGGTGCGGAGCAGGCGCTGCTGGCGCACTGCGAGGCGCTGGAGCGAGCGCTGCAGCACGACGGTATGTACGGCACCCTGTCGTGCCATGCGACACCATGGTACGTACGGCACCCTGCCGCGCCATGCGACACCACGGTACGTACGCGAAAAAATAAAAGCCTGATTTTCGCTATGAAACTACAGATTATAATGTGTGTACCTAACAGATTCTACGGAATGTTATAGTTTTTTTGTCGTGAGCTTTTTTCATTGGAGACATTTTCTTCAAAAAATAAAATAATAATATAAAAATAAATATTGGTGGACATTTCACACATCACCATCTAGCCCAAACTAAGCAAAGCTTGTATTGTGGAACTAGATGTGGCGGAGGTAACGATTCTTGATGACCCTCGAAAACGGCTATACGGCTCACTAATTGATTTATATGAGTGAGTATTCGAGATGACCGATGGACCGATGATGAATTAAAAAAATACAAATGGTAAGAGTTAGAGCTGAAATGAGTATGAATGCAATGTATACTTAGGTGCCTCTGTGTGCGTACAGACGGAGACGCGTGGCGGCGCGCATTCTCCGCGCTGCGCGCCGAGCTCTGGGAGAACGAGAGCGTCGGCGCTGACCATCGCGCGCTCCGCCAGCACCGGGCCGCCCTCGAGCGAGTCGAGGAAGCAGGTAACCCTCACTCACCGAGCTCCCTGTCCGTGGGCGAGCTCGAGCCGCTCACGGTGCGTCGTGCGTGCAGGTGGCGCGCCGAGCGGCGAGAACGCGGGCCGGTGTCGCGCGGCGCTGCGTGCCGTGGCGGACGCGCTGCGTGCCGGCGAGCCGCGCGCGCGCCGCAGCGTGGCCGCGCTGTGCCCCGCGCTCGCGGAGTCCTCGCCGGAGGTGCGCGCTGCGCTGGCTGCGCTCCTGCGCCTGCCGCCCGCCGACGTGCTCGGCCTCGAGGACGAGGTGAGTCCCTCTCCTCCCCTTCCGCCCCGTGCAGGTGCCCCGCGCGTCACTCATTCGCCCTCTCCCGTGTCCGCAGATCCCCGTGTTCGCGGACTCGGTGCGTGCGCCGGGCGTGGTGTGCGTGCGCCTGACGCGCGCGCGCCGTCGCCGCTACCTCTTGAAGCGCGAGTGGCTCGCGCTCGACGCGGCCGCCGCGAGCGCGCTCCGAGTGCTCACTCCCGACCATCCGCCGCCCGAGGTGAGACCCTCACTCATACACTCACTCGGACACGACACTACACGTTCCACGTTCCAGCGGAGCGCTGCGAGCGCCGGTATAGCGCGAGTTGAAAGGAGTTATTCACGTGGCATTTTAATTTTGTGAACGCCAGTAGAATATGATATGTGAACAATAATATTATAATCAATCTACAGATACGATACGATTCGGTTATTTTTCGTTTTTTTTTTCATTTACTGATAATAATGTTGCATTTGGGTAACCAGTTGTGGTCAGAGCATGGGATTGATTTTTTCAAAAAAGCCAGAATTCTGGTGATGATGATGCTCTTTTAAAATAACCTACGTTTTCATATACCTAATTTTGAATATCATGTCTCACTTTAACTTGGGTAGGCGTTTTTTTTACGTTTTACTAATTGCCATTGATTTATTTTTGATCGAGTCAGTGTTGAATAAGAGCGGTCGGTTGTCCGCAGTGTACCTATGATCGAAGTTGCGGTCGGTTGTCCGCAGTGTACCTATGGTCGAACGGTCGGTTGTCCGCAGTGTATGTTCCGAAGCACTGCTCAACATTATCATGCTGTGTTTGCCTCTAGTTACTAATATCATAGTATTTATTTAAATTGCATGAAATGTAGTATCCATAGACTTCTATGTCTGTGGTAGTATCACTGTGTTAGCCAACCAATAAAAAATCCGGACAAGTGCGAGTCAGACTCGCCCACCGAGGGTTCCGTACAAACTAGTAGATATAAGGGGGAAATCATACCTGTACGTACTTTTGTCTTGGATAGGGTGTCCTTGAAAATAATTTGGGGCTCCGATTAGAAAACAACCTCCGGCGGCATCCAAACCGCTGACACCGGCACCTCGTTCCCCAGATTGGCAGGGTTTCTGTGAACACTTATCACTGCTTTCAGCAATAACCACAATATCGGCACTCGGTTTACACTTTCTTGGAGTTCAATTGATGCAATTTATCTGATTTTTCATAAGGTCACAATAATAAAAACAACTAGCGTTCACCACACGAAGTATATATTTTTCACAACATTTAGTTGGGTAGATCTAAAAATAAGTGTTGCCACTTTGGACAATACCTATATGTTTTTATATTTTCCTTCATAAACCGAAAAATATACATCGTAAAAATATTTAAAAACCTGTTTTAGCTTATGCTAATGAAGCTCTTTCATATGATACCCCACATGATACGGTTATAGAACTTTAAAATACAACACAATGCAAATACATAAATACTTTATTGACACCATAGTATAATAACAATATGTACATGATTCGGGCGTAAGAAAGGTACAAAAGGCGGCCTCATCGCTAATAGCGATCTCTTCCAGACAACTAAAATTTGGACCCTCATTTCTTGCATAAAAACACTATTTTTTGTGTTTTTTTTTTTTTTTTTTTTTTTTTTATCCTTCAAATAAAAATGTTTATTTACGTTTCTCATAATAAATGTCGTCAAAGTTTACATAGTCAGTCAAACAGCCCACCCCTGACTGTACCCGACGCAAAGGTGCCCATGACACTCGCCGCATTACCTCGTTGAATGGCGATGGACAACCTTTGCATCAGGTAAAATCCGGAGCGGGGGTCGCCACAAGTCTCCCTTATCCGCTGCCCCAACTCCAAAACCAAGCTTTTGGCATCAGCACCCCAGCTGCCCATGGTCTCCACGGCAATGGGTACAAAATGATATCGCGTCACTAGCGCCGCGTACTTCTCTCGCTTTTTACTTGCAGCATCTTCTGCAGCAGCTGCTGGCGACCGGATGGATCGACTCAAGTGACAGGTGGCGAAAGTGCTCACGCAAGTGGCGTCCCAAATTAAGCACTTGCCATTCTTCCACGGCACTAGAGTCAACCCATCCGGACGCTTGCCGTCCGACCTGCTCAGGCCTGGCGGCTCCAATACGCAGGGAATATTGGCCGAGACAAAGGCCCTACGAACTATGTCGTTGAGGGCATGGTGACGCGGAAACCTACCTGCGCAGCGACGACAACTCAAAGCGTGATGGCCATCGGCCTCCACCATGGAACCGCAGGTGCATACATGAGGTTCACACACCTTACAGCCCAAGCGGAGAGCCACCGCCACGCGAAGTGAGTCGTCGTCCAACAAAGTGCCCAGGTGAGGCGAAGGGAGAGCGTGCAACCATGCCCCCGACTCCGATTGCGACACAGCCCTTAGTCTCGCCAAATCCACTCCGACGGCAGCACTGAGAGACTGCGCATTGATTCCTTTAGCCCTAACGTCGTCCCAAGCTTGCTGAACGTGAGGATACTCGGGTACTACAGCTCCAGCATTGAGCGAACACCAGGCCGCCATAGCCCCCGACACAAAGGGTATGCTCACCTTGTCACCATTGGAGTTGAGTATATCAGTGACCAGGTTTGCAACCCCATGCGCTGACGCCAGGAAAGCCGGTAGCCCGACATCTCCAGCACACCGCACCCCAAGACCTCCGTATCGAACCGGCTGAACCGCCTGCCGCCACTGCAACTCATCCAAAGATACATTAACGATCGATTCGACAGACGATTTCAAAGTTTCATCGAAAGATGATATTTCTCTCGGACAGAGCCAGGTCGGTGCAGTACGAAGGAGATAAGTAACTTTTGGTACAGCAAAGCACATGCGCAGCATTACCAATGTAACATGTGCAGAAAGGTCTTTGAGCCGTTCTTGAGCGGTCAGTAAAAGTTTTTTTTTTAGAAAGAATAGCCTCAGGAACAGCCTCAAGGAAAATAGGTGATCCCAAGAGATAAAAAGAAGATGGTGACAGTTCTTTTAGGCCAGGAAGAAGAGAATTAAATCGAGAAAAGTGTGTACGAGCTTCTGGGCAGCAGGGGAAGAACTCACACTTTGAGGGATTCACTTCCAAGCCCAGCTCCTTGAGACGCGGAATAAGCACCTCCAAATCCCGGTATACCTCTTCCGGAGTCCCACCAATGGTGCCATCATCGAGGTACCACAAATTTAGGGGTGATTTTAGCTCGAGAACGGCCTTGTGAATAGCTAAGCTGAAAGCAAGTGGTCCAAGCGGGTCCCCCTGCTGCGCTCCCACTTGAGAAAGAATGATATCGTTTTTTAGAAAAAGATTCGACGGAGCCTGATAAACCTGGTAGAGGAAAGGGTATAATGCAGGAGTATGATCCTTGACTTCGCTCAAGAGGGTGTCCCTCTCTAGTGAATTAAAGGCATTGGTAATGTCGACCTTGAGCACCACACAGTTTGAATTCGTCGAATCCCCCACGTACGCCCGAGTTGCATGAATCGCTGCCTCACATCCCAAGCGTGTACCGAAGCCCAGTGATTAAATTAAAAATGTCCAGTTTTCGGATTTTGTCCTATATGAGTACTCTAACACAATGCTTCTTGCCAAATTTCAGAGTTCTAGGTCAACGGGAAGTACCCCATAGGTTTTGATTCCTTGTGAGTGTCGAAATGTTCGTTTTTACGACATATTCGGCTGTAACTTTTTTTTACAAAAACTGAGAAATTTTATTTATCTTTCTGCAGCAAGATACTATGGATCTGCGTATATGGTTTTAATTTCATTTTGATACCTTCACGCGTTCCGGATATAAAGGTCTTGACACCCGGACGGACAGACGGACAACAAAGTGATCCTATAAGAGTTCCGTTTTTTCCTTTTGAGGTACGGAACCCTAAAAACAGATTTTGTTCGTGGAGTCAACAAGGTTTCTTCTCACACAATATTTTTCCATTTAGCGAAAAGTATTTAGCTGAGATTGTCTCGCACTTTACCAATCTACACAAATAATAATAATTTGTATTTTTGTATGTTTGTATCGGAATGACTCAAAAACTACTGAATCGATTTTAAAAGTTTTTTCGCCATTAGAATGCTACAGTATCCCTGAGTAACATAGGCTATATTTAGTATGAGAAAAAATTTGGGATCCCTATTAAAACTTCAAGAATGTAACCCAAGGTGTAATTTTTTTTGCCATAAAATGTCTTTCATCGCATGCGCTGCGCAAACTATTGATGATAGAACAAACAAAATGTTCTACAGTATTAAAGAACATACCAATATTTACAAAAAAACGTTGCGATGGCATATGTCCAACTATTGTTTTTATGCCACTATAACTGCTTTTTTACATTTAAAAGGTTGATAGATATGCCGACCGAAATCAGACCATGCTATCTGTTCGCGCTACTCATTTATTCAATACCAACATTAAATCTTAGGAAATATTTGTGCGTGAAGTGCTTGCGTGTGCTAAAGTGTGGCTAGCGCCATTGAAACATTTCGCAAACATTCCGCCCACCAAGAACTTGTTTCTTAAACTAAACTTATTTAACAAAACATCTAGTGATAAACTTACAATAGAAGGGGGGCAGAACACATAATGAATACAAACCAACTAGGAAGTACCGCCCACCGTGATATAACTCCAAATACTTAACGTAGGTATTTAAACAAAGCAAAAGTTGAAAAAAAAAACAATGCAACTACAATGAAACTTTTGCACACTAAAATACATAAGATATTACACAAAATGATAGTTTCTTACATACAACTTAACTAGATAAATTACAATCCGTTCTAGGAAGGAAACACAATTTGCTCACTGGCCGTTTACATACTCCGTTTTGTGTTTTGATTGTAACTACGCGCACTATATTATCCCTTCCTGGATGGACATCCAAAATTCTACCCATGAGCCACTTAGCAGGCGGCAAATGTTGCTCTTTTATAATGACTACATCATAAATTCTAGGCTCATCCTACTGAGTAGTCCATTTGTATCGCTTATTTAACGTAACTAAATATTCTACACTCCAACGATTCCAAAAATCATTAACCATTTTGGTTGTTAATCTCCACCTATCTAGTGGATTGACTGTTCTTACACATTTATCGTCCGCGACAGTTAATAACGGTTCTCCTATCAAGAAGTGATCGGGTGTGAGAGAGAGCGGGTCGTTTATATTATCACTAATCACTGTCATCGGGCGTGAATTCACACAGGCCTCTACTTGTGCTAATACTGTAGATAATTCTTCATACGTGAGTGTACTCTCGCCAACAACTTTTTTAAGGTGAGTTTTAACCGAGCGTACACCTGCTTCCCAAAGCCCACCAAAATTGGGCGCGGAAGGTGGTATAAAGTGCCAATTTGTGTTTTCTAGGGTCAATAGTTGAGCAATTTCATCAGGCAAACTTGATTTTTCACTGTTAAACATCTCATGCAGCTCTCTGCTAGCACCAGTGAAATTTGTTCCATTATCACTGTATAAGTCTTGACAGTGACCTCGTCTGGCTGTCATTCGTTTGAATGCTGCTATAAATCCCTTGGCTGTCAAGTCAGATACGATTTCAATATGTATTGCGTGAGTCACCATGCATACAAAAAGCGCAATATAACCTCGGTATGCTTTAGTTCCTCGTCCTGGGGAAAATCGAACGTTGATGGGTCCTGCATAATCGACACCACAGGATTTAAAAGGTTTGCTAGGCTTCAATCTTGTTGCTGGTATTTGCCCCATGAATGGCGTTTTGGAAGCTCGTGATAATCTCAAGCATGTAACGCATTCTCTGTAATGTTTCTTGACTAAATCGCGAGCTCTTATGATCCAATAATTACTTCTGAGGTGATTTAACTTGAGTTGTGGTCCACCATGCATCGTTTTCAAATGCGCATCCGCTACTATTAGGTTGGTTAAATGATTCTTCTTAGGCATAATAATAGGGTGCTTTTTCTCATAACTATCATCAGAGAGATCAATACGTCCACCAACTCTTAAAATCCCATCTTGATCCAAGATTGGGCAGAGAGGATGAAGCACACTCTTCTTTGGAACATTTCCTCTAGTCTTCAGGTGTTTTATTTCCTCTTGAAACTCATGTTCTTGAACTTGCTTAATACATTTCTTTAAAGTTTGATTTATTTCTTCTGTTGTTATATAATATTTTATAGTCTTTCGATCTATCTTTGGCGTCTGTAAATTCAAAATTCTCCGACAATATGACAACACTTTTAACATTCTTGTCAATGACGAAAATCTCTCCCATAGTTTATCTGTCTTATCCGGTTGCTGTATTGTACATAACACTTTTACTTTTTCTTCTTCGTGTGTATCTTGTACTTCGACTATCTCTTTCTTCACATAAGTTTCTCTTAACCATGTAGGGCCATGCCACCACAAGGAATGTTCAATTAGCTGACTAGGCTTTAATCCTCGTGAAGCACAGTCACTTGGGTTCATCTAAGTCGATACATGTCCCCATTGTTCATAATCTGTCATGGTCAATATCTCCGACACTCTACTAACAAACGTTGTCCATCTGCAAGCTGGTCCTTTGAGCCAAGCGAAGACTACGGTGGAATCAGTCCAGGCGTAGCGATTTGCTTTTGGGATACCCATAACTTCCGCAACTTCAGTCAATAGTTTAGTTGCTAGAGCTGCTCCAGATAGTTCCAATCGGGGAACTGACATTTCTTTCTCGATGGGGGCAACTTTTGTTTTGGCTGACAATAAATTAACAGAAACATGATTGTTATTATCAATCACTCGAAGATATACACTGCCGGCACAAGCTGACATTGACGCATCAGAAAATGCGTGTAGCTCTGACTTAAATCCTGGTGAGAAATTTAACCATCTTGGTATGCAAATATTTTTGACATGTTCCAGGGGCCCAATTCTGTTATTCAAGACCGCTCCATAGCCGAACCATATGTGGAGCGTTTCCCGTCGGCCGCCATAGTGTTTTTGCTTCAGTCACTTTTGTCATCATACAATTGACACATTTGATGAAACGTAACACGTCCTCCGCTCGTTACTAAATCAAAATATGATAGCAGCCGACAGGAAATGCTTCGCACAAGGTTCAGTTACGGATCGGTTTTGAATAACTCAGATCTTCTCTAAATCTGATCCATTCTGTTGACAAATCTTCATCCAAATCATCGTCCCAATCTAATCCTGACTTCCATAGCTTTTGTATAAACAATTTTCCCACTACAACGATAGGCTGAATCCATCCGACTGGATCGTATAATCTCGCTATGTCAGACAGCACCTGTCGCTTGGTAAACTTCCCTTTGACTTCGGGTAAGTTTATTGAATATTCAAAATTGTCTGTTTCTTTGTTCCAACATATTCCTAGAACTTTTCCTTTCTTATCTTGTTGTATCACTACGGATTGTTCGTACGATGATTGTTTTTGTCAATGTAGTTTAATAGATTTTCATTGTTACTGCTCCATTTTTGAAGTTCGAAACCTCCAGCATTCATCAATTTGTTCATCTCTTCTTATATTTGTATAGCTTTAACTTCCGAATTACATCCCGTCATCAGATCGTCCATATAATAATCATTCTTCGTTATCTCTGCAGCGATCGGATACTTTGTTTGTTCATCATCAGCTAACCTTTGTAAAGACTTAACTGCAAGGTAAGGCGCACACGCCGTTCCGAAAGTTAAGGTCAACAGATTGTAATGCTGAATTTCGTCATCCGAATTCACTCGCCACAAGATCCTTTGATAATTTGTATCTTCATCAGCTACTCGTACTTGACGGTACATCTTGACTAAGTCAGCTATGATGTATATCTTATGAGTCCGCCATCGCATGAGCAAATGTCTTAGATCTTGTTGGAGTTTAGGACCTACTAGAAGATTGTCGTTTAAAGAAACATTGTTGACTCCTTTGCATGAAGCATCAAAACGACTCGTACTTTGGTTGTAAGTTTATCTGCTCGAACGACTGCATTTTTTTTTTTTTTTTTTTTATATATAGAAATAGGTTTGCGCTTGACCGCCAACTCGCCTGATGTTGAGCGACGTTGCGGTCTACGATGGAGCGCGCTTACCTAGAAGAAACCAATTCACTCGCGATTTAAAGACACCCAGATTATATCTATCGGGAAAGACCCACTCAGGAAGCGTATTCCATATTCTAGCAGTCCGCACGATGAAAGTGGAACTAAAGCGTTTCGTTCGGGTTTTTGGAATATCCACCATGAAACGGTGACGCTTTTTCGTGTTTCTGTTTCATGGTGCGGAAGATAAACAGCAGTAGGATTATCAATGTCTTTCTTATCTACTGCTTTCATATGGCCTAATTTCTTGTATTCTTCTATTACATTTCGGTAGTTTTCGTATAAACTAGGTTTCTTTTCGAGCTTTCTTTCTAAATAATTTAGTCTATTCTCTGCGATTTTTCTATGTTCGCCATATTGGCATTCTGGATCTTCACTTTTAAACGGCAATCTTACTATGTATCTTCCGTCCTCTGCTCTTACTGTTGTCGCTTCAAATATTTCTTCACACTTCTGCTCATCGCTTGTCATCTTTTTCTTAATTGATGGAGGTTCGTTTTCGACTTCCCAAAATCGTTTTAATAAATCGTCTATTCTTGTTTGAATGTGTAAAGTAATCACATTTGTTGATGTACATTCTTCCGACATTCTACCTGATATGATCCAGCCAAGGATTGTATTTTGTGCCACAAGATGTCCTTGAGGATGCTTTACCACTCCATTGAGTAGATTGTTGCTGTAAACTTTTGCTCCAAGCAAAATGTCGATCTTGCCTGGGGTTGTGTATGTTGGGTCTGCTAATTGGATCTCTTCTAAAGAAACCCACATTGGAGAGAGTATCTCTCTGCTCGGAATTGTTGACGGTAGTGCACTCAATACGTATGCTTTAACTTCAATTGAATTATTAGGGTTGTGATTTGATTCCACGTTCAATGAAACCATGTGCTTGATTCTTGTATATCCGTCCCCTAAACCTGACACCCAACCACTAATTGGTATACGTTTCAGACCTAGCAGTTGTACGGTTGATTCGGTTACAAAAGAGGCTTGCGAGCCCTGATCTAATAAAGCCCTAATAACGAATTTGATACCGCTCCTAGACTTCGCCTTAATCACTGCCGTTGCCAGCAAAAAATTTTAGCTTTGATGTCGCTCGTTCTTCGAAAAATTCGCTACGATGTGTGTGTCTGAGGGGGTTGTTATAACTATAGCTTTTTCCTTTGCTATAGGTTGTTGAGCACGTTCCGTCGTCATTGTGTTTGAGTTTGTGTTCGGTGTTATCGTGTTAGAAGTAGCGCCTTCTTGGTCCTTGATAACATGTAAGTGTGTGATGTCTCCTACCACACTTCCTGCAATTAGTTGTCTGTCTACAATTCTTAATTGAATGGGCTGATCCGAGACAGTTGAAGCAAAGTCTATTGATCTGAAAAAAAAAAATATCTGTCTTGAACCGATTTGATTCCAAATTGTTTACAATGGCATATATGATGAGAACCATTACAGCATGGGCATGTCTTACTATTATTATTCTTCTCTTCTTACACAGTTGCATTAAAAGATTTTGTTTTTACTGTTTGTTTCGTAGCCTGTGATACATTTCTGTTGGTTGTCTTACTACTTTCGATCATCTCTAAGCTTCTGAATCTCGATTCCATAAAATCTATAAGTTGAGTCCACGTAGGCAGTTCATCAGACATCACACTTATCTGGTACTCCCATTGTTTGCGAGACTCTTGATCCAGCTTTGATACAACCATATACACTATAATTGCATCCCATGACTCCGTCCTGATTCCAATATTATCTAGACTTTTAAGCACGACGAAGTAGTGTCTAACAAGTTCTTCAATGCAGTAGAAGACTCGATCTGTACAGGCTTCAAAGAAAATAATATTTGCATAATACTGTTGCAGTTGTATTTCTTATTGTTGTATTTTTTTTACAGCTGTTCCCATGCCTCAGTGTAATTTGCATCAGTTGTGGTAAAGTTACGTATCAGTAGCTCCGGCTCTCCAGACAAACAACTTTTCAAATAATGAAGCTTTTGTACTGATGGTAGGCTGGCGTTCTTATGTATAACTGACGAAAACATATCGTAAAAGGTTTGCCATTCATTGTATTTTCCACTAAAAGTGGGTAGTTCAATTCGAGGTAGTTTAACAACTTCATTGCAGTTAGATTTGGATGAGATTGTCTTGTTTTTTGTATGAGTTTCCACGGTAAGAAAAGTCTGGTATACTTCTTTCAATAAAGTTTTATATGACAAATATTGTTCTTGAAACTGATCATAAATATCGCTTCTGAAATACTCCTCTTTATCTCTTTGCTCCTTCGTTGTATCTGTCATAATTTCCTTATGTCCTGTTCTAAAATCTATCCATAATTCTTCTACCGCTTCTAATCTTGTTTCTATCAGTGGCTTTTTAATTTTATCTTTCGCTGTTTTTCGAAAGTTACGTTCTGCTTTAATCAATCTTTCATATAAATCTAGTTGAGGTGCAACAAGCTTCAACATTGACTCCATTTTGAAGTATCATTTTAGTATAATAGTTTACTCCTTGGATAATTTTAACTACACATCATATGATAGGCACACAGCAGCAAAGTCTATGAAGAACACAAAGTTATTCAAAGTCCCGTGTATCAAAAGTATTTTAAAGTTATTAAATCACCACACGAAAATATGCATAGAAGTTCATTCACCAAATAAATTAACCAATTGTCATGATTTGAATATTTGTTGTATGTGGTGTGCGGTGTTTTCAGTGTTGCGGAGTGGCAGCACTGCTATTTTTTTAATTGATATACTCTGGAGAACGGTGATCGAACAGAATGAACGCTACCCCGGATGATGGCGTGATGTCGTAATTCCGGGGAAGGGATATATCGCAGGCGGACGAGCGCGAGCGGCGCTTAAAAAAAGTAGTCGCGGCGTAACTCGGTAGTAAAAAGGCGGTCTTAGCGTCAGACCGCTCAGTGCAGTGAAATAAGTGCAGTGTTATAAGTAATAATAAAGCGTCATAAAGTTCAGACAAGGAGTTTTCTTCATACAATGTTCATATTATGTATAAGTTTCGGAAATTGTCTTTGTTAATAAAGAGTACAACTGAAAATATCACAAGTCCTGTGTAGTATAAAATTGAACGTATTTTTTCCAAGTCCACTATAGAGTAAAATAAACTAAGTTAATGGAAAGTTCAATCTGGATTTGCTAAGTGTCAGAAATCCGTAAAAATTTTACAAGTCCGAGAATCACTGATTTTATTCCAAGTCTTTTCACTTTACTCACGGTTTACCAAGGTCCATAACACTGTAATCCAAACACAAGTCACTAGTTCACTTCACTTGACTTCCCGAAGGTTTCGGCACCAATATGTTCGCGCTACTCATTTATTCAATACCAACATTAAATCTTAGGAAATATTTGTGCGTGAAGTGCTTGCGTGTGCTAAAGTGTGGCTAGCGCCATCTAGTGACAAATTGAAACATTTCGCAAACACTATCCATACCTTGGTATTAATCCTTATCCATATAAATTGTGTCGTAATCAAGACTATATTATATTATAAGTGTGATGTGATTTATTAGCATTTCCTATTCCAAACTGCAATAAAACATAAAAGTTATACATATATATTCGTAATCACTGTTAAAAATTCTTTATTTTGATACCACACTCGATGTATTTTGAAAACTTTTTTTTTGGAGATTACTTTTTGCCGCCAAAAACCCTTAATTTTGCTTTTTTTTAAATTTTGATGTACCCAGTGTCACTCGCACGACTAAGACGAATCTATTGACACCACTCACATCAAAATCGGTTAAGAGGTTCTCTAGGGTGTGCCAAAGAAATATACATACATACATACATACGCTCGAAAAACATAACCCTCCTTCTTTCGCAGTCGGGTAAAAAAATCACCGACAACTGTTCCATTATAATTGTGTTTTAAGGTAAGGAGAGGGGAGAGTATTAAAGGGCAAGCCCTTTAGGCTTTAGGCGATTTGACCGATTTTGATGTGAGAGGTGTCGTTAGATTCGTTTTCACTTGCTGAGTGTCATAGGCTATATTTTTTTGTAATAAAAATCAAACATCTCTCACAAATATAAAAAAACGCGTGTTTTTTGTAACTTCCAACGAACTTTTTCGTAATAAACAAGTGATTTTACTAGATTTTTTCTAAAGTAAGCGCAATAATCTTTTACAGTGATTGTACGCATACTTTATCACAAAAACGTACACTCAACAGCGTATTAGGCGTAAAGAAATCGTAAGATAGGCTGCAAAAACCTCTTTTCTGCAGTCGGGTATTTTGTTTTTCTTTTAACATTGATACTTGTTTGTAATAAAAATCATACATCTCTCACAAATATAAAAACGCGTGTTTTTTGTAACTTCCAACGAACTTTTTCGTAATAAACATGTGATTTACTAGTTTTTTTTCTTAAAGAATGCGCAATAATCTTTTACAGCGATTGTACGCATACTTTCTCACAAAAAATCGTACACTCAACAGCGTATTAAGCGTAAAGAAATCGTAAGTTAGGCTGCAAAACCTCTTTTCTGCAGTCGGATATTTGTTTTTCTTTTAACATTGATACTTGTTTTGAGACTAGTATTTATTACAGATAGACAGACAGACACCTCGTCAATCTCTCAGTACTCTACATTCCGCATTTCGGTTCATAACCTAGTTCTAGTCCTAGTAGTCCTAGTAATAGTTGCCCTAGGGCAACTTGTAAGGCTTTTATTTCCATCGTGTCATAATACCTGTTCATCGGATGTTAGTTTTCCATGATTAAATATCGTGATAGTTATCTTTTAGCGCATGTATGCGAGTGTATAATGTAGGTTTTGTGGCGGTGCGTCAGGTGATCCTGCTGAGCGAGGAGTGCGGCCTCATCGAGTTCCTGGAGGGGTTCGAGCGGGTCGGCGAGCTGGTGCGCGCGGAGTGTGACCTCACCGGTGAGTGCCGGCCGTACCCCCCGCCTCGCCCGCCTCGCCCGCCTCGCCCGCCTCGCCCGCCGTGTCGCTTGCCGGAGCCCGGAGGGTTGGCCAGGCAAACCGAGCTTATATACTAGTAGTTCTACGAACAGTAGACCTCGCGAGAGAGCTTATTTGCAGCTCACATTGCGTCATCTGTACATAATACCTACATAAAGTTGGCTAAGGAAGCCGTATTAAAAACGAAAGAAAATTTGCCCAATTGATGCAGAGACGCTTCGCTCGCTCGATCATCAAATTATTTTATAAATGGAGAAAAAGTAAAATCAGGAAAATTATTCAGCGCTAAAATGCATCAAGCACATCCACGCGCCCGCACTGTTACACGCAATCTCAAGTTGGTTGTCATATCCCGACAACCGCTTGACCAATTATGTTCATTATTACCACAAGTTGTAATAATTGTGTACTTTACCTACCTACCAAATATCATTAAAATTGGTTAGTAATTAACGCCGCAATAAACTTCCCCTTTTTTTATGGGAACCGCCCTTCCTATTAAAAATTGCCGACAACAAAAAAAACTATAGAACCTATACACCAAGTTTCATCAAAATTGGTTCAATATTACGCCCTGTAGGCGAGTACGAACATACAAACAAATCACAAACTCACAAACAAACTGACAGACGAAAGAAAATTTGGCCAGTTGATGCAGAGACGCTTCGCTTGCTCGGTCAACTAAGTACTACGTGCTAATCTATCCTAGAGGCCTCCTATTCCATATATACATATATATGTATACGGTAGAATTCATATATAACGACGTCGCTTATAACGACTAACCGGTTTTAGCGACGATAATGTTTACTCAAGTTAGGTTTCATAATTAGTTACTGAGAAAATATAACCGCTTAGTGCGACTCCGGTTTAAGCGACCAACCGCTTATAGCGACCATTATTTAGAATAATACGTCCGGTTAAAACGACGCGCAATGTTTTGTTTACACAACCTACGCACCAATACCTCGGCGCCCCAATTCACCCCGCCCCGCGCGCTTCACCTCTCGTTATTGGCGCGCGTAAATCACAGTTAGCGTTTGTCACCTGTTACAACAAGTTCATAAAGCTCGCTAAAATGAGTTCTGTGAAGCGAAAGTGTTTTACAATTGAAGAAAGAAGTGCAATATTACACCGATTAGAAGCCGGTGAATCAAATGCAACCCTCGCAAAGGAGTTATGCGTATCTTATACTACAATATCCACAATAAGGAAGAATAAAGATAAGATCGAGCCGCTGCTTAATGCCAATGTTTTGAAATGCAACCGCGTAAGTGCTTCTACTCAACAGCAGGTGGGTAAGGCATTGTTACAGTGGTTCAAGCTTCAGGACGACCGACGGAATACCCGTTAATGGACGTCTGCTATAAGAGAAAGCAAACTTTTTTGCTAGAATTTGGAATGTTTAAGAACCATTAAAATAAAGCACATGTGATTCCTATAAAATGTTTTAATTATCTAAATGTATATATAAATGCATTTATAATATGTATTCGTAAGTTAGGTATGTACGTATGTATGTATGTAGTTAGGTTAGGTATGTAAATAATCCCGCCGTTTTGAGCGTCATTCGGTTAGAACGACATACTATCGCCGGTCCATTGAAGGTCGTTACATCTGGATTCTACTGTATGCATATATCACGCTCTTATTATCTATGTTAATGTATCCTAAAGGTGACTTATCATTCTATACATGAGCACGCTCCTATTATCTACTTATGTACGAACACTACAATATGTGTCTCATGTGGCAGGAGTGGGCGCCGAGCGCGCGGCGCGCCGTGCCGAGGAGTTGGTGCTGGCGCCGGAGCAGCTCGGGCTGCGGAACTTCGCGGACATCTGCGCCCGCGTGCCGCCTCACGCGCTGCGGTAACACACAAACACACGCATTACATACTCGTACTTTTTTTATAACAAAAACGATAGCTTTGCAACATACGATTAAAATTATAACAACAGAAAAATATTATAGATTTTGGCGGGTAGTGGGTAGTGGGTAGTGGCAGCTCAGATACAATTATGAAAAAATATGTAATACTGCGACATATACGATTAAAATGTATAGACGCATACTAGTCGTTGTTAAGTCGCGGCGTGTGTGTCGCAGGCGCGTGATGTGGCGGCGTGCCGCGGCGCCGGCGCACGCGCTGCGCGTGTCGCGCCGCTACGCGCGCTCGCTGGCCGGCGCCGCGCTCGGCGGCTGGCTGCTGGGGCTGGGCGACCGGCACGCGCACAACGTGCTGGTGTCGTGCGCGCAGGGGCGCGTGCGTTGCGTGGACGCCGGGGCGCTGTTCCGGCGCGTCGCCGTCGCCGAGCTGCCGGCCGCGCGCCTCACGGCGCAGCTGCGCGCGCCTGCGCCGCACGGTACCTCACCGCGTCCTCGTCACCCCGTGCCGGGACCGGAACTCGTGACACACCGGTCGTTGCATTCGTTGCAGGTCAGCTGGAGGCGGAGCTGCAGAGTGCACTGCGGGAGCTGCGCGCGCGCCGCCGCCGCCTCCTGCCTCGCATCCACCTCGCGTTCGCGCACCTCGGCGACTACGAGCAAGAGGTACTCGCTGCTCTCGCACCACTCTCGCACACTTATATTTTTATTTAATTTTTAAATATAAATCGTAAGTCATCTAAATTTATATTTCGTCCGTTAGGTTTCCTAAAAATATTAAATAAAATAAATATATAATAAAAAATACAAACTTAAAACGATTTCAAAACTTCTTGTGTCCTGATTTTCGTAATCGGTGTCGATGAGTGCGAGCCCCTATTCCACCCGAAGCGGATGACTTTAGTATTGTTTTCTTGATATTGGTCGTGCTTGCACGTTTGCTCCTTTTATTGTTAAGAAAATAAGATGATTTTTTTAAAATAAATTCTAAGGTAATGATTTGTTATTTTCCTGGTGTTAGTGTGCTCATAATACTGCCATGCCCCAAATGTACAAAGGATAGAGTTTTTAATTATGCACAAGTGAAAAATCGTGAAATTTGTATGGTTTTTCATAATAATTTGAGTAGTAATATGCATGGGGAGGTAAGCTAGCCGATAGTTCGGTCCCCGGCGGTGTCCGGTGTGTCTGCGTGTGCGCAGTGCAGTATAGACGCTGGTCGCGCGCAGGTGTCGCTGGTCGGGGAGCTGGTCGCTGGTCGCGTGCTCGCGAGCGAGGCGACGGCGCGCGCGCTGCGTGATCATGCGCACCGCCTGCCGCACGCGGAACACTACCTGCGTCTGCTGCGGGACCTGTTCGCACACGTGCCGGACAAGCAGCTCTACACCGTCGAAGAACAGGTGCGCACGCACATACACCGCGCCCGCTCTCCACCGCGGAGACGCGTTTTCTCGATTTATATTTATTACGCAGATATATTTTTTGCCAACTGATTTATTCCGTATACGGAAAGCGTCGAGGCACTTTAACTCCCGACCCGAACAAAGGGATGTCTGACGTTTGTATCTGTGGCGACGGAGCTCTCTTGTGGTGGGATTTGGTTCTCTCTTGTGGGTGATTCGATCTCGAGTGTTCTCAGCCGGTTGTCTCACCAATACAGCTTAATTGTATAGTGTAGTGTACATATAGGTAGTTATTTGCACTCGTACAGACCTTGTATTATTTAACATTTTGTTTGTTTTTGTTCCATATTGGGAGAACTTATGTTCTACATACAGTACATTCACTGGGCTGAAAAAGTATCGTTTTCACTACAGTTTTGTATATTAATTGTGTATTTTAAACTTAAATAGACATAAAAAATGGGTTTGCATAAAAAATAAAAAATCACTTTGACGGCTTAGACAAATATTGTCAAAAACTTCAAATTTTCAAATTTATTCTTTTAATTTCCAAATTTTCTAACAAAGAAAAAGGTTCATTTAGCTTTTACCTGTGATTTCCTGACCACATAATTATATTTTCTAATATTTTGGAAATGGAACCAGAAAATCACTATAATATAAGCGGGCCCAGCTCACATCTAGAGGGATTCGATATCTTACCTTCATACTATACTCGTATATTACATTCTGTTTGTAAAAGTATCATTTAAAACATTTTTTTGAAGCGGAGATTTACTTAAAAATTAATATAAACTAAGAGCGCGTCGAATGGCATAAGTCACATCTTGTTACTCGATGAGATGATTTGTATTTTTTTTTGGCACCCTAAAATTAGGCCGATTCACGAAAGCTCCAGATTAGGCGAGGCAACCCTATTTATTTTGGCACTTTTCAATAGGCTCTTTCGAATGAATTATGTCCCAACTTGTTACCCGATGAGGTGTTGGGCACCCCAAAATGTGGTCACATTTTTGCTAACTGTACAAAACCCTCCAGGTTTAGCCGAGGCAACCAAATACATTTAAAGACACCTCGATAAGGTGCGTCATCCTGGATAGGTCACATCTTGTTACCCGATGAGGTGGGTAGACATACGGCGCGCTCTTAGTCTGAGGCGATTTAACCAGCAGTCATTCGCCTATTCAGTCTGAGGTGGAGAAAACATGTCCTCTGTTTATTAAGAATATAAGGAGCCTGGTACAACAAGGAACCCGTATCATGGCATGTGTGGTGAGCTCACCCATATTCTGTCCTTCTTTACGCCAAGAATAACTCTCGTTGTGGTATCGAGAGAACCTACATTGTGTCTTATCGGCGAGATTCCTCACAAGAATAATCGAGATTCATTGGAGTTCGAGTGTCTCCAACCAAACTACATCAGCTCCAGCATCAGCAGTGATTTTGAGGACCTTAATTAGGCAGTGATTGTTTTTTTTTATCAGCCCTGTTTGTACAAACTGTCTCCCGACTAGGCTGCCGGAAACTTAGTGGTGGTTGTTTATCAGCCCTGTTTGTACAAACTGTCTCCCGACTAGGCTGCCGGAAACTTAGTGGTGGTTGTTTATCAGCCCTGTTTGTACAAACTGTCTCCCGACTAGGCTGCCGGAAACTTAGTGGTGGTTGTTTATCAGCCCTGTTTGTACAAACTGTCTCCCGACTAGGCTGCCGGAAACTTAGTGGTGGTTGTTTATCAGCCCTGTTTGTACAAACTGTCTCCCGACTAGGCTGCTGGAAACTTAGTGGTGGTTAGATTAATTAATTTCTTAGCATTTGTATTTCTGCTGATATTTTAATTAAATCTTATATTATTTGAATTACTTTATCTTTTCCTAAAGATCTACTTTAGGTTAGGCAGGACTGTTAGGACTGCACTGTTTAGGCCTAAGTGCACGTAGCACCTAGTGCAATGCAACAGTAGTGAATGCTATATCTGCATGTTACTCTGAGTGCGGTGTTTCATGCTTCACATGTAATATTGCAGGTGTCGAATCTTCTACTGCTGTGCACGTCGCCCCGCGTCCTCGCCGCCACGCGCTCCGAGTGGGAGCCGTGGCTGTAGCGTGGCCACGCCCAGTGCTGCGCGTGGCTGTAGTGTCAAGCACGAAACCACGCCGCCCTGCTGAGCGTCCCAAAGTCGTCATTAATAGTTTCTCTTGTTGTTGTTGTCTCTTGTTTACTTACGTTCTTAAGTTTACCAGACATGAGTGTACATTACAATCATCGCATGTAAAGTCCACTAAAGTTTTTGTATTTATAAATACATATGATACATATAAAGTTGTATATTATTTTACCTATTTGTACTCAATTATCTGGAAGCGCGCTATAGTCTCCTCGAGACGATCGACTCAAATGCAGCCAACCCTGATGTTTCTTAAACTGATTCGTCGTTTTGGCGAACTCTCAAAGACTCATCCTTGAGAAATGAGAGACCTTATCTCTTATGAATTACTCGTATTAAAAAGAATTGCATTAATTTGCGGATACGAGTCATTCCAGAAATATGCAACAACTGACTTCCGTTTCCATTAATTCTCAAGCCTAATTTACAAACTACTGATTACCTGTCTTGATTATTTTTTCCACATATAATATTATTTTCAAAAACAAGTGCAGTTTTCGTTGCACAGTAATGGAATTCTTTGCCGGCATCTCTCTTTCCTGAGACCTACAAGTCTTGGAATTTTCAAAGCTAGAGTGAATAGATATGTTCTAGATCTCCATCCAGGAGCTCCATCCTGGGCTACACCGTCGCTTAACATCAGGCGAGTTTGTGGTCAGTCGTAGATCTATCTTGCATACAAAAAAATAGGCACGTCTAACTTTATTTCATGTTAATTTGCCTCGTAGTTTATTTAATTTTTATTTTTTTTAATTTAAAATTATAGTATTTAGGCTATAAGTTTTCTTAAGGAATATAAAATAAATAAGGCATCGGGGAAGGACGATTTTATGTTTAGGTACATAGTAAATACTGAATTCATGAATTCTCTTTGTTCATGATTTAGAGACGTCAAGAAATTAAACCAAAAGAAAATTAAATGTAGAAAAATTTAATTGACTTCAAAACTGAAAAGGAGGAAATAACTGTTACATAATACCAACAAATGAAAACTGGGCGTCTACCTGAGTAGGTACGTACTCCAACTATATTTTTGAGGTCGGTGTCAGGTCATAAGCTATCACAAGTACTAGCTAGACAGACACCGAAGTCAAAAATATAGTTGAGGTACTACCTACTTAGACGCTGAAACGTTTATATCATAAAACTTAAAGTAGGTATAATAAAGCTTGAAAATTGCTGAACAGATTTTATAAAATTTGCACTGTTCCCTAATGGGGCGTTACTTTATTATTCAATAAAAAAAAATGCAACACGGCTCCTAGTTTTCGCGTATATGTGGACAAACAAACATACATAAATTTTCAAAAATCAGCTCAAATGAGCTTAGAAGCCCACATAGACTAGCATAAGCAAAAATTGTGCAATTCTAACAATATTACATACCTATATATATCATATCAATAATCTCCATTTTTTAAGTTGCTTAAAACTGAAATAGAAGTCTAGAAATATTTACTAGGAAATATCAACGATTTATAATGTACCTACCTACTGACGTAATTCTTTGAGAAATATTTTAATTATTTAAAAAATAGATAAGTTAGGATAGTGATGTGTTCTCAACTTCTCACTGTGTGCATACTCTGTGCTGACGACTGTTCTCAACTTCTCGCTGTGTGCCTATTCTGTGCTGACGACTGGTCGAAACTGATTTATTTTTCTTTTAGTTTAAGAACAGAATATGACATGTCATACTGAAGTTTTAGTTTGTCTAGCAAACAAAAACTTCAGTATGGTACAACACCTTTATGTTGTTCGTTTGATTTTAAAATTATTACTAGTTTCCACCAGCGTCCTTTTAATTCCTCGGACGGTCATACAGACCATCACTCCTCGTTATTTTGATTCTTTTGACGCCATTATATTTTTCTTTTTTTTTGTGTTTATGACATTGTCATTCATCGAGAGACGAAATGCACCGACAAGCTTACAAAATTATCGACAGAGGAAATGCTGAAAATATTGTCATGCAAGAAACAGAGCGCAATCCTAGCAGATGCTGGTCCAATAACACTATATATTGGGTCATCAGTACACTCTTCACGTGCTGCGAGCTCAGTCAAGTCAGACTTTTAGAATGTGAGAGATATTGCGGTTTTGCACAAAGCGGCAGAAGACATGGAGGTACGAACAAAAATCGCCGAGTTAGAGTCACATTCAGCATGAGATAAGTCTTTAATTGTTTGTAGTGTAGCTCACATCAAAGGACGTACCTACCTATGTCAAAACTTAAGATGAGTCATGGTAATAAAACCATTTTTTTATAATAATTTGATTTTAAGAATACTTGCTTGAATAATTCAATTTTTGTAAATGTGTTTGTTGTCTATATTACCTCCATTAATTAGAAGACAGAAACATAAAACAAGTAACTTTCCTCGATAGAAAAAAAAAAACAGAACTTACCTCTAAAAATAACATTTTATGAATTTTATGTCGTAGTCATGTACTTTCTGTTACATTAAAATAATGAAAAATGTAGATAATATCTTATTAAACATTAATACCAAGTCAGTTTTTAAAGAAACGTAAAAACGAATTTTTAATTAATTTTTATTTAGTATGGCGCTTACGTTATTTTTTTGGAGCAGGTTGCATGTTTCCTCTCTCTATCTATTTACGTTGCTATCGCTTAGTTCTATCCTTTTCAATCATTTACCCAGTTCGCCCGTGAACATCGTGCGCGACGGTTCTGTGTCGGTTGACGCTTGACGAGCTTTACGAATTACGATTATTTACTTCTTTTATTCAGTGTTTAGGCCATATTGATTTCGGATAGTTTTATTTCTTCGAGACTGTGGAGTCGCAACCACAACTAAAAGTTTTAAAGTGTTGAAACTTGAAAAGATAAAGTTGTTATTTTGTACTACTGTTATAATCAAAAGTATACTGCATTTTGAAATAAATTGTTTTAACCGACTTTAATAAAAGGGAAATTTTCGCACTTTTTTTATTTGGCGATAATTCGTTGGTTGAAAATCAATTAAGTATTAATAAGCGCTTCGGCCGCATACGTAACTATTGTTCTGTAACTAGTTACGTACGAAACATAATTATACTAGTATCGTACGAAGAAGTTTTTTCCTTATACGTAATCACGGCGTTTGTTACGTAACTGGTTACGTAGTAAACGTAATTATTCTTTGTACGAAACTGGACGTTTCGATAAAATATGTCCTTCTGTATTTGTAACCTCTTTGCTTCACTAGTACATACACAAGAACATACAACCGATTACACATTTTTTAGTTTTTATATAAAATTATTTTTACGTCCTTGCAATAAAAAGCTCGCCACATATTTCAAAGTGACAGCTGTTACCTGTCGAGCTATCAGTTTGACAGCTGTCAAACTCGAGACGGCTACATCTTGGATACTATAGATCTTAGACTATTAGTTTCTTTACAAAAGTGATAGATCTCGTCGAGAACTTCATTTCTAATGACAGCTGTCAAACATGACACGGCTACATCTCGGAAACTATCGATCCTAGACTATTAGTTTCTTTACAAAGGTTATAGATCTCGTCGAGAACTTTATTTCAAATGACAGCTGTCAAACTTGACACGGCTTTATCTCAGAAACTGTCGATCCTAGACTATTAGTTTCTTTACAAAAGTGATAGATCTCGTCGAGAACTTCATTTCTAATGACAGCTGTCAAACTTGACACGGCTATATCTCGAAAACTATTGATCCTAGACTATTAGTTTATTTACAAAAGTGATAGATCTCGTCGAGAACTTCATTTCTTATGACAGCTGTCAAACTTGACACGGCTATATCTCGAAAACTATTGATCCTAGACTATTAGTTTCTTTACAAAAGTGATAGACCTCGTCGAGAACTTCATTTCAAATGACAGCTGTCAAACTTGACACGGCTATATCTTGGAAACTATCGATCTTAGACTATTAGTTTCTTTACAAAATTGATAGATCTCGTCAAGAACTTCATTTCTAATGACAGCTGTCAAACTTTACACGGCTATATCTTGGAAACTATTAATCCTAGACTATTTGTTTCTTTACAAAAGTGATAGATCTCGTCAAGAACTTCATTTCTAATGACAGCTGTCAAACTTTACACGGCTATATCTTGGAAACTATTGATCTTAGACTATTTGTTTCTTTACAAAAGTGATAGATCTCGTCGCGAACTTCATTTCAAATGACAGCTGTCAAACTTGACACGGCTACATCTCGGAAACCAACAGCATATCAAGCGTAACGAAATCGTAAGTTAGACTGCAAAAACTGCTTTTCTGCAGTAGGGTATTTTTTTAACATAGATACTTGTTTACATGGTTATACTTACACGGGAACAATTATAACTTGGAAAGCCTACTTAGCCGTGATAGTTTTATTTTAATTTAATCATTATATTATACTAGTATGTTTTTTTAAGTTAAGCTTTAGGCACGTAACTCTAAAAAAAAAATAATCACTTCAAAGCTTAATATTTAGCTTAAATAGCTCAACTGATTAGGATGATATTTTGGTATTCTATAGTTTATACCTAACCTAGATAGACGCATAGGCTAGCCTAATGACTACGAGTTCCCTTCGAATGAAACTGTGCGCAAAAGTTTAATTTCAAAATACAACATACTTTCCGGTCCTTTTACCATATTACTAAATACTATTTTTTTAAAATAAATAATATGAGAGAAAAAAACCGCTAGCGGGAGTCGAACCCGCGACCTCCATCAAACCGTGTTGCTCTTTTACCAACTGAGCTATCGCGGTCTAACCGCTCGCTTCGAAATTCTCTCTCTCATACTACCATGTATAATTTTACGTTGTGGCAACCCGAGCTTCGTCGCGTCCCGTACGCCGTGGAAAAATACCCGGCAAATACCTCGATTATGTGGTCTGATTGGTAGTATCGACAACGCGAGCGACCATAGATGGATATAAGCGGGCTCCTCGCTCTGTGATTGGTCGGGCGAGGAGAGTCAGGGAGAACAGTCTCGCGTTGGTTTTGTAACGATCTAATTGATGTAATTATTTACTTAATTCCTAAAATATTAATCCATGTAACAGTATAACCATATAAATTCATTATTAAAAGCGTTGCGATTGTCATACGGTGTTGTGTAATTTGTTTCCTAACTTACGAATCTACGATTAAAATACACTTAACCTAAACCCCTGACAATATATGGCGTCCCAACAATAGAGCCTTGTCAATGTTTAATTATTAGTGAGTGATCAGTAAAATCTACGAAATATTCGTAAGTGGTGTTGTTTAGTTCGGTGAAGAAGTTTAAAAGTAAACAAAAACCGAACATGACGCGTACGCGCCGCCAATCGCGGCGACAATCCGACGCGAACGATACCTTCGCTGACGCCGCTACTGACGAGGCCGAGGAACAAGTACCAGCATCCATGGTGGCTACTATGATGACTACACTGCAACGCACTCAAAATGAAGCACTGGAACGACTCTTTGATCGTGTTTTAGAGCGCCAACAGGCGAACACTCCAGTCTCTATCATACAAGAGCCGAAATCAGGCACCTTCGCTTCGTGCAGCGCTCGATTTTCCGGTGAAAGTCCCGAAGACGTGGAAACGTTCATAGACGCGATCTCCAGTTACCGAGACTGCAAAAATATTTCTAACGAAAATGCATTACGAGGTTTGTCCATTTTACTTTCCGGACCGGCTGCACTCTGGTGGCAGAGTATCAAATCCGAGGTAACTACGTGGAGCGAGGTCATTGACCGCTTACGAAGCGCCTACGGAGATCGCCGTCCGGCGTACCGATTGTATCGGGAGCTTTTTAAAATGGACCAAGGGGAAGAAAAATCCGACATATTTGTTGCAAAATGCCGAGCTCTCCTTTCAAAAATACCTACCGGAGATATATCGATAAAAGCGCAAATAGATATGATCTACGGATTAATGGACAGAAGAATTAGAAAGAGATTACGACGAGAAGAATGCACCAGCTTCGCTGAATTATTATCTAAAGCGCGGAGCATAGAAGAATCATTGGAAGAAGGCGATAAACAAAGCACTAACACATATACGCGAGGGGTGCTACCACGAGTAAATCGTGCATCGGGGGCGCTACCACAACAAACGTCGGGAAGAGTAGCGCCGTCACAACGCGGTAATGCCGTACCGCGAGTTTCAATAGTACCGACTCGCGAGGTTTCATCGAGATCGACTGAAGTTTCGTCACTGCAAAAGACACCGACGACGGCCGGAGCTCCTTCGTCGCGTGGTGAGAGTGAATCTCACGCGGCTCCGAAACCGCCGCGGCCTTTTTGTCGCTACTGTAAGAGGTACGGGCATCTGCGCGAGCAATGCCGTAAACTACAGTCCGGTGAGTCTTTTGAAACCAATAACAATAACTCTACGAGTATAGTGTCGTGTTATCAGTGTGGTGCGAAAAATGTTACGCGGGAAAATTGCAAAACATGCAATAATAATCAATGTTTTTATAGCCTAGACTCTATGTACCCATTCGCATAAGTCGGCATACTCTAATGTTTCATGTATTCCAAATAATAATAATGATATTATGTCTGTTGCCGAGGAATGTACCAACACTAGTGAGGGGACATCTACAAATTATCCGGCATATTCTGATGTTTCATATAATATGTCGAACATTTTAAAACAAAGTGATGTTACGTCGACTGCTTATCAATGTAGCCCCATTAGTGAGGGGACATGTGTCGATCATTTGGCATGTTCTGATACTTCATGTACGTCGAATATTTTGAATCGAAAGGATCTTATGTCGACTACCTACGCTTGTAACCCCATTAGTGAGGGGACACGTACCGATTATCCGGCAAATTCGGATATTTTATATGAGTCGAATATTTTAAATCACGCGGGTATTATATCTACAATTGATAAAGGTACACCCACTAGTGAGGGGACATGTGACCGTGGTCCGACAGATACCGATGTTGTTGATATTTCACATATTTTTAAACAAAATGATATGTCATGCTCTGATGTTTTAGGTGTCTCGAATGTTTTAAATCAAAGTGATGTTGTATCCACTGGCGCGTCCGCAAGCTCTATACTTTCTGCTCATAATAATCGGCGACCGATTTTCGATATCGAAATTCTAGGTTTTCGCGGAACAGCCCTAATTGATACGGGTGCTAAGCAATCCATAGCTGGACATACGCTCTACGATCTTATCGTTCGTCAAGGGCATCCGTTACAGTCTGCCCGAAAAACTATAAAGTTAGCGGACGGCGTCGCTCGCGATGTCGATGTACTCTTAACTACACTGGAAGTACGTTTAAATAACAAAGCCATACAGACTCCTTTTCTAGTACTCCCGGAAGCTCGAAACAACGAAACTTTGTTAGGAATCGACTTTTTGAGGGCAGCAAAGGTAGTTGTTGACTTTGCTCATGAACAGTGGTACTTTACTGATGACCAGTGTACTCGACACCAGCTACGGCTTGAATCTAGCTCCTTGAAAACTTCGTGCGCATCTGCAATTATTCTTAGGGATGATGAAGGTACGCAGCTACAACCACCTGAACGTGACTCCTTGGCGAAGCTCCTGGCTGAGAATGAGGATATCTTTAAACCAGGGGGAGCCCCGACGCCGTTCACCGAGCACAGCATCGATACAGGTGAGCACCCTCCGGTAGCTGTACCCCCTTTTCGTTTAACTCCCGCCAAAAAGGAATTGATGCGTCTAGAGATAGAAAAGATGCTGAAGGATGACATCATAGAGGAATGTGAGTCTGCCTGGTGCTCACCAGCTCTTCTGGTACCAAAACCAAATGGAGATCTACGTTTCTGCGTAGACTATAGACGATTAAACGACATTACCAAAACGGATGCTTACCCAATGCCCCTCATCGATGAACTGCTGCAGTCCACTAAGAGAAAATGCTTCATGAGTACTCTGGATTTGAGGTCTGGGTACTGGCAGGTGAGTGTTTCAGAGAAGGATAGAGACAAAACTGCGTTCACTAGTCCATTCGGAACGTTCCGTTTCAAGCGAATGCCGTTCGGGCTGAAAAATGCTCCGGCAACTTTTCAGCGTCTTATTGACCGGATGCGTACGTGCTCATCCCTAGCTGACGTCACCCTGCTGGCCTTTATGGATGATTTATTGGTCATAACAGAGGGGGGATTCCAAAAACACCTGCAGGATCTTCAGGCAGTATTTGCCCGCCTACGTGAGTATAACCTACGAGTGAATCGCGAGAAGTGTGTCTTCGCCAGAGAGAGTGTTAAGTATTTAGGACACATTATTACTCAAGAAGGTATCTCACCAGACCCTGCCAAAGCTCAAGCTGTACAGGATATGAAGGAGCCAAAGAACCTGAAACATCTGAGGACTTTTCTCCAGACATGCTCTTGGTTCCGTAAGTTTATTCCGAATTTTGCTCAAGTTGCGGAACCACTTACTAAATTAACACGTAAATCACAAGCCTGGACCTGGGGACCACCTCAGCAGGATGCTTTTGAGCAGCTGAAGAAGTTACTTACCTCAGTGCCAATCTTAATACAGGCTGATTTCACTAAACCATTTATATTGCGAACTGACGCAAGCAATTTCGCCTTAGGAGCCGTTCTCCTCCAGGGGGAGGAGAAGGAAGAGAGGCCTATTGAATATGCCAGTCGTCTGCTTAATAACGCAGAACGGAATTATTCCACAACAGAGAGGGAAGCTCTAGCCGTAGTTTGGGCGGTCGAAAAGTTCCGAAGCTATCTAGACGGTCACCCCGTGATCATCGGAACTGACCATCAACCCCTCAAATGGCTGATGACTCTCAAATCTCCTACAGGTCGCTTAGTCAGATGGGCTCTTAAGCTCCAAGCTTTTGACATACAGTACCAGTACACACCTGGCCGCGCAAATGTTGTCGCGGATGCCTTGAGCCGACCAACGTGTACTGAAGAAACTCAAGGTGAGTGTGGTATTTGTTCGGTTATTCTCGATTTTCCTACTAGATGTCCTTCCGATTTGAGACGTGAACAGCTGGCAGATCCAGAAGTGGAGAAAATCTCGAAAGACCTGGAGAGTTTGGACGAAGTGGCTGCTCGGCGATGGACTGAAAGAGGTTACTTAATGGATCAGGGGGTACTCTATCGGTTCAACCCAGACTCAGACAGTGAAGCTCCACAATTGGTGATTCCCAAGAACCTCCAGAACGAGATTCTAAGTGAGTGTCATAACTCTGCACTGGCTGGACATCCGGGAATTGACCGTACGTATTATAAGATTTCGCAACATTATTATTTTCCTGGCATGCGCCGTATTATTACAGACTATGTCAAGGCGTGTTTGGTATGCCAAAGATACAAACCCACTAATGAGAAGCCACCTGGCTTACTGCAGACCCCAGTACTAAATCAAAGAACGAGGTGCTGGCGATTGACTTATTTGGACCCCTGCCGGAAGGCGAACAAGGTGAGAGATGGATTCTGCTCGTGGAGGACACAGCCACGCGTTGGGTCGAGCTTTATGCTCTACGGGAAGCCACGGCTGAAGCTTGTGCACGCGTCCTTATCGAAGAATACTTTCTAAGGTTTGGTTTTCCCCGTCGGGTCGTGTCCGATAATGGCGTGCAATTTATTGGAGCCGTCATGCAACAATGTATGTATATACTCGGTGTCAAACAAAGCCTAACGCCTCTCTATCACCCTTCTTCGAATCCTGCTGAAAGAAAGAATCGAGATTTAAAAATTCAGATCAGTCAACTAGTCGAGAACGATCACTGTTCATGGCCGAAAAAGTTGGCTGTTATTCGTTATGCGATGAATAGTGCTGTTTGCAGGACCACTGCTAAAACGCCTGCCTACCTGATGTTCGGTAGAGACATGAGATCCCCGTTAGAAGCTCGTCATGATCTGAGAGCCATTTTAGACAAAGAAAACTTTGTACCTCAGATAACACCGTATCTTAGAGCTTTTCTTGCGTCTCTATCTTCCGTTAGAGAACGAGTGGAACAGCAGCAGGATAATGCGAAAGCAACAGCAGACCAGTCTCGACGACCAGGTAAAACATATGAAGTCGGTGATAAGGTCTTGCTCAAGTCGCATGTTCTGAGTAACGCCAGTAAAGGAGTCACGGCCAAGTTTGTTCCCAAGAGAGATGGTCCGTATATTATAAAAGAAAAGGTGAGCCCTACAACATACATCATTGCCCCTCAGGACGGACAACCTCATGACACTCTACTCCTCATGACGGACAACCTCATGACATTTTATTAATAACTATTTACTGGAATGATAAGCGGAGCGATTTATTCTATACTCAATTAAATAAACTACTAAATCTAATCTTAAATAAATACAATTCAATTGATACAATAATCGGTGGAGATTTTAATACAGATATATTGGAAGATAATATAAAATCGACCACACTACTAGACGTAATGCGAGAATATAATTTTCATCAATATGTAAAAGAAGCTACCCGTATCAGTTATAGTTCCGCCACTTGTCTGGATTTAGTATTTTCAAACTCTAATAAAAATAAAATAAATGTTTTAGTCCGGGATTTGGGGTTTTCGGATCATCTAAGCACTAAAATTATGATCAAAGACGTACTGTGTCCAAATGATAAGCCATTAAAATGGAAAATCAGAAAACGTCTGTTTAACAAACAAAATATGGACAAGTTTAAAAATGAACTGAAAACTCTAAACTGGCCTGAGCTTCTACATATAAATATAGACAAAACAGTAAATGATAACTATAAAATATTCAATGACATATTATTAGATACTTTAGAGCGCTGCATACCAAAAACAACGATAAAAATAAACTCAGTTAAAAAACATAATTGGTTAACGCGAGGTATAAAAAAATCTTGTAAAAATAAGCGGCTGCTAAAACCCTTAGTTATATATTGTAAAAACACAACCTTGAGTAAATATTACAAAACATACGTAAAATTACTAAAAAAGCTCATAAATAAATCTAAAAGAAACGAATACATAAGGGAAATGAAACGTTCCGAAAATAAAACTAAAACGATGTGGAAAATAATAAAAGAGAGAACTAACAAGAATATAAAAAAGAGCAAAAATAATATTAAACTAAAAATAAATAATAATATAATCTCCGATCCGCATCAGGTAGCAAACACCTTCAATAAGTACTTTGCGTCAGTAGGCGATACGGACAGTGGAGGGGGACCGGCGGCGCGCGGCCGGCCGCCGCTCCAGCGCACGCACAATACTATGTATCTGAGCCCCGCCGAGCCGGGAGAAATATACTCCATAATAAAACAACTGAAAAGGAAATATAGCTACGGTGTTGACGAACTACCACCTATTTTAATAAGACATTGTGCCGAGGAATTAACCCTACCCTACTATTTACTAATCAACCAGTCATTCACCGAGGGTATATTTCCCGATCTTTTGAAAACGGCTATAATAAAACCTGTATATAAGAAATCATCAACATTAGAACCTAGTAATTACAGGCCAATCGCACTCTTACCGACTTCATCAAAAATTTTTGAAAAGGTAATGCAAAAGCGCCTTAATTCTTTTTGCGAAAAATTTAATATTTTTGACGAGTCACAGAATGGATTTAGGCGAAACCGATCGACAATTTTAGCTGTCTATAAATTCATCGATGAAATATTAAAAACTATAAATAACAAAAAATACGCAATAGGTATCTTATTAGACATGTCGAAAGCCTACGATAAAGTTAAATATGACATTTTATTAAATAAGCTATATGATATAGGAATAAGGGGGGATGCACATAGTTGGTTTAAATCATTCCTCGAAAACCGAGCTCAGTATGTGGAAATTGAGAAGTTTGACCTCAAAACCGGTTTGATAAACGTAACTCGATCAAAACTGCTTCAAATTAACCAATCAATTCCTCAAGGAAGTGTTGTCGCATGCATACTGTTTTTAATCTATATCAATGACCTACCTAAAGAAATTGACGACTCTTGTGTACTTTTCGCGGACGATATATCTATCTTGACATCTTGTAATAATAATATTAATTTAAATGACAAACTTACTGACATTTTTAATCGCATAACTAATTGGATGACGGACCATAATCTTGACATAAATTTATCAAAAACTTCAATAATGCAATTTCGACCCCATCAAAAACAACCTCTTGACATAAAATTTTCATTTAATAATAATCATTTGGAGTGCGTTAATACTGCCACATTACTTGGCATCGATATTGACATGCATGTCAACTGGAAAAATCACATTAAAAAGCTGAAGGCTAAGTTGTCAAGCTTCGTATACGCCCTCAGAGAACTACGACGAGCAACAGACCAGGATACAGCTATTACAGCTTACTATTCATACGCGTTTGCCTGGATTAAATATGGTGTGATGCTTTGGGGGAACAGTGTAGACGCAAATGATTTATTTGTAATACAGAAAAAATGTCTACGTATTATAGCTAACATTAAACTACCTGACATAAATATACCACACTTTCACCGTTCTTATTTCATTAAATTCAAAATTCTGACATTAATTTCTCTATATATCTTCGAAAACTGCATATTCATAAAAAAACACCCTCAATTTTTCCCAAAATTAGCTTACAAAAGAGATTGCCTAATGAGATCGAACTATAAACATAATTTGATATTGCCATCTTCCAAACTATATATACACAGCTCCGGCCCTCATTCTATGGCTATCAAAATATATAATAATTTACCAACGCAGCTGAAAGAAATAGAAAATATACAGATTTTTTCTCAAACCCTAAAAAATATATTAATTAAAAAAGGCTATTATACGATAGAAGAGTTTTTTAAAGACAAACACATAATAGAATAAACCGTTCCGCTCCGCACTAGATTGCTATACCCTATTAGGGTGATTATGTATGTACCTATGCTATGTATGTAATTGTAATGCAATGTAAAAAAATAAACAAATAAACAAATAAACTCTTGGCAAGTATCATTCTAAAGATTTAACCCCTTATTTCGAATCACATGCTGATGAACCCCTTCCTACACCTGTTATCCAAAAACGTTCTCAACGTGGACGTCCGAAGCAACATAAAAGGAGTCTAGCCCAGGAGCGAGGGCGTTCCCCTGAGCTAGAGGGGGAGTCTGTGGCAACCCGAGCTTCGTCGCGTCCCGTACGCCGTGGAAAAATACCCGGCAAATACCTCGATTATGTGGTCTGATTGGTAGTATCGACAACGCGAGCGACCATAGATGGATATAAGCGGGCTCCTCGCTCTGTGATTGGTCGGGCGAGGAGAGTCAGGGAGAACAGTCTCGCGTTGGTTTTGTAACGATCTAATTGATGTAATTATTTACTTAATTCCTAAAATATTAATCCATGTAACAGTATAACCATATAAATTCATTATTAAAAGCGTTGCGATTGTCATACGGTGTTGTGTAATTTGTTTCCTAACTTACGAATCTACGATTAAAATACACTTAACCTAAACCCCTGACAATAACGTCTTATAGGACGGTAGGAAACATCTGATTGTCATAGCTTTGGTACCCGACAAATCTAATTTTTCAATTAGAATGTTTGTCTTGTAATAATTCCATATAATAAAGTTATTAGTATAATTTTTATTTAACATGAAACATGTTGGTAAAAGAGCAATGACACGATTTGTCGGAGGTCGCGGGTTCGTATCCCGCTCGCGGATAAAAAAAATCTCTCATATTATTTATTTAAAAATGTATCAATAACCCAACATGTGTTTCATGTTATATAAAAATTATACTAGTTACTAAATACTTAAAAAATAAATAAGATTGTTAATTTTGTGAGTAACGAATAAAGAAGATAAATATTTAATAAAATAATCACAATTCCACACATATAATAAAATAAACATAAGCGTAAATCTACTCCACTACTTCTCTGTTCTAAATCGCTACTTCCTTGCGCGCGGATTTCAAATTTTGTTGTACGTAATGCGCTCGCTTGCATATTAGACCCCGCCCACTTTTTATCATTTTCGCGACGAGGTATCGCCTGGAAACAATCATTCTCGTTGTCCCCCACCGGTGGATATTGATACGTTTTTGTTTTGACATAAACATTTGTGCTGTTGTCGACGAATAGTAGGTAGTTAAATTTAATGAAGCTCGATTTATGTTTTTAAAAACTAATTTATTTAAAATACAAATTAAAATGAATTATAATTAACGTGCACGATGCACTGTCGTTAAAATTAGAGTGTCTAAAACTACTTAACCTACTGCCTCGATCGGCGCTCTTATCTTAAGGAATGCGTCCACGACGCCGGGCGGCCAACGCTAAGTCAGCGGTCCTATGTTTATACGCGGTGTATAACCACAGGGTCCGATGGCATAACGCCTTCCTCCCTAACTTCGAAGTTTTCGGTTGGATTATTTCGGATCCGAAAACTTCGAATCGGGTAATACTTCTTTACTAAGACTGTAATAACTGCGATACCAAGTATCGCAAATAATACGACTGTGCCCACACTTAGTCTGTCCAAAACGATGACACCTTCATTATTCACGTCACTTTCACTTTGTTTTAACATGGTTGTCAAATGTTGAAGATTCGTCAATTCCACATTGTCCAGGATCACTAGGTTCGTCTCTGGGAAGGTTGTCCTTGGTGTTATTTCCGGCAGGTCGATGACCGGCAGGGCCGGCAGGTGTAGATCTCGAGCTATTCCCAAATGTCTCCTGAGCTTCCTGCCTTCTACTTGTAGCTCGCATTCGTCGTCTAACGTAACCACGTATGTGCCCTGTACGGTGCGGTGAGTGCTGTCTCCGTCGCAAGTTTGTGTCAAGATGGTGCTGGATTTGGTGTACAACATCCATCTGTCGCGTTGTATGTTCTCGACTTTGACGTTTTGAATGTCGACGACGATAGGCGTACAGCTCGACGTGTTTCGGGTGAACGTGACTAGGTTGACCACGCACTCGTCTCTGACGAAGGGCGACGTGTCTTCTTCTTCACACAGGAATAGGAGTTCGTCTGCTTCCTTGCAGGGGGCATGCAACGATACTGTTTTCGACCCTTTCACAAGGAGGAATGGGAATTTTGGTAAGATGATGGAGATTTGGTTTAAGGTGTTGGTTGTCGGCAACGGCAAAACTTTATAGTATGTATAAGTGTTATCATCTACAAGGGGTATTTCTAAAATGAATGTTATCTGATTTCCTTTTACATATATTTTAGGCTTTATACTATGTTCTATTTTAACTAAGTTCTCTAGGCTAGCCGAAAATACAAGGTTATAATTTTGCCTTTCAATATTTTCTAAAATCGTTAATAATTCATCGGTATTTATAACCGATTGGTGAAGCATTCCTAGTTTACTGAATGCAATTACATTTTCAAGTTCACTTATCTTAGTGTACAGCGTTTGAAAATTATGTAGAAACAGTGTATAAATGTTATATATTTTTAACAATCCTTGTTCTCTGTAAGTTTCATTTAGTCTTTGCCTAATGCTAGTAATAGCCTTATCGATTTGAATAAAATTTAATTGGGTATTATTAGTAGTGTCGACTAACGTTTCCAACATTTCAGCGATAACCGTGAATCTTTGAGTGATAGCATTTTGCTGCGTTTTTACGTTATTAATAAGCGCGTCGTATCTTAAAGCATCGTCACTGTCCAAATTTCCCGTAATCAACTTTATGATCGAGCCGAGAGGGTCAATAAGGCCGCGTTTGTGTCTTTTGGGAGGCAATATTTCGCTCAGTTTTTCTGTAGCCAGATCTTTAATAAAATCGGTTTGCGTTTTAATCTGAATTACTGCATTGAAGACGTCTTCCTTTTCCGAATGTTCTCTCATGTATTTGTTCAAGTTCATGTACCTATTTGTATTAAACTCCAAATCTTGCCGAATTAAGCTAAGGTCTAGAATTTTTATTAGGGTCCATTGGTTGGTGCTGATCTTCGCTTGACCTTCTTTTATCGGGAGGATCCCTGGGTTGTGAGTGATCCTTTGAAGTACTAGGCCCTGGCATGTTGTCATCGCCATGAGCACGCCCAGGTACCTGTGAAGGACGTTTAATGTCTTTTACTGCCGTTCTAGTCTCTCGTCCTCTTACATTGATTGGGACAGTATTTCTACTTATTTCTCCTATCACCTCTGCCTTTTGTTATCGAGGTTTATGTTTACTCCTTCTTACGTTGACTCCTTTTATAAATACCTTGTCGTCTTGTTCTATGTCAAACTTCCTTTCACCTCCACGCTTTTGTCTAACCTTTTCTTTAACGCCTATTATTTTGTTCGTCAAATATTCATATAGATGTTTTATACGTTTTCTGTGCTCTTGGACCATTTTTTGAGTATAATCTTTTTGATAATCCACGTTGAACGGGTTGTTTGCGTCTGTATGACCGAAAACTATTTCAAACGGGGCCATACCTGTGGTACTATGGATCGTGTGGTTGTAAGCCATAAGTGCATACGTCATTACTGACGCGGCATCAGTGACCTTATGTTCATATTTGGCCAATCTATATATTTCGATTAGTGTCGAGTGGAATCGCTCGACTATTCCCATCGAATTTGGGTTGTGCGGGGTTCCTATGTGCAAGTTAATTTTGTAAAGCTGTAAGGTTTCCTTCAGTAGCGTGTTATTGAACTCAGCGCCAGCGTCGGCGCTTATTCTATGTGGTACTCCGTATATAGCGAAGTATTTGATTAACGCTCTGATCACCTCGGGAGTTGTTTTAGATTTAATTTCAATTGCCTGTCCGATCTTACTAAAAGCATCTATGATGGTCAAATAAGTTTTGCTATCGATACTAAATATATCGATGAATAGTTCTTCGAAAGGTTTGGTCTGCGTCTGGGTCAATTGTAATTCCGGTTTTAGTGGGTTCCGATCATATTTCACGGCCTTGCAGCTGTCGCAGCTGTTTATTACTGTTGCTACCGTAATTTCCATGTTGGGCCAGTAGTAAGTACGCCTGATTCTCGTCAGTGTTTCCTTTTGACCTCGGTGGCAAGTTTTTCCTTCATGGTGCTTCTGGACTATGTCCTTCTGTTCGTCTTCTTTCTCCACGTATACGACTCTTTCCGTGCATTCTAGTATTTTAACTGTGTCTTTCTTAAAAAGGGCGATTGTTGCTTCCGCGAATTGTTTCCGGTGAGCCTTGTCTTCAAAGTATATGAAATACTTCGTTTTCGGATTTATATATTCTTTTAAGAATTTCTTGACTAGGTCTGGTCTGTCTACCGGTAAGTGTACTTCACGGATCTTCTGTTTCGGTCTTGAGATATCTTTAGTAGAGATTTTATTTCTGAACCAGGTATGAACCAATATTTGATTTGGCTTTGTATCTATTGCTTCATTTAAGATGGGTATTCCTGATGTGTCAGTCTCATAAGTAGAATGTTCGGTCGAGCCTAGAGAGGCTGTCAGTGTATCACTGCTCGGTGATGGTATTGAGTAGGGAGATTTCGGTTCCCGTGACGATGGTATCGAAATTATACTGTCGGTTCCCGACGATATAGTTACAGTACTTTCGTCCTCAATATTATGTGCAGCTAGGTCTTCTTTCAACAGCCGTATGTTTTTCATGACCTCGTCTATATCTTCTTGCGACTGGTCTTCTCCTACGTTCACTATCATAGATTCGTCTTCGCTTAATGCATTTACCTTTATTCTAGATAAAGCGTCAGCGACAACGTTTTGTTTTCCGTTCTTGTATACGATGTCATAGTCGAACTCTGCTAGTCTGAGTTTCCAGCGTGTAAACTTGCTGTTCGGTTCTTTCATACTGTTCAGCCAAGCTAAGGGGCGATGGTCGGTATAGATGGTGAACCGTCTACCGTAGAGATAGGGTCTGAAGTGTTTCACAGCCCAGACTATGGCTAGTAGTTCTTTTTCCACAGTACTATATCTTGTTTCGGCATCGTTCAGCGTTCGGCTGGCGTATGCGATTGGTTTGTCGTTTCCTAAAATGCCTTGTGATAGTACGGCTCCTATTGCAAAGTCCGAGGCGTCCGTGGTGAGTATAAACGGTTTTTCGAAGTCCGGGAATTGTAGAATCGGGGCATTTACTAGTAGTTCTTAGCACCTCTCGAAAGCTGCTATGTGCTCGTCGGTTAATTCAATTTTTTGTCGTTTCTTCAAGCAACTGGTGAGCGGACGCGTGATTTTTGCAAAGTCCTTGATGAATTTTCTGTAGTATCCGACCAGACCGAGAAAGCTCTTGATCTCGGTTGCTGTCCTTGGAATGGGGAAGTTCAGCACTGTGTGGATCTTGTCATCGTTTGGTTTTAGGCCATCTTTGGTTATCATGTGGCCTAAGTACAAAACTTCTTTTCTGAAGAATTCGCACTTATCCAGGGTCACTTTTAGATTGGTGGCCCTGAGGCGGTCAAACACCTTTCGCAGCTTGTCTATATGTTCCTGTAGGCTGGACGAATAGATTATTATATCATCAAGATAAACAAGACAATGAATGCCCTGTAGTCCTCTCAATACGTTATCCATCGTCCTCTGGAACGTGGCAGGAGCAGTCTTCAATCCAAATGGCATTCGGGTAAACTCGTAATGTCCTGATTGGGTTGAAAATGCTGTCTTTTGCCGGTCTTCTTCTCTCACCTCTAGCTGGTGATACCCGCTGGCGAGGTCGATGGTGCTGAAGTAAGTAGCCTTACCCAGCTTGTCGAATAGTTCCGTGATGTTCGGAAGTGGGTATTTATCATCGGTGGTTATCTCATTTAGCCTTCGGTAGTCAATGACCATTCTGTATTTTACTTCGCCTGAGGCGTCGGCCTTCTTTGGCACCAGGTGGACCGGTGCGCTCCAGGGGGAATGTGATTCCCTAATGACATCGTTCTTTATCAGCTTTTCGACTTGTTTCTGTATCTCCGCATTATAGACCGGTGGTTGTCGGTACGGTCTAATGTAGATAGGGTCCTCATTTTTGGTTCTTATTTCGTGCTTCACTCCACTTGAAAAGGAGAGCGGGATTTCTTCGCAGTGGAATATATCTCTATATCCATAGCACAACTCTTCTACACTCTTCCTTTCTTCTCCGTTCATATGTTCTAGTCTCAACTTCTGCAAGTTCTTCTTCAGCAGCTTGTCGATGTCGTGCTTGCCGTTCATCGTGTTGACTGGAACTTCTTCTTTCTCATAGGGGACTGCTTCTATTGGCTCTTCGAATGTTACGGTTACTTGTTGATCCGAAGCATTCTGGATCACTGTGTGAGCGTAAGAGTTGTAGCAGGTTACTAATGCGCTTGGCATTCTTACATCTGGACCAAAATCGATGTAGTCCAGTACTGCTTCTCCATCTTGCATGTTGGTGGGTACTGCTACTCGTGTCTCCGTCCTTGGCTCCAAAGTTATTTCATGTGGAGGGCTGTACATAATGGGTATTTCTGTATGCGGCGTAATGAGGACTTGGTTGCCCATATCAACTTTTGCCCTTAATTGTTTTAATAGGTCTGAACCTATAAGGCCGTCATATCTTCTGTCGACGTCATAGACGTAGAACTTGTGTTGGCCGCCACACCTGAATATATCAAGCATGGGTATCAGAATCGTCTCGTTGTGCTGGCTACGGGCGTGCGTGCTTACGACCTCAAACGGTTCATAGCATAGATAGTTCGTGAAGAACCTTTCGACCAGTGCGGTACTGACAAATGATCTCATACTGCCAGTGTCTATCATAAAGTAGCTGTCTATCTCCGGTATATATATGTGCGGTAATTTATATAGCGCGTTACAATTTATTTGTACTATTTCTCTGGTGGCGTCGAGGCCTGTGTCGTAAAATTTTGGTCATATTCGATGTAATTACACAATACATTGTCCTCTTCTTGGGAAGCGTTATATTCGTAGTCGTAATATTGGTAGTCGTCAGTAGATTCGATGTTCTCTTCTGGGTAGTAGTAGTCTGCGTCATACGTCTCGGGTACTTCTAGCGCGTTCTGTCGTAGTGGGCGCGCTGTGCGCATTGATACGTCCGTGTTCTCAAACGGTTCTCTTCTTGTGAACGGGGATGGCCTTGACTGTTGTGGGATACCGAATTTAAATTGTTGCTGCGGCTGCTGGGGCTGCGGCGGCATTAATTGGGGCCTAAAGCCTTGCTGTGGTATTCCGAATTTAAAGTTTTGTCCTTGGGGCATTCCATATTTGAAATTTGGTTGCGGCGAGTTAAATCGAAATCCGGTGGGCTGCTGGACTGGTAGATTCGGTCTAAAACCTTGCTGCATGGGCGAAAAACTTGATCTAAAACCTTGTTGGGTTGGAGCGCCAAACCTATGTGGCTGGCTGGGCATGGTGTATGGTCTGTAACCTTGACCATGGGGTATGCCAAATTTAAAGTTCGTATTTGGTGTATTTATTTGGGGCAACGCGGGGCGCGGCTGTGATGGGGCGCTGGAGCGCGTCTGTTTTCTTAAGTTATATTGGTTCAAGAAGTTCACTTCTTCTGTAACGATCGCTAGGGCTAATTCAAGGTTGGTACAGCCTTTCAGACGGACTATACGTATGAGGTCCTCTGGTAAATTATATAAGAAGACATTTAGACACAAATTGTTATAGACAATCATTTTGGCCGCTTTGACTCCCTCGTCTGGTATTAAGTTAACCTTGGCAAATAAGGTTGATCGCGTGTGTTGGATACGGTGACAGAAGTCAATGTAAGATTCGTTTTGTTTGATTTTTAATTGCTCTAACTCAATCGCTATACACTCCTCCGACCTAGGATCGCCGAAATGCTGTATAAGAATTTCTTTAAGGCTTTCGAATGTGACTATATCCTCTCGCTCGCTCAACAAGTTTGCGTCTCTTCCGCCGAGCCGGCTGGTAACAGCATGGAACACATATTGTTGCTGTGCAGGCGGACATGCAGGGGACGCGTAAGACTTTACTATGTATGTCGCCTTTTTAAGGAACAGATTCAATAGCCCCTCATCTCCGTCGAATTTAGGTATTAAACAAAGGAGGTCCTTTGGGATCATTCGAATTTGTTCCATTTTACTTACTTACTTAATTACTTAAATATCGAGTTACCTAAATTAAATTGCTAGTTACACTTACTTAAACAAGATATTTAATAGACACAATTTTAGTTGTCCGCTACGAATTAAACTACTTAATAGACACGATTTAGTTGTCTGCTAAGGAAATCAAATAACTTAATTTACGCAACTATGCCGACAACCGGAATAGATAGAATGGTGAGGAAAATGTGAAAAGGTCTACTCACATTACCGCCATTCCTATCCTCCAGTCTAGGTCGACTCCGGGCTTGATCTTCTTTAACAAAATTTTTTTTTGGTGGTCGTCTCGTGCTCGGCGCTGGCGGCGCTGCGTTGGCTGGAACCTCCGGTTTTCCGCGAATCTGAGGATTTTTACGGAATGGCACAGCCTATAACGCGCACGAGATCCTACCGGCTGCGCCAGTTAAATTTAATGAAGCTCGATTTATGTTTTTAAAAACTAATTTATTTAAAATACAAATTAAAATGAATTATAATTAACGTGCACGATGCACTGTCGTTAAAATTAGAGTGTCTAAAACTACTTAACCTACTGCCTCGATCGGCGCTCTTATCTTAAGGAATGCGTCCACGACGCCGGGCGGCCAACGCTAAGTCAGCGGTCCTATGTTTATACGCGGTGTATAACCACAGGGTCCGATGGCATAACGAGGTAGGGGAGACCAGTATAAAATGATCCCTCTAAGGAAAAAACAATTATTTACACCAAACTTATTTAGATATTTTTATTCTGTGAATGGACAATGAAACTATAGTCTTTCTACTACAATTCCTTAAATAAAACTTTTGTGTATAGTTATTATTCAAATATTTGTAAATTTTCTAGCAAAACAATGCAAAAAGGATCATTTTATCCACATAATATGTGTTTAATATGATCCCACCCTATGGGGATAAATGATCCCCATTTTTGAATTGAAAACATCTGCGTTATTTTATAATATATTCACTAAAAAAATCAAATGTAGGCAAAGTTATACAGTTTACAGTTATACAGTTACATTCATGTAAATTTCATTACATTTCAAATATAAAAGGTTCAGTATCATCCTCATCAAATGCGATGGCGCATTGGTCGTGACGTGACCTCATTTTTTACACATGGAACATTGAATCCATCCTTCTCCTCCTTTATCATTTGAGTATTTAGACGTGCAATATATGCACGTAGAGTCATAATCAACTTCGTCTTCGGGATCAAACTGTTTTTACCCGACTGGGAAAGAAGGAGGGTTATGTTTTTCGAGCGTATGTATGTATGTATATTTCTTTGGCACGCCCTAGAGCCTAAACGGCTTAAAGGATTTTGATGTGAGTGGTGTCAATAGATTCGTCTTAGTCGTGCAAGTAACACTGGGACATCAAAATTAAAAATAATCGGCCAAGTGCGAGTCGGACTCGCGCACGAAGGGTTCCGTACTATCATCTATAATACTACAGAGTTTAGTTTTGTTTATAAAATAACGAGAAATCAACGAAATTCAAAGTAGTAAATTGCAAACTTATAGGTAGGTTTTCGATACACATCCGGGCAGCATGGCTCGCCCCGTGATGTTACCTCCCCCGCCACCCGCGCGGCCGTTGCTTAGCAACCGCCTCGCGCTCACGCCACCACCACACCGCGGCGCGGCGCTCGCACCGCGGATAGATGCACGGATTATTTTCATATTTATTTTTATAGTTAATATATTTCTAAATATTTACTTACAAATATTCAAGTTTCTACCTGTTAATTAAAATCGAGTAAAAATTGCTTAAAAATTACGTTTGTTGTATGGGAGCCCCCCTTTAATATTTACTTTATTGTTATTTAATTATTTATTTTGAAAGGTAATATACAAGTTAAAATTCTGTGAAAATTTGAAGCGTCTACCTGTTACCGTTTTTAATATTGAGCAAAAAAATACGAAAAAAACACGTTTATTGTATGGGGCAACGGAAATACATCATTTGTGAAAATTTCAGCTTTATAGCTATCACGGTTTATGAGATACAGCCTGGAGACAGACAGACAGACATACAGACAGACAGACAGCGAAGTCTTAGTAATAGGGTCCCGTTTTTACCCTTTGGGTACGGAACCCTAAAAAACGCGTGTTTTTTGTAACTTCCAACGAACTTTTTCGTAATAAACAAGTGATTTTACTAGATTTTTTCTAAAGAATGTGCAATAATCTTTTACAGCGATTGTACGCATACTTTCTCACAAAAAACGAATATTCAACAGCGTATTAAGCGTAAAGAAATCGTAAGTTAGTAGGCTGCAAAAACGAGCTGCAGTCGGGTATTTTGTTTTTCTTTTAACATTGATACTTGTTTGATTGCGTGCTTGTTTGCTATATATCCTAAGTGTTATTCCAGATTATAAACTACCTTTGTGCCAAATTTCAGCCAAACTCGAGTTAGGTAACGGGCGAGGGAGATAGGCTTTTTAAAAAGTACAATTGAGAAGTGTGTTCTACTTGAGAACTAAGTCGAGACTGATCTTCATTTTCTCACAGTTCTTTTTATATGTAACTTAAATAACATAAGTGGGTATTAATGCTAAGGTTACTTAATGTCTATCTCCTATGACAATAGGGCAATAAGGTTTCCTATTAAAGTCTACATGATCTCTATTATCTACTTATAACCAGACACCGTTGTGGAATGGTGTGGTTACGGCGACATAACTCCTCCCCCCTTAAGATGGAGGCGCATCGAAGGCTGCGGATGAAGTTGGAGTTCTTCATCTTCAGGTTGTTCTGCCGAGATTTGCGCCGATTTCCGGGGTTTCCACCAAAACTTGTCGACAGCTGCTCCTGTGACTGCTAGGAATAGTATGACATATAGTACGATTGATGGCCAGCTTGGTGTGTTGGGAATGGTGGTGAAGTCTTCTTCCGGGATCTTGATTTCCTCTGCTTGGTGCAAGACGTGCTTCAGGTTGTCTAGTTCTGTATTTTCCAATTTTATTTTTATCGGGGAAATTTTGGGTGTTTGGTATGTGCGTGGTAGCGGTATAGTTTCTCTGACGTTGACGTATCTCTGGTGTGTCGTTAGTGTTTTGTCCAAAATTTGTACTTTACAGTTGTTATCTGTTGTTACCAGGAAGACTCCTTTGTTGCGTTGATACTGTACGTCGTTGTTGCTGATGGTCTTCATTACCTCTTCATGCTTCATGATGACTATCCAGCTGTTGTCTTTGATCTGCTGTATGATGTTGTCTTCGTACGTGGCTGTGGCATAGGTACAGTTGTGCGGCTCCTGGTGTTGTATGAGCTGAGCAATACAGTCGCTTGAGTGCTGCAGTGGCTGCCAATCCAGGTGTGTGCAGATGACGTTGTCCTCCACGATTTCGGTGCATGGCTCGTGGGGGTAAGCGAACTCATTATTTCCCAAGACAAGGAAAGGATTTTTAGGGATAAGGATGGTATTGTTGTCGTTAGGGATGGAATAAAGGTGTAGGAGGTTATAGGGCTGTTCTGTAACTAGTGGTATATCTAGTATAAAGTTAAGTGTTTCATTAGTACTATAAGCTTTTACTATAATAGCTTTTTCCCATAAGTGAATGTTTTCTAGATTTGGGGGAAAAGCCAGGTAACTATTGACCTCGTTTTGGATGTTGTTTAATTCTTCAATTAAGTAGGATGGCTCGATAATGCTAGGGTGCATCTTTTTCAGGTGAGAAAATGTTAATGCGTTTTCTAATGTTTCTAATCTATCGTAGAGTTGTTGAAGCGAAGTCTCTATGTTACTAAATATGGTCATGGTTAAGAAGTCTGTTTCAAATTCAGTGCTTTGCTTAGAGTACCTATCTATTGCAATATAAATTTCTTTTTGGTTCTTTTTAATGTCATTTAAACTTTTTTCGTATTCTCTCATAAAATCCTGCATGATACTTATTGTCTTTCTCTGATTTAAAATATTATTGTTGTTTGCCATTTGAATTGCTTTTATTTCGTTATCATACTTAATTGCGTCGCTTTGGTTTAAGTTTCCTGTGATGGCTTTTACTATGGAGCCTAGTCCATCTATTAGTCCTCGTTTATGTCTATATATTGACCTAAAACCTATGTTTTCTAATCCTAGGTACATTAACCTATTTTCTATAATATCGATAAGATAATCAATTTGCTTAATTATTGCTACTGAGCTGTTCTGCTTCAATCGCATAGTATAATAATTACTACATATATCTACGTAAACATCTCTTAATCGTGAGGTGTTATAAACTACAGCTAAGTGGTACGTGTCTGTCTGGTACTGTGCTTTTGCTTCTGTAAGCACTAAAATTCCGTTATGGCTATCTATTGGCTGTATGATTGCTGCGGTTGCTGCGAGTTGGAGCACTGCGGCGAGGGTGATGACGTTTCTGAAACATTTTCAGGTCGCCTTAGTAAACGAAAGTGGACTCTAATTGTTTTTGCGTTTACATGTTTACCTACTATTTCGGCTATTTGTTCTGGGTGGATGCGTACTATGGTATAAGGTCCTAAGTATTTCGGCTCTAGTTTGTTGCTCCTTGCTGTTTTAGCAACTTGCTTGTAAACAATGTCACCTACTCTAAATTGTGCTCTCTCTGTGTTTCTATTTGCTTTTTCTATGACCTGTTGTTTTTCGCTAGCTAGCTTGTTGTTTATAAGTTTTTGTGTGTTTTCCATTATTTGCCTGTGTTTTAAAACGTATTCCTGGTAAAATTCTTTTGGGCAGTATAATTCTAAAGGGTTCCTACTGTCCGTGTGTCCGTATAGTAGCTCAAATGGTGTAAATCCGGTTGATGAGTGTATGCTGTTGTTATAAGCTATGATGGCGTATTTCATAGTGTTTATCGGTTCGTCTTTGTCTGTTATTCTGTGAATTCTAATTATTTCCGCTAAGGTAGAGTGTAGTCTTTCTATTGGTGAGTTTGAATTGGGGTTGTAGGGAGTTGTGAAATGTATGTGTATATCGTGCATAGCACAAATTTCCGTAATAACTTCGTTGTCGAACTTTGAGTCTGAGTCTGTTGTTATTCGTTTTGGTACACCTATTACTGAGAATATGTTGAGTAGAGCTTCAGCTATATGGATACTGGTTGAGGCTGTCAGTGGCATAGCTTGTGCATATTTTGTAAAATTGTCTATTATTGTCAAAAATGTTGTACCTCCGCTACTGTACAAATCCATGAACATATGTTCCATAGGTTTGTGTGGAGTGTCTGTTAGGGATAGTGGCAACTTTAAAGGGTTGCGCTCATACTTGCTTTTTAGACATTTGTCACATTTGTTTATGAATTTTTGTATTGTTAGCAACATTTTTGGCCAGTGGTAATTTCTGTGTATGTGTTTGTATGTTTCCTGAATACCTCTGTGTATTGTTTTACCTTCATGATATTTTCTAATAATGTCTGTTTGTTCTGAAGTGCTGTCTATAAGTGTTACTCTATTCATGCATCTAATTAATTTTGGGCCGCGATTACTGAAAATATTTTTATACACTTCACAAAATATGGGGTAGTACTCTTCGTGATGGAAATAGCAATGAAATACTCTATTCGGGATTGTGTTTTCTTTTAGGAATTCTATAATTTGTTCCTTTGTATTGTTAATGGGGATCCAAACATCTTTAATTATAATTTTGCCTTTTGACCTGTCATCTATTCTGTACGTGTCTCCGGGTGTTTTTCGTATGTGAAATTGTTTTAACTGTCTGTCAATTGGGTCATTTATTTGTGGTATTTTGTCCTTAGTATTTTCGATATTGGTTTTGGGTTGTGATGTGGAAGTCTGTGGTACGTCTTGTTGTTCCGGTATTTCTGGTGTGATGGGCATATCTAATAGTGTTCTTATATCTATATTTGCTAAATCCGGGTCTATAGTAGATGTGCTTGGTTGTGGATCGTTTGTATTCGGGGCAATGGTACTTTCATTGTAGTGTAAAATTTGTACTCTCGATAATGCATCTGCATTGGTATTTAATTTTCCTTTTTTATACTGTACGTCAAAATTATATTCTGCAAGTCTCAAGCGCCAGCGTGTGAGCTTGGAATTAGGATCTTTTATGGACATGAGCCACGTGAGTGGGCGATGGTCTGTGTAAATTGTGAAATGTGTGCCATACAGGTATGGGCGAAAGTATTTGGTAGCCCATACAATGCTTAGTAATTCTTTCTCTATTGTGGAGTATCTTTGTTCTGTGTCAGATAGTGTACGTGAAGCGTATGCTACCGGTTTGTCTGTTCCTATTTGTCCTTGTGACAAAACTGCTCCTAATGCTACGTCTGATGCGTCCGTGGTTAAGATAAATGATTTTTCGAAATCTGGGTACTGAAGTATAGGTGCGTTTATGAGTACTTCTTTACATTATTCAAATGCTTCAGTGTATTCTTTTGTCAGTTCTATCTTACTATTTTTCTTTAGACATTTTGTTAGTGGTTTTGTAAGTTTTGCGAAATCTTGTATAAATTTTCTATAATAACCAATCAGTCCCAAAAAGGATTTAATTTCTTTTTGAGTTTTAGGCAATGGGAATTTCTTTACTGCTGCTATTTTATCTTCGTTTGGCTGAAGGCCTTTGTCTGTTAAGGTGTGTCCTAGGAATTTGACTTGTTTCTGTAGGAATTCTGATTTATTAAGTTGAATTTTGAGGTTGTGTGCCCGAAATCTGTCAAATACTTGCTTGCATTTGTCTAAGTGTTCCTGTAATGATGTGGAATAAATAATTACGTCATCTAAGTACGTTAAAACATTATCTAAACCTCGTAACATTGAGTCCATAAGTCTTTGAAAAGTACTCGGTGCGTTCTTAAGTCCGAATGGCATTCTGAGGAATTCGAAATGTCCTCGGTCGGTTGTAAATGCCGTTTTCTCTACGTCTTCTGTCTGCATTTCCACCTGATGGTATCCTGAGGCTAAATCTATTGTGGAAAAATACTGTGCTCGTCCTATTTTGTCTAATATGTCGTCTATGTTAGGAAGTGGGTATTTATCTTCGATTGTTTTCTCATTAAGTTTTCTGTAATCTATTACTAGTCTATATTTTTGTTTTCCTGTTGCATCTATTTTCTTCGGGACGATGTGTACTGGGCAAGACCATGGGGAACTACTTTCTCTAATTATATTTTGATCCAATAATTGATTTATTTGTTCTTTTATTTCTTGTTTTTGTTTTGGGGCCTGTCTATAGTTTCTAACAAATATAGGTTTGTCGTCTGTTAGTCTAAGTTGATGTTTAATTTTGTGTGTGAAAGTTAAGGGTATTTCTTCGCAATGGAAAATGTCACGGTAGTTATAACAAAGTTTTCTAATTTCGCGTTCTTCTTCGGGGTTCATGTGGTCTGTTCTTAGTCTGTTCAGATTGTTTTTAACAGTTCATCCATTTTTTTTTTTTTATTTTTAGAGTGCATAGCCTGTGGTGTTTCTTTCTTTGTAAAGTTTAGTTGTTGTAACTTCAAATGACAGCTATTTTTGAGTCTAATTTGTTTATCTGATGTGTTAATTACTGTAGTTAAGGCGTTATCGTTTTTTACTGAAACTATTGCTGGTGGGAAAACTAATCCGCTTTTTGTTGTTGTACCTTCTGAGAAATAATCTCCTTCCTGATAGTTACACAAGAGGTTAACTACCTTTTCGCATTTTGATTCTAATTTTGTGTAAGATTTGATGTCATCTCTGATGGGGATGTTAGCCTTATCTGTATGAAGTTGCATGTTTTTAATATCTATCCTGCATTTCAGTGGGACTAGAAAGTCGAGTCCCAATAAACTTATAAAATCCGAATCGAAATTAAAAATTAAGAATTTGTGGGTTATTTCTTCATTAAATATCCGTTTAGGTAATTTTACGTAAGCTACTTGCTTGTGTTTGGAAGTGGCATGTGCTGTTTTAATGTAATGAATTTCATTTTTAATTTTAATATTATTTCTTTCAATTGTTTTCAAAATTTTTGGTGCTATTAATGATTGAGAGGCTCCAGTGTCTACTAAAAATCTACCTCCTAATTCGCTGATATAAATATAAGGGAGGCGACTATAATTTTGAATGCTGTTCATAAATACTATATTGTTAGGTTTCTTTCTATTTCCTGAAGAAAATTTTCGTCTAGATCCTCCTCAGACAGATTTTCTTCGGGATTTTCCTCGGAGGATGATTGATCTTCATCATCATCATCTATTTCCTTTTGGAAATATAATAGTTTTTTGTTGGATTCCGAATTTTCCGCATGTTGCTTCTTAAACTGATCTCTTTTTACCCGACTGCGAAAGAAGGAGGGTTATGTTTTTCGAGTGTATGTATGTATGTATGTATGTATATTTCTTTGGCACGGCCTAGAGCCTAAACGGCTTATCGTATTTTGATGTGAGTGGTGTCAATAGATTCGTCTTAGTCGTGCGAGTGACACTGGGTACATCAAAATTAAAAAAAATACAAAATTAAGGATTTTTGGCAGCAAAAAGTAATCTAAAAAAAAAAAAAAGTTTTCAAAATACATCGAGTGTGGTATCAAAATAAAGGATTTTTAACGGTGATTACGAATATATCTATAACTTATATGTTTTATTGGAGTTTGGAGTAGGAATTGCTAATAAATCACATCACACTTCACACTTATAAAATAAATGCGAAGTTTGTGTCAGTTTGTTACTTCTTCACGGTAAAACGGCTTGACGGGTTTGGCTGAAATTTGGCACACAGGTAGTTAATAATCTGGATTAACACATAAGATACTTTTTATCTCGGGATTTCCGCGGGAACGGGTAAAACAGGATTAAACCTATATCACCGACAACTGTTCCATTATAATTGTGTTTTAAGGTAAGGAGAGGGGAGAAAGGAGGGAGAGGTAGGGGGGGGGGGTGTTTCGAGTGTATGTATGAATGTGGGTATGTATGTATATCTGTATGTTTCTATATGATCGCCTAAAGCCTAAAGGGCTTGACCGATTTTGATGTGAGAGGTGTCGTTAGATTCGTTTTCACTTGCTGAGTGTCATAGGCTATATTTTTTTGTAATAAAAATCATACATCTCTCACAAATATAAACAAACGCGTGTTTCGTAATAAACAAGTGATTTTACTAGATTTCCTCTTTTCTGCAGTCGGGTATTTTGTTTTTCTTTTAACATTGATACTTGTTTTAAAATTGTTCGGTTTTTGTTGTTTATTGTTATTAAAATTATTTGCAGGGTTTCTAGACTTGTTTTGTTGTATGCGCCTAGCCCTGAGTTTAGCTTCCTCCTGTTTTGCTGCCGTAATGGCCTGTTCCAGAGTTTTAACATTTTTCAATCTAATTAAGATGGCTGTTATTGGGTTTAATTTATCTAAAAAGGTTTCAAGAGCCATTTGTTCGTAATAAACACGCTTTGCAGGCTCTAGTGATATGAGAGTGCTCATTATGTTCTGTATTTTATCTCCATAGGCCTCTAAGGAGCTATTTTCCCTATTGGTCTGTATTAATTCTTGGACAAGTTGTAATTCTGATCTATATTCACCGAATTTTCTTTGTAAAGCCTCCTTGACGTCTGACCATGTCTTGGCGCCAAGGCTTTGAGATATTGCTTCAACAGCTTTACCTGTTAATTTATTTCTTATAAGGCAGGTGACGCTAGGGTCGTCCCTGCTGTTCGTTATTAGGCTTAAGGCATTTTCTACACCCTCTACATAAAATGCTAGAGTTCTTCTATTTCCGTCATAGCTGGGTAATAGTTGTGAAAATGTGGAGAGGTCGGTAGGTACCGGTTTTTCCTCTGTAAAGGACCTTTCATCGTGGCTTTTCCTATCTTGAGACATTTTAACTCTTGACCGAAAAACACAACAAAATGAAAAAATCAGAAAAAATACGTGTGCATAAATGTACACCGCTAGGTTAATACCTCGACACTAGAAACACCAAAAGTTGGATTATATTGTGCCAGGAAGAGAATAGGAATGTCTTGGGAATAACAAAGTTTACACTTACCCCAAAACCATTGCCGAATTTATGGCGTGATGAGTCTGACGATCTTCAACTGCTGCTCTGTTGCCTGCTTCTCTGTTGCGCTGCGCCCGTAGTAGGTTCTTTTTCGCGCGCGAAACGAGGATTCGATTACTAGGATGCGATTATCCAACCAAAAACTGTTCCGGTTACGCGACTTTCCGACTGCGCCAGTTAGGTAACGGGCGAGGGAGATAGGCTTTTTAAAAAGTACAATTGAGAAGTGTGTTCTACTTGAGAACTAAGTCGAGACTGATCTTTATTTTCTCACAGTTCTTTTTATATGTAACTTAAATAACATAAGTGGGTATTAAAGCTAAGGTTACTTAATGTCTATCTCCTATGACAATAGGGCAATAAGGTTTCCTATTAAAGTCTACATGATCTCTATTATCTACTTATAACCAGACACCGTTGTGGAATGGTGTGGTTCCGGCGACATAACTCTCGTCAAGCCGTTTTATCGTGAAGAAGTAACAAACTGACACATGACACAACTTCGCATTTATTTTATAAGTGTGAAGTGTGATGTGATTTATTAGCATTTCCTACTCTAAACTTTAATAAAACATATAAGTTATATAATATATATTCGTAATCACCATTCAAAATTCTTTATTTTGATACCACACTATTTATGTATTTATGTATTTTGGAAACTTTTTTTTTTTGAGATTACTTTTTGCCGCCAAAAATTCTTGTTTTTTAGGGTTCCGTACCCAAAGGGTAAAAACGGGACCCTATTACTAAGACTTCGCTGTCTGTCTGTCTGTCTCCAGGCTGTATCTCATAAACCGTGATAGCCAGAAAGCTGAAATTTTCACAAATGATGTATTTCCGTTGCCGCTATAACAACAAATACTAAAAAATAAAAAAAAATGAAAAGGGGGTCCCCATACAATAAACGTGTTTTTTTTCGTATTTTTTTGCTCAATATTAAAAACGGTAACAGGTAGACGCTTCAAATTTTCACAGAATATTTACTTGTATATTACCTTTCAAAATAAATCCCACCAAAATCATTTCATGTAAAATTGGGTGCCATGTTTCGCATTGTCATGCCACTTTCACTGACAAAAAGAAATCAGATGAGATCTGACTGAATTTGAAAAGCCAAGCTGCTAACTCTACAAAGTCTAACGCTACAATACTTACCTCTGTAAGCCTTCAATCTTTATCAAAAAGCATGGCTTGGTCGTTTTCCGGCTGTCAGTTACAAACATATGTCGCATAACATGTCGTACATGGACTTCTAAGGAAGGAAAAGAAAGACAAACTAAAATCTCTGCTCTTGAATGATGTATAATTGTAATAGTAATGTAATAGTTCCATGAAACGACCAAGCCATGCTTTTAGAGATAAGTATTGTAGCGTTAGACTTTGTAGAGTTAGCAGCTTGGCTTTTCAAATTCAGTCAGATCTCATCTGATTTCTTTTTGTCAGTGAAAGTGGCATGACAATGCGAAACATGGCAACCAATTTTACATGAAATGTTTTTGGTGGGATTTCATTTCTTTTTTGTAAGATTCCCTGTATTTTCTGCAACGTTTTATTTTAACGGAATGTATTTTCCTGTGCATCTGTTATTTTTTTTTTGCAGCACACTCTCTGTCATAGCCTCTTTTTTTGTTGGTTTATTACTTAAAATAGGTGATACTCGTAGTTGCTGTAACCTTCAATTCTGTTAAGGCGCCATACTATAGCGCGTGAATAAGAGTCGGTATCCAGAAACACTTCTCAGTCTTCAGCACAAGTATAAAGTTGCAGTTCGTCCCAATGTTATACAACATAATAAACAATAGCACACCTTAATTTGCAACGCCACACCAAATACGGTCTTCTATAGATTGATTCAATGAATGGAAAAGACATGAACCATTTCCAGACATACTATGAACTGTACGATAGCGTCCTAACCCGTCTCCCAAAGAAATTATTTCGTTACTCATATTGTTCGTCTTATTTCCTTTTTATAGGAATACGTGCTTTAAACCAACTTTAGATTATTCTTGTATCCGGACTATTATTCAATAACTTAAATTCTTAACCTAATTAGTACCCCTTCTCTAACAAGATACCCGTCCCGAATCCAAGCTTCTAAATAAGCTCTCGGTTGAGAGTATTATATTTTTCTGTGTAAATAAGTCCCTAAGTACTACCTAAAACAAACCAAATTTTCAACGAAAGTTGAATATGTATAATACATAAAACGAACGAAAACGCACTATCCATCCATAAGTAAAAGTATGTATGTATAAGCAAAGCGCGCAAAACGATAGCGTGTGCTAAAGTCGATCGCACACGCCATCTAGCGTCGCCGTTAGAAACTAACTATCATTAGTGGTGAGTGCCAAAAGTTGACGTATTTTACATGTGAATTAAATCTATAGTATAAAAGCTACATAAATGAAACTTTGTATGTTTTATGCCTGTACTAACTACTTTTTATCCTGAAAATTTGGACTCTCTAGAATTATCCATAACGAAGTTATGCTATGTTAAAAAAATATAGTCAAATTCTCCCTTTAAAAGGGTTGGAGGGTGAAAGTTACAAATATCTTAATTTTTCTGTTGTTTATGTACCAATTGTAGTTTGCATACCAAATTTCAGCTTTCTGAGACTTCAGGAAGTGCCCTATCTTTTTGTTTACACTCAGAGGGTGTACCGACAAATAGGGGTTGGAGGGTGAAAAGTAAAAATGTTTTAATTTCTTCGTTATTCATGTGTAAATATTAACTTACACGCAAAATTTCAGCTTTCTAAGACTTCAGGAAGTACCATAAATTATTGATATATTATTGATTAAAATAACGGGATAACCCTCAAATAGGGGTTGGAGGGTGAAAGTTACAAATGTTTTAGCTTTAGCATTATTTGTGTGAAAATTGTAGCCTACATACCAAATTTCAGCTTTCTTGGTCTTCAGCAAGTCGCTTATTTTTTTGGTTAATCAACGGCAAATCGGCGTATTTTAGGTATCAATAAAATAGAAACTATAAAAACTAGATACATACTTTTTTTTTTATATTGTATCAGTCTACTGACCACACTTGATCCTGAAAATTTGAACTATCTAGTGTTATCGGGGCCGAAGCTATGACGGTCTAAAAATCCGAAAAATCGCTTCGAGTCCGACGAATCTCTTCGTGTAAAGATAGTCCCGGCCGTACGCACCCGCTCGCTCACATGGCGGGGGCACGGCCGTGCCCCCAGATTATTAAATAACAATAAAGTAAATATAATGTACTCAGTGTCACTCTCACGACTAAGACGAATCTATTGACACTACTCACATCAAATCGGTCAATCCAACAACCAATAAAGCAAACAAGCAATCAAGCAAGCAATCCAACAACAAAGCAAACAATCAAACAAGCAATCAAACAACCGAACAAGCAAGCAAGCAAGCAACCAAGCAAGCAAGCAATCAAGCAAGCCATCCATTAATCAATCAATCAATCAAACAAACAAGCAAGAAATCAAACAAACAAGCAAGCAATCAACCAAACGAGCAAGCAAGCAATCAAACAACCAAGAAAGCAATAAAGCAAGCTAGCAAGCAAACAATCAAGCAATCAATCAAGCAAGCAAAATATAAAGCAAACAACCAAGCAAGCAATCAAAACACCAAGCAAGAACTCAAACATGCAAGCAAAGCAATCAAACAAATAAGCAAGCAAGCAATAAAACAAACAATCAAGCAAGCAAAGCAATCAAACAAGCAAGCAATAAAGCAAACAATCAAGCAAGCAAATTAATCAAACAAACAAGCAAGCGAGCAATAAAGCAAGCAAGCAAAGCAATCAAACAAGCAAGCAAGCAATCGAACAAGCAAACTAGCAAGCAAGCAAGCAAACTAGCAAGCAAGCAAGCAAGCAAACTAGCAAACAAGCAAATAAACAAGCAATCAAATAATCAAGCAATCAATCAAGCAAGCAAGCAATCAAACAAGCTAGCAAGCAAGCAAGCAAACAAGCAAGCTAGCAAGCAAGCAAAGCATTCAAAACACTAAGCAAGCAATCAAACAAGCAAGCAAGCAAGCAAGCATGCAAGCAAGCAAGCAATAAATCAAGCAATCAAACAAACAAGAAATCAAACAACCAAGCAAGCAAGAAAGTATAAATCAAGCTAGCAAGCAAACAATCAAGCAATCAATCAAGCAAGAAAAAATAAAGCAAACAAGCAAGCATTCAATCAGGCAAGCAAAAAATAAAGCAAACAAGCAAGCATTCAATCAGGCAAGCAAAAAATAATGCAAACAAACAAGCAAGAAATCAAACAACCAAGCAAGCAATCAAAACACCAAGGAAGAAATCAAACATGCAAGCAAAGCAATCAAACAAACAAGCACGCAAGCAATAAAGCAAACAATCAAGCAAGCAAATTAATCAAACAATCAAGCAAGCAAATTAATCAAACAAATAAGCAAGCAAGCAAACACGCAATCAAATAACCAAGCAAGCAATCAAACAACCAAGCAAGCAAGCAAAGCAAGCAATCAAACAAGCAAGCAAAGCAATCAAGCAAGCAAGCAAGCAAGAAATCAAACATGCAAGCAAAGCAATCAAACAAACAAGCACGCAAGCAATAAAGCAAACAATCAAGCAAGCAAATTAATCAAACAATCAAGCAAGCAAATTAATCAAACAAATAAGCAAGCAAGCAAACACGCAATCAAATAACCAAGCAAGCAATCAAACAACCAAGCAAGCAAGCAAAGCAATCAAGCAAGCAAGCAAGCAAGCAAGCAAGCAAGCAAGCAAGCAAGCAAGCAAGCAAGCAAGCAAGCAAGCAAGCAAGCAAGCAAGCAAGCAAGCAAGCAAGCAAGCAAGCAAGCAAGCAAGCAAGCAAGCAAGCAAGCAAGCAAGCAAGCAAGCAAGCAAGCAAGCAAGCAAGCAAGCAAGCAAGCAAGCAAGCAAGCAAGCAAGCAAGCAAGCAAGCAAGCAAGCAAGCAAGCAAGCAAGCAAGCAAGCAAGCAAGCAAGCAAGCAAGCAAGCAAGCAAGCAAGCAAGCAAGCAAGCAAGCAAGCAAGCAAGCAAGCAAGCAAGCAAGCAAGCAAGCAAGCAAGCAAGCAAGCAAGCAAGCAAGCAAGCAAGCAAGCAAGCAAGCAAGCAAGCAAGCAAGCAAGCAAGCAAGCAAGCAAGCAAGCAAGCAAGCAAGCAAGCAAGCAAGCAAGCAAGCAAGCAAGCAAGCAAGCAAGCAAGCAAGCAAGCAAGCAAGCAAGCAAGCAAGCAAGCAAGCAAGCAAGCAAGCAAGCAAGCAAGCAAGCAAGCAAGCAAGCAAGCAAGCAAGCAAGCAAGCAAGCAAGCAAGCAAGCAAGCAAGCAAGCAAGCAAGCAAGCAAGCAAGCAAGCAAGCAAGCAAGCAAGCAAGCAAGCAAGCAAGCAAGCAAGCAAGCAAGCAAGCAAGCAAGCAAGCAAGCAAGCAAGCAAGCAAGCAAGCAAGCAAGCAAGCAAGCAAGCAAGCAAGCAAGCAAGCAAGCAAGCAAGCAAGCAAGCAAGCAAGCAAGCAAGCAAGCAAGCAAGCAAGCAAGCAAGCAAGCAAGCAAGCAAGCAAGCAAGCAAGCAAGCAAGCAAGCAAGCAAGCAAGCAAGCAAGCAAGCAAGCAAGCAAGCAAGCAAGCAAGCAAGCAAGCAAGCAAGCAAGCAAGCAAGCAAGCAAGCAAGCAAGCAAGCAAGCAAGCAAGCAAGCAAGCAAGCAAGCAAGCAAGCAAGCAAGCAAGCAAGCAAGCAAGCAAGCAAGCAAGCAAGCAAGCAAGCAAGCAAGCAAGCAAGCAAGCAAGCAAGCAAGCAAGCAAGCAAGCAAGCAAGCAAGCAAGCAAGCAAGCAAGCAAGCAAGCAAGCAAGCAAGCAAGCAAGCAAGCAAGCAAGCAAGCAAGCAAGCAAGCAAGCAAGCAAGCAAGCAAGCAAGCAAGCAAGCAAGCAAGCAAGCAAGCAAGCAAGCAAGCAAGCAAGCAAGCAAGCAAGCAAGCAAGCAAGCAAGCAAGCAAGCAAGCAAGCAAGCAAGCAAGCAAGCAAGCAAGCAAGCAAGCAAGCAAGCAAGCAAGCAAGCAAGCAAGCAAGCAAGCAAGCAAGCAAGCAAGCAAGCAAGCAAGCAAGCAAGCAAGCAAGCAAGCAAGCAAGCAAGCAAGCTTAGGTTAGGTTAGGTTAGGTTAGGTTAGGTTGGGGTGCGTGGTCAGGTTACCTCCTCGTGGTGCACCCTGGGGGTCAGACAACAACTTCCCTCGGTGGGATCTTGTTGTCTGACCGCGAAATACCTGACGTGGGAGGGGCTTCTACGTGCGCTTCCCTTGCTACGCGTTCCCTGGGGAGTGCACGTAGAAGCCTGGGATGGAGCTCCCTTCGGGTGAGCGGGTTCGGGCAAGCGATTGCCCGAACGGGAGGGCTCTCCACGTGTCCCTCTGATTAGCAGAGGGCACAGTGGATGAGCGAAGGAGGGGGCGGTGGGCCGGGGCCGGCTACGCAAGGAGGTTGCGGTGCGGCTGGGGCCAGAGTGGAGGGATGGACTGGCGGGTGTCTTTGCCCCCTGGCACCTGTCAGTCAAGGAGTGGAGGCGGAGATCGCCGGAGGTAGGATGGGTTGATGAGGGGTCGGGTTCGCCCGACCCTTCATCGACGAGTAGTGGAGGGTGGTCTCTCGAGCTCGGTGTTCCTTCGCACCCTTAAAGCACCTGAGCTCGGGAGACCGTTTTGGGTTAGCTTGATGGGGGGCCGGGCACTGTTTGCTCGGCCCCTCATCGACCTGAACCGGAAATGGTGGGGTGGGATCACCCGGCTCGGTGTGTTAATTTAGAAAGCACACCGAGTCGGGTGCTCACACCGATGAGATGGTGGAAGGGGCCCGTTGGGCAACGAATAGAGGTGGTGGTCTCTCGATTCCGGTGTTTACACTTGGAGTCGAGAGACCTTTGGGAGGTGGCTTGATGGGGAGCCGGAGACTGGTCAGACCGGCTCTTCATCAACCTGGGAAGGGATGTGATCACCGGGCTCAGTGTGCGAATCGATTGATCACTGAGTCGGGTGCTCACATCGAGAAGACGGTGGTTTCAGTCTGTGAACAGATGGGAGTTCACAGACTGAAACCAGAGCTCTGGTGTGGTGGACCGGAGGTGGAGGTTTCCTTCTGTGAACGGATGGGGGTTCACAGAAGGAAAAGAGGTGGTGGCTATCCTCTGTGAACGGATGGGGGTTCACAGAGGGAAGCCGGGGCTTTGGGTGATGGACTCGGGGGAGTTCGTCGCCCAGCTGATAAGCCCAGAGATGGCGCGCGCGGTGTTTCCGCGCGCCTCTCAAGGACGGCGGGTGTTGAGCACCCGCCAGAGGTGGGTCCGAAAGGACAGGCGCCGCCGGGCCCGTGGATGAGTACGAAGAGTGCACCCATAGGCCCGGCACATAGGCGCGCGGACGAAACACCCCAGGGGTTTTAGTGGGTAACCCGGTATACCAGGCAGTATGCCTGGGCGGGACTCCCACATAACCACGCGGCCTCCCCCGAGGCGCAGTGGTACCCATAAAGGGTTTCCCCTGGGTCAAAAAAAAAAAAAAAAAAAAAAAAAAAAAAAAAAAAAAAAAAAAGGTTAGGTTAGGTTAGGTTAGGTTAGGTTAGGTTAGGTTAGGTTAGGTTAGGTTAGGTTAGGTTAGGTTAGGTTAGGTTAGGTTAGGTTAGGTTGGGGTGTGGTGTCGGTCGCCTCCTAGTGGTGCACCCCGGGCAACGCTCGCTGAGCTGGCAGCAGCGGCTAAACGACCGACGAGGGGGGGCCGCTTCCCGGGCTTTCCGCCTCCAAAGCCCAACGGGAAGTGGCCATCGTGGGGGGGCTGCTTCCTGGGTTCCCCCCCTGGACCCATCGGGAAGCGGCCACAGTAGGTTGCGGTGTTGTATGGGCGACACTGCAACTGAGGCGGGCCGCGATGTCGTATGGGCGCACATCGCGGCTGAAGGTGAGGAGTCGTGGCGGAAGAGGATCGTCACTGATAAGGTGCGGTGCTTTCCCTATCCTCCACGACTCCGACGGGGCCGCCACCGTTAGATGGCGGACGCGGTGGGGTCGCAGGGGAAGAGGTGTGTCACTGATAAGGTGCGGTGCTCACCCTATCCCCTGCGACCGTTTTGGTAGGCGGTGGGGCCAAACATCTGACCCACCGCAGGGACCACGGGCGTAAGACACGGGGTCGTCTTGCGCCCCTTCCGATGTGGTCCCAGAGGAGGAGATCGCGACGCGTCTCTGTGTCATGACGCGTCGCGACATGGGGGGGGTGTTTAACACCCGTTACCCCCCGAGGAGGGTCCGGAAACGGACGGCCGCGGCGGGTCGTGGATGAATCGGAAACGGTACCCATGACCCGCCCTGAGCGCGGCCAAGGAGGGACACCGTGGAGTTTTAGTGGGTTCAAGTCCCACATAACCGCACTGTCTCCCCGTGGCAGTGCGGTATGCGAAGGCATTTCTCCACGTAAAAAAAAAAAAAAAAAAAAAGGTTAGGTTAGGTTAGGTGCGGTGCTTTCCCTATCCTCCACGACTCCGACGGGGCCGCCACCGTTAGATGGCGGACGCGGTGGGGTCGCAGGGGAAGAGGTGTGTCACTGATAAGGTGCGGTGCTCACCCTATCCTCTGCGACCGTTTTGGTAGGCGGTGGGGCCAAACATCTGACCCACCGCAGGGACCACGGGCGTAAGACACGGGGTCGTCTTGCGCCCCTTCCGATGTGGTCCCAGAGGAGGAGATCGCGACGCGTCTCTGTGTCATGACGCGTCGCGACATGGGGGGGGTGTTAACACCCGTTACCCCCCGAGGAGGGTCCGGAAACGGACGGCCGCGGCGGGTCGTGGATGAATCGGAAACGGTACCCATGACCCGCCCTGAGCGCGGCCAAGGAGGGACACCGTGGAGTTTTAGTGGGTTCAAGTCCCACATAACCGCACTGTCTCCCCGTGGCAGTGCGGTATGCGAAGGCATTTCTCCACGTAAAAAAAAAAAAAAAAAAGGTTAGGTTAGGTTGGGGTGGGGTGCTTTAGGGTCGGTCGCCTCCACGTTTGCCTGACTACTTCTATTCTCCTCCTTTTGGGGGGGAAAAGTAGTCGTTGGGCTGGTGCACCCTGGTAACACTGCTAATAACTTCTCTCCTTTTGGGGGGATCTTGTTAGCAGTGGCAAAAGACCGACGGGGCGGGGGACCTTCTTCGAGTGATTCGCACGTCAGTGTGAATCACGAGTTGAAGGTCCAGTTGAGGGGGGGACTCTCTTCGAGCGATTTATACGCTATTCGTGTAAGTCGCTCGCTGAGAGTCCGTAGGTGGGCCTTCTTCGCGCTATCTACGCACTTTGTGCGGATCGCGCGAGGAAGGTCTGGTGGTGGGCCAAGCAGTTCTGGCTCGTGTGGCCGCGACGGGGGCCCTTGCCGCTTGTCCCCTAGGGGGCACAGCGGACGTGGGACCGTCGCCGCCGGGCGAGCCTAAACTGTTAGGCGGGCCCTCCTTACGCGATCTACATACTTTGTGTGTGGATCGCGTGACGAGGGCGTGGTGGTGGGCCGAGCGGTTCTGGCTAGTGTGGCCGCGACAGGGGCCCTTGCCGCTTGTCCCCTAGGGGGCACAGCGGACGTGGGACTGTCGCCGCCGGGCGAGCCTAGACTGTTAGGCGGGCCCTCCTTGCGCGATCTACATACTTTGTGTGTGGATCGCGTGACGAGGGCGTGGTGGTGGGCCGAGCAGTTCTGGCTCATGTGGCCGCGACGGGGGCCCTTGCCGCTTGTCCCCTAGGGGGCACAGCGGACGTGGGACTGTCGCCGCCGGGCGGGCCTAAACTGCTTGGCGGGCCCTTCTTACGCGGTCTACGCACCTTGTGTGTGGATCGAGTGATGAGGGCCTCGTGGTGGCTCGGCAGGTGGCCGAGGAGTTTCTCGGCTCGCGCGGCCGCGTCGGGGGCCCCTTTCCGCGTGCTCCTTAGGGAGTACGGTGGACGTGGGACTGGCGTGGCCGAACGAGCGTGAAACGGTGTGGTGGGCCTTCCTTGCGCGTTACACATGCCTTTTGTGTGGACTGCGCGACGAGGGCCTGGTGGCGGCTCGGCAGGTGGCCGAGGAGTTTCGGCTTGCCCGGCCGCGTCGGCGGCCCTTTCCGCTTGTCCCTTAGGGGGCACGGTGGATGTGGGGCCGGCGTGGCCGGATGAGCGCGAAACTGATTGGTGGGCGTCTCCTTGCGCTTTCCACATACCCTTTCTGGTGGACTGCGCGACGAGAGCCTAGTGGTGGCTCGGCAGGTGGCCGAGGAGTTTTTGCCTTGTACAACCGTTTCGGGGGCCCTTTCCGCTTGTCCCTTAGGGGGCACGGCGGACGTGGGACCGACGTGGTTGGATGAGCGCAAAACTGCGTGGTGGGCCTTCCTTGCGTGATCTACACGCCTTTTGTGTGGATCAAGCGACGAGGGCCTTATGGTGGAACGGCAGATAGCCGAGGAGTTTTGGCTTGTACGGCCGCGTCGGGGGCCCTCTCTGCTTGTCCCTTAGGGGGCACAGCAGACGCGGGACCGACGCGGCCTGACGAGTGCGAAACACGTACGGTTGTAGCTCTTTACAAGCTACGGAGTGGTGGTAGCTCCTTTACAGCTACGTGGTAGGTGTGCTATTGCACACAGCTCGTGGGACGAGCTATGGCGTGCCCGGTGTGCACTTACCCTGCTGCCGGGCGTTAAGCGCCTCTCGTAATCTGGCTCTGCCGCTGCGGTCATGTCTCGTAGCGTATGGCATCCGGACCGAGGGCCTTGGCTTAACCGCCCGGGCCGCGAGGAAGACAACCTCTCTAAAAAATTACCCCAATCCCAAGTGGCGACGCACCGCGAGGGGATGAATGGCCAAGGGTTACGGCGTTGTAGGGGGAACACCACCGTGCAGATCCTATTGGGTCTTGTGCGCTGCTGTTCATCCTGCGACGCTTGGTCGTTAGTGCGCTCCCCGCCGGAATACCGGCCGACCTTCCAGGCGGGTTACGCTAGGCTTGCTCGGGCATAGGGGGCTCTGCTCGAGTCGACGTGTTACTTCCCCCATACTCGTGGGACCAAGTATGGATGATCATAAACTTAAACCCAAACTAGATGAAGGAGGAGAGCGCTTTATGAGCGCGGACGAGGAGTCTGACTCCTCACGGACGAGTCTGATGACGGTGAGTTCTCTGGCCTCAGAGAAGTCACGGAAGCGCACGAGAGTGCGAAAGGAGAAAGGTGAGCTGCATAGCTCAGGGAGTGAGGGCGAGGCTCCGGCCACGAAAGTGGTTGTTGAGCCACGCCGAGGACGAGGCCGACCACCCACAACGGGTGAATATGTCGGCCTAGCTCAGGCCAAAGCTGCCCTCGTGGCAGCGGAACGGGCTGAGATGGAGCTAAGGGCTGAGCAAGAGGTTGCTCAGGTAGCCCAGAAGCTCCGACCGGCTAGGACGACGCAGACGAGTCGACTCTCCGAGTCCTCTGATGCGAGTGAGGATCTGACTATGAACCTCAACAAGAAGGCGCTTGACTGCGTGGCTACAATTACCACTGTGGCCACGAAGTCGAGCAACCTTAAGGGTACCTATAAGAAGGCCCTGAAGGATGCTGCAACCACCATTCAAGAGGTGGTTGAAGCTTTAAATGGACGATCCTCCTCCGAGGAAACGCGGATGCTGCAGGCGGCAAACGCACGCCTTACAGCAGAGGTGGCGGACCTCCGCAAGCAACTTGCGGAGCTCCGATCTGCGCTGTTCCAGGCTCGGGATGCTCCTGCACCCCGAGCCTCGAACGCGCACGGTGATGGGCTGCACGCAGCAGCGTTCGATCAAGGGCAATTGGAACAGGCCCTTCTTCGACAAATTGGCGGCATGATGAATGCGCGCTTCGCGGCGATTGAGAAACGCCTCTTGCCCGAGGAGCGTATTCGTCCCCCGCTCGCTGCTGACCGTAGAGGAGCAGCAGCACCGACCTATTCTGCGGTGGTCAGCCGCAAGGCGACGTTGCCTGTCCCGGCGACTAAGCCGCCCGTACAGGCAACGTCTGGTTCTGCTCCCTCTGCCTCTTCCTCTAAGGGGAAGGGGCAGGGGAAGAAGACTAAGGCTGCTTCGGGGAGTAGCCAAGGCTCGGCTTCTCTCGCGAAGAAGCCAGATTTGTCGCCAAAGCCCAAGGAAACTTGGGTGGAGGTGACAAAGACACGGAGGAGGAAAGGAAAGAAGGCTGCATCCGCTGCACCCCAGCAGCAGCAGCCTCAATCTGCGGCCAGGTCCCAGCGTGCCAAGGCCTCGAAGCCTAAGCTCCGTCTCCCCCGCTCATCGGCTGTGGTCATCACAGTGCAGCCCGGGGCCGGGGAGAGGGGGGTTACGTATGAGAAGGCCTTGGCAGAGGCTAGGAAGAGGATTAGCCTCCAGGAGTTAGGGATCCCTTCCCTGAATTTCCGCGCGGCTGCCACTGGTGGCCGCATGCTGGAAATTCCGGGAGGCACCAGCGGGGAGAAGGCGGATCTCCTTGCTGCAAGGATCAAGGCTTTATTTAAGCCTGAGGACATCAGAGTCCAGAGGCCACAAAAATGTGCAGACCTGCGCATTAGTGGCCTCGACGACTCTGTGTCTAAGGAGGAGGTCGCAGAGGCTGTAGCCAAATTAGGAGGCTGCAGTATCCAGGACGTGAGGACGGGCGAAATTCGCCGCAGCGTCATCACCGGCACTGGCACAACATTTGTGCGCTGCCCGGTAGCCGCGGCGAAAAAGGTGACTGGCGACAGTCGCCTACTGATTGGCTGGGTGTCCGCCCAGGTCAAGCTTCTTGAGCAGCGACCGATGCGCTGTTTCCGATGCCTCGAGGTGGGGCACGTCCGGGAACAGTGCAAGGCGGACGCCGACCGTAGCAGTCTGTGCTACCGTTGCGGTCAGATCGGCCATAAAGCCCGAGAATGCTCCGGCAAGCCAAGCTGCTCAGTATGTGCAGCTATAGGCAAGCCGTCTGAGCATAGACTCGGAAGCAAGGACCCGTGTGCCTTGCCACCGAAAAGGAAAGGACGAAGAGGTGCAGCCGTGGCCAAGTCCCAGCTGCAGCCGTCGCTCCCGGTTCGAGATGAGAGGGAGGTTATGGAGGCCTAATTATGGCCCACACCATACTCCAAGCCAACTTGAACCACTCCGCCAGAGCTCAAGACCTATTGGTCCAGAGCATGGCGGAGTGGTTGATACCGGTGGCTATTGTGGCGGAGCCATATCTCGTCCCGAACCGGGACAACTGGACGGGTGACAATGACGGCACTGTCGTCATCGTCACTCAAACGGCGTCTGGATTCCCACCCATAGAGAGAGTGCTGAGAGGTCGCGGTTGTGTCGCTGTTGTGGCGGGGGGTGTCGCCTATATAGGCACTTACTTCTCCCCCAACAGAGACCTTGCAGACTTCGAGGCATGGCTCTCCGAGCTGAGCTCGCTGGTGCGGCAATGTCACCCTCACCAAATCCTGGTCGCTGGTGATTTCAATGCCAAATCGGCCATGTGGGGGTCGCCTGTTGCCAATGCACGGGGCGAGCCGCTGGAGGAGTGGGCGTCAGCCCTTGGACTGACACTGCTAAACAGAGGAGCGGTACACACGTGCGTACGCCAGCAAGGGGGCTCCATTGTGGACCTCTCGTTCGCTAGCCCCGCTCTGGCGCGCCGTGTCGAAGACTGGGAAGTCCTGGAGGGGGTAGAGACCTTATCGGATCATCGGTATATCCGGTTCGTTCTCTCTCCTCTAGGCGCCCCGAGCGGTCTAAGCCGCTCCCCAGCAGATGAAGCACCACGCTGGGCTCTCAACAGGCTAGACTCTCAACTTTTGAGGGAAGCCGCGATTGTCCAAGCGTGGTTGCCCAAACCGGAAGGAGACGTCGATGTTGACTCAGAAGCGGAGTGGTTTCGTAGGGCCATGACCGCTGTCTGTGACGCTGCGATGCCGAGGGTGAGATCCCTACCGCCGCGGCGGAGTGTCTATTGGTGGACGGCCGAGCTGGCTCACCTCCGCGTGGAGTGTGTGGCCGCCAGGCGTCGGTACACCAGACACCGCCGGAGGCGGCGGTGGGATCCAGACCTGGAGGCCGACCTATACGCTGCGTATAGACAGGCGGTCGTCGTGTTACGAACGGAGATCTCCAAGGCGAAGGACCAGGCTCGAGAGAGCATGCTCGACGATCTCAATCGTGATCCCTGGGGGAGGCCATACAAAATGGTCCGAAACAAGATCCGTGCATGGGCGCCACCTCTGACGCAGACCATGCAGCCGGAATTCTTGTCCAGCGTGGTGGAGACACTGTTTCCGCGCGTTGGTGACCATTTCGTCCCCGTCATGGCCTCACCGACGGATCGCGATTTGAGTGACGAGGAGGAAGACGTGCAGACGGTATCGGAGGGAGAGCTGGCTGCAGCAGTCCAACGACTCAAGGCCAAAAACACGGCGCCTGGGCCGGACGGGATTCCCGGCCGTGCTTGGGTGCTGGCGTTGGAGGCCCTTGAGCCCCGATTCCGAGACCTCCTGACGGAGTGCCTCAAGCAGGGACGCCTTCCGAGCCAGTGGAAGACTGGGAAACTGGTCCTCCTGCGCAAGGAGGGCAGACCTGCTGACTCGCCGGGGGCATACCGCCCGATCGTGCTGCTGGATGAGGCGTGCAAGCTCTTTGAGCGTGTGCTCGCTGCGCGCCTCAGACGACACCTCGAGCGGGTGGGGCCCGATTTAGCGGAGAGTCAATACGGCTTCCGCAGGGGCAGGTCCACTATCGATGCCATATCGAGAGTGAGGGCCCTAGCGGACGAAGCCGTGTCCCGGGGGGAGGTGGTCGTGGCGGTATCTTTAGATATCGCCAACGCCTTTAACACCCTCCCCTGGGACTGCATTAAGGAGGCACTGCGCTACCACCGAGTACCCCGTTCCCTTCGCCGACCCCTGGAGGATTACCTCCGGTATAGATTTATTATCTATCCGTCGAGGGAGGGATTGGGCCAATGGGAAATGTCGTGCGGTGTTCCACAGGGCTCGGTTCTAGGACCGGACCTGTGGAACATCGGGTACGACTGGGTGCTTCGTGGTAACAATCTGCAGGGGGTCAATCTAGTGTGTTATGCGGATGACACATTAGTGACAGCACGCGGAAGGTCCTTCCGAGAGGCGTCGATCCTCGCCACTGCTGGCACGGCTCACGTGGTGAGCCGCATCAGGCGTCTGGGGCTTACGGTGGCCCTTAACAAGTCCGAGGCACTGTGCTTTCACGGTCCTCGGAACGCGCCACCAGCCGGAGCCGAGATTGTTGTCGGAGGTGCTCGCATCGCTGTCGAGTCGACGATGAAGTACCTTGGACTCGTCCTCGACAGCAGATGGAACTTCGAGGAGCACTTCAGACGACTAGCTCCTCGGCTCACCAGAGCAGCATCCGCGTTGGGGAGCTTGCTTCCGAACGTGGGAGGGCCGAATGTGACCTGTCGCCGCCTATACACGGGTGTAGTGCGATCGATGGCGCTCTATGGTGCCCCTATTTGGGCGGACGCTCTGAGTGCCCGTAATCTAGCTCAATTGCGGAGACCGCAGAGAGCTATGGCACTCAGGGTGATTAGGGCATATCGCACTGTGTCCTGTGAGGCGGCGTGTGTCCTGGCCGGTACCCCACCGTGGGACGTGGATGCGAAGATGCTTGCCAGCATCTACCGCCAGCAGTCAGATGCACGGTCCAGGGGTGAGTTCGCTCCCCCTGAGGTGATACGACGCTGGCGAAGGCAGGGCCGGAATACGGCATTAGAGCAGTGGGAGCGCAGGTTGGAGGAGCCAACTGCGGGTCTCCGAACGGTGGCGGCTCTCCGACCCATCCTTAGGGATTGGGTTGCGAGAGAGCACGGGGCGCTCTCTTTCAGGCTCACTCAGATCCTGACAGGTCACGGCTGTTTTGGCGATTACCTGTTCAGGATAGCCGGAAGAGAGCCCACCCCAGTCTGCCACCAGTGTGGCTGCTCAGAGGATACGGCGCAGCACACGCTTGAGGCGTGTCCAGAATGGGCCGCACAGAGGGCGCGACTTGTCGCGGTGGTCGGAACGGATCTCTCGCTGCCGGCCATTACTTCTGCGATGGCAGGGAGCGAGACATCCTGGGAGGCTGTGCGAGACTTCACGGAGGAAGTCATGGCCCAGAAAGAGCTGGCGGAGCGCACGCGGGAGGACGACCCGTCGTCCCAACCGATGCGCCGCAAGCGCGTTGGACGGAGGCGACTGGCGCACGAGCGCCGCTTGCCTCCGTAACTTGGGAACTTCGGGCGTTGGTTTCGGCTCGTGCGGCCGCGTCGGGGGCCCTATCTGCTTGTCCCTTAGGGGGCACAGCGGACGTGGGACTGACGCGGCCGTGCGAGCGTGAAACCATTCCTGGTGGGCCTTCCTTGCGCGGTCTACGCACTTTGTGTGTGGACCGCGCGACGAAGGCCTGGTGGTGGCTCGGCAGGTGGCCGAGAAGTTTCGGCTTGTGCGGCCGCGTCGGGGGCCCTTTCCGCTTGTCCCTTAGGGGGCACAGCGGACGTGGGACCGGCGCGGCCGGACGAGCGTGAAACTGTATGGAGGACCTTTCCTTGCGCGATCTACGCACTTTGTGTGTGGACCGCGCGACGCAGGCCTGGTGGTGGCTCGACTCGCGCGGCCGCGTCGGGGGCCCAATCTGCTTGTCCCTTAGGGGGCACAGTAGACGCGGGACCGACGCGGCCGAACGAGTACGAACCGGCACAATCAATGCGCCGCCAGCGTATTAGACGCAGGCGACTGGTGCACGGGCGCCGGTTGCCTCCGTAATTTGGGAACTCTGGGCGGTAGATTCGGGGGAGTCTGCCGTCCGACTAGAGAGTTCCCCGAGGATGGACGATGTGCCCGAGTGTTCCGGTACATCGTCATCAGCCGGGTGGAGCTGAAGCTCCCCGTGCAGGGGTCCTAGGGACCAAGCGTGGCCAGACGGTGGAAGAGTCTGGGAGAGTGCCCACAGTCTGGCCGTAAGCGCTAAGGTGGAACACCGTGAGGTTTTAGTCGGTAGGGGCACCACTCTGGTGTCGAGCCCGACATAATCCGCCGCTCCCCCCCCGGAGTGGATGGGTATGCGTAAATGCATTTCCTCACGTTAAAAAAAAAAAAAAAAAAAAAAAAAGGTTAGGTTGGGGTGTGGTGTCGGTCGCCTCCTAGTGGTGCACCCCGGGCAACGCTTGCTGAGCCTGGCAGCAGCGGCTAAACGACCGACGAGGGGGGGCCGCTTCCCGGGCTTTTCGCCTCCAAAGCCCAACGGGAAGTGGCCATCGTGGGGGGGCTGCTTCCTGGGTTCCCCCCCTGGACCCATCGGGAAGCGGCCACAGTAGGTTGCGGTGTTGTATGGGCGACACTGCAACTGAGGCGGGCCGCGATGTCGTATGGGCGCACATCGCGGCTGAAGGTGAGGAGTCGTGGCGGAAGAGGATCGTCACTGATAAGGTGCGGTGCTTTCCCTATCCTCCACGACTCCGACGGGGCCGCCACCGTTAGATGGCGGACGCGGTGGGGTCGCAGGGGAAGAGGTGTGTCACTGATAAGGTGCGGTGCTCACCCTATCCCCTGCGACCGTTTTGGTAGGCGGTGGGGCCAAACATCTGACCCACCGCAGGGACCACGGGCGTAAGACACGGGGTCGTCTTGCGCCCCTTCCGATGTGGTCCCAGAGGAGGAGATCGCGACGCGTCTCTGTGTCATGACGCGTCGCGACATGGGGGGGGTGTTAACACCCGTTACCCCCCGAGGAGGGTCCGGAAACGGACGGCCGCGGCGGGTCGTGGATGAATCGGAAACGGTACCCATGACCCGCCCTGAGCGCGGCCAAGGAGGGACACCGTGGAGTTTTAGTGGGTTCAAGTCCCACATAACCGCACTGTCTCCCCGTGGCAGTGCGGTATGCGAAGGCATTTCTCCACGTAAAAAAAAAAAAAAAAAAAAAAAAAGGTTAGGTTAGGTTAGGTTAGGTTAGGTTAGGTTAGGTTAGGTTAGGTTAGGTTAGGTTAGGTTAGGTTAGGTTAGGTTAGGTTGGGGTGCTTTAGGGTCGGTCGCCTCCACGTTTGCCTGACTACTACTATTCTCCTCCTTTTGGGGGGGAAGAGTAGTCGTTGGGCTGGTGCACCCTGGTAACACTGCTAATAACTTCTCTCCTTTTGGGGGGATCTTCTTAGCAGTGGCAAAAGACCGACGGGGAGGGGGACCTTCTTCGAGTGATTCGCACGTCAGTGTGAATCACGAGTTGAAGGTCCAGTTGAGGGGGGGACTCTCTTCGAGCGATTTATACGCTGTTCGTGTAAGTCGCTCGCTGAGAGTCCGTATGTGGGCCTTCTTCGCGCTATCTACGCACTTTGTGCGGATCGCGCGAGGAAGGTCTGGTGGTGGGCCAAGCAGTTCTGGCTCGTGTGGCCGCGACGGGGGCCCTTGCCGCTTGTCCCCTAGGGGGCACAGCGGACGTGGGACCGTCGCCGCCGGGCGAGCCTAAACTGTTAGGCGGGCCCTCCTTGCGCGATCTACATACCTTGTGTGTGGATCGCGTAACGAGGGCGTGGTGGTGGGCCGAGCAGTTCTGGCTCGTGTGGCCGCGACGGGGGCCCTTGCCGCTTGTCCCCTAGGGGGCACAGCGGACGTGGGACTGTCGCCGCCGGGCGGGCCTGTACTGCTTGGCGGGCCCTCCTTACGCGGTCTACGCACCTTGTGTGTGGATCGAGTGATGAGGGCCTCGTGGTGGCTCGGCAGGTGGCCGAGGAGTTTCTCGGCTCGCGCGGCCGCGTCGGGGGCCCCTTTCCGCGTGCCCCCTTAGGGGGTACGGTGGACCTGGGACTGGCGTGGCCGAACGAGCGCGAAACTGTGTGGAGGGCCTTCCTTGCGCGTTACACATGCCTTTTGTGTGGACTGCGCGACGAGGGCCTGGTGGCGGCTCGGCAGGTGGCCGAGGAGTTTCGGCTTGCCCGGCCGCGTCGGCGGCCCTTTCCGCTTGTCCCTTAGGGGGCACGGTGGATGTGGGGCCGGCGTGGCCGGATGAGCGCGAAACAGATTGGTGGGCGTTTCCTTGCGCTTTCCACATATTCTGGTGGGCTGCGCGACGAGAGCCTAGTGGTGGCTCGGCAGGTGGCCGAGGAGTTTTTGCCTCGTACAACCGTTTCGGGGGCCCTTTCCGCTTGTCCCTTAGGGGGCATGGTGGACGTGGGACCGACGTGGTTGGATGAGCGCAAAACTGCGTGGTGGGCCTTCCTTGCGTGATCTACACGCCTTTTGTGTGGATCAAGCGACGAGGGCCTTATGGTGGAACGGCAGATAGCCGAGGAGTTTTGGCTTGTACGGCCGCGTCGGGGGCCCTCTCTGCTTGTCCCTTAGGGGGCACAGCAGACGCGGGACCGACGCGGCCTGACGAGTGCGAAACACGTACGGTTGTAGCTCTTTACAAGCTACGGAGTGGTGGTAGCTCCTTTACAGCTACGTGGTAGGTGTGCTATTGCACACAGCTCGTGGGACGAGCTATGGCGTGCCCGGTGTGCACTTACCCTGCTGCCGGGCGTTAAGCGCCTCTCGTAATCTGGCTCTGCCGCTGCGGTCATGTCTCGTAGCGTATGGCATCCGGACCGAGGGCCTTGGCTTAACCGCCCGGGCCGCGAGGAAGACAACCTCTCTAAAAAATTACCCCAATCCCAAGTGGCGACGCACCGCGAGGGGATGAATGGCCAAGGGTTACGGCGTTGTAGGGGGAACACCACCGTGCAGATCCTATTGGGTCTTGTGCGCTGCTGTTCATCCTGCGACGCTCGGTCGTTAGTGCGCTCCCCGCCGGAATACCGGCCGACCTTCCAGGCGGGTTACGCTAGGCTTGCTCGGGCATAGGGGGCTCTGCTCGAGTCGACGTGTTACTTCCCCCATACTCGTGGGAACATGTATGGATATTAATACTTTTAAACCCAAACCTGATGTAGAAGGAGGAGAGCGCTTTATGAGCGCGGATGAGGAGTCTGACTCCTCTAGGACGAGTCTGATGACGGTGAGTTCTCTGGCCTCAGAGAAATCACGGAAGCGCACGAGAGTGCGCAAGGAGAAAGGTGAGCTGCATAGCTCAGGGAGTGAGGGCGAGGCTCCGGCCACGAAAGTGGTTGTTGAGCCACGCCGAGGACGAGGCCGACCACCCACAACGGGTGAATATGTCGGCCTAGCTCAGGCCAAAGCTGCCCTAGTGGCAGCGGAACGGGCTGAGATGGAGCTTAGGGCTGAGCAGGAGGTTGCTCAGGTAGCCCAGAAGCTCCGACCGGCTAGGACGACGCAGACGAGTCGACTCTCCGAGTCCTCTGATGCGGATGAGGATCTTACAATGAACCTCAACAAGAAGGCGCTCGACTGCGTGGCCACAATTACCACTGTGGCCACGAAGTCGAGCAACCTTAAGGGTACTTACAAAAAGGCCCTGAAGGATGCTGCAACCACCATACAAGAGGTGGTTGAAACGATGAATAGACGTTCCTCCTCCGAGGAAACGCGGATGCTGCAGGCGGCAAACGCACGCCTTACAGCAGAGGTGGCGGACCTCCGCAAACAACTTGCGGAGCTTCGGTCTGCACTGTTCCAGGCTCGGGATGCTCCTGCACCCCGAGCCTCGACCGTGCACGGTGACGGGCTGCACACAGCAGCGTTCGATCAAGGGCAGTTGGAACAGGCCCTTCTTCGACAAATTGGCGGCATGATGAATGCGCGCTTCGCGGCGATTGAGAAACGCCTCTTGCCCGAAGAGCGTATTCGTCCCCCGCTCGCTGCTGACCGTAGAGGGGCAGCAGCACCGACCTATTCCGCGGTTGTCGGACGTAAGGCGACGTTGCCTGTCCCGGCGACTAAGCCGCCCGAACAGGCAACGTCTGGTTCTGCTCCCTCTGCCTCTTCCTCTAAGGGGAAGGGTCAGGGGAAGAAGACTAAGGCTGCTTCGGGGAGCAGCCAAGGCTTGGCTTCTCTCGCGAAGAAGCCAGATTTGTCGCCAAAGCCCAAGGAAACTTGGGTGGAGGTGACAAAGACACGGAGGAGGAAAGGAAAGAAGGCTGCATCCGCTGCATCCCAGCAGCAGCAGCCTCAATCTGCGGCCAGGTCCCAGCGTGCCAAGGCCTCGAAGCCTAAGCTCCGTCTCCCCCGCTCATCGGCTGTGGTCATCACGGTGCAGCCCGGGGCCAGGGAGAGGGGGGTTACGTATGAGAAGGCCTTGGCAGAGGCTAGGAAGAGGATTAGCCTCCAGGAATTAGGGATCCCTTCCCTGAATTTCCGCGCGGCTGCCACAGGTGGCCGCATGCTGGAAATTCCGGGAGGCACCAGCGGGGAGAAGGCGGATCTCCTTGCTGCAAGGATCAAGGCTTTATTTAAGCCTGAGGACATCAGAGTCCAGAGGCCACAAAAATGTGCAGACCTGCGCATTAGTGGCCTCGACGACTCTGTGTCTAAGGAGGAGGTCGCAGAGGCTGTAGCCAAATTAGGAGGCTGCAGTATCCAGGACGTGAGGACGGGCGAAATTCGCCGCAGCGTCATCACCGGCACTGGCACAACATTTGTGCGCTGCCCGGTAGCCGCGGCGAAAAAGGTGACTGGCGACAGTCGCCTACTGATTGGCTGGGTGTCCGCCCAGGTCAAGCTTCTTGAGCAGCGACCGATGCGCTGTTTCCGATGCCTCGAGGTGGGGCACGTCCGGGAACAGTGCAAGGCGGACGCCGACCGTAGCAGTCTGTGCTACCGTTGCGGTCAGATCGGCCATAAAGCCCGGGAATGCTCCGGCAAGCCAAGCTGCTCAGTATGTGCAGCTATAGGCAAGCCGTCTGAGCATAGACTCGGAAGCAAGGACCCGTGTGCCTTGCCACCGAAAAGGAAAGGACGTAGAGGTGCAGCCGTGGCCAAGTCCCAGCTGCAGCCGTCGCTCCCGGTTCGGGATGAGAGGGAGGTTATGGAGGCCTAATTATGGCCCACACCATACTCCAAGCCAATTTGAACCACTCCGCCAGAGCTCAAGACCTATTGGTCCAGAGCATGGCGGAGTGGTTGATACCGGTGGCTATTGTGGCGGAGCCATATCTCATCCCGAACCGGGACAACTGGACGGGTGACAATGACGGCACTGTCGTCATCATCACTCAAACGGCGTCTGGATTCCCACCCATAGAGAGAGTGCTGAGAGGTCGCGGTTGTGTCGCTGTTGTGGCGGGGGGTGTCGCCTATATAGGCACTTACTTCTCCCCCAACAGAGACCTTGCAGACTTCGAGGCATGGCTCTCCGAGCTGAGCTCGCTGGTGCGGCAATGTCACCCTCACCAAATCCTGGTCGCTGGTGATTTCAATGCCAAATCGGCCATGTGGGGGTCGCCTGTTACCAATGCACGGGGCGAGCCGCTGGAGGAGTGGGCGTCAGCCCTTGGACTGACACTGCTAAACAGAGGAGCGGTACACACGTGCGTACGCCAGCAAGGGGGCTCCATTGTGGACCTCTCGTTCGCCAGCCCCGCTCTGGCGCGCCGTGTCGAAGACTGGGAAGTCCTGGAGGGGGTAGAGACCTTATCGGATCATCGGTATATCCGGTTCGTTCTCTCTCCTCTAGGCGCCCCGAGCGGTCTAAGCCGCTCCCCGGCAGATGAAGCACCACGCTGGGCTCTCAACAGGCTAGACTCTCAACTTTTGAGGGAAGCCGCGATTGTCCAAGCGTGGTTGCCCAAACCGGAAGGAGACGTCGATGTGGACTCAGAAGCGGAGTGGTTTCGTAGAGCCATGGCCGCTGTCTGTGACGCTGCGATGCCGAGGGTGAGATCCCTACCGCCGCGGCGGAGTGTCTATTGGTGGACGCCCGAGCTGGCTCACCTCCGCGAGGAGTGTGTGGCCGCCAGGCGTCGGTACACCAGACACCGCCGGAGGCGGCGGTGGGATCCAGACCTGGAGGCCGACCTATACGCTGCGTATAGACAGGCGGTCGTCGCGTTACGAACGGAGATCTCCAAGGCGAAGGACCAGGCTCGAGAGAGCATGCTCGACGATCTCAATCGAGATCCCTGGGGTAGGCCATACAAAATGGTCCGAAACAGGATCCGTGCATGGGCGCCACCTCTGACGCAGACCATGCAGCCGGAATTCTTGTCCAGCGTGGTGGAGACACTGTTTCCGCGCGTTGGTGACCATTTCGTCCCCGTCATGGCCTCACCGACGGATCGCGATTCGAGTGACGAGGAGGAAGACGTGCAGACGGTATCGGAGGGAGAGCTGGCTGCAGCAGTCCAACGACTCAAGGCCAAAAACACGGCGCCTGGGCCGGACGGGATTCCCGGCCGCGCTTGGGTGCTGGCGTTGGAGGCCCTTGAGCCCCGATTCCGAGACCTCCTGACGGAGTGCCTCAAGCAGGGACGCCTTCCGAGCCAGTGGAAGACTGGGAAACTGGTCCTCCTGCGCAAGGAGGGCAGACCTGCTGACTCGCCGGGGGCATACCGCCCGATCGTGCTGCTGGATGAGGCGTGCAAGCTCTTTGAGCGTGTGCTCGCTGCGCGCCTCAGACGACACCTCGAGCGGGTGGGGCCCGATTTAGCGGAGAGTCAATACGGCTTCCGCAGGGGCAGGTCCACTATCGATGCCATATCGAGAGTGAGGGCCCTAGCGGACGAAGCCGTGTCCCGGGGGGAGGTGGTCGTGGCGGTATCGTTAGATATCGCCAACGCCTTTAACACCCTCCCCTGGGACTGCATTAAGGAGGCACTGCGCTACCACCGAGTACCCCGTTCCCTTCGCCGACCCCTCGAGGATTACCTCCGGTATAGATTCATTATCTATCCGTCGAGGGAGGGATTGGGCCAATGGGAAATGTCGTGCGGTGTTCCACAGGGCTCGGTTCTAGGACCGGACCTGTGGAACATCGGGTACGACTGGGTGCTTCGTGGTAGCAATCTGCAGGGGGTCAATCTAGTGTGTTATGCGGATGACACATTAGTGACAGCACGCGGAAGGTCCTTCCGAGAGGCGTCGATCCTCGCCACTGCTGGCACGGCTCACGTGGTGAGCCGCATCAGGCGTCTGGGGCTTACGGTGGCCCTTAACAAGTCCGAGGCACTGTGCTTTCACGGTCCTCGGAACGCGCCACCAGCCGGAGCCGAGATTGTTGTCGGAGGTGCTCGCATCGCTGTCGAGTCGACGATGAAGTACCTTGGACTCGTCCTCGACAGCAGATGGAACTTCGAGGAGCACTTCAGACGACTAGCTCCTCGGCTCACCAGAGCAGCATCCGCGTTGGGGAGCTTGCTTCCGAACGTGGGAGGGCCGAATGTGACCTGTCGCCGCCTATACACGGGTGTAGTGCGATCGATGGCGCTCTATGGTGCCCCTATTTGGGCGGACGCTCTGAGTGCCCGTAATCTAGCTCAATTGCGGAGACCGCAGAGAGCTATGGCACTCAGGGTGATTAGGGCATATCGCACTGTGTCCTGTGAGGCGGCGTGTGTCCTGGCCGGTACCCCACCGTGGGACGTGGATGCGAGGATGCTTGCCAGCATCTACCGCCAGCAGTCAGATGCACGGTCCAGGGGTGAGTTCGCTCCTCCTGAGGTGATACGACGCTGGCGAAGGCAGGGCCGGAATACGGCATTAGAGCAGTGGGAGCGCAGGTTGGAGGAGCCAACTGCGGGTCTCCGAACGGTGGCGGCTCTCCGACCCATCCTTAGGGATTGGGTTGCGAGAGAGCACGGGGCGCTCTCTTTCAGGCTCACTCAGATCCTGACAGGTCACGGCTGTTTTGGCGATTACCTGTTCAGGATAGCCGGAAGAGAGCCCACCCCAGTCTGCCACCAGTGTGGCTGCTCAGAGGATACGGCGCAGCACACGCTTGAGGCGTGTCCAGAATGGGCCGCACAGAGGGCGCGACTTGTCGCGGTGGTCGGAACGGATCTCTCGCTACCGGCCATTACTTCTGCAATGGCAGGAAGCGAGACATCCTGGGAGGCTGTGCGAGACTTCACGGAGGAAGTCATGGCCCAGAAGGAGCTGGCGGAGCGCACGCGGGAGGACGACCCGTCGTCCCAACCGATGCGCCGCAAGCGCGTTGGACGGAGGCGACTGGCGCACGAGCGCCGCTTGCCTCCGTAACTTGGGAACTTCGGGCGGTGGTTTCGGCTCGTGCGGCCGCGTCGGGGGCCCTATCTGCTTGTCCCTTAGGGGGCACAGCGGACGTGGGACTGACGCGGCCGTGCGAGCGTGAAACCGTTCCTGGTGGGCCTTCCTTGCGCGGTCTACGCACTTTGTGTGTGGACCGCGCGACGAAGGCCTGGTGGTGGCTCGGCAGGTGGCCGAGAAGTTTCAGCTTGTGCGGCCGCGTCGGGGGCCCTTTCCGCTTGTCCCTTAGGGGGCACAGCGGACGTGGGACCGACGCGGCCGGGCGAGCGTGAAACTGTTTGGAGGACCTTTCCTTGCGCGATCTACGCACTTTGTGTGTGGACCGCGCGACGAAGGCCTGGTGGTGGCTCGACTCGCGCGGCCGCGTCGGGGGCCCGATCTGCTTGTCCCTTAGGGGGCATAGTAGACGCGGGACCGGCGCGGCCGGGCGAGTACGAGCCGGCACACTCAATGCGCCGCCAGCGCACTAGACGCAGGCGACTGGTGCACGGGCGCCGGTTGCCTCCGTAATTTGGGAACTCTGGACGGTAGATTCGGGGGAGTCTGCCGTCCGACTAGAGAGTTCCCCGAGGATGGACGATGTGCCCGAGTGTTCCGGTACATCGTCATCAGGCGGGTGGAGCTGAAGCTCCCCGTGCAGGGGTCCTAGGGACCGAGCGTGGCCAGACGGTGGAAGAGTCTGGGAGAGTGCCCACAGTCTGGCCGTAAGCGCTAAGGTGGAACACCGTGAGGTTTTAGTCGGTAGGGGCACCACTCTGGTGTCGAGTCCGACATAATCCGCCGCTCCCCCCCCAGGAGTGGATGGGTATGCGTAAATGCATTTCCTCACGTTAAAAAAAAAAAAAAAAAAAAAAAAAAAAAAAAAAAGGTTAGGTTAGGTTAGGTTGGGGTGCGTGGTCAGGTTACCTCCTCGTGGTGCACCCTGGGGGTCAGACAACAACTTCCCTCGGTGGGATCTTGTTGTCTGACCGCGAAATACCTGACGTGGGAGGGGCTTCTACGTGCGCTTCCCTTGCTACGCGTTCCCTGGGGAGTGCACGTAGAAGCCTGGGATGGAGCTCCCTTCGGGTGAGCGGGTTCGGGCAAGCAATTGCCCGAACGGGAGGGCTCTCCGCGTGTCCCTCTGATTAGCAGAGGGCACAGCGGATGAGCGAAGGAGGGGGCGGTGGGCCAGGCCGGTTACGCAGGAGGTTGCGGTGCGGCTGGGGCCAGAAGGGGGATGGAAGGGCTGGCGGGTGTCTTAGTCCCCTGGCACCCGTTGGTCGGATGGTGGGGCGGAGATCGCCGGAGGTAGGATGGGTTGATGGGGGGTCGGGTTCGCCCGACCCTTCATCGACGAGTAATGGAGGGTGGTCTCTCGAGCTCGGTGTTCCTTCGCACCCTTAAAGCACCTGAGCTCGGGAGACCGTTTTTGGGTTGGCTTGATGGGGGGCCGGGCACTGTTTGCCCGGCCCCTCATCGACCTGAACCGGAAATGGTGGGGTGCGATCACCTGGCTCGGTGTGTTAATTTAGAAAGCACACCGAGTCGGGTGCTCGCGCCGATGAGATGGTGGAAGGGCCCGGTGGGCATTGAATAGAGGTGGTGGTCTCTCGATTCCGGTGTTTACACTTGGAGTCGAGAGACCTAGGGATGTGGCTTGATGGGGAGCCGGAGACTGGTCAGACCGGCTCTTCATCAACCTGGGAAGGGATGTGATCACCGGGCTCAGTGTGGAATTTTACACACTGAGTCGGGTGCTCACATCGAGAAGACGGTGGTTTCAGTCTGTGAACAGATGGGAGTTCACAGACTGAAACCGGAGCTCTGGTGTGGTGGACCGGAGGTGGAGGTTTCCTTCTGTGAACGGATGGGGGTTCACAGAAGGAAAAGAGGTGGTGGCTATCCTCTGTGAACGGATGGGGGTTCACAGAGGGAAGCCGGGGCTTTGGGTGATGGACTCGGGGGAGTTCGTCGCCCAGCTGATAAGCCCAGAGATGGCGCGCGCGGTGTTTCCGCGCGCCTCTCAAGGACGGCGGGTGTTGAGCACCCGCCAGAGGTGGGTCCGAAAGGACAGGCGCCGCCGGGCCCGTGGATGAGTACGAAGAGTGCACCCATAGGCCCGGCACAAAGGCGCGCGGACGAAACACCCCAGGGGTTTTAGTGGGTAACCCGGTATACCAGGCAGTAATGCCTGGGCGGGACTCCCACATAACCACGCGGCCTCCCCCGAGGCGCAGTGGTACCCATAAAGGGTTTCCCCTGGGTCAAAAAAAAAAAAAAAAAAAAAAAAAAAAAAAAAAAAAAAAAAAAAAAAAAAGGTTAGGTTAGGTTAGGTTGGGGTGCTTTAGGGTCGGTCGCCTCCACGTTTGCCTGACTACTACTATTCTCCTCCTTTTGGGGGGGAAGAGTAGTCGTTGGGCTGGTGCACCCTGGTAACACTGCTAATAACTTCTCTCCTTTTGGGGGGATCTTGTTAGCAGTGGCAAAAGACCGACGGGGAGGGGACCTTCTTCGAGTGATTCGCACGTCAGTGTGAATCGCGAGTTGAAGGTCCAGTTGTGGGGGGGACTCTCTTCGTGTGATTTATGCGCTTTTCGTGTAATTCGCGCGTTGAGAGTCCGTATGTAGGCCTTCTTCGCGCTATCTACGCACTTTTTGTGTGGATCGCGCGAAGAAGGTCTGGTGGTGGATCGGCAGGTGGCCGATGAGTTTCGGCTCGTACGGCCGCGTCGGGGGCCCTTTCTGCGTGTCCCCTAGGGGGCATAGCGGATGTGGGACCGACGCGGCTTGACGAGTGCGAAACGTGTGTGGTGGTGACTTCTCTGCTCGATCTACACGCTTTTCGTCTAGATCGAGTGGAGGAGTCACGGAGGTGGAGCAGCTAGGGCTGTTGTGTACGGAGGCGCTCGGAAGAGCGAAGCTCATTCAATGAGCAACGGCGTGCCCGGTGTTCACTTACCCTGACGCCGAGCGTTAAGCGCCACAAATCGTAATCCAGCTCTGCCGCTGCGGATCACGTCTCGTGGCATAGTGCATCTGGACCGAGGGCCCTGGCTTAACTGCCCGGGCCGCGAGGAAGACAACCTCTATAAAAAATCACCCCCAATCCCAAGCGGCGACGCACCGTGAGGGGATGCATGGCCAAGGGGTAGATTGGTCGTTAGTGCGGACCCCGCCGGAATACCGGCCGACCTTCTGTGCGGGTTACGTTAGGCTTGCCCGGGTACAGGGGGCTATGCCCGGGTCGACTTTTTATTTCCCCCACACTCGTGGGAACAAATATGGAATGTTCAAAACTTAAAAACAAAAATGATGTTGGAGGAGATAGGCTATTTTATAGCCCGGACGAAGACTCAGATTCTTCGGTTGTGAGTATGGTGACTGTGACCTCACAGTCATCAGACAAATCAACAAGAAAGCGCAGTATATCGCGCGAGGAGGAAGCCAGTGACGACAAAAAGGCTTCAGGTGGAGATTATGACGCACCGGCCAAGAAGGTCTCGGTGCCTATCAGAAGGACCAGAGGGCGTCCGCCCACTACTGGTCAGTATGTTGGCCTATTAAAGGCCAAACAAGAGCTCATCAGAGCAAAACAGAGGGAGCTGGAACTCGAGGCCGAGAAACAGCTAGCTGATGAACAGCGTCAAAAATCGGAGCGGTCGCGTGCGATCCTTGGTAACAGCTCACAGGACAAAGAGGATCCAGGAAACAGCAATGCGGCTGAAATAGAGAGGATGGTGTCTGACTCACTCGACACCATAATGAAAGTTGCAACGAGGTCCAAGAACCTCAAAGGTACTTACGTCGCAGCACTTAAAAATGCCGCGTACGTAATGAGGGATTCCTTCAAGATAATGAAGGAACGCACTATGCCGGAGGAAGTAGCCCTCCTCGTGGAGGCTAATAGAAAACTCACGGAAGAACTCAAGGAGATCCGCCGTGAGATGGAGGAGTTACGTGATGCACGAGTGCAGCCACTTCCATCTGCGTCGACAGCTAGTGTGCCAGCGTATGAGGAAATGATGCAAGCAGTAATGCGTCAGGTGGGCACTATGATCAGTGCCCGGTTTGAAGGCTTAAACGATCGGCTTTTGCCAGAGAAGCGCATAAGGCCTCCTCTGGCAGCCGACAGGAAGAAGGACAGCCCGCAGCTGATTGCTGATGAGACAGAGACATCGGCAATGGATGATTCTCCTGCTTCAACATCCCAACAGCAAACCTCTGCTGAAGGAATCGCCAAGAAAGCAGGAAAGAAAAACCAAAAGAAGAAGAAGGGGAAGGCGACCCCTACCACTGCTGTATCAGCAGCCCCGGAGCCTGCGTCTGCTATTGGCGCAACACCTGAAGTGACGCAGAATTGGACCACGGTAGTTAGACGCGGATCCAGGAAGAACGCTCGAGGACAAGGGACGGAGAGAACAAGATCGCAGGCACCCCAGCGGTCCCAAGCTAAAAGACCTGTCACACAAACTGTGAAGAGAAAGGCTGCCAAGCTCCGCCCCCCTAGGACAGCAGCGGTAGTTATAACGCTGCGACCTGAGGCGGTGGAGAAAGGTATCACTTACGCCACGGTATTGACGACGGCCAAGAGCCGTATAGACCTTGCGGCTCTCGGAATGCCGCCTCTGAAAATGAGAGCTGCGGCCACTGGGGCACGTGTGCTTGAAATACCCGGGGCAGAGAAGGACACAAAAGCGGACTCCCTAGCGGGAAAATTGAAGGAAATTTTTAAGGGTTCCGAATATGTGAAAATCTCAAGACCAACCACTACAGCAGATCTGCGGGTGAGCGGTCTTGACGATTCAGTGAGCCCCAACGAGCTTATTCAAGCTCTTGCTAAAGCCGGTGGTTGCGCAGCGCTTGAAGTCAAAGCGGGTGACATTAAAAAGGGTCCTGCGGGCATGGGCATTGCTTTTGTGCAGTGTCCAACAATGGCCGCAAAAAAGATAATGGCGGGTGGTGGAAGGTTGCTGGTGGGGTGGGTCGCGGCGCAAGTCCGACTACTAGATCCTAGACCTCGCCGCTGTTATAGGTGCCTTGCACTGGGGCATGTCAGGGCCCAGTGTAAGTCGGAGGTGGACCGCAGTGATGAATGTCATCGCTGCGGTAAGAAAGGCCATAAGGCCAGCGATTGTTCTGCCGCCCCGCATTGCAGCATATGCGAGCACGCGGGAAAACCAGCAGAACACCTCTCCGGGGGCAAGGCCTGTGCCAAGCCCCCGTCGAAAACAAGAGGAAGGAAGAAGCCCGCTGCGATTAAGCCCAAGTCGCAGCCGGCTAGCTCTGTGAGAGAGCAAGAGGAGGTCATGGAGGAAAACTAGTATGTCGCTAGTTTTCCTCCAAACCAACGCGAACCACTCCGCCGGTGCACAGGATCTCCTCCTACAGTGCATGGCGGAGAGGGCAGTTCACGTGGCGGTAGTTGCAGAGCCATACACGGTTCCTAATAGGGCTGACTGGGTTGGCGACTTGGATGGTCTGGTGGCAGTCACCACGCAGTCTCCAGTTCCTTCCCCCACCCTCAGTGCAACTAAGAGAGGTAGGGGATTCGTGGCGGTCCGAGTAGGCCAGATTACTGTTGTGGGGATGTACTTCTCCCCCAATAGGGCCCTCGTTGAGTTCGAGGCTTTCCTCGTCGAGATGGGGACCCTGTTGGGGCAGGTTCATCCGAACCCTGTTGTTGTCCTTGGAGACCTCAACGCCAAATCTATGGCGTGGGGGTCTCCGACGACCGATGCGCGGGGAAGAGTAGTCGAGGAGTGGCTCGCAGAAGTAGGCCTATGCGTGCTCAACGTCGGAAGCGAGCACACGTGTGTACGTCGGGCAGGTGGATCAGTGGTCGATGTAACCTTTTCCTCCCCTGAAATAGCACGACGTGTTCACAACTGGAAGGTGTTGGTGGGTGAGGAGACGCTATCTGATCACCGCTACATTCAGTTTAGCGTCTCCTCATCCTCAGTTGGACAAAACGCTGGGACTTCTTCAGCACTCGGCCCGCGATGGGTATTTAAGCGTCTGGACCGTGAACTACTGCAAGAGGCAGCAATAGTTCAGGCATGGAATGCCACGCCCTCGGATCACATAGATCTCGACGTCGAGGCTGACGAGTTGTGCGAAGCAATGTCGCGTGTATGTGACACCGCAATGCCGCGCGCGAAAAGCCTGCCGCCCAAACGACAGGTGTATTGGTGGTCGGAGGAGATCGCGGAACTCCGACGCCAAAGTGTCGCAATGCGTCGCCGCTATCAGCGTTACCGCAGAAGGAGGTACCAAGAATTGGAAGAGCTAGATGCCCTTTATGCCTCTTACAAAGAGGCTCTAAAAGCTCTTCGCTACGCGATTCGAGAAGCCAAGACCAATTCCTGGAGGGAACTCTTGGATTCCCTAGAGGAAGACCCGTGGGGTCGCCCGTACCTGATGGCAAGGCGCAAGCTGCGCCCATGGGCACCCCCCGTCACAAGCTCGCTGGAACCACCAACACTTCGGCGCGTGGTTGAGGGTTTGTTCCCTGGTGAGCCAGGGACTGAATTCAGCCCTCCCACGATGGCAGTGACACGGGCGGGAGAAGTCGAGGAGGACGACGAGCCTCCACCGGAAGTCTCAGAAGGAGAATTGGGGGCGGCGATCTTAAGAATGAGGGCCAAGAACACGGCTCCGGGGCCTGACGGCATACCCGGCCGTGCGTGGGCCCTCGCTCAAGATGCGCTGGGACCTCGCCTGAGAGATCTCCTCAGTCGCTGCATGCGAGAGGGGAGATTTCCCAGGCGATGGAAGAGAGGGAGGCTTGTCCTTCTCCGCAAGGAAGGCAGACCGGTAGACGAACCATCAGGATATCGTCCTATCGTGTTGCTTGACGAGGCGGGTAAGCTACTGGAGCGGATCGTGGCTGCCCGCATCGTCAACCACCTCGAGACAGTTGGCCCAGACCTGTCCAACAATCAGTACGGGTTCCGGAGATGTCGCTCTACAATAGACGCGATTAACCATCTCCGGAACCTGTCTGACGAGGCGTGCTCCAGCGGTGGGGTTATGGTTGCAGTGTCGTTAGACATAGCAAATGCATTTAACACCCTACCCTGGAGTACAATCAGAGAAGGACTGGAATACCACCGGTTTCCTCAGTATATCCGGTGTCTGATAGGTCAGGGGTACCTATCAGAAAGAATTGTAGCCTTTCCTACTAAGGAAGGACAGGATGAGAGCGCCATGTCACGCGGTGTTCCACAGGGGTCTGCTTTAGGGCCACCCCTGTGGAACATTGGATATGACTGGGTCCTCCGTGGCGCTAACCTTCGTGGCGTCGGTGTCATTTGCTTCGCTGACGACACGTTGGTTACCGCCAGGGGAAGGACATACAGGGAGGCGGCGCTGTTAGCAACGGCAGGAGTGGCGGCCGTGGTCGCCAGAATCAGGCGATTGGGTTTGGAGGTGGCGCTCCACAAATCTGAGGCCATATGTTTTCATGGCCCCAGAGGGGCGCCACCTACAGGATCCAATATAGTGGTTGGAGGGACCTCCATTGCTGTCGGGTCGACACTGAAATATCTCGGTGTCGTACTCGACAGCAGATGGAGATTTGGCGCGCATTTAAAGCAGCTTACGCCGAAACTGACAGGCACTGCTGCAGCGCTGAGCCGGTTACTCCCAAATATAGGAGGAGGGAATGGAGCGTGCCGCCGCCTCTATATGGGGGTAGTGCGCTCCATGGCCCTGTATGGAGCCCCAATATGGGCAGGATCTCTTGATCGCAGAGATATTGCGCTGCTGCGTCGAGCTCAGCGCACCATGGCCGTGAGAGTGTGCAGAGCCTACCGCACACTCTCCCATGAAGTCGCGTGTGTACTGGCAGGATCTCTGCCATGGGACTTGGAGGCTGAGGTCCTGTCCACAGTATTCTGGCACAGGGCACGCGCCAGAGAAACTGATATGCGTCCGGCGCCCCAAGAGGTGGTGCGGTGGCGTCAAGACGCTAAGAACAGGGCCCTGCAGAAGTGGAGTCGGAGACTTCTCGAGGACCCTGTTCAGAGAGGAACAGGCGCTCAAAGGCTCATTGAGGCGGTACAACCCGTTCTTATTGAATGGGTCCAGCGAGGACACGGTGCACTAACCTTCCGGCTGACGCAGGTACTCACGGGACACGGATGTTTCGGGAGATACCTGTGTCACGTGGCCGGAAGGGAGGAGACACCGATGTGTCACCAGTGTGGATGTGCCGAGGACACTGCGCGGCACGTATTGGAGTCGTGTCCGGCCGAGGCGGAACAGCGGCGATTATTGATCGCAGTCGTGGGGGCGGACCTCTCCTTGTCGACCGTCATTGCTAAGATGGTCGATGATGAGAGGTCATGGGACGCAATGGTCTCCTTCTGCGAAACGGTAGTTTCGAAGAGGGAGACCGAAGAGCGGGAAAGGGAACGAGATCCCCTTGCACACCCGCGTAGGAGAGCGCGGACACGGGGGCGAGCCATCCGGGCTCGCTCTCCGTCTCCGCTTGGTGGACCTGGAGTGTCGGATGCGGGGGTGTCCGGTACTCCCGTTACATAGGTCCCAAAGAGTCGGTGATGCGCTGTGTGTTCCAGTGCATCGCCGAAGAGGCAGGAGGGGGGCGTAGGCCCTCATGAGGCGAATCCTCCAGGGAGGATACTGCACCGACCGGGTCGAGATGCGTGCGAGAGCGAACCCTCGACCCGGTCCGTATGGTCAGTGCAGGTGGAACACCGTGAGGTTTTAGTCGGTAGGGGCACCACTCTGGTGTCGAGCCCGACATAACCCGCTGCTCCCCCCCGGGCGGCGGTGTATGCGTAAATGCATTTCCTCACGTAAAAAAAAAAAAAAAAAAAAAAAAAAAAAAAAAAAAAAAAAAAGGTTAGGTTAGGTTGGGGTGCTTTAGGGTCGGTCGCCTCCACGTTTGCCTGACTACTACTATTCTCCTCCTTTTGGGGGGGAAGAGTAGTCGTTGGGCTGGTGCACCCTGGTAACACTGCTAATAACTTCTCTCCTTTTGGGGGGATCTTGTTAGCAGTGGCAAAAGACCGACGGGGAGGGGGACCTTCTTCGAGTGATTCGCACGTCAGTGTGAATCGCGAGTTGAAGGTCCAGTTGAGGGGGGGACTCTCTTCGAGCGATTTATACGCTATTCGTGTAAGTCGCTCGCTGAGAGTCCGTAGGTGGGCCTTCTTCGCGCTATCTACGCACTTTGTGCGGATCGCGCGAGGAAGGTCTAGTGGTGGATCGGCAGGTGGCCGATGAGTTTCGGCTCGTACGGCCGCGTCGGGGGCCCTTTCTGCGTGCCCCTTAGGGGGCATAGCGGATGTGGGACTGACGCGGCTTGACGAGTGCGAAACGGGTGTGGTGGTGACTTCTCTGCGCGATCTACACGCTTTTCGTCTAGATCGAGTGGAGAAGTCACAAAGGTGGAGCAACCAAGGTTGCTAGCGCAGGTTGCGCGGTACCGGTAGGAGGTAGCTTCTACAGCTACGGGATGAGGGTAGCCTCTATACAGCTACGTGGTGGTCGCGCTATTGCGTGTGTATAGCTCGTGTGACGAGCAACGGCGTGCCCGGTATGTACTCACCCTGCTGCCGGGCGCATAGCGCCATATCTCGTTATCCGGTTTGCTGCTGCGGTCAAGTCTCGTAGCGTACAACAGCATCCGGACCGAGGGCCCTGGCTTAACCGCCCGGGCCGCGAGGAAGACAACCTCAATAAAAAATTACCCTGAACCCTAGTGCTGCGACGCATGGCGAGAGGGTGCATGGCCAACAGGTTGATTGGTCACTAGTGCGGACCCCGCCGGAGCACCGGCCGACGCTCTGGGCGGGAGACAAATAGGCTTGCCCGGGTACAGGGGGCGATGCCCGGGTCGACGGTTTAGATCCCCCATTCTCGTGGGAACAACATGGAAAATTCTAATAAACCCAAAAAGAAAACCAAAAACAAACAAACGGATGACGAGGCCTTTATGAGCCTAGACGATACAGATTCTTCTGTAACGAGCTTGATGACTGTGGACTCACAGACTTCGAAGGGATCACGCAAGCGCAGTAGAGCGCGCAGAGCGGAGAACCAACAAGATGGAAACAACGGTGATAGGGTCAGCTCCGGCAGTGAGTCGGACGCCCCGGCCAACAAAACGACACCGGCACCGCTATCTAGGAGGGGCAGAGGTCGCCCGCCCACAACAGGGCAATATGTTGGCCTTGCGCAAGCCAAAGCGGCGTTAGTCGCTGCAGAACGAGAGGAAATGGAGCTTAGGGCTGAGCGCGAGATAGCTCAATTGTCCCAGAAGCTTCGCTCAGAGCGGCCACTAGAATCGAGGCTCTCTGTATCATCTGTTGAGGAGGGGGAGCAGCTTGCTTCCGATTTTCATCAGAAGGCGATGAACAGTGTGGCTACCATAAATACAGTAGCCACCAAATCTACAAATCTAAAAGGCACGTATGTACGTGCTCTGAAAGAGGCTGCAGCTTCTATAAAAGAAGTTATTGAGGTCCTTCACACTCGGACTTCCTCGGAGGAGACTATAAAACTACAGGCGGCTAACACCCGTTTGCAAGCCGAGGTAGCGGACCTTCGCAAAGAAATTGTGGAGCTCCGCAAAGAGATGTTGACAGCTAAGGCTGTCCCTACAACAACCGAGCTGACTGCGCACAGTAGTGGTGTGCAAATGACGGCACCTATGCAGGAACTTGAACAGGCGCTTATACGGCAAGTCGGAGGGATGATTAACGCACGGCTAGAGGGAATTGAGGAGCGCCTCTTGCCTGCTAAACGCCTACGCCCACCACTTGCCGCAGACCGTAACAATGCTACGGTCTCAATAGACGCGTCTAATCAACCATCTACCAGTACCCTAAAGGGTAAAGGAAAGGGCAAAGGAAAGACCAGCAAGCCGGAAGCTGGATATGATGACGCCAAAGTCACTAAGGTGAGACAAGAAGGGTCACAACTACCTTCTAACCCCCTGAACAAGGAAACCTGGGTAGAAGTAGTTAAAAAAGGGCGGAAGACGAAAACAACATCTGCTTCTCAAAAAGCGCGACAAAAACCGCAAACACAGTCGCAGCGCACAAAACAAGCGCCCAAACCTAAGTTGCGTGTTCCCCGCTCTTCAGCTGTTATCTTAACGATACAGCCTGAAGCTGTGACGAGAGGAGTGTCATACGCAAAGGCTCTATCTGAAGCCAAAAGCAAAGTCAACCTTACGGAACTCGGGATTCCCTCCCTCAACTTCCGTAAGGCAGCGACCGGTGGTCGCATACTAGAGGTGCCAGGCTTAACCAGCGGCGAAAAAGCTAATCTACTTGCCGACAGCTTAAGAGCCATATTTAAGCCGGAAGATGTCCGAGTCACCAGGCCGACGAAACGTGCAGACTTGCGCATTTCCGGCTTGGATGACTCGGCGACGAAGGAGGAAGTTGCAGCTGCGGTTGCACGAGTTGGAGAATGTCAAGTCACGGACGTGAAGGTTAATGACATTCGCCATAACTCTGTCGGCATTGGAACGGTACTTGCGCAGTGTCCAGTGGCTGCGGCAAAGAAGGTGACCAGCAATGGTCGCCTTCTAATCGGGTGGGTCTCAGCCCAGATTAGGCTGTTAACACCAAGGCCGATGCGTTGTTTCCGGTGCCTAGAAGTAGGGCATGTCAAGGAGCAATGCAAGTCACCTACAGACCGCAGTGATCAATGCTATCGCTGCGGTCAATCAGGCCATAAAGCAAGAGAGTGTACAGGCGAGCCACACTGCACTATTTGTGCAGCAGCGAAAAAGCCGTCTAAGCATCGAATGGGGAGCAAAGCTTGCGCTCTGCCCCCTAAAAGGAATGGAAGAAGAGGAGCTCCCGTGGCCAAGTCCCAGTTGCAACCTTCTAACCCAACACCACAGGACGAGGAGGCAGCAATGGAAACGCAATAATGGCCACTAACGTTTTACAAGCTAACATCAACCATTCCGCCAGGGCTCAGGACCTTTTGGTCCAGAGCATGGCGGAATGGTCAATACCAGTGGCCATAGTGGCTGAACCTTACCTGGTTCCACCTAGGGACAATTGGTTTGGTGACAACGATGGGACGGTGGTCATTGTCACGCAGGCTGCGTGCGGTTTTCCGCACGTGGAAAAAGTGACAAAGGGTCGTGGCTATGTAGCAGTGTTGGCAGGAGGTACTGCCTTTATCGGCGTTTACTTCTCTCCCAACAAACCACTTGCGGAGTTTGAGGTCTGGCTGGGTGAGGTGGAGGCGCTTATACATCAATGTCGCCCAAACCACATACTCGTCGCCGGAGACCTCAATGCAAAGTCGGTGTTGTGGGGATCCCCCGGCACAGATACGCGAGGCGAAGCAGTCGAAGAGTGGGCGGCTGCGTCAGGGCTGGAAGTGTTGAACCGGGGAGCGGCTCAAACGTGCGTGCGACAGCAGGGAGGCTCTATAGTGGACGTAACGTTCGCTAGCCCTGCTCTCGCCCGCAGAGTCCGGGACTGGGAAGTGCTGGAGGGAGCCGAGTCACTATCGGATCACAGATATATCCGATTCGTACTCGCTTCCCCAGTGATCCCGAGCGGTCCAAGCCACCCCCCGGCTGAAGATGCTCCACGTTGGGCGCTAAAGCGCATGGATAAAGAGATTGCCATTGAGGCAGCTATAGTGGAGGCCTGGGTACCAATGCCCGAAGGCACAACAGACCTGGACGCAAAAGCGGAGTATTTTCGCGAGGTGATGACCCGTGTGTGCGACGCTTCTATGCCTCGAGTAAAGTCACTGCCACAACGCCGGAACGTTTACTGGTGGTCGGCCGAGCTCGCTGCCCTCCGAGAGGAGTGTGTGGCGGCCAGGCGGCGTTACACCAGACAACGAAGGCGGCGGCAGCGGGATGAAGACCGGGAGGCGGCACTCTATGCGGATTATCGCCTCGCGAAAACCACCCTCCAGAGGGAGATAGCACAAGCGAAAGACCATGCTCGGTCAGAAATGTTGGAGTCTTTGGATCAAGACCCATGGGGGAGACCTTACAAGGCAGCCAGGAGTAAGCTGCGCCCATGGGCGCCACCGCTCACTCAGACATTGGAGCCAGGCTTCGTGGGAAATGTCGTCGCATCACTGTTCCCTCAAGTTGGCGACCACGTGCCACCAGTCATGTCTCTATCTGGACGGAACAGTGACGTTGAAACAGAAGAAGAGGTTCCAGCGATCTCTGAAGGAGAATTGGCAGCAGCGGTAATGAAACTCAAGGCTAAAAACAAAGCCCCGGGCCCGGACGGAATCCCCGGTCGCGCCTGGGTGCTGGCGTTAGAAGCCCTTGAGCCTCGTTTCCGCGAATTTCTATCGGAGTGCATTGAACGGGGCCAATTTCCGCGCTGTTGGAAGACTGGTAAATTGGTCCTGCTTCGGAAAAGTGGAAGACCAGCTGACTCGCCGTCTGCTTATAGACCGATTGTCTTGTTAGACGAAGCCGGTAAGCTCTTTGAGCGTATCCTGGTTGCTCGTCTGACAAGACATTTGGAAAGGACTGGACCGAATTTGGCCGAATGTCAATACGGCTTCCGCAGGGGCAGGTCCACACTCGACGCTATATCGAGTGTGAGGGCCCTTGCTGAGGAGGCCGTCTCCAAGGGAGAGGTCGTCGTGGCGGTATCGTTAGATATCTCCAACGCCTTCAACACCCTCCCTTGGAGCTGCGTCAAGGAAGCGCTGCGGTATCACCAGATACCTGAACATCTGCAAGATATGTGTGAGAGTTACCTATCCCAGAGATTCATCAAATATCTCGACAGAGATGGCTGGAGAGAATGGCAGATGACTTGCGGCGTTCCACAGGGTTCAGTTGGTGGGCCCTTCCTGTGGAACGTCGGCTATGATTGGGTTTTGCGAGGAGCCAACTTGCCGGGTGTCAAGACGACATGTTATGCCGATGACACCTTAGTTACAGCTCGAGGTCGAAACTACAGAGAGGCGGCTATTTTGGCCACGGCAGGAGTAGCACAAGTCGTCGACCGCATCAGACGACTTGGGTTGAAGGTAGCCCTAGAAAAATCCGAAGCCTTGTGCTTCCATGGGCCACGGGGAGGACCACCTGTTGGTGCGAAGATTGTTGTCGGAGGTGTTCCGATCGGAGTCGAGTCGACAATGAAGTATTTAGGAATTGTCCTCGATAGCCGACTGACCTTCAAGGAGCACTTCCGACAACTGGCACCAAGACTCACCAAAGCAGCATCGGCTCTGGGAGCTTTGTTGCCGAACGTTGGGGGACCGGGAGTTCCTTGCCGACGCTTGTACACTGGCGTCTTGCGCTCAATGGCGCTATATGGTGCACCCATCTGGGCGGATGCCCTGAGCAGCCATAATGTAACACTCTTGCGAAAGCCTCAGAGGTTTATGGCTCTCAGGGCAATCAGAGGATATCGCACGGTATCTTTTGAGGCATCGTGCGCACTTGCCGGAACCCCGCCCTGGGATCTAGATGCTAGAATGTTGGCAGATGTGTACCGCACCATTGCGGAAGCGCGAAGCCAAGGATTGCAACCAGCCCCGGAAGAGATCAGGCGGCTGAGACAAACCTCACGACGGTGGCTTCTGGAAAAATGGAGAGACAGATTGGGACGTCCTAGTGCTGGCCACAGGACGATCAGTGCCATTCTTCCTAAACTGGACAAGTGGCTGGGAAGGGAATATGGAGTGCTGACGTACCGCCTGACGCAACTGCTGACAAATCACGGTTGTTTCGGGCGGTACCTTTGCAAAGTGGCGCAGAGAGAAATCTCTGCCGCTTGCCACCATTGCGGTAATGCAGAAGACACGGCAGACCACACGTTCGCCGAATGCCCTGCGTGGGCCGAACAGCGTGCGGAACTCGCTGCTGTTGTCGGGCAGGATTTCTCGCTGCCAACCGTCGTTGCATCGATGGTTGACAGCGAGCAATCATGGGAGGCAGTACTCTCCTTTGCGGAGAAAGTGATGGAAATAAAAGAGGAGGCCGAGCGGACGAGAGAAGACGACGCTGCTAGTCATCCTATCCGCCGTCGAAGAACAGGGCGCAGAAGACTGGCACACGCAAGACTGATGCCACCTTAATTGGGAACTCTGGGCGGTGGGTTCGGGGGAACCTGCCGTCCGACTAGATAGTTCCAGAGAATGCACGATGTGCCCGGTGTTCCGGCACATCGTCCATTGGTGGGTGGAGTTATAAGCTCATGAAGATGGGGTCCGAGAGGACCAGCGCTGTTGGGACCGCGGAAGTATGCGAAAGCGCACCCGTGGCCCTAACGCTGAAGGCGCCAAGATGGAACACCGTGAGGTTTTAGTCGGTAGGGGCACCACTCTGGTGTCGAGCCCGACATAACCCGCTGCTCCCCCCCGGGCGGCGGTGTATGCGTAAATGCATTTCCTCACGTTAAAAAAAAAAAAAAAAAAAAAAAAAAAGGTTAGGTTAGGTTAGGTTAGGTTAGGTTAGGTTAGGTTAGGTTAGGTTAGGTTAGGTTAGGTTAGGTTAGGTTAGGTTGGGGTGGGGTGCTTTAGGGTCGGTCGCCTCCACGTTTGCCTGACTACTACTATTCTCCTCCTTTTGGGGGGGAAGAGTAGTCGTTGGGCTGGTGCACCCTGGTAACACTGCTAATAACTTCTCTCCTTTTGGGGGGATCTTGTTAGCAGTGGCAAAAGACCGACGGGGGGGGGACCTTCTTCGAGTGATTCGCACGTCAGTGTGAATCGCGAGTTGAAGGTCCAGTTGAGGGGGGGACTCTCTTCGTGCGATTTATACGCTATTCGTGTAAATTGCGCGCTGAGAGTCCATACGTGGGCCTTCTTCGCGCTATCTACGCACTTTTTGTGTCGATCGCGCGAGGAAGGTCTAGTGGTGGATCGGCAGGTGGCCGATGAGTTTCGGCTCGTACGGCCGCGTCGGGGGCCCTTTATGCGTTCCCCTTAGGGGGCATGGCGTATGTGGGACTGACGCGGCTTGACGAGTGCGAAACGGGAGTGGTGGTGACTTCTCTGCGCGATCTACACGCTTTTCGTCAAGATCGAGCGGAGAAGTCACAAAAGTGGTAGGCAACCAGGTTGCCAGCGCAGACGGCGCGGTTCGTTGGTAGCTTTACAGCTACAGGATGGTGGTAGCCCCTTTACAGCTACGTGGTGGAAGCGCTTACGCGCATTTGCTCGTGGGACGAGCAATGGCGTGCCCGGTATTCACTTACCCTGATGCCGGGCGTTAAGCGCCACAAATCGTAACCCAGCTCTGCCGCCGCGGTCACGTCTCGTGGCAATAGTGCATCTGGGCCGAGGGCCTTGGCTTAACCGCCCGGGCCGCGAGGAAGACAACCTCTATAAAAAATCACCCCCAATCCCAAGCGGCGACGCACCGCGAGGGGATGAATGGCCAGGGGTTACGGCGTCGTAGGGGGGACAACACCGCGCACTCTTCTTCTTTTTCTTATCTTCTGTTCTTCTTCCTCTTATCTTCTTTCTTCTCTTTATTTTCTTCTTCTTCTCTTGCGCGCTGCTGTCACCCCTATTACGCCAGGTCGTTAGTGCGCTCCCCGTCGGGGCACCAGCCGACACCTTTGACGGGTCACGCTAGGCTTGCCCGGGTACAGGGGGCTATGCCCGGGTCGACTGTTTACTTCCCCCATTCTCGTGGGACCAAATATGGAATTGAATCTTACACAAAACAAAAAAACTAAAGATGATGGAGAGAGGCTATTCTTTAGCCCAAATGAGGACTCAGACTCCTCTGTAGGAAGTCTGACAACTGTGACTTCTTCACAGTCTTCGAGGCCTACGCGCAGGCGTAACATAGCGCTAAACGAGGGAGGTGATAACGATGGTAATGGAAACTCCGGCAGCGAGTCGGATGATGCGGCTACCAATGTTACACCTAAAAATAATAATGAGGACACCAAAATAACAAGAGGCCGAGGCCGGCCACCCACTACTGGGCAGTATGTAGGCTTGGCAAAGGCGAAAGAAGAGCTCAACCGAGCAAAGGAAGAGGAGCTGCGACTGGAGGCCGAAAGACAGTTGGCCGAAGAACAGCGGCACAAAAAGGAAAGATCGCGTGCTCTCTTTGAGAAGACACAGCTAGATCGACGTGACATCCAAGAGCATGATGTAGGACAAATCCAGAGAGTAGTTTCTGACTCTCTGGAAACCATTATGAATGTGGCCACAAAATCAAGAAATCTGAAGGGTACATACGTGGCGGCACTGAAGGAAGCCGCGCGTGTCATGAAGGAATCCTTTGAGATAATGCGTGACCGCACATCGTCTGAAGAGGTTTCACTTCTTATGGACGCGAACAGGAGGCTCACGGAAGAGCTCAAAGAGATCCGCCGTGAGTTGGAGGAAATGCGGGCCGCTCAAGCCAAGCCGCAACCGCCGGTGACTCAAATGACAGCGCCAGCATTTGAAGAGATGATGCGGACGGTCCTGGAGCAAGTAGGCACAATGGTCAATGCTCGTATCGAGGGTCTCGAAGGGAGACTCCTTCCAGAAAACAGTGCAAGACCACCTCTGGCAGCTGATCGATGTAGGGAGGAAGAGACTCAAGCCATTGGCGATGTAATGATGGCAACGGCTGCTTCTGTCTTGCCCCCAGCCCAGACTTTGCGGCCCGTTAAGGGCATCAAATCAAAGAGAGGCAAAAAGAAGGGGAAGAGTGTACCAGCCCCAGCCGGACCAGTGGATTCACCACCCGTATCCACTCAAGCGACCACCTCAACGGCACCCGCACCGACAGATCTGTCAAAGTGGACGACAGTCGTAAGAAGAGGTGCTAGAAAGAATGGCGAAACTACAGGGCCACAACGATCCAGGTCTTCTGCCCCTGTACGTACAGGGGCGCATAAACCAGCTCCGCAAACTACGAAGCAGAAGGCGGCAAAACTTCGACCTTCGCGCACTGCAGCGGTGGTTATTACATTAAAACCACAGGCGGCAGAGAAGGGCATCACATATGCAAAAATCTTGACAACAGCCAAGAGCCGCATAGATCTAGCGGCTCTTGGCGTGCCACCGTTGAGAATGAGAGCTGCGGCCACAGGAGCTCGCATTCTTGAAGTCCCCGGGGAGGGAAGGGAAGAGAAAGCGGATTCTCTAGCCAAAAAGCTGAAAGAGGTTTTCGGTGACTCGGAGGGAATACAGGTGTCAAGACCGACCATCACAGCAGACATGCGTGTGAGTGGGTTGGATGACTCTGTAACCCCCAATGAGTTGACGAAGGCCCTTTCCAAAATCGGAGGATGCGCTGAACAGCACGTTAAAGTGGGCGATATTAAGAAGGGCCCAGGAGGTATGGGCATTGCTTTTGTGCGATGTCCGGTGACTTCAGCCAAAAATATCGTGGCGAGCGGCAGCCGTTTAATGGTAGGATGGGTCGTGGCGCAAGTCAGACTCTTGGATGCCAGGCCACGTCGCTGTTTTAGATGCCTTGCACTGGGACATGTTAGGGCCCAGTGCAAGTCAGAGGTAGACCGCAGCGATGATTGCCATCGCTGTGGTAAAAAAGGCCACAAGGCCAGCGACTGCTCTGCCGCGCCGCACTGCAACCTATGTGCAGATGCGGGTAAACCGGCCGAACACCTCTCCGGGGGCAAGGCATGTGCCAAGCCCCCGTCAAAAAGAGCAGGAAGGAAGAAGCCCGCTTTGACTAACTCCGAGTCAAAGCCGGCTGGCTCTGTAGCAGAGCAAGAAGAAGGTATGGAAGAAAATTAGCATGGATAGACTGAGATTCCTCCAAGCTAACTTAAATCATTCTGCGGGTGCCCAGGATCTCCTACTACAATCCATGGCGGAGATGTCGATCCATGTGGCGGCGGTCTCTGAGCCCTACGTTGTACCATCCAGACCTGATTGGATTGGAGATCTGGACAGTCTAGTAGCAATCACCACCCAATCACCGGTGCTCTCCCCTACCCTTGACTTAGTAGGAAGGGGGAAAGGATTTGTCGCGGTTCAAGTTGGAGAGCTCATTGTCGTGGGAGTGTATTTCTCCCCCAACAGGGCCCTCGCTGAATTTGAGGCTTTCTTAGTTGATGTGGGGACCCTGTTGGGGAGGAATCACTCCAGGTCGGTCATCGTCCTTGGAGATCTCAACGCTAAATCTATGGCGTGGGGATCTCCGACGACAGATGCAAGGGGAAGAGCTGTTGACGAATGGCTTGCTGAGACGGGACTTTGCATCCTAAATCAAGGCAGCGAGAACACGTGTGTAAGGCGGGGGGGCGGGTCGGTGATCGACATCACTTTTGCCTCTCCTAGTGCTGCGCGTCGCTCTCGCGGCTGGGAAGTGCTAACGGACGAGGAGACGTTATCCGACCACCGTTATGTTCGTTTTAGCGTCTCTTCGTCCTCGGTGGAGAACCGCGAAAGGGAACCACTTGCGTCTGGGCCAAGATGGGTACTGAAGCGGATGGATATGGAGTTGTTGAAGGAAGCGGCCATTGTACAGTCATGGAACACACCTTCGGAGCCAGTGGACCTGGATGAGGAGGCAGACGAATTGTGCATGGCAATGACTCGCGTATGCGACGCCGCCATGCCTCGCGCAAAGTCTCTGCCGCCCAAGTGCCAGGTCTACTGGTGGTCGGAGGATATTTCGGAACTCCGACGCCAATGTGTAGCGAGGCGTCGCCGCTATCAGAGGTATAGGAGAAGGAGACAACAGGAGATAACCGAACTAGATGCCCTCTATGCCGCCTATAGAGAGGCCTCAAAAGCTCTCCGTGCTGCCATCAAGGAGGCCAAGGCGAGTTCGTGGAAGGAGCTGCTGGAGACTCTGGAGCAGGATCCGTGGGGACGCCCTTATCTCCTAGCAAGGCGAAAGCTTCGTCCATGGGCGCCCCCAGTCACCAGTACGCTGCAACCATCGACGCTCCGGCGAGTGGTCGAGGGACTGTTCCCCGACGAGCCGGGAACCGAATTTGTCCCTCCCACTATGATGGCAACACAGCAACCAGACGTGATAGAAGAAGAAGAAGACGAGCAACCCCCTGAGGTCTCAGAGGGAGAGTTACGTGCAGCAGTCCTGAAAATGAGGGCCAAGAACACGGCACCGGGGCCTGACGGCATTCCCGGCCGTGCCTGGGCACTCGCTCAAGACTCGCTGGGACCTCGCCTGAGGGATTTTCTCAGTCGCTGCATGCGAGAGAGAAAATTCCCCAGGCGTTGGAAGAGCGGAAGGCTTGTCCTTCTTCGAAAGGAGGGACGACCCGCAGACGAACCGTCCGGTTATAGACCGATTGTGCTACTCGATGAGGTGGGAAAGATACTGGAGCGAATCACCGCTGCTCGCATCGCCGATCATTTGGCGACTACTGGCCCTGATTTGTCCAACAATCAATACGGATTCCGGAGGTGTCGCTCCACGATGGATGCAATAAACCACCTCCGAAATCTGTCCGAGGAGGCGTGCTCCAGCGGCGGAGTGATGGTTGCAGTGTCGTTGGACATATCTAATGCATTCAACACTCTGCCCTGGAGCACAATCAGAGAGGGACTTAAATACCATTGCCTACCACAGTACATCCAGGGGCTAATCGGCCAGGGCTACCTATCAGATAGAGTGGTTATCTTCCCAACAAAGGAGGGAGAGGAGAGTAGTCCCATGACGCGCGGTGTTCCACAGGGGTCTGCCCTAGGGCCACCCCTGTGGAACATCGGATATGATTGGGTCCTTCGCGGCGCTAACCTTCGTGGCGTCAACGTGATATGCTTCGCTGACGACACGCTCGTTACCGCCCGAGGGAAGGACTTCAGGGAAGCGAAACTTCTCGCTACAGCGGGAGTCGCGGCGGTCGTGGCAAGGATAAGGCGGTTGGGCCTGGATGTGGCGCTCCACAAGTCTGAAGCCATTTGTTTCCATGGCCCTCGAGGAGCGCCACCTTCAGGCTCAAGTATAGTTGTTGGTGGGACCTCTATCGCTGTCGGGTCAACACTGAAATACCTCGGTGTTGTACTCGACAGCAGGTGGAGATTTGGCGCACACCTAAGCCGGCTAGCACCAAAACTAACCGGTACTGCTGCAGCGTTAAGTCGGCTTCTTCCAAATCTTGGAGGAGGGAATGGAGCGTGCCGCCGCCTCTATATGGGGGTGGTGCGCTCCATGGCTTTGTATGGAGCCCCAATATGGGCCGGATCACTCGACCGTAAAGAAGTCGCGTTGCTGCGTCAAGCACAGCGCACTATGGCCACAAGGGTTTGTAGAGCCTATCGCACGCTCTCACACGAAGTAGCGTGCGTGCTAGCTGGCTCCCTTCCGTGGGACCTGGAGGCAGAGGTTCTATCCTCTGTCTACTGGCGCAGAGCCCGCGCAAGGGAGCAAGACGACCGACCTGCACCACAAGAAGTGGTTCGCTGGAGGCAAATTGCCAGAGAGGAGGCCATGGAAAAGTGGAAAGATCGGATCCTGGAAGGACCCATACAGAGAGGGACCGGAGCCCAACGACTCCTTGAGGCAATACGGCCCATACTCACTGAATGGGTCAATCGCAGACATGGCGCACTTACCTTCCGGTTGACACAGGTTCTCACGGGACACGGATGTTTTGGGAGATACCTGTGTCACGTAGCCGGAAGGGAAGAGACCCCGAAGTGCCACAGGTGTGGCTACGCTGAAGATACTGCGCAACACGTGCTGGAGGCATGTCCGGCAGAGGCGGACTCACGGCAGCTGTTGGTCGCAGTCTTAGGTGCGGACCTCTCCTTGTCGACCATCTTATCAAAGATGGTCGACGATGAGAGGTCATGGGACGAGATGGTCTCCTTCTGTGAAGCAGTCGTTTCGAGGAGGGAGACCGAAGAGCGGGAAAGGGAGAAAGATCCCCTTGCCAACCCGCGTAGGAGGGCACGGACACGGGGGCGAGCCATCCGGGCTCGCTCACCGTCTCCGTTTGGAGGACCTGGAGTGTTGGATGCGGGGGTGTCCAGCACTCCCAATACATCATAGGTCACCACGAGTAGTAAGTGATGCGCTGTGTGTTCCAGCGCATCGCTGAAGAGGCAGGAGGGGGGCATAGGCCTTCCTGAGGCGAATCCTCCTGGGAGGATACTGCACCGACCGGGTCGAGATGCGTGCGAGAGCGAACCCTCGACCCGGTCCGCATGGTCAGTGCAGACGGAACACCGTGAGGTTTTAGTCGGTAGGGGCACCACTCTGGTGTCGAGCCCGACATAACCCGCTGCTCCCCCCGGGCGGCGGTGTATGCGTAAATGCATTTCCTCACGTAAAAAAAAAAAAAAAAAAAAAAAAAAAAAAAAAAAAAAAAAAAAAAAAAAAAAAAAAAAAAAAAAAGGTTAGGTTGGGGTGCTTTAGGGTCGGTCGCCTCCACGTTTGCCTGACTACTACTATTCTCCTCCTTTTGGGGGGGAAGAGTAGTCGTTGGGCTGGTGCACCCTGGTAACGCTGCTAATAACTTCTCTCCTTTTAGGGGGATCTTGTTAGCAGTGGCAAAAGACCGACGGGGAGGGGGACCTTCTTCAAGTGATTTGCACGTCAGTGTGAATCGCGAGTTGAAGGTCCAGTTGAGGGGAGGACTCTCTTCGTGTGATTTATGCGCTTTTCGTGTAAATCGCGCGTTGAGAGTCCGTATATGGGCCTTCTTCGCGCTATCTACGCACTTTTTGTGTCGATCGCGCGAGGAAGGTCTAGTGGTGGATCGGCAGGTGGCCGATGAGTTTCGGCTCGTACGGCCGCGTCGGGGGCCCTTTCTGCGTGTCCCTTAGGGGGCATAGCGGATGTGGGACTGACGCGGCTTGACGAGTGCGAAACGGGTGTGGTGGTGACTTCTCTGCGCGATCTACACGCTATTCGTCTAGATCGAGTGGAGAAGTCACAAAGGTGGAGCAGCTAGGGCTGCAATTGCGGAGGCGCTCGGAAGAGCGAAGCTCATTCAATGAGCAACGGCGTGCCCGGTGTTCACTTACCCTGACGCCGGGCGTTAAGCGCCACAAATCGTAATCCAGCTCTGCCGCTGCGGATCACGTCTCGTAGCAAAGTGCATCTGGACCGAGGGCCTTGGCTTAACCGCCCGGGCCGCGAGGAAGACAACCTCTATAAAAAATTACCCCCAATCCCAAGTGGCGACGCACCGCGAGGGGATGAATGGCCAGGGGTTACGGCGTCGTAGGGGGGACAACACCGCGCATTCTTCTTCTTTTTTCTTCTGTTCTGTTCTTCTTCTTTCTCTTCTTTCTTTTCTTTATCTTCTTCTTCTTCTCTTGCGCGCTGCTGTCACTCCTATTACGCCAGGTCGTTAGTGCGCTCCCCGTCGGGGCACCAGCCGACACCTTTGACGGGTCACGCTAGGCTTGCCCGGGTACAGGGGGCTATGCCCGGGTCGACTGTTTAGTTCCCCTACACTCGTGGGATCAAATATGGAATCCAAATTTAAAAACAAAACCCAAAATGATGTAGAGGGAGACGGACTAGATAATAGTCTGAGTGAGGATACTGACTCCTCAGTAGTAAGTATGGTGACTGTGGCTTCAGAGTCATCAACAGCGTCACGAAAGCGCAACAGGACGCGCAGTGATCGCAAGGAAGGCGGTAGAGACGGTGGGAAGAGCTCAGGAAGCGAGTCTGATGCTCCGCTCGCTAAGGCGGTTGTAGAGCCCAGACGAACCAGAGGCCGTCCGCCCACCACGGGAGAGTACGTAGGCCTAGCAAAGGCCAAAGAAGAGCTCAATCGCGCGAGGGAAAGAGAGATTGAACTCGAAGCTGAGAGGCAAATGGCCGAAGACCAGAAGCAAAAGATTGCTAGGTCGCGAGCCCTTTTAAAAAAGGACTCACAGGTCGCAGAGGTCGGTGATGGCAGCAATGCTGCTGAAATTGAGAAGTTGGTCTCTGAGTCATTGGAAACCATCATGACGGTAGCAATTAAGTCCAAAAACCTTAAAGGGACTTATGTGGCGGCATTGAAAAATGCTGCTTATGTGGTCAGGGATTCTTTTCAGGTGTTGAAAGAACGTACAATGCCAGAAGAGGTAGCCCTCCTCGTTGAGGCCAACAGAAAACTCACGGAGGAACTCAAGGAGATCCGCCGTGAGATGGAGGAGTTACGAGCTGCACGAGTGCAGCCACTTCCATCTACGTCGACAGCTAGTGTGCCGGCGTATGAGGAAATGATGCAAGCAGTAATGCGTCAAGTGGGCACTATGATCAGTGCCCGCTTTGAAGGATTAAGCGATCGGCTTCTGCCAGAGAAGCGCATAAGGCCTCCTCTGGCAGCCGACAGGAAGAAAGACAGTGTGCAGCTGATTGCTGATGAGACAGCATTATCGGTGATGGATGATTCTCCTGCTTCAACATCCCAACAGCAAACATCTGCTGAGGGAATCGCCAAGAAAGCAGGAAAGAAAAACCAAAAGAAGAAGAAGGGGAAGGCGACCCCTACCACTGCTGTATCAGCAGCCCCGGAGCCTGCGTCTGCTATTGACGCAACACCAGAAGTGATGCAGAATTGGACCACGGTAGTTAGACGCGGATCCAGGAAGAACGCTCGAGGACAAGGGACGGAGAGGACAAGATCGCAGGCACCCCAGCGGTCCCAAGCCAAAAAACCTGTCTCTCAAACTGTGAAGAGAAAGGCTGCCAAGCTCCGCCCCCCTAGGACTGCAGCGGTAGTTATAACGCTGCGACCTGAGGCGGTGGTGAAAGGCATCACTTACGCCACGGTATTGACGTCGGCCAAGAGCCGTATAGACCTCGCGGCTCTTGGAATGCCGCCTCTGAAAATGAGAGCTGCAGCCACTGGGGCACGTGTGCTTGAAATACCCGGGGCAGAGAAGGACACTAAAGCGGACTCCCTAGCGGAAAAATTGAAGGAAATTTTCAAGGGTTCCGAATATGTAAAAATCTCAAGACCAACCACTACAGCAGATCTGCGGGTGAGCGGTCTTGACGATTCAGTGAGCCCCAACGAGCTTATCCAAGCTCTTGCTAAAGCCGGTGGATGCGCAGCGCTTGATATCAAAGCGGGTGATATTAAAAAGGGTCCTGCGGGCATGGGCATTGCTTTTGTGCAATGTCCAACAATGGCTGCAAAAAAAATAATGGCGGGTGGTGGAAGGTTGCTGGTGGGGTGGGTCGCGGCGCAAGTCCGACTACTAGACCCTAGACCTCGCCGCTGTTATAGGTGCCTTGCACTGGGGCATGTCAGGGCCCAGTGCAAGTCGGAGGTGGACCGCAGCGATGACTGTCATCGCTGTGGTAAAAAAGGCCACAAGGCCAGCGACTGTTCTGCTGCACCGCACTGCAACCTATGTGCAGACGCGGGTAAACCGGCGGAACACCTCTCCGGGGGCAAGGCATGTGCCAAGCCCCCGTCAAAAAGAGCAGGAAAGAAGAAGCCCACTTTGACCAATTCCGAGTCAAAGCCGGCTGGCTCTGTGGCAGAGCAAGAAGAAGGCATGGAGGAAAATTAGTATGGATCTGAGATTCCTCCAAGCCAACTTAAACCATTCTGCGGGCGCCCAGGATCTCCTACTACAATCCATGGCGGAGATGTCGATCCACGTGGCGGTGGTCTCTGAACCTTACGTCGTACCATCTAGAGCTGATTGGGTTGGAGATCTGGACAATCTAGTAGCGATCACCACCCAATCACCGGTGCTTTCCCCTACCCTTGATTTAGTAGGAAGAGGAAAAGGATTTGTCGCAGTTCAAATAGGAGAGCTCATTGTTGTGGGAGTATATTTCTCCCCCAACAGGGCCCTCTCTGAATTTGAGACTTTCTTAGTGGAAGTGGGGACCCTGTTGGGGCGGAATCACTCCAGGTCGGTCATCGTCCTCGGAGATCTCAACGCTAAATCTATAGCGTGGGGATCTCTGACGACAGATGCAAGAGGAAGAGCTGTGGACGAATGGCTTGCTGAGACGGGACTTTGCATCCTAAACCAAGGCAGTGAGAACACTTGCGTACGGCGGGGGGGTGGGTCGGTGATCGACATTACTTTTGCCTCTCCTGGTGTTGCGCGTCGATCTCGCGGCTGGGAAGTATTAACGGACGAGGAGACGCTATCTGATCATCGTTATGTTCGGTTTAGCGTCTCTACGTCCTCAGAAGAGGATCGAGGCAGAGTGCCGCCTATGTCGGGCCCACGATGGGTACTGAAGCGGCTGGATATGGAGTTGTTGAAGGAAGCGGCCATTGTACAATCATGGAACCCCCCTTCTTCGCAACCAGTGGACCTGGATGAGGAGGCAGATGAACTGTGCATGGCGATGACTCGCGTATGCGACGCCGCCATGCCTCGTGCAAAGGCTCTGCCAGCCAAGCGCCAGGTCTACTGGTGGTCGGAGGAGATTTCGGAACTCCGACGCCAGTGTGTAGCGAGGCGTCGCCGCTACCAGAGGCACAGGAGAAGGAGGCACCAAGTAGCAGCTGTATTAGACGACCTATATGTCGCCTATAGAGAGGCGTCAAAGGCTCTTCGTGTCGCTATCAAAGAGGCCAAGGCGAGTGCATGGAAAGAGCTGCTGGACACCTTGGAACAAGATCCGTGGGGGCGCCCCTATCTACTAGCGAGGCGAAAGCTTCGTCCATGGGCGCCCCCTGTCTCCAGCACGCTACAACCGCTAACGCTTCGGCGTGTGGTCGAGGGATTGTTTCCTGGCGAGCCAGGAACCGAATTCATCCCTCCCACAATGATGGCGGCACGAAGACAACAGAACGCGGAGGAGGACGAATACCCCCCTGATATCTCGGAGGGAGAACTGGGGGTAGCAATATTGAGAATGAGGGCCAAAAACACGGCTCCAGGGCCCGACGGTATACCTGGACGTGCATGGGCCCTCGCTCAAGATGCGCTAGGACCTCGCCTGAGGGATCTCCTTAGTCGCTGCATGCGAGAGGGGAGATTCCCCAGGCGATGGAAAAGAGGGAAGCTCGTTCTTCTACGGAAGGAAGGACGACCAGCAGACGAGCCGTCTGGTTATCGTCCGATTGTATTGCTCGACGAGGCGGGCAAATTGTTGGAACGTATCATAGCTGCCCGCATCGCCGAGCACTTGACGACGATTGGTCCGGATTTATCCGACAACCAATACGGATTCCGGAGGTGTCGCTCTACGATAGACGCGATAAACCACCTCCGGAATCTGTCCGATGAGGCGTGCTCCAGCGGCGGAGTGATGGTTGCAGTATCGTTGGATATATCTAACGCATTCAACACTCTGCCCTGGAGCACAATACGGGAGGGACTCAAATACCATTGCCTGCCACAGCAAATCCAGGAGCTAGTCGGCCAGGGTTACCTCTCAGAGAGAGTGGTGACCTTCCCAACAAAGGAGGGAGAGGAGAGCAGTCCTATGACGCGCGGTGTTCCACAGGGGTCTGCCCTAGGGCCACCTCTGTGGAACATTGGATATGATTGGGTCCTCCGCGGCGCTAATCTTCGTGGCGTCAGCGTCATATGTTTTGCTGACGACACGTTGATTACCGCCCGGGGGAAGGACTTTAGGGAGGCGAAAATCCTCGCTACAGCGGGAGTGGCAGCGGTCGTGGCCAGGATCAGGCGGTTGGGCCTGGATGTGGCGCTCCACAAGTCTGAAGCCATTTGTTTTCATGGCCCTCGAGGAGCGCCACCTTCGGGCTCAAGCATAGTTGTTGGTGGGACCTCTATTGCTGTCGGGTCAACACTGAAATACCTCGGTGTTGTACTCGACAGCAGGTGGAGATTTGGCGAACACATAAGCCGGCTTACGCCAAAATTAACCGGTACTGCTGCGGCGTTGAGTCGCCTTCTCCCAAATCTCGGAGGAGGGAACGGAGCGTGCCGCCGCCTCTATATGGGGGTGGTGCGCTCCATGGCTTTGTATGGAGCCCCAATATGGGCGGGATCACTAGATCGTCGAGAAGCTGCGTTGTTGCGCAGAGCCCAGCGCACTATGGCCACGAGGGTGTGTAGAGCCTATCGCACGCTCTCACACGAAGTGGCGTGTTTACTAGCTGGCTCCCTGCCCTGGGACTTAGAGGCCGAAGTCCTCTCCACAGTCTATTGGCGTAGGGTGCAAGCGAGGGAGAGAGATCTTCGGCCAGCACCACAGGAAGTAGTCCGGTGGCGCCAGGATGCCAGAAACACGGTCATGGAATCGTGGAGGCAGAGGTTGCTCGAAGCACCAACACAAAGAGGGACCGGAGCCCAACGGCTCTTGGAGGCTATCTCACCCATTCTTGCACAATGGATGGAGCGAGAACACGGAACGCTAACCTTCCGGTTGACACAGGTCCTCTCGGGACATGGATGTTTCGGGAGGTACCTGTGTCGTGTGGCCGGGAAGGAAGAAACCACGGAGTGTCACCGTTGTGGAAGCATAGAGGACACTGCACAGCACGTGTTAGAAGTATGCCCAGCGGAGGAGGAGGAGCGACAGAATCTGATCGCTATTGTGGGGTCAGACCTCTCCTTGTCGACTATCTTAACTAAGATGGTCGATGATGAGAGGTCATGGGACGCAATGGTCTCATTTTGTGAGACTGTTGTGTCACGGAGGGAGGACGAGGAGCGAGAGAGAGAAAGAAACCCTCTCGCTCACCCACGCCGGAGGGCGCGGACACGGGGGCGAGCCATCCGGGCTCGCTCGCCGTCTCCGCTTGGTGGACCTGGAGTGTCGGATGCGGGGGTGTCCGGTACTCCCGTTACATAGGTCCCAAAGAGTCGGTGATGCGCTGTGTGTTCCGGTGCATCGCCGAAGAGGCAGGAGGGGGGCGTAGGCCCTCATGAGGCGAATCCTCCAGGGAGGATACTGCACCGACCGGGTCGAGATGCATGCGAGAGCGAACCCTCGACCCGGTCCGTATGGTCAGTGCAGGTGGAACACCGTGAGGTTTTAGTCGGTAGGGGCACCACTCTGGTGTCGAGCCCGACATAACCCGCCGCTCCCCCCCGGGCGGCGGTGTATGCGTAAATGCATTTCCTCACGTAAAAAAAAAAAAAAAAAAAAAAAAAAAAAGGTTAGGTTAGGTTAGGTTAGGTTAGGTTAGGTTAGGTTGGGGTGTGGTGTCGGTCGCCTCCTAGTGGTGCACCCCGGGCAACGCTTGCTGAGCCTGGCAGCAGCGGCTAAACGACCGACGAGGGGGGGCCGCTTCCCGGGCTTTTCGCCTCCAAAGCCCAACGGGAAGTGGCCATCGTGGGGGGGCTGCTTCCTGGGTTCCCCCCCTGGACCCATCGGGAAGCGGCCACAGTAGGTTGCGGTGTTGTATGGGCGACACTGCAACTGAGGCGGGCCGCGATGTCGTATGGGCGCACATCGCGGCTGAAGGTGAGGAGTCGTGGCGGAAGAGGATCGTCACTGATAAGGTGCGGTGCTTTCCCTATCCTCCACGACTCCGACGGGGCCGCCACCGTTAGATGGCGGACGCGGTGGGGTCGCAGGGGAAGAGGTGTGTCACTGATAAGGTGCGGTGCTCACCCTATCCCCTGCGACCGTTTTGGTAGGCGGTGGGGCCAAACATCTGACCCACCGCAGGGACCACGGGCGTAAGACACGGGGTCGTCTTGCGCCCCTTCCGATGTGGTCCCAGAGGAGGAGATCGCGACGCGTCTCTGTGTCATGACGCGTCGCGACATGGGGGGGGTGTTAACACCCGTTACCCCCCGAGGAGGGTCCGGAAACGGACGGCCGCGGCGGGTCGTGGATGAATCGGAAACGGTACCCATGACCCGCCCTGAGCGCGGCCAAGGAGGGACACCGTGGAGTTTTAGTGGGTTCAAGTCCCACATAACCGCACTGTCTCCCCGTGGCAGTGCGGTATGCGAAGGCATTTCTCCACGTAAAAAAAAAAAAAAAAAAAAAAAAAAAAAAGGTTAGGTTAGGTTAGGTTAGGTTAGGTTAGGTTAGGTTAGGTTAGGTTAGGTTAGGTTAGGTTAGGTTAGGTTAGGTTAGGTTAGGTTAGGTTGGGGTGTGGTGTCGGTCGCCTCCTAGTGGTGCACCCCGGGCAACGCTCGCTGAGCTGGCAGCAGCGGCTAAACGACCGACGAGGGGGGGCCGCTTCCCGGGCTTTCCGCCTCCAAAGCCCAACGGGAAGTGGCCATCGTGGGGGGGCTGCTTCCTGGGTTCCCCCCCTGGACCCATCGGGAAGCGGCCACAGTAGGTTGCGGTGTTGTATGGGCGACACTGCAACTGAGGCGGGCCGCGATGTCGTATGGGCGCACATCGCGGCTGAAGGTGAGGAGTCGTGGCGGAAGAGGATCGTCACTGATAAGGTGCGGTGCTTTCCCTATCCTCCACGACTCCGACGGGGCCGCCACCGTTAGATGGCGGACGCGGTGGGGTCGCAGGGGAAGAGGTGTGTCACTGATAAGGTGCGGTGCTCACCCTATCCTCTGCGACCGTTTTGGTAGGCGGTGGGGCCAAACATCTGACCCACCGCAGGGACCACGGGCGTAAGACACGGGGTCGTCTTGCGCCCCTTCCGATGTGGTCCCAGAGGAGGAGATCGCGACGCGTCTCTGTGTCATGACGCGTCGCGACATGGGGGGGGTGTTAACACCCGTTACCCCCCGAGGAGGGTCCGGAAACGGACGGCCGCGGCGGGTCGTGGATGAATCGGAAACGGTACCCATGACCCGCCCTGAGCGCGGCACAGGAGGGACACCGTGGAGTTTTAGTGGGTTCAAGTCCCACATAACCGCACTGTCTCCCCGTGGCAGTGCGGTATGCGAAGGCATTTCTCCACGTAAAAAAAAAAAAAAAAAAAAGGTTAGGTTAGGTTAGGTTAGGTTGGGGTGCTTTAGGGTCGGTCGCCTCCACGTTTGCCTGACTACTACTATTCTCCTCCTTTTGGGGGGGAAGAGTAGTCGTTGGGCTGGTGCACCCTGGTAACACTGCTAATAACTTCTCTCCTTTTGGGGGGATCTTGTTAGCAGTGGCAAAAGACCGACGGGGAGGGGGACCTTCTTCGAGTGATTCGCGCGTCAGTGTGAATCGCGAGTTGAAGGTCCAGTTGAGGGGGGGACTCTCTTCGTGCGATTTATGCGCTTTTCGTGTAAATCGCGCGTTGAGAGTCCGTATGTGGGCCTTCTTCGCGCTATCTACGCACTTTTTGTGTGGATCGCGTGAGGAAGGTCTAGTGGTGGATCGGCAGGTGGCCGATGAGTTTCGGCTCGTACGGCCGCGTCGGGGGCCCTTTCTGCGTGACCCTTAGGGGGCATAGCGGATGTGGGACTGACGCGACTTGACGAGTGCGAAACGGGTGTGGTGGTGACTTCTCTGCGCGATCTACACGCTATTCGTCTAGATCGAGCGGAGAAGTCACAGATGAGGTAGGCAACTAGGGTTGCAAGCGCTGGTGGCGCGGATGAATGGAAGTAGCTTTACAGCTACGTGGTGGTGGTAGCCTTTCTACAGCTACATGGTGGTTGCGCCATTGCGCAAAGCTCGTGTGACGAGCATCGGCGTGCCCGGTATTCACTTACCCTGATGCCGGGCGTTAAGCGCCACAAATCGTAATCCAGCTCTGCCGCTGCGGATCACGTCTCGTGGCATAGTGCATCTGGACCGAGGGCCCTGGCTTAACTGCCCGGGCCGCGAGGAAGACAACCTCTATAAAAAAATCACCCCCAATCCCAAGCGGCGACGCACCGTGAGGGGATGCATGGCCAAGGGGTAGATTGGTCGTTAGTGCGGACCCCGCCGGAATACCGGCCGACCTTCTGTGCGGGTTACGCTAGGCTTGCCCGGGTACAGGGGGCGATGCCCGGGTCGACTGCTTACTTCCCCCATGCTCGTGGGACCAAATATGGAACTAAATCAAACAAACAAAAAAACAAATGATGATGGTGAGAGGCAATTCTTTAGCCCAAATGACGATTCAGACTCATCTGTAGGGAGTCTGATGACTGTGTCTTCTGCGCAGTCTTCTAGACCTGCGCGTAAGCGTAGCAGGACACCAAAACCTAAGGAGGGAGGTGACGATGGTGACCAGGGAAACTCCGGCAGCGAGTCGGATGGCCCGGCTACCAAGGTAACGACACCTAAAAAGATCGAAGACAGGATAACTAGAGGCCGAGGCCGGCCGCCCACCACTGGCCAGTATGTGGGCCTGGCAAAGGCGAAGGAGGAGCTCAACCGAGCAAAGGAAGAAGAGCTGCGACTTGAGGCCGAGAGACAGTTGGCCGAAGATCAACGGCGTAAAATGGAGACGTCACGTACCTTCTTTGGAAAGGCGCAGAAAGATAAGAGTGTCATCCAAGAACAAGACGTGGAACAAATCCAGAGAATGGTGTCAGATTCTCTGGAAACAATCATGAACGTGGCCACGAAGTCCAGAAACCTAAAAGGGACATATGTGGCGGCTTTAAAACAGGCGGCGCGAGTAATGCAGGACTCGTTCGAAGTAATGTGCAATCGGACGATGTCGGAAGAGGTGGCGCTTCTTACGGAGGCGAACAAGAGACTGACGGAGGAATTGCGAGAAATCCGCCGCGAAATGGAGCAGCTGCGAACCGCGCAAGCGAAAACGCCAGTTCCATCAGCAATGCCAACTCTCGAAGAAATGACGCGAACCGTCATGGTGCAGGTTGGCACCATGATGAACGCTCGCTTCGAGGGTTTAGAAGAGCGACTGCTTCCAGAGAAGCGGTTGAGGCCGCCCCTAGCGGCTGACAGACGAAGGGATCAGGCGGTTTCTATCATCGAGGACGAGTCAGAGATGGAAATTGTCCCGGTCACCCAACCATCCAGTGCTCCGGAACCCTCTAGAGGAAATAACACCTCAAAGAGGGAAAGGAGAAAGAAAAAGAAAAGCACGTCTGGCTCTGCCACACGTGAAGACACCACGCCAGCACCTGCGCCATGTCCAGCGGACCCTAAGCCGCAGACGTGGACAACGGTCGTAAAGCGTGGCTCTCGGAAGAAGGTTCGGACAGCAGAACCGGAAAGGATGAGAGATTCCGCTCCTGGGCGCGCACCAATTCAAAAACCAGCCCAGCAAAGCGGAAAGATAAAAGCGGCGAAACTCCGCCCCCCCCGCACCGCAGCAGTCGTAATAACTCTGCGACCGGGTGGGGCAGAGAAAGGCATAACCTATGCCAAAATACTAACGGAGGCAAAGAAACGCATTAACCTTGCGGATCTTGGAATGCCTCCCTTGAAGATGAGGGCTGCGGCCACTGGAGCGCGTATCCTTGAAATCCCAGGAGAGGAGAAAGAGGATAAGGCAGATTCTCTGGCGAGCAAATTAAAAGAGGTCTTTCAGGATTCGGAGGAGATTCAGATATCCAGACCGACCGTCACCGCAGACCTGCGCGTGAACGGGTTGGACGATTCTGTAAGCTCCTCCGAGCTAGCAGAAGCCCTCTCTAAAGTAGGAGGCTGTGATGTGCTAGCTTTCAAGGTCGGTGACATCAAGAAAGGCAGGTCAGGTATGGGCACTACCATTGTGCGATGTCCTGTGACAACGGCGAAGAAAATTGCCAGCAATGGCAGAGTATTAGTAGGATGGGTGGCGGCGCAGGTCCAGCTTCTGGACGCTAGACCGCGCCGCTGCTTTAGATGCCTTGCACTGGGTCACGTTAGGGCTCAGTGCAAGTCAGAGGTGGATCGCAGTGACGATTGTCACCGTTGCGGCAAGAATGACCACAAGGCCGCCGATTGTTCAGCTGCCCCGCACTGCAACCTGTGCGCAGATGCGGGAAAACCAGCCGGACACCTCTCCGGGGGCAAGGCATGTGCCAAGCCCCCGACAAAAGCAGCAGGAAGAAGAAAGCTCGCTGTGACTAAAGCCAAGTCACAGCCGGCTGGCACCAGTATAGGGCAGGCGGAGGACATGGAAGAAAATTAAAATGGGTATTAATTTTCTCCAGTCCAACATTAACCACTCCGCTGGCGCTCAGGACCTTCTCCTACAGTGCTTGGCGGAGAAGTCAATACAGGTGGCTGCAATTGCAGAACCGTATGCCGTCCCAGTCAGACCTGATTGGGTCAGCGATCTAAACGGTTTGGTAGCGCTCACCACTCAGTCTCCAGCGTCCTCCCCCTCTCTCGATGGTGTAATGAGAGGACAGGGATATGTTGCAGCTCGAGTCGGTAAAATTGTGGTTGTGGGGGTGTACTTCTCCCCCAATAGGGCCCTCGCTGAATATGAGGACTTTCTCATAGAGGTGGGGACCCTGTTGGGGCAAAGTCGCCCAAATCCTGTTGTTGTTCTCGGAGATCTCAACGCCAAATCTACGGCGTGGGGGTCTTCGACGACAGATGCGAGAGGACGAGTCACTGAAGAGTGGCTGGCGGAGACGGGGCTCTGCATCCTTAACCAGGGACAGGAGCACACATGTGTAAGACGCGGAGGTGGCTCGGTGGTAGACGTGACGTTTAGCACCCCTGAAATAGCGCGCCGTGTCTGCGATTGGAGAGTTCTTGTGGACGAGGAGACGCTGTCTGATCATCGCTACATTCAGTTCAGCGTCTCCCCGGCTACAACGGAAAACCGCGAACGGTTGCCGCTGGTAACTGGCCCGCGATGGGTGTTAAAACGCCTGGACTCGGATTTGCTGCAGGAAGCAGCTATAGTCCAGGCGTGGAATGCCCCTCCGTCGGAACCAGTGGACCTGGACACTGAGGCTGATGATTTGTGCATGGCGATGACGCGTGTTTGCGACGCCGCCATGCCTCGCGCAAAGACCATGTCGCCCAGGCGCCAGGTCTATTGGTGGTCCGAGGAAATTGCGGAACTTCGTCGCCAGTGCGTATTGAGACGTCGCCGCTACCAGCGGCACCGCAGAAGAAGACAACCCGAGCCAACGGAGCTGGATGCTTTATACGTGGCGTATAGAGACGCTTCAAAAGCTCTCCGTGTTGCCATCAAGGAGGCCAAAGCGAATGCGTGGAGGGAGTTGCTGGAGACTCTGGAGCGGGACCCGTGGGGACGCCCCTATCTACTGGCGAGGCGAAAGCTTCGCCCATGGGCGCCCCCCGTCACCAGCACTCTGGAACCGCAGACGCTCCGGCGAGTGGTCGAGGGTTTGTTCCCTGGAGACCCAGGGACCTCATTTGACCCTCCCACAATGATGGCAACACGGCGACCAGACGTTGCTGAAGAAGACGAGCAGCCCCCTGAGGTGTCAGAGGGAGAGTTGGGAGCAGCTGTCCTGAGGATGAGGGCCAAAAACACAGCACCGGGGCCAGACGGCATACCCGGCCGTGCGTGGGCCCTAGCTCAGGACGCACTCGGGCCTCGCCTGAGGGATCTCCTCAGTCGCTGTATGCGAGAGGGGAGATTCCCCAGGCGATGGAAAAGGGGGAGGCTCGTACTTCTTCGGAAGGATGGACGGCCATCTGACGAGCCTTCGGGCTACCGACCAATCGTCCTACTTGATGAGGCCGGCAAGTTGTTAGAACGTGTCATCGCAGCCCGCATCGGGAGACACCTAGAGTCAATCGGACCAGACTTGTCTGATAACCAATACGGGTTCCGGAGATGTCGCTCAACAATTGACGCGATCAACCATCTCCGGAACCTGTCTGACGAGGCGTGCTCTAGTGGTGGAGTGTTGGTGGCAGTGTCGTTGGACATAGCCAACGCCTTCAACACTCTACCCTGGAGCACGATCAGAGAAGGGCTAGGGTACCATCGCCTTCCAAGCCACCTACAGTGCCTGGTAGGGCGGGGGTACTTGTCGGAGAGAGAGGTGGCGTACCCCACCAAAAAAGGAGAAGAAAGGAGCTCAGTAAATCGCGGTGTTCCACAGGGGTCTGCTTTAGGGCCGCCCCTGTGGAACATTGGGTACGATTGGGTACTCCGAGGCGCTAACCTTCGTGGCGTCAGCGTTATTTGCTTCGCTGACGACACGTTGGTTACCGCCAGGGGAAAGACGTTTAGGGAAGCGTCAATTCTGGCCACAGCTGGCGTTGCAGCGGTAGTGGCGAGAATCCGTCGGTTGGGCCTGGAGGTGGCGCTTCACAAATCCGAAGCCATCTGCTTCCACGGTCCTCGGCAGGCGCCACCTGCAGGCTCGAACATAGTTGTTGGAGGAACCTCCATTGCTGTCGGCTCGACACTCAAATATCTTGGGGTCGTGCTCGATAGCAGATGGAGGTTCGAAACGCATCTCAAGCGACTGACCCCCAAACTAATGGGGACCGCTTCGTCGCTCAGTCGCCTCCTGCCTAATATCGGCGGAGGAAACGCAAGCTGCCGCCGCCTTTATATGGGGGTGCTGCGTTCGATGGCCCTTTATGGAGCGCCAATATGGGCTGGGTCCCTGGACTCCAGAGAGACAGCGCTGCTGCGACGAGCTCAGCGCATCATGGCAACGAGAACATGTAGGGCATACCGCACAATCTCTCACGAGGTAGCGTGTGCCCTTGCTGGTTCCTTGCCATGGGATTTAGAGGCAGAAATCCTGAGCACGGTTTTCTGGCGCAGAGCGCGCGCAAGACAGGAGGACCTGAGACCTGCGCCCCAAGAAGTGGTGAGATGGCGTCAGGACGCCAAAGACAGGGCCCTGCAAACGTGGAGTCAACGACTCCTCGAGGGCCCTGCTCAGAGAGGAACCGGAGCGATTCGGTTCCTCGAAGCCGTAAAGCCCATCCTGAAAGAATGGGTACAACGCGAGCACGGGGCTCTGACCTTCCGGCTGACGCAAGTCCTAACGGGGCACGGGTGCTTCGGGAGGTACTTGTGTCGTGTAGCCGGAAGAGAAGAGACCACGGAATGCCATCGCTGCGGTTGCGCGGAAGATACCGCACAGCATGCATTGGAGGCGTGTCCGGCGGAGGAGGATACACGACAGGAACTTGTCGATGTTGTGGGGGCAGACCTCTCCTTGTCGACTGTCTTAGCTAAGATGGTCGATGACGAGAGGTCTTGGGACGCAATGGTTTCATTTGCTGAAACCGTTGTGTCAAGGAGGGAGGAAGAGGAGCGAGAGAGAGAGAGGAACCCTCTCGCTCACCCACGCCGAAGAGCACGGACACGGGGGCGAGCCATCCGGGCTCGCTCGCCGTCTCCGCTCGGTGGACCTGGAGTGTCGGATGCGGGGGCGTCTGGCACTCCCGATACATAGGTCCCAAGTAGTCGGTGATGCGCTGTGTGTTCCAGTGCATCGCCGAAATCGCAGAAGGGGGGCTTAGGCCCTCCCGAGGCGGTTCCTCCAGGGAGGATGCTGCACCGACCGGGTCGAGATGCGTGCGAGAGCGAACCCTCGACCCGGTCTGTATGGTCAGTGCAGGTGGAACACCGTGAGGTTTTAGTCGGTAGGGGCACCACTCTGGTGTCGAGCCCGACATAACCCGCTGCTCCCCCCCCGGGCGGCGGTGTATGCGTAAATGCATTTCCTCACGTAAAAAAAAAAAAAAAAAAAAAAAAGGTTAGGTTAGGTTAGGTTAGGTTAGGTTAGGTTAGGTTAGGTTAGGTTAGGTTAGGTTAGGTTAGGTTAGGTTAGGTTAGGTTAGGTTAGGTTAGGTTGGGGTGCTTTAGGGTCGGTCGCCTCCACGTTTGCCTGACTACTACTATTCTCCTCCTTTTGGGGGGGAAGAGTAGTCGTTGGGCTGGTGCACCCTGGTAACACTGCTAATAACTTCTCTCCTTTTGGGGGGATCTTGTTAGCAGTGGCAAAAGACCGACGGGGAGGGGGACCTTCTTCGAGTGATTTGCACGTCAGTGTGAATCGCGAGTTGAAGGTCCAGTTGAGGGGGGGACTCTCTTCGTGTGATTTATACGCTATTCGTGTAAATTGCGCGCTGAGAGTCCGTATGTGGGCCTTCTTCGCGCTATCTACGCACTTTTTGTGTCGATCGCGTGAGGAAGGTCTAGTGGTGGATCGGCAGGTGGCCGATGAGTTTCGGCTCGTACGGCCGCGTCGGGGGCCCTTTCTGCGTGTCCCTTAGGGGGCATAGCGGATGTGGGACTGACGCGCCTTGACGAGTGCGAAACGGGTGTGGCGGTGACTTCTCTGTTCGATCTACACGCTTTTCGTCTAGATCGAGCGGAGAAGTCACAAATGTGGAGCAGCTAGGGCTGCAATTGAGGAGGCGCTCGGAAGAGCGAAGCTCATTCAATGAGCAACGGCGTGCCCGGTGTTCACTTACCCTGACGCCGGGCGTTAAGCGCCACAAATCGTAAACCAGCTCTGCCGCTGCGGATCACGTCTCGTGGCAAAGTGCATCTGGACCGAGGGCCTTGGCTTAATTGCCTGGGCCGCGAGGAAGACAACCTCTATAAAAAATCACCCCCAATCCCAAGCGGCGACGCACCGTGAGGGGATGCATGGCCAAGGGGTAGATTGGTCGTTAGTGCGGACCCCGCCGGAATACCGGCCGACCTTCTGTGCGGGTTACGCTAGGCTTGCCCGGGTACAGGGGGCGATGCCCGGGTCGACTTTTTATTTCCCCCATTCTCGTGGGAACAAATATGAAATGTTCAAAACTTAAAAATAAAAACAACGTTGATGAAGGAGATAGGCAATTCTATAGCCCGGATGAAGATTCGGACTCTTCGGTGACGAGCCTGGTGACTGTGACCTCACAGTCTTCGGACAAGTCAACATCAAGAAAGCGCAGCATATCGCGTGAGGATGAAGCCAGTGATGGCAAAAAGGCTTCCGGTGGCGACTTTGACACACCGGCCAAGAAGATATCGGTGCCAACCAGAAGGACCAGAGGGCGTCCGCCCACTACTGGTCAGTACGTTGGCCTATTAAAGGCCAAACAAGAGCTCATCAGAGCAAAACAGAGGGAGCTGGAACTCGAGGCCGAGAGACAGCTAGCTGATGAACAGCGTCAAAAATCGGAGCGGTCACGTGCGATCCTTGGTAACAGCTCACAGGACAAAGAGGATCTAGGAATTAGCAATGCGGCCGAAATAGAAAGGATGGTGTCTGACTCACTCGACACCATAATGAAAGTTGCAACGAGGTCCAAGAACCTCAAAGGTACCTACGTCGCGGCACTTAAAAATGCCGCGTACGTAATGAGGGATTCCTTCAAAATAATGAAGGAGCGCTCTATGCCGGAGGAAGTAGCCCTCCTAGTGGAGGCTAATCGGAAACTAACGGAGGAGCTGAAGGAAATCCGCCGTGAGATGGAGGAGTTGCGAGCTGCTCGTGTGCAGCAACCACCCTCATCCACAGCGTCACCCTCAGCTCCTCCGTTTGAGGAAATGATGCGAATGGTCATGGTGCAGGTGGGCACCATGATCAACGCTCGATTTGAAGGACTGGACGACAGGCTTCTGCCTGAGAAGCGCATTAGGCCATCTTTGGCAGCTGACAGGAGGAAAAATACCATAGAAATGGTGGATGATGGGGCAGCCACATCAGAGATGGAAGTCTGCGCTCCCCTTGCGGCCCACACGCAAGCTTCTGGCCCTGCTGAGGGCAAATCAAAGAGAGCAAGACGTAAGAATAAAAAGGGGAAGGCAACCCCTACCCCTATAAAGACGGCGGAACCGGAGCCCACGCCAACGACCAGTGCAATGTCTGCAGCACCACAGCCACAGGAATGGACTACAGTCGCAAGGCGTGGCTCTCGTAAAAACGGTATGAGATCTGAGAGAACAAGATCGGCAGCTCCTACACGCCCACAGGCTCAGAAAACCACCACACCACCTGCGAAGGCAAAGGCTGCCAAACTTCGCCAGCCACGCACCGCGGCTGTGGTGATAACGCTGGGACCGGAAGCAGCTGCAAAGGGCATAACATATGCCAAGGTGTTAGAAACGGCTAAAAGCCGTATTGATCTAGCGGCTCTGGGGATGCCACCTATGAAGATGAGGGCTGCGGCCACCGGGGCGAGAGTTCTTGAGATCCCCGGAGCCGAGAAGGATGAAAAGGCGGACTCCCTAGCTAATCGGTTGAGAGAAGTCTTTCAGGACAAAGAAGAGGTCAAAGTGTCAAGACCAACCACCACCGCAGACTTGCGTGTGAGTGGGTTGGACGACAGTGTGACGTCCAACGAGTTGAAGCAGGCCATTGCTAAAGCTGGGGGGTGTGATGTGCTTGTCGTCAAGACGGGCGACATCAAACCGGGCCCAGCGGGAATGGGCATTGCCTTCGTGCAGTGCCCAGTAACAGCCGCAAAGAAGATTGTGGCGAGTGGTGGGCGTCTGTTAGTGGGGTGGGTCGCATCGCAAGTCCGACTGCTAGACCCGAGACCTCGCCGATGCTACAGGTGCCTTGCATTGGGACACGTCAGGGCCCAGTGCAAGTCGGAAGTGGACCGCAGCGATGAATGCCATCGCTGCGGTAAGAATGGCCATAAGGCCAGTGATTGTTCTGCCGCCCCCCATTGCAGCATATGCGAACATGCGGGGAAACCAGCTGAACACCTCTCCGGGGGCAAGGCCTGTGCCAAGCCCCCGTCGAAAACAAGAGGGAAGAAGAAGCCCACTGCCACTAAGTCCAAGTCGCAGCCGGCTAGCTCTGTGAGAGAGCAAGAGGAGGCTATGGAGGAAAACTAGTATGGCGCTAGTTTTCCTCCAAACCAACGCGAACCACTCCGCCGGTGCACAGGATCTCCTCCTACAGTGCATGGCGGAGAGGGCAGCTCACGTGGCGGTGGTTGCAGAGCCTTACACGGTCCCTAATAGGGCTGATTGGGTTGGCGACTTGGATGGTCTGGTGGCAATCACCACGCAGTCTCCAGTTCCTTCCCCCACCCTCAGTGCAACTACGAGAGGCAGGGGATTCGTGGCGGCCCGGGTCGGTCAGATAACTGTTGTGGGGATGTACTTCTCCCCCAATAGGGCCCTCATCGAGTTCGAGGCTTTTCTCGTCGAGATGGGGACCCTGCTGGGGCAGATTCGTCCGAACCCTGTTGTTGTCCTCGGAGACCTCAACGCCAAATCTATGGCGTGGGGGTCTCCGGCGACCGATGCGCGGGGAAGAGTAGTTGAGGAGTGGCTCGCAGAAGTAGGCCTATGCACGCTCAATGTCGGAAGCGAGCACACGTGTGTACGTCGGGCAGGTGGATCAGTGGTCGATGTGACCTTTTCCTCCCCTGAAATAGCGCGACGTGTTCACAACTGGGAGGTGTTGGTGGAAGAAGAGACGTTATCTGATCACCGCTACATTCAGTTTAGCGTCTCTTCATCCTCAGTTGGACACAGCGCTGGGACTTCCCCAGCACTCGGACCGCGATGGGTACTTAAGCGACTGGACCGTGAACTACTGCAAGAGGCAGCAATAGTTCAGGCATGGAATGCCACGCCCTCGGATCCCATAGATCTCGACATCGAAGTTGATGAGTTGTGCGAAGCGATGTCGCGTGTATGTGACGCCGCAATGCCGCGCGCGAAAAGCCTGCCGCCCAAACGACAGGTGTATTGGTGGTCGGAGGAGATCGCGGAACTCCGACGCCAAAGTGTCGTGATGCGTCGCCGCTATCAGCGTTACCGCAGAAGGAGGCATCAAGAACCGGAAGAGCTGGATGCCCTTTATGCCTCTTACAAAGAGGCTCTAAAAGCTCTTCGCTACGCCATTCGAGAATCCAAGACCAATTCCTGGAAGGAACTCTTGGATTCCCTAGAGGAAGACCCGTGGGGTCGCCCGTACCTGATGGCAAGGCGCAAGCTGCGCCCATGGGCACCCCCCGTCACAAGCTCGCTGGAACCACCAACACTTCGGCGCGTGGTTGAGGGCTTGTTCCCTGGTGAGCCAGAGACTGAATTCAGCCCTCCCACGATGGCAGTGACACGGGCGGGAGAAGTCGCGGAGGACGACGAGCCTCCACCGGAAGTCTCGGAAGGAGAATTGGGGGCGGCGATCTTAAGAATGAGGGCCAAGAACACGGCTCCGGGGCCTGACGGCATACCCGGCCGTGCGTGGGCCCTCGCTCAAGATGCGCTGGGACCTCGCCTGAGAGATCTCCTCAGTCGCTGTATGCGAGAGGGGAGATTTCCCAGGCGATGGAAAAGAGGGAGGCTCGTCCTTCTCCGCAAGGAAGGCAGACCGGTGGATGAACCGTCTGGTTATCGTCCAATAGTATTGCTTGACGAGGCGGGTAAGCTACTGGAGCGGATCGTGGCTGCCCGCATCGTCAACCACCTCGAGACAGTTGGCCCAGACCTGTCCAACAATCAATACGGGTTCCGGAGATGTCGCTCTACAATAGACGCGATTAACCATCTCCGGAACCTGTCCGACGAGGCGTGCTCCAGCGGTGGGGTTATGGTTGCAGTGTCGTTAGACATAGCAAATGCATTTAACACCCTACCCTGGAGCACAATCAGGGAAGGACTGGAATATCACCGGTTTCCCCTATATATCCGGGGCCTGATAGGTCAAGGATACCTATCTGATAGAGTGGTGGCCTTCCCTACTAAGGAAGGACAAGATCAGAGCTCCATGTCACGCGGTGTTCCACAGGGGTCTGCTTTAGGGCCACCCCTGTGGAACATCGGATATGACTGGGTCCTCCGTGGTGCTAATCTTCGTGGCGTCAGTGTTATATGTTTTGCTGACGACACGCTGATTACCGCCCGGGGGAAGGACTTTAGGGAGGCGAAAATCCTCGCTACAGCGGGAGTGGCAGCGGTCGTGGCTAGGATCAGGCGGTTGGGTCTGGATGTGGCGCTCCACAAATCTGAGGCCATTTGTTTCCATGGCCCTCGAGGAGCGCCACCTTCAGGTTCAAATATTGTGGTTGGTGGAACCTCCATTGCTGTCGGGACAACACTGAAATATCTCGGTGTTGTACTCGACAGCCGGTGGAGATTTGGCGCGCATCTAAGCCGGCTAGTACCAAAACTTACGGGCACTGCGGGAGCGTTGAGTCGCCTTCTCCCAAACTTGGGAGGAGGTAATGGAGCATGCCGCCGTCTATACATGGGGGTGGTGCGCTCCATGGCTTTGTATGGAGCCCCAATATGGGCGGGATCACTCGACAGCCGAGAAGCTGCGCTACTGCGTCGAGCCCAGCGCACTATGGCCACAAGGGTGTGCAGAGCCTACCGCACACTCTCTCACGAGGTTGCGTGTGTACTGGCTGGATCTCTGCCATGGGATCTGGAGGCTGAAGTCCTGTCCACAGTTTTCTGGCGCAGAGCGCGCGCAAGACAGGACGACCTGAGGCCAGCACCTCAGGAGGTGGTGCGATGGCGCCAGGACGCCAAGGACAGGGCCCTGCAAACGTGGAGTCACCGACTTCTCGAGGGCTCTGTTCAGAGAGGAACTGGAGCGACAAGGTTTCTTGAAGCTGTCAAACCAATTCTCAGAGAATGGGTAACGCGTGAGTATGGGTCTCTAACTTTCCGGCTGACGCAGGTCCTAACGGGGCACGGGTGCTTCGGGCGGTACTTGTGTCGTGTAGCCGGAAGAGAAGAGACCCCGGAATGCCACCGCTGCGGTTTCGTGGAAGATACTGCGCAACATGCATTGGAGACGTGTCCGGCGGAGGAAGATGCAAGACAGGCTCTTGTTGATATTGTGGGGGCAGACCTCTCCTTGTCGACTATCTTATCTAAGATGGTCGACGACGAGAGGTCATGGGATGCAATGATTTCCTTTGCTGAAACCGTTGTGTCTAGGAGGGAGGAAGAGGAGCGAGAGAGAGAGAGGAACCCTCTCGCTCACCCACGCCGGAGAGCGCGGACACGGGGGCGAGCCATACGGGCTCGCTCGCCGTCTCCGCTTGGTGGACCTGGAGTGTCGGATGCGGGGGCGTCTGGCACTCCCGATACATAGGTCCCCACGAGGAGTAAGTGATGCGCTGTGTGTTCCAGTGCATCGCTGAAGAGGAAGGAGGGGGGCATAGGCCCTCATAAGGCGAATCCTCCAGGGAGGATACTGCACCGACCGGGTTGAGATGCGTGCGAGAGCGAACCCTCGACCCGGTCCGTACGGTCAGTGCAGGTGGAACACCGTGAGGTTTTAGTCGGTAGGGGCACCACTCTGGTGTCGAGCCCGACATAACCCGCTGCTCCCCCCCGGGCGGCGGTGTATGCGTAAATGCATTTCCTCACGTAAAAAAAAAAAAAAAAAAAAAAAAAAAAAAAAGGTTAGGTTAGGTTAGGTTAGGTTAGGTTAGGTTAGGTTAGGTTAGGTTAGGTTAGGTTAGGTTAGGTTAGGTTAGGTTAGGTTAGGTTAGGTTAGGTTAGGTTAGGTTAGGTTAGGTTAGGTTAGGTTAGGTTAGGTTAGGTTAGGTTAGGTTAGGTTAGGTTAGGTTAGGTTAGGTTAGGTTAGGTTAGGTTAGGTTAGGTTAGGTTAGGTTGGGGTGCTTTAGGGTCGGTCGCCTCCACGTTTGCCTGACTACTACTATTCTCCTCCTTTTGGGGGGGAAGAGTAGTCGTTGGGCTGGTGCACCCTGGTAACACTGCTAACAACTTCTCTCCTTTTGGGGGGATCTTGTTAGCAGTGGCAAAAGACCGACGGGGAGGGGGACCTTCTTCGAGTGATTCGCACGTCAGTGTGAATCGCGAGTTGAAGGTCCAGTTGAGGGGGGGACTCTCTTCGTGTGATTTATGCGCTTTTCGTGTAAATCGCGCGTTGAGAGTCCGTATGTGGGCCTTCTTCGCGCTATCTACGCACTTTTTGTGTCGATCGCGCGAGGAAGGTCTAGCGGTGGATCGGCAGGTGGCCGATGAGTTTCGGCTCGTACGGCCGCGTCGGGGGCCCTTTCTGCGTGTCCCTTAGGGGGCATAGCGGATGTGGGACTGACGCGGCTTGACGAGTGCGAAACGGGTGTGGTGGTGACTTCTCTGTTCGATCTACACGCTTTTCGTCTAGATCGAGCGGAGAAGTCACAAATGTGGAGCAGCTAGGGCTGCAATTGAGGAGGCGCTCGGAAGAGCGAAGCTCATTCAATGAGCAACGGCGTGCCCGGTGCTCACTTACCCTGACGCCGGGCGTTAAGCGCCACAAATCGTAATCCAGCTCTGCCGCTGCGGATCACGTCTCGTGGCAAAGTGCATCTGGACCGAGGGCCTTGGCTTAATTGCCTGGGCCGCGAGGAAGACAACCTCTATAAAAAATCACCCCCAATCCCAAGCGGCGACGCACCGTGAGGGGATGCATGGCCAAGGGGTAGATTGGTCGTTAGTGCGGACCCCGCCGGAATACCGGCCGACCTTCTGTGCGGGTTACGCTAGGCTTGCCCGGGTACAGGGGGCGATGCCCGGGTCGACTTTTTATTTCCCCCATTCTCGTGGGAACAAATATGAAATGTTCAAAACTTAAAAATAAAAACAACGTTGAAGAAGGAGATAGGCAATTCTATAGCCCGGATGAAGATTCGGACTCTTCGGTGACGAGCCTGGTGACTGTGACCTCACAGTCTTCGGACAAGTCAACATCAAGAAAGCGCAGCATATCGCGTGAGGATGAAGCCAGTGATGGCAAAAAGGCTTCCGGTGGTGACTTTGACACACCGGCCAAGAAGATATCGGTGCCAACCAGAAGGACCAGAGGGCGTCCGCCCACTACTGGTCAGTACGTTGGCCTATTAAAGGCCAAACAAGAGCTCATCAGAGCAAAACAGAGGGAGCTGGAACTCGAGGCTGAGAGGCAGCTGGCTGAGGAACAGCGACAAAAGACGGAGAGGTCGCGGGCGATTCTTGGCAATAATCTTCTGGACAAAGAAGGCTCTGGCGACAACAATGCAGCGGAAATAGAAAAGATGGTGTCAGATTCACTCGACACTATAATGAAAGTGGCAACGAGGTCCAAGAACCTCAAAGGTACCTACGTCGCGGCACTTAAAAATGCCGCGTACGTTATGAGGGACTCCTTCAAGATAATGAAGGAGCGCACTATGCCGGAGGAGGTGGCCCTTCTAGTGGAGGCAAATAAGAAGCTAACGGAGGAGCTGAGGGAGATCCGCCGGGAGATGGAGGAGTTGCGAGCTGCTCGTGCGCAGCAACCGCCACCATCTGTGGCGTCACCTTCATCTCCTCCGTTTGAGGAAATGATGCGAATGGTCATGGTGCAGGTGGGCACCATGATCAACGCCCGATTCGAAGGACTGGACGACAGACTTCTGCCCGAAAAACGCATTAGGCCATCTCTGGCAGCTGACAGGAGGAAAGATACCATAGAAGTAGTGGATGATGGGGCAGCCTCATCGGAGATGGAAGTCTGTGCTCCCCTTTCGGCCCAAACGCAGGTCCCTGCTGAGGGCAAACCAAAGAGAGCAAGACATAAGAACAAGAAGGGGAAGGCAACCCCTATCCCTACAAAGACGGCGGAACCGGAGCCCATGCCAACGACGAGTGCAATGTCTGCAGCACCACAGCCACAGACATGGACCACTGTCGCAAGGCGTGGCTCTCGGAAAAACGGCATGAGATCTGAGAGGGCAAGATCGGCAGCTCCTACACGTCCCCAGTCTCAGAAAACCACAGCACCACCTGCGAAGGCAAAGGCTGCCAAACTTCGCCAGCCACGCACCGCGGCTGTGGTGATAACGCTGGGACCGGAAGCAGCTGCAAAGGGCATAACATATGCCAAGGTATTAGAAACGGCTAAAAGCCGTATTGATCTAGCGGCTCTGGGGATGCCACCTATGAAGATGAGGGCTGCGGCCACCGGGGCGAGAGTTCTTGAGATCCCCGGAGCCGAGAAAGACGAAAAGGCGGACTCCCTAGCTAATCGGTTGAGAGAAGTCTTTCAGAACAAAGAAGAGGTCAAAGTGTCAAGACCAACCACCACCGCAGACTTGCGTGTGAGTGGGTTGGACGACAGTGTGACGTCCAACGAGCTGAAGCAGGCCATAGCTAAAGCTGGGGGGTGTGATGTGCTTGTCGTCAAGACGGGCGACATCAAACCGGGCCCAGCGGGAATGGGCATTGCCTTCGTGCAGTGCCCAGTAACAGCCGCAAAGAAGATTGTGGCGAGTGGTGGGCGTCTGTTAGTGGGGTGGGTCGCATCGCAAGTCCGACTGCTAGACCCGAGACCTCGCCGATGCTACAGGTGCCTTACATTGGGACACGTCAGGGCCCAGTGCAAGTCGGAAGTGGACCGCAGCGATGAATGCCATCGCTGCGGTAAGAATGGCCATAAGGCCAGTGATTGTTCTGCCGCCCCCCATTGCAGTATATGCGAACATGCGGGGAAACCAGCTGAACACCTCTCCGGGGGCAAGGCCTGTGCCAAGCCCCCGTCGAAAACAAGAGGGAGGAAGAAGCCCGCTGCGACTAAGTCCAAGTCGCAGCCGGCTAGCTCTGTGAGAGAGCAAGTGGAGGTAATGGAGGAAAACTAGTATGGCGCTAGTTTTCCTCCAAACCAACGCGAACCACTCCGCCGGTGCACAGGATCTCCTCCTACAGTGCATGGCGGAGAGGGCAGTCCATGTGGCGGTGGTTGCGGAGCCATACACGGTCCCTAATAGGGCTGACTGGGCTGGCGACTTAGATGGTCTGGTGGCAATCACCACGCAGTCTCCAGTTCCTTCCCCCACCCTCAGTGCAACTACGAGAGGTAGGGGATTCGTGGCGGCCCGCGTCGGCCAGATTTATGTTGTGGGTATGTACTTCTCCCCCAATAGGGCCCTCGTCGAGTTCGAGGCTTTCCTCGTCGAGATGGGGACCCTGTTGGGGCAGATTCGTCCGAACCCTGTTATTGTCCTTGGAGACCTCAACGCCAAATCTATGGCGTGGGGGTCTCCGACGACAGATGCGCGGGGAAGGGTAGTCGAGGAGTGGCTCGCAGAAGTAGGCCTATGCGTGCTCAACACCGGAAGTGAGCAAACGTGTGTACGTCGGGCAGGTGGCTCAGTGGTCGATGTGACCTTTTCCTCCCCTGAAGTAGCACGACGTGTTCACAACTGGGAGGTGTTGGTGGATGAGGAGACGTTATCTGATCACCGCTACATTCAGCTTAGCGTCTCCTCATCCTCAAGCGAACACCGTGCTGGAGTTCCCCCAGCACTCGGTCCGCGGTGGGTTCTCAAGCGTCTGGACTGTGAACTACTGCAAGAGGCAGCAATAGTTCAGGCATGGAATGCCACGCCCTCGGATCCCATAGATCTCGACGTCGAGGCTGACGAGTTGTGCGAAGCGATGTCGCGCGTGTGTGATGCCGCAATGCCGCGTGCGAAAAGCCTGCCACCCAAACGACAGGTGTATTGGTGGTCGGAGGAGATCGCGGAACTCCGACGCCAAAGTGTTGTGATGCGTCGCCGCTACCAGCGCTGCCGCAGAAGGAGGCATCAAGAACCGGAAGAGCTGGATGCCCTCTATGCCTCTTACAAAGAGGCTCTAAAAGCTCTTCGCAACGCGATTCGAGAAGCCAAGACAAACTCCTGGAAGGAACTCTTGGATTCCCTAGAGGAAGACCCGTGGGGTCGACCGTACCTCATAGCAAGGCGCAAGCTGCGCCCATGGGCACCCCCTGTCACGAGCTTGCTGGAACCACCAACACTTTGGCGCGTGGTTGAGGGCTTGTTCCCTGGTGAGCCAGGGACTGAATTCAGCCCTCCCACGATGGCAGTGACACGGGCGGGAGAAGTCGCGGAGGATGACGAGCCTCCACCGGAAGTCTCGGAAGGAGAATTGGGGGCGGCGATCTTAAGAATGAGGGCCAAGAACACGGCTCCGGGGCCTGACGGCATACCCGGCCGTGCGTGGGCCCTCGCTCAAGATGCGCTGGGACCTCGCCTGAGAGATCTCCTCAGTCGCTGTATGCGAGAGGGGAGATTTCCCAGGCGATGGAAAAGAGGGAGGCTCGTCCTTCTCCGCAAGGAAGGCAGACCAGTGGATGAACCGTCTGGTTATCGTCCAATAGTATTGCTTGACGAGGCGGGTAAGCTACTGGAGCGGATCGTGGCTGCCCGCATCGTCAACCACCTCGAGACAGTTGGCCCGGACCTGTCCAACAATCAGTACGGGTTCCGGAGATGTCGCTCTACAATAGACGCGATTAACCATCTCCGGAACCTGTCTGACGAGGCGTGCTCCAGCGGTGGGGTTATGGTTGCAGTGTCGTTAGACATAGCAAATGCATTTAACACCCTACCCTGGAGCACAATCAGAGAAGGACTGGAATACCACCGGTTTCCTCAGCATATCCGGTGTCTGATAGGTCAAGGATACCTATCCGATAGAGTGGTGGCCTTCCCTACTAAGGAAGGACAGGACGAGAGCACCATGTCACGTGGTGTTCCACAGGGGTCTGCTTTAGGGCCACCTCTGTGGAACATTGGATATGACTGGGTCCTCCGTGGCGCTAACCTTCGTGGCGTCAGCGTCATTTGCTTCGCTGACGACACGTTGGTTACCGCCAAGGGACGGACATATAGGGATGCGGCGCTGTTAGCAACGGCAGGAGTGGCGGCCGTGGTCGCCAGAATCAGGCGGCTGGGTTTGGAAGTGGCGCTCCACAAATCGGAGGCCATATGTTTCCATGGCCCCAGGGATGCGCCACCTGCAGGCTCCAATATTGTGGTTGGGGGGACCTCCATTGCTGTCGGGTCAACACTGAAGTATCTCGGTGTTGTACTCGACAGCAGGTGGAGATTTGGCGCACATTTGAAGCAGCTAACACCGAAACTGACCGGCACGGCTGCAGCGCTGAGTCGATTACTCCCAAATATAGGGGGAGGGAATGGAGCGTGCCGCCGCCTCTATATGGGGGTAGTGCGCTCCATGGCCCTGTATGGAGCTCCAATATGGGCAGGATCTCTTGATCGTAGGGACATTGCACTGCTGCGTAGAGCTCAGCGCACCATGGCCATGAGAGTGTGCAGAGCCTACCGCACACTCTCCCATGAAGTTGCGTGTGTACTGGCAGGATCTCCGCCATGGGACTTGGAGGCTGAGGTCCTGTCCACAGTATTCTGGCGCAGGGCACGCGCCAGAGAAACTGATATGCGTCCGGCGCCCCAAGAGGTGGTGCGGTGGCGTCAAGACGCTAAGAACAGGGCCCTGCAGAAGTGGAGTCGGAGACTTCTCGAGGACCCTGTTCAGAGAGGAACAGGCGCTCAAAGGCTCATCGAGGCGGTACAACCCGTTCTTATTGAATGGGTCCAGCGAGGACACGGTGCACTAACCTTCCGGCTGACGCAGGTACTCACGGGACACGGATGTTTCGGGAGATACCTGTGTCACGTGGCCGGAAGGGAGGAGACACCGATGTGTCACCAGTGTGGATGTGCCGAGGACACTGCGTGGCACGTATTGGAGTCGTGTCCGGCCGAGGCGGAACAGCGACGATCATTGATCGCAGTCGTGGGGGCGGACCTCTCCTTGTCGACCGTCATTGCTAAGATGGTCGATGATGAGAGGTCATGGGACGCAATGGTCTCCTTCTGCGAAACAGTAGTTTCGAAGAGGGAGACCGAAGAGCGGGAAAGGGAACGAGATCCCCTTGCACACCCGCGTAGGAGAGCGCGGACACGGGGGCGAGCCATCCGGGCTCGCTCTCCGTCTCCGCTTGGTGGACCTGGAGTATCGGATGCGGGGGTGTCCGGTACTCCCGTTATATAGGTCCCATAGAGTCGGTGATGCGCTGTGTGTTCCAGTGCATCGCCGAAGAGGCAGGAGGGGGGCGTAGGCCCTCATGAGGCGAATCCTCCAGGGAGGATACTGCACCGACCGGGTTGAGATGCGTGCGAGAGCGAACCCTCGACCCGGTCCGTATGGTCAGTGCAGGTGGAACACCGTGAGGTTTTAGTCGGTAGGGGCACCACTCTGGTGTCGAGCCCGACATAACCCGCTGCTCCCCCCGGGCGGCGGTGTATGCGTAAATGCATTTCCTCACGTAAAAAAAAATAAAAAAAAAAAAAAAAAAAAAAAAAAAAAAAAAAAAAAAAAAGGTTAGGTTAGGTTAGGTTAGGTTAGGTTAGGTTAGGTTAGGTTAGGTTAGGTTAGGTTAGGTTAGGTTAGGTTAGGTTAGGTTAGGTTAGGTTAGGTTAGGTTAGGTTAGGTTAGGTTAGGTTAGGTTAGGTTAGGTTAGGTTAGGTTAGGTTAGGTTAGGTTTTTTTTTTTTTTTTTTTTTTTTTCTCTACCTGTCCGGGCGCATAGGCCCGGCCCGCGAGCTAAGGTTTCCTAATATGGTAGTCAAGGATGTGGCGAGCTAGGGTTTCTTTATTGCCTATTTACTATTTATTTATTTTGTTTGTTTACATGGGTTGCTTACATTTTTAATCTTACATATTTCTTAACTTCTACTTCCTTCCTTTCCTCTCTGTTTACATAATTTTTATCTTTATTTTTACTATTTATTTGCTATATTTAGTCACATGCGTAACTAAATACAGCAGATAAAATTTTCTGCATTAATATTTTACACTTATCTCTATCTTAGCCTTACAGTTTTTCCTATTTTCTTACTTTATTGGTTATTACATTATTTATTACATTCTTCTATATTAAGTTTAATTTATTATATTTTCTTTAACTGTTCTAATTTTTACAAATTCTGATATATTAAGACCGATTTCAAACGATCAGGGCCATAGCTCTCCAATCGCTGGAATTCGTTCCATTTTAAATTTATGTGTGTATGCCAAATTCAAAAATTTTTTAAAATTTCATTTACTTGCTTGTTTTTACACTGTATTTAGTCGTTACATATTGCCAGGTTTTGATTCTTATTTTTCAACTGTGTTTACATATTAGCTTCTCACATTTTATTCCTAATTTTATTTATACATAAATTTCTTAATTTTAATTGTTGTTATATTGCTAACAACATTTTTGTTTATTCCTATTTCTTATATTTCTATTTTACTTATATTGTTTTCTAGTTGTATTTACTTATATAAAACTGCTATTATTTATGTTTTCTACAATGTATACTTAATTTATATTCAGCAGTTTATAACACATATTGCTATCATTAATATTTTTGTCTATCGTGTCTTCGTCATTTCTTATTTTTATATCTTTTATTTTACTTTAAATTTATTTACTATTGTTGGTGGGTATATTGCTATATATATACTTCAACAATATTTTATTTGCTGATTTCGTGCCTTTTATACTTTTAAATATTTGACGTACAGTAAGATTTCGTACTGGTTTGGACACTTTATTTCTTTTTGTTTTCTTTGCGTCGTTTGTTTGTTCTCTATTAGTTTGATGCAATGGTTGGGAGATATAATTCACTATATCATCAACTATTCGTTGTTTTGCTTTATTTCTTAAATTGATTTTACCTTTCATGTTTAATTTAGAATACTCCAAGAAATTTTTATTTGGTTCTGTTTTATCGGAATCTGAATTTATTTGAGGTATGCTGCAGACCATCTCCTTAGCGCAAGCTTTTTTGTTAAAAGTGTTTTTAATTATATACTGAAAGGTAATCGGCACCACCTTAGCAGTAGGCCACTGAGGCTCTTGCGAGGGAGTCCCACTTACGTCTTATCGGACATTCCTCGGCAAATGCGTTGTGGTCCACTTTCTCTTGCTTCGTGCGTAAACAATTGCTACATGTTGGCGGTACGTCTGCCAGGAAGTCCGTACACTCGCTTTTCATGTGCAGTCCCGCGCAATGGCTGCATGTTGTTTGAGTTTCCTTGCAGAATCTTTTGCTATGTCCATAGCCGAGGCAGAGCGAACATTGTACAAGTGGCGATTGGTCTGCCACCCGTACTCGCTGCAGGTCTAAGTGAACTGCCCCGGCCTGAATAAAGCGTTGCCATGCCTTTGGCGAGACCCTTGCAACAAGACTGCGCGTGTGCGGATTTCTGGCATTTTTCGCATATAGCACCTCTATACTCGCTTCCGTGCCTTCCAGTCCCTGTAATAGCGACTTATTCTGTCTCTTGAGTGCCTCTTCTATATCGTGGAAGGTATTTCGGAGTAAGACGTCCTGTAGGACATCTTTCAGTATAATGAGGGGATTCTTGTTATAAATTTCTTCTACTTCTAGCTTTTCCGCCCTTTCCAGCTTCTCCAATACTTTATCTCTTGCTTTTTCGGATCTACAGCTCACAATCACTTTCCGGTTTTTGGCCTTTCTGATTCTGTCCACCTGAATACCCTTCTCTGTGGCGTTCACTTCCTTCCGGATTTGTTCCAAGATCTGATCTCCGGTGTCGGTACTGACCTTGGAAGTCACCAAAAGAGAGTGGTAGGATACATGTTCAGGTGGTTTATTGCGATTTGGAGTTGCAGTGATGCTAGCGTAGGTCCTCTGTTCGGCCTGAGTATGGAGAGCTGTAACTTCTTGTCCAGTAGTTTCCACTATATTTCTAATGTTAGCCACTTCCTCAAAAATTTGGTCGTTTCCTATCACGTTGTCTTCTGACCTTTCCTTGTTTATTTGATTTTGACTTTCAATTGCTTTCCTAAGTTTTCTTACTTCTTCAGTATTCATCTGCAAGGTGTATGCCTGTTTTTCTAGCATTTCTTCTATTTTGTTTGCGTTAATTGAAAGTCCTGTCTGCGTTTCTATTTTTGTACCCGAATCTTGGGTTTGTCCAGGGTATTCGCTTCTTTCGCTGGTGGCCCCCTCTATAACCATCAAAAGGAGTTCGTCCAGTGCCTCCGTCACCGTTTGTTTGACGTCCCTTCTGAGGTTGCCACTATAGGATAGAAACAGTTTCGCATTTTCTACGATATCCTTCGCTTCCTGGATCTTACGTGTGGCTTTATTTTGACTCCGTCCTGCGGTGTCTCGTGTGGTGTCTTGATCCGGTCCTTCGTTTGGGCCCATATTAGTTTTTGCGGGCGATCTGTATAGGGACATGGTAGATCGTCGTTTATATATAGATGTCTATATATACGTGTCTATAAAAATATTCGACGTGTATAAGGCGTCGTTATGATTGTATTATAATATAATATATTAACAGCAATAACCAATATCCAATAGGAAGATTGGTGTCACTTGTCTCTCTCTGTAGAGTTTGTTTTGGGTCTAAACCACTGTTACTCAATACTGAGCGGCGTTAAATTTTGTTTAAGGTCAATTTTAATTGGTTTTAGAATTAAAAACAGGTATTGTTTCCTAATGTAATCTAGCTCTATGTAGAGCACCGTTGAGTTTGTTCAGCAGTCAAATTAAGCCGGTAAAATTTTGTCCAAACAAATCAAATTTCAAAAATTTCTTGTCAAATTTAAAATTTAAAATTTAAAATTTTAAATTTATGTCCTATCTCGTAGTCAAGGCCCCGCCGAGATCCTCAGTCCAAACGCGGGATCTGTACGACCTCCGGTTCCCGAGATATCCTCGATCGAAAATTTTCAAAATGGCGGCGGAACTGTCAAAATCAATTTTCAATCGTGAATATCTCAGGTTCTATTGGTCGTAGAGCGACGGCGCTTGGTCCTACCAGCCCGGCGCGGCCCCCTCCACACGATGTTGGTCTTATTTTAACAAAAAATTTTGTGGACTCCGAATTACAATTTTCGGGTCCTATCTCGTAGCCGAGGTCCCGCCGAGGTCACCAGTCCAAACGCGGGCCCCGTACGACCTCCGGTTTCCAAGGTATACTCGATCGAAAATTTTCAAAATGGCGGCAGAACTGTCAAAATCGATTTTCGATCGAGTATAACTCGGGTTCCAGTAGTCGCAGAGCAGCGGCGTTCAGACCTTCCTGACCAGCGTGACCTCCTCTACCCGGCGCGATCGTTTATTTTGCCCAAAAATTTTTCGGCTCCGATTTTCAAAAAAGTGTCTAATTCCTATAGAGTACTGCCCGCAGAGCCCCCCTGTCAAACTCCCGATCTCCCAGACCCCACGGTTCCCGAGATACAACTGATCAAAGTTTCACAGCGTGACGTCACAACTGTCAAGTGCTTCGCGTTATCGCTATTATCTCGGGTTCTATGGGACGTAGGAGAGCCGGATTTCGACTGGGACACTAAGCTCGACTTGGGCTAGGTGTAGATATACGTTTTGGCCGAAAAATTTCCGAGACGCCAAAAACGAACGAAACCAGTCTTAAACTACTCTCTAGAGCCTCCCAACACTCCCTAAGCAATTCCGGTCTCTCTAAGCTTATCGGTTCCTGAGATATCTGGGGTCAAAGTTTTGCACTTGAGAAACAAAATGGCGGTCGGAGGTCAAGTTTCGCGTTACTTTGGCCCCAGAGGGGTTAGGGACCTACAACTTTGGTTCCTGGGTGCCCAATGGACACTCTGAGTACTATGGTACACTTAAAATATTTTTATATCTATTATTTTCTAATATATGAGCAAAATTCACTTTAAATTTAATAACTTTGGAACCAAAAGCGAGAAAAATCCGGAAAAAATATCACAATTATCTATAAATAGAGCACTATAAGTACACACACAATTTATAAAATTTTTATAATAAACAAAAGAATTAAAAATAAAAAACTCAAAATTTCACAAAATTAAAAACAATTCAGCAACCAGGATAAAGAAAAATATAATTTTGAAAAATTTTGATAAAACAGGCAAGCGCGCAACTAATAGCAATTGAAAATTTTCAAATTTTTATCAGGTTCCTGAATTATCACATGTTAAAAATACAATCTTAGACAATTTTTTAATTAAAAACTACTTATCTTAAAATTCCAAAATTTTTTCTAAAGGTGTTCCCTTATGGTCCTCTACTTGGCTGCAAGAGATGGTGGTCCTGGCGGGTCTCCTTCTATGACCACGTGTCCACGTGGTTCTTGTTTTTCTGCTAATAACTTCGGAGTCTTTCACCAGAAAGATCTGGCAAAAGTTGGGGAAGGTGCAACTCCTGGTTGCACCTCAGATGGCACAATAAAATTTTTAGGTTGTAGCACTCGTTTAGCTTTTATTTCACTTATAAGCTTTTTGAATAACCTCAAAAGTGGTTTTTTCTCACTCCTACTTCGGCACTTTCCAATTTAGGGTTGCACAAAGCGCTATCACATAGATAACGTGATTCCGCACAATTTGGCACTTTTCACTTCTAAATTGGAGCACAAAAACTATTTTTTCCGAATTTTTTAGTAGGGAGCACGTGGATTTTGCTGCTTATCCGACGAGATTCGAGTCGCTACTGGTTAGGTTAGGTTAGGTTAGGTTAGGTTAGGTTAGGTTAGGTTAGGTTAGGTTAGGTTAGGTTAGGTTAGGTTAGGTTAGGTTAGGTTAGGTTAGGTTAGGTTAGGTTAGGTTAGGTTAGGTTAGGTTAGGTTAGGTTAGGTTAGGTTAGGTTAGGTTGGGGTGCGTGGTCAGGTTACCTCCTCGTGGTGCACCCTGGGGGTCAGACAACAACTTCCCTCGGTGGGATCTTGTTGTCTGACCGCGAAATACCTGACGTGGGAGGGGCTTCTACGTGCGCTTTCCTTGAACGCGCTCCTTGGGGAGTGCACGTAGAAGCCTGGGATGGAGCTCCCTTCGGGTGAGCGGGTTCGGGCAAGCGATTGCCCGAACGGGAGGGCTCTCCGCGTGTCCCTCTGATTAGCAGAGGGCACAGCGGATGAGCGAAGGAGGGAGCGGTGGGCCAGGCCGGTTACGCAGGAGGTTGCGGTGCGGCTGGGGCCAGAATGAGGACGGAAGGGCTGGCGGGTGTTTTAGCCCCCTGGCACCCGTTGGTCGGATGGTGGGGCGGAGATCGCCGGAGGTAGGATGGGTTGATGAGGGGTCGGGTTCGCCCGACCCTTCATCGACGAGTAGTGGAGGGTGGTCTCTCGAGCTCGGTGTTCCTTCGCACCCTTAAAGCACCTGAGCTCGGGAGACCGTTTTGGGTTGGCTTGATGGGGGGCCGGGCACTGTTTGCTCGGCCCCTCATCGACCTGAACCGGAAATGGTGGGGTGGGATCACCCGGCTCGGTGTGTTAATTTAGAAAGCACACCGAGTCGGGTGCTCACACCGATGAGATGGTGGAAGGGGCCCGTTGGGCAACGAATAGAGGTGGTGGTCTCTCGATTCCGGTGTTTACACTTGGAGTCGAGAGACCTTTGGGAGGTGGCTTGATGGGGAGCCGGAGACTGGTCAGACCGGCTCTTCATCAACCTGGGAAGGGATGCGATCACCGGGCTCAGTGTGCAAAATGCCTGCACACTGAGTCGGGTGCTCGCATCGAGAAGACGGTGGTTTCAGTCTGTGAACAGATGGGAGTTCACAGACTGAAACCGGAGCTCTGGTGTGGTGGACCGGAGGTGGAGGTTTCCTTCTGTGAACGGATGGGGGTTCACAGAAGGAAAAGAGGTGGTGGCTATCCTCTGTGAACGGATGGGGGTTCACAGAGGGAAGCCGGGGCTTTGGGTGATGGACTCGGGGGAGTTCGTCGCCCAGCTGATAAGCCCAGAGATGGCGCGCGCGGTGTTTCCGCGCGCCTCTCAAGGACGGCGGGTGTTGAGCACCCGCCAGAGGTGGGTCCGAAAGGACAGGCGCCGCCGGGCCCGTGGATGAGTACGAAGAGTGCACCCATAGGCCCGGCACATAGGCGCGCGGACGAAACACCCCAGGGGTTTTAGTGGGTAACCCGGTATACCAGGCAGTAATGCCTGGGCGGGACTCCCACATAACCACGCGGCCTCCCCCGAGGCGCAGTGGTACCCATAAAGGGTTTCCCCTGGGTCAAAAAAAAAAAAAAAAAAAAAAAAAAAAAAAAAAAGGTTAGGTTAGGTTAGGTTAGGTTAGGTTAGGTTAGGTTAGGTTAGGTTAGGTTAGGTTAGGTTAGGTTAGGTTAGGTTAGGTTAGGTTAGGTTGGGGTGCTTTAGGGTCGGTCGCCTCCACGTTTGCCTGACTACTACTATTCTCCTCCTTTTGGGGGGGAAGAGTAGTCGTTGGGCTGGTGCACCCTGGTAACACTGCTAATAACTTCTCTCCTTTTGGGGGGATCTTGTTAGCAGTGGCAAAAGACCGACGGGGAGGGGGACCTTCTTCGAGTGATTCGCACGCCTGTGTGAATCGCGAGTTGAAGGTCTAGTTGAGGGGGGGACTCTCTTCGTGCGATTTATGCGCTTTTCGTGTAAATTGCACGCTGAGAGTCCGTATGTGGGCCTTCTTCGCGCTATCTACGCACTTTTTGTGTCGATCGCGCGAGGAAGGTCTAGTGGTGGATCGGCAGGTGGCCGATGAGTTTCGGCTCGTACGGCCGCGTCGGGGGCCCTTTCTGCGTGTCCCTTAGAGGGCATAGCGGATGTGGGACCGACGCGGCTTGACGAGTGCGAAACGTGTGTGGTGGTGACTTCTCTGTGCGGTCTACACGCTATTCGTCTAGATCGAGCAGAGAAGTCACAGAGATGGTAGGCAACTAGGGTTGCTAGCGCTGGTGGCGCGGATGAATTGGAGTAGCCTTTACAGCTACATGGTGGTTGCGCTATTGCGCAAAGCTCGAGTGACGAGCAACGGCGTGCCCGGTATTCACTTACCCTGATGCCGGGTGTTAAGCGCCACAAATCGTAATCCAGCTCTGCCGCTGCGGATCACGTCTCGTGGCAAAGTGCATCTGGACCGAGGGCCTTGGCTTAATTGCCTGGGCCGCGAGGAAGACAACCTCTATAAAAAATCACCCCCAATCCCAAGCGGCGACGCACCGTGAGGGGATGCATGGCCAAGGGGTAGATTGGTCGTTAGTGCGGACCCCGCCGGAATACCGGCCGACCTTCTGTGCGGGTTACGTTAGGCTTGCCCGGGTACAGGGGGCCATGCCCGGGTCGACTGAATACTTCCCCCATTCTCGTGGGACCAAATATGAGTAAACACAAACAAAAACTTATAAATGATGAAGAAGGTGAACAACAGCTCATTTCGAGCATGAGTGAGGAGTCTGACTCCTCAATGGCGAGTGCAGTGACTTTAACATCACAGTCGTCACAACAATCACGCAAGCGTGGTAGGTCAGGGAAGAAGGATGACAAGGATAGCCAGAATAATTCCGGCAGCGAGTCGGACACACCGGCTACAAAAGTCATTCAGAACAGAACTAGAGGCCGAGGCAGACCACCTACAACCGGTCAATATGTTGGTTTGGCGAAAGCCAAAGAAGAGCTCAATCGAGCCAAGGAACTGGAAATTCAGCTTGAGGCGGAGAAACAACTCGCTGAAGACCTGAAAGCTAAGAAAGAGAGATCACGTGAATTTCTTTTGCAGGGATCTCGGAAACAAGGATTGGAAGATGGTTGCGATGCAGCCAAAATGGAAAAGGTGGTGGCTGACTCGTTGGGGACTATTATGACGGTGGCCACCAAGTCAAAAAATTTGAAGGGGACGTACGTTGCAGCTTTGAAGGATGCTGCACGTACCATGCAAGACACCTTCAAAATGATGAAAGAACGCACAACATCAGAAGAAGTAACACTTCTGATGGAAGCAAATAGAAGGCTCACGGAAGAGCTTAAAGAGCTCCGACGTGAGATGCAAGAGATGCGGGCAGCTCAACTTAAGCCGCTTCCGAATACGACTGCAACACCTCCCTTTGACGAGATGATGCGGACGGTCATGGTGCAAGTAGGCACCATGATCAACGCTCGTTTTGAAGGACTTGAAGCGAGACTTCTACCAGAGAAACGCCTCAGGCCACCTCTGGCAGCGGACAAGAGAAGAATTGACGTGGCGCTAATTACTGAGGAGGCGCCTCTGTCAGAAATGGACGTTTCTGCCTCTATTCCTACCTGTTCCCAGGTACTAGGCAACGAAACGGGAAAGGTGGAGGCCAAGAAATCTAAAAAGAAGAAGAAAGTAGGAGCAACTCCTGCTGCCACTAAACCTGTGGTAGCGAATTACGTGCCTACAAGTGGTACAACACCTGCAGCATCGCAGGAGGCTTGGACCACTGTTGTGGGACGAAGATCTCGGAAGAGAGGAAAGGGAACTGGACCGGATCGATCTAGGTCATCCGTCCCAGAGCGCTTGCAACACCGAAAGGTAGCACAGCAAAAGAAGAAGGCGGCTAAGCTCCATCCTCCTCGCACCGCCGCAGTCGTCATAACCTTGCGACCGGAAGCTGTGGAGAAGGGAATGACGTACGCAAGCGTACTATCGGAAGCCAAGAGACAAATCGATCTGAGTGCTCTTGGAATGCCGCCTCTAAAGATAAGAGCCGCGGCTACTGGGGCACGGATCCTCGAAATCCCTGGCTTGGAGAAAGAGGAGAAGGCGAACTCGCTGGCCAAGAAATTAAATGAGATTTTCAAAGGCTCGGAGGATATCCAGGTGTCAAGACCGGTCTCTACTGCAGACTTGCAAGTAAGTGGACTGGATGACTCGGTTAAATCCTCCGAGCTTACGGAAGTCCTTGCTAGAGCAGGAGGATGCGATCCGCTTGCCATCAAGGTAGGTGAGATTAAAACAGGAAGAGGGGGCATGGGCTCAACCATCGTAAAATGCCCAGTCACAGCAGCCAAGAAAATCTCTGGTGGTGGCCGTCTGTTGGTTGGATGGGTGGCGGCGCAGGTCAAGCTCTTGGAAGCCAGACCGCGTCGCTGCTACAGATGCCTTGCACTGGGTCACGTCAAGATCCAGTGCAAGTCCGAAGTGGACCGCAGCGATGAATGCTATCGCTGCGGTCAAAAAGGTCATATGGCCAAAAATTGCTCGGCCGCACCACACTGCAATCTCTGCGCAGATGTGGGAAAACCGGCCGGACACCTCTCCGGGGGCAAGGCATGTGCCAAGCCCCCGCCAAAAAGAGCAGGAAAGAAGAAGCCCGCTTTGACTAACTCCGAGTCAAAGCCGGCTGGCTCTACAGCAGAGCAAGAGGAAGTTATGGAGGAAAACTAGTATGGCGCTAGTTTTCCTCCAAACTAACGCGAACCACTCCGCCGGTGCACAGGATCTCCTCCTACAGTGCATGGCGGAGAGGGCAGTTCACGTGGCGGTGGTTGCCGAGCCATACATGGTCCCTAATAGGGCTGATTGGGTTGGTGACTTGGATGGTCTGGTGGCAATCACCACGCAGTCTCCAGTTCCCTCCCCTACTCTCGGTGCAACTACGAGAGGCAGGGGATTCGTAGCGGTCCGGGTCGGGCAGACTATTGTTGTAGGGGTGTATTTCTCCCCCAATAGGACCCTTGCTGAGTTTGAGACTTTTCTCAATGACGTAGGGATCCTGTTGGGGCAGAATCGTCCAAGTCCAGCTATCGTCCTTGGTGACCTCAACGCCAAATCTACGGTGTGGGGATCGCCGACGACGGACGCAAGAGGTAGGGCTGTCGAAGACTGGCTAGCGGATACAGGTCTTTGTGTTCTCAATGAGGGCAGAGAGAACACATGTGTACGACGCGAGGGTGGCTCCGTGGTTGACATAACACTCGCCACGCCACAAATCGCGCGACGTGTGCATAATTGGAGAGTGCTGGTAGATGAGGAGACGCTATCTGATCATCGCTACATACAGTTTAGTGTCTCCTCGTCTCCAGCAGAGAACAGTAGACAGGCGCTGCCTATGACTGGGCCACGGTGGGTCTTGAAGCGAATGGACACAGAGCTGCTTCAGGAAGCGGCCATAGTGCAAGCGTGGAACGCCTCTCCTTCGGCACCAGTAGATCTGGATGAAGAGGCGGATGAGTTGTGTAAGGCAATGGCGCGCGTCTGTGATGCCGCCATGCCCCGCGCGAAACGCCTTCCGGCCAAACGACAGGTCTACTGGTGGTCGGAGGAGATTGCTGAGCTTCGTCGCCAGTGCGTGGTGAAGCGTTGCCGGTACCAGAGATATCGAAAGAGAAGGAGTCAAGAGTCTTCCGAGTTGGACGCCCTCTACGCTATCTACAGAGAGGCGTCGAAGACTCTTCGTGGTGTCATCCGGGAGGCCAAGGACAACTCTTGGAAGGAGCTTATAGAAACTCTGGAGCAAGATCCTTGGGGGCGACCATACCTGATGGCGAGGCGAAAGCTCCGCCCATGGGCGCCCCCTGTGACCAGCACCTTGGAAACGGCGACGCTCCAACGAGTGGTTGAAGGGCTGTTCCCTGAGGATCAGGGTACCGAGTTTGCCTCTCCTACTGCACGGCAGTTAGATGGTGCGGAAGAGGATGAGCGGCCCCCTGAAGTTTCAGAGGGAGAACTTGGAGCAGCAGTCTTGAGAATGAGGGCCAAGAACACGGCGCCGGGGCCTGACGGCATACCCGGCCGTGCGTGGGCCCTCGCTCAAGATGCACTGGGACCTCGCCTGAGGGATCTTCTCACCCGCTGTATGCGGGAGGGAAGATTCCCCAGGCGATGGAAGAGGGGGCGGCTCGTCCTACTCCGGAAGGAGGGAAGACCAGCTGACGGACCGTCGGGATACCGACCGATAGTACTGCTCGACGAAGCGGGCAAACTATTGGAGCGTATTATTGCTGCCCGCATCGCCGAGCACTTAGAGACGACTGGCCCCGACTTATCGGATAATCAGTATGGATTCCGGAGATGTCGCTCGACGATCGACGCGATCAATCATCTCCGGAACATGTCAGAGGAAGCGTGTTCCAGTGGCGGAGTGTTGGTGGCGGTGTCATTAGACATAGCCAACGCATTCAACACTTTGCCCTGGAACACGATCAAGGAAGGAATGCGGTATCACCGGCTCCCGGGACACCTACAGTACCTTGTCGGGCAGGGCTACCTCTCAGAGAGGGAGGTGGCCTTCCCCACCAAAGAGGGAGAAGAGCGAAGGTCCATGACGCGTGGTGTTCCGCAGGGGTCTGCCTTAGGGCCACCCCTGTGGAACATCGGCTATGATGGGGTCCTCCGTGGCGCTAACCTCCGTGGCGTCAGCGTTATTTGTTTTGCTGACGACACGTTGGTCACCGCCCGGGGAAGGACCTACAGAGACGCGGCAGTGTTAGCAACGGCTGGAGTAGCTGCTGTCGTTGCTAGAATTCGAGGGTTGGGCCTGGAGGTGGCGCTCCACAAATCCGAGGCCATCTGTTTTCATGGTCCTCGGCGGGCGCCACCTGCAGGCTCAAACATCGTGGTTGGAGGGACCTGTATTGCTGTCGGATCGACACTAAAATATTTAGGTATCGTGCTCGATAGCAGGTGGAAGTTCGGTGCGCACCTCAAGCAGCTTACTCCTAAGTTAATGGGAACAGCAGCGGCATTGGGCCGCCTCCTACCAAACATTGGCGGAGGGAATGGGAGTTGCCGCCGCCTCTATATGGGGGTGGTGCGCTCCATGGCCCTATACGGGTCCCCGATATGGGCTGGATCCTTAGATCGACTGGAGACCACATTGTTACGACGAGCACAGCGCCTGATGGCCTCGAGAGTGTGTAGAGGTTACCGCACACTCTCACACGAGGTGGCATGTGTGCTTGCTGGCTCCCTGCCTTGGGACTTGGAGGCCGAAGTCCTCTCAACAGTCTTCTGGCGTAGGGCACAAGCCAGAGAGAGTGACATGCGTCCGGCGCCCCAAGAGGTGGTGCGGTGGCGTCAAGACGCTAAGAACAGGGCCCTGCAGACGTGGAGTCGGAGACTTCTCGAGGACCCTGTTCAGAGAGGAACTGGCGCTCAAAGGCTCATTGAGGCGGTACAACCCGTTCTTATTGAATGGGTCCAGCGAGGACACGGTGCACTAACCTTCCGGCTGACGCAGGTACTCACGGGACACGGATGTTTCGGGAGATACCTGTGTCACGTAACCGGAAGGGAGGAGACACCGATGTGTCACCAATGTGGATGTGCCGAGGACACTGCGCGGCACGTATTGGAGTCGTGTCCGGCCGAGGCGGAACAGCGACGATTATTGGTCGCAGTCGTGGGGGTGGACCTCTCCTTGTCGACCGTCATTGCTAAGATGGTCGATGACGAGAGGTCATGGGATGCTATGGTCTCCTTCTGCGAAACTGTGGTTTCGAGGAGGGAGACCGAAGAGCGGGAGAGGGAAAGGGATCCCCTTGCCCACCCGCGTAGGAGAACGCGGACACGGGGGCGAGCCATCCGGGCTCGCTCTCCGTCTCCGCTTGGTGAACCTGGAGTATCGGATGCGGGGGTGTCCGGTACTCCCATTACATAGGTCCCAAAGAGTCGGTGATGCGCTGCGTGTTCCAGCGCATCGCCGAAGTCGCAGGAGGGGGGCATAGGCCCCCATGAGGCGAATCCTCCAGGGAGGATACTGCACCGACCGGGTCGAGATGCGTGCGAGAGCGAACCCTCGACCCGGTCCGTATGGTCAGTGCAGGTGGAACACCGTGAGGTTTTAGTCGGTAGGGGCACTACTCTGGTGTCGAGCCCGACATAACCCGCTGCTCCCCCCCGGGCGGCGGTGTATGCGTAAATGCATTTCCTCACGTAAAAAAAAAAAAAAAAAAAAAAAAAAAAAAAAAAGGTTAGGTTAGGTTAGGTTAGGTTAGGTTAGGTTAGGTTAGGTTAGGTTAGGTTAGGTTAGGTTAGGTTAGGTTAGGTTAGGTTAGGTTAGGTTAGGTTAGGTTAGGTTAGGTTAGGTTAGGTTAGGTTAGGTTAGGTTAGGTTAGGTTGGGGTGCTTTAGGGTCGGTCGCCTCCACGTTTGCCTGACTACTACTATTCTCCTCCTTTTGGGGGGGAAGAGTAGTCGTTGGGCTGGTGCACCCTGGTAACACTGCTAATAACTTCTCTCCTTTTGGGGGGATCTTGTTAGCAGTGGCAAAAGACCGACGGGGGGGGGGACCTTCTCCGAGTGATTCGCACGTCAGTGTGAATCGCGAGTTGAAGGTCCAGTTGAGGGGGGGACTCTCTTCGTGTGATTTATGCGCTTTTCGTGTAAATCGCGCGTTGAGAGTCCGTATATGGGCCTTCTTCGCGCTATCTACGCACTTTTTGTGTCGATCGCGCGAGGAAGGTCTAGTGGTGGATCGGCAGGAGGCCGATGAGTTTCGGCTCGTACGGCCGCGTCGGGGGCCCTTTCTGCGTGTCCCTTAGGGGGCATAGCGGATGTGGGACTGACGCGACTTGACGAGTGCAAAACGGGTGTGGAGGAGACTTCTCTGCTCGATCTACACGCTTTTTGTCTAGATCGAGCGGAGAAGTCACAAAGGTGGTAGGCAACGAGGTTGCCAGCGCAGAAGGCGCGGACTGATGGTAGCTTGACAGCTACATGATGGTGGTTGCGCTATTGCGCATAGCTCGAGTGTCGAGCAACGGCGTGCCCGGTATTCACTTACCCTGATGCCGGGCGTTAAGCGCCACAAATCGTAATCCAGCTCTGCCGCTGCGGTCACGTCTCGTGGCAAAGTGCATCTGGACCGAGGGCCTTGGCTTAATTGCCTGGGCCGCGAGGAAGACAACCTCTATAAAAAATCACCCCCAATCCCAAGCGGCGACGCACCGTGAGGGGATGCATGGCCAAGGGGTAGATTGGTCGCTAGTGCGGACCCCGCCGGAATACCGGCCGACCTTCTGTGCGGGTTACGTTAGGCTTGCCCGGGTACAGGGGGCCATGCCCGGGTCGACTGAATACTTCCCCCATTCTCGTGGGACTAAATATGAGTAAAAATAAAAACAAACAAACACATATAGATGAAGAAGGAGAAAAACAGCTCTTTTTGAGCATGAGTGAGGAGTCTGACTCCTCAATGGCGAGTGAAGTGACTTTAACATCACAGTCGTCACAACAATCACGCAAGCGTGGTAGGTCGGGAAAAAAGGATGACCTGACACAGGAAGATAATTCCGGCAGCGAATCGGATTCACCGGCTACAAAAGCCAGACAAAACAAGAGTAGGGGCCGAGGCAGACCGCCTACAACCGGCCAATATGTTGGTTTGGCAAAAGCCAAAGCAGAGCTCAACCGAGCCAAGGAAATGGAACTTCAGCTTGAGGCGGAAAAACAACTCGCTGAAGACCTGAAACTCAAGAAAGAGAGGTCACGCTCATTTCTCAAGCAGGGATCTCTTATTCAGGGAGTAGGAAACGGTTGCGATGCAGCCAAAATGGAAAAGGTGGTAACTGACTCGCTGGAAACTATTATGACAGTTGCCACCAAGTCAAAAAATCTGAAGGGAACGTATGTTGCAGCCTTGAAGGATGCTGCACGCGTAATGCAGGACACCTTCAACGTAATGAAGGAACGCACAACATCAGAAGAAGTGACTCTTCTGATGGAAGCGAACAGAAGACTCACGGAAGAGCTTAAAGAGCTCCGACGTGAGATGCAAGAGATGCGGGCAGCTCAATTTAAGCCACCTTCAAATACGACAGATACACCCCCCTTAGACGAGATGATGCGGACGGTCATGGTGCAAGTAGGCACCATGATCAACGCTCGTTTTGAGGGGCTCGAAGGAAGACTTCTACCAGAGAAGCGCCTTAGGCCGCCTCTGGCAGCGGACAAGAGGAGAACTGACGTGGCACTGACTACTGAGGAAGCGTCTTCGTCAGCTATGGATTTTTCCGAGTCTCTTCCTGCCTGTTCCCAGGTACTAGGTACTGGTACGGGAAGGGTGGAGAAGAAGAAGAAACCAAAAAAGAAGAAGAAAGTGGGATCAACGCCCACTGCTACTAATCCTGCGGAACTGAACTCTGCGCCTACGAGTGGTACGACACCTGCAACATCGCAGGCTTGGACTACTGTGGTGGGACGAAGATCTCGGAAGAGAGGTAAGGGGACCGGACCGAATCGATCCAGATCATCTGCCCCTGAGCGCCTGCAACCCCAAAAGGTAGCACCGCAAAAGAAGAAGGTGACTAAACCCCGTCCTCCTCGAACTGCTGCAGTCGTCATAACCTTGCGACCGGAAGCTGCGGAGAAGGGAATGACGTACGCAAGCGTACTAACGGAAGCTAAGAGCAAAATTGATCTGAGTGCTCTTGGAATGCCGCCCCTAAAGATGAGAGCTGCGGCTACTGGGGCACGGATCCTCGAAATCCCTGGCTTGGAGAAAGAGGAGAAGGCGGACTCGTTGGCCAAGAAACTAAACGAGATTTTCAAAGGCTCGGAGGATATCCAGGTGTCAAGACCGGTCACTACTGCAGACTTGCAAGTAAGTGGACTGGATGACTCGGTTAAATCCTCCGAGCTTACGGAAATCCTCGCTAGAGCTGGAGGATGTGATCCGCTTGCCATCAAGGTAGGCGAGATTAAAACAGGAAGAGGGGGCATGGGCTCAACCATCGTAAAGTGCCCAGTAACAGCAGCCAAGAAAATTTCTGGTGGTGGCCGCCTGTTGGTAGGATGGGTGGCGGCGCAGGTCAAGCTATTGGAAGCCAGACCGCGACGCTGCTACAGATGCTTGGCAATGGGTCACGTCAAGATCCAGTGTAAGTCAGAAGTAGACCGCAGCGATGAATGTTATCGCTGCGGTCAAAAAGGTCATACGGCCAAAAGTTGCACAGCCGCTCCACACTGCAATCTCTGCGCAGATGTTGGAAAACCGGCCGGGCACCTCTGCGGGGGCAAGGCTTGTGCCAAGCCCCCGTCTAGAACAGGAGGAAAGAAGAAGTCCACTGCGTCCAAAAACATAACCAAGACGCAGCCAACTAATTCCGAACTGGAACGAGAGGAGGAAATGGAGGAAAGTTAGTATGGCACTGACTTTCCTCCAAGCTAATATCAATCACTCCGCTGGCGCGCAGGACCTTCTCCTTCAGTGCATGGCGGAGCGATTGATCCATGTGACCGCGGTAGCCGAACCGTATGTGATCCCGTCTAGACCAGACTGGATTGGCGACCTTGCAGGAGTGGTGGCAATCACTACTCAATCCCCCATACCTTCTCCTACTCTTAACGGAGTGGTAAGAGGAAGGGGATATGTTGGAGCACGACTTGGCGAGATCTTTGTTGTGGGAGTTTATTTCTCCCCCAATAGGGCCCTCGTCGAATTTGAAGCCTTTCTCATAGAACTGGGGACCCTATTGGGGCAGAATCGCCCAAGCCCAGTCGTCGTCCTCGGGGACCTCAACGCAAAGTCTGCGGTGTGGGGGTCTTCGACGACTGATGCGCGGGGAAGGGTTGTAGAGGAGTGGCTCGCCGAGTCGGGACTATGCATCGTCAACGAAGGGCGGGCTAACACTTGTGTGCGGAGAGACGGCGGATCGGTGATCGACGTCACCTTCGCCACGCCTGATGTTGCACGCCGTATTAATGACTGGACTGTACTGACAGACGAGGAGACACTGTCTGATCATCGGTACATTAAGTTCAGTGTCTCCTCGTCGTTAATAGGAAACGGTCAAAGAATTCCGCCTGTCACCGGCCCAAGATGGGTTCTGAAACGCCTGGACATGGAACTGCTTCAAGAAGCGGCCATCGTTCAGGCGTGGAACGCTCCTTCCTCTTCACCAGTAGATCTGGATGAGGAAGCGGATGAGTTATGCAAGGCGATGGCACGAGTATGCGATGCTGCCATGCCACGCGCAAGAAGACTACCGCCCAAACGCCGGGTCTACTGGTGGTCGGAGGAGATCGCCGAGCTCCGACGTCGCTGTGTAGCGAGGCGTCGCCGCTACCAGCGATACCACAGAAGGAGACAGCAGGAACCAGCTGAATTGGACATCCTCTATGCCGCCTATAGAGAGGCGTCCAAGGCTCTGCGTGTAGCCATTAAGGAGGCTAAGGCAAAAGCGTGGGGAGAGCTGCTAGAGACACTGGATCAAGATCCGTGGGGGCGCCCCTATTTGATGGCGAGGCGAAAGCTTCGGCCATGGACGCCCCCTGTAACTAGCATGCTGCCAACGACAACGCTCAGGAGAGTGGTGGATGGTCTGTTCCCCGGCGATCCGGGGACCGATTTTGTCCCTCCCACTATGGCCATACGGAGAGAAGAGAGTGAGGGTGAGGAGGAGCACGAGCAACCCCCTGAAGTCTCGGGAGGAGAGCTAGGAGCGGCTGTCCTGAGGATGAGGGCCAAAAACACGGCACCGGGGCCTGACGGCATACCCGGCCGTGCGTGGGCTCTCGCTCAGGACGCACTAGGACCCCGCATGAGGGATCTCCTCACTCGCTGTATGCGGGAGGGGAGATTCCCCAGGCGATGGAAGAAGGGAAGGCTTGTGCTTCTACGGAAGGATGGACGGCCAGCGGATGAACCGTCAGGATATCGTCCTATTGTGTTGCTTGACGAGGCGGGTAAGTTACTGGAGCGGATTGTGGCTGCCCGCATCGTCAACCACCTTGAAACAGTGGGCCCGGATCTCTCCAATAACCAGTACGGGTTCCGGAGATGTCGCTCAACAATTGATGCGATTAACCATCTCCGGAACCTGTCCGAGGAGGCGTGCACCAGTGGCGGGGTGTTGGTGGCTGTGTCTTTAGACATAGCCAACGCATTCAACACCCTTCCCTGGAGCACAATTAGACAGGGACTGAGATACCACCGATTTCCGTGCTATATTCAGTGCCTTGTTGGACAGGGATATCTATCAGACAGAGAGATAGTATTCCCTACCAAGGAAGGAGAGGAGAGCAGCTCCATGTCGCGCGGTGTTCCACAGGGGTCTGCCCTAGGGCCGCCCCTGTGGAACATCGGTTATGATTGGGTTCTCCGTGGCGCTAACCTTCGTGGCGTCGGCGTTATTTGTTTTGCTGACGACACGTTGGTTACCGCCAAGGGGAGGACATACAGAGAGGCAGCGATATTGGCAACGGCCGGAGTTGCGGCAGTAGTTGCCAGGATTCGACAATTGGGCCTGGAGGTGGCGCTCCATAAATCTGAGGCCATCTGCTTTCATGGTCCTCGGCGGGCGCCACCCGCAGGCTCAAACATTGTAGTTGGAGGGACCTCCATTGCTGTCGGCTCGACACTGAAGTATCTCGGTGTCGTGCTTGACAGCAGGTGGAGATTTGGGACTCATTTAAAGAGTCTTACTCCCAAATTAATGGGAGCTGCCGGAGCCCTAAGCCGCCTTCTCCCCAACATAGGTGGTGGGAATGGGAGCTGCCGCCGCCTGTACATGGGGGTGGTACGCTCCATGGCCCTGTATGGCGCTCCAATTTGGGCCGGGTCTCTGGACCCTGGGGAAGGTGCTTTGCTGCGAAGAGCTCAGCGGATATTGGCTGCAAGAGCCTGCAGGGCCTATCGGACGATATCGCACGAGGTGGCCTGCGTCCTGGCTGGCTCCCTCCCGTGGGAACTAGAGGCAGAGGTTCTATCCTCTGTCTTCTGGCGCAGATCCCACGCAAGGGAGCAAGGTGAATATCCTGCACCACAGGAAGTGGTGCGCTGGCGGCGTAACGCCAGGGAGCAAGCCCTGGATAAATGGAAAGAGAGGATTCTGGATGGACCCGTTCAGAGGGGGTCCGGAGCCCAACGACTCCTTGAGGCAGTACGGCCCATACTCTCTGAATGGGTCAATCGAAGACACGGCTCTCTCACCTTCCGGCTGACGCAGGTTCTCACGGGACACGGATGTTTCGGGAGATACCTGTGTCACGTAGCCGGAAGGGAGGAGACTCCGAAATGCCACAGGTGCGGCTGCGCAGAAGACACTGCGCAGCACGTGCTAGAGGTATGTTTGGCAGAGGTGGACATGCGGCAACCGTTAGTTGCAGTTTTAGGAGCGGACCTCTCCTTGTCGGTCATCTTGTCAAAGATGGTTGATGATGAGAGGTCATGGGACGCGATGGTCTCCTTCTGCGAAACAGTAGTTTCGAGAAGGGAGACCGAAGAGCGGGAGAGGGAGAGAGATCCTCTCGCCCACCCGCGCAGGAGAGCGCGGACACGGGGGCGAGCCATCCGGGCTCGCTCGCCGTCTCCGCTCGGTGGACCTGGAGTGTTAGATGCGGGGGCGTCTGGCACTCCCGATACATAGGTCCCCATGAGTCGGTGATGCGCTGAGTGTTCCAGCGCATCGCCGAAGTCGCAGAAGGAGGGCTGTGGCCCTTCTAAATCTGGCGAATCCTCCAGGGAGGATGCTGCACGACCGGGTTGAGATGCGTGCGAGAGCGAACCCTCGATCCGGTCCTTATGATGTGTGCAGGTGGAACACCGTGGGGTTTTAGTCGGTAGTGGCACCACTCTGGTGTCGAGCCCGACATAACCCGCTGCTCTCCCCCGGGCGGCGGTGTATGCGTAAATGCATTTCCCCACGTTAAAAAAAAAAAAAAAAAAAAAAAAAAAAAAAAGGTTAGGTTAGGTTAGGTTAGGTTAGGTTAGGTTAGGTTAGGTTAGGTTAGGTTAGGTTAGGTTAGGTTAGGTTAGGTTAGGTTAGGTTAGGTTAGGTTGGGGTGCGTGGTCAGGTTACCTCCTCGTGGTGCACCCTGGGGGTCAGACAACAACTTCCCTCGGTGGGATCTTGTTGTCTGACCGCGAAATACCTGACGTGGGAGGGGCTTCTACGTGCGCTTCCCTTGCTACGCGTTCCCTGGGGAGTGCACGTAGAAGCCTGGGATGGAGCTCCCTTCGGGTGAGCGGGTTCGGGCAAGCAATTGCCCGAACGGGAGGGCTCTCCGCGTGTCCCTCTGATTAGCAGAGGGCACAGTGGATGAGCGAAGGAGGGGGCGGTGGGCCAGGCCGGTTACGCAGGAGGTTGCGGTGCGGCTGGGGCCAGAAAGGGGATGGAAGGGCTGGCGGGTGTCCTAGCCCCCTGGCACCCGTTGGTCGGATGGTGGGGCGGAGATCGCCGGAGGTAGGATGGGTTGATGAGGGGTCGGGTTCGCCCGACCCTTCATCGACGAGTAGTGGAGGGTGGTCTCTCGAGCTCGGTGTTCCTTCGCACCCTTAAAGCACCTGAGCTCGGGAGACCGTTTTGGGTTGGCTTGATGGGGGGCCGGGCACTGTTTGCTCGGCCCTTCATCGACCTGAGCCGGAAATAGTGGGGCGCGATCACCTGGCTCGGTGTGTTAATTTAGAAAGCACACCGAGTCGGGTGCTCGCGCCGATGAGATGGTGGAAGGGCCCGGCGGGCATTGAATAGAGGTGGTGGTCTCTCGATTCCGGTGTTTACACTTGGAGTCGAGAGACCTAGGGATGTGGCTTGATGGGGAGCCGGAGACTGGTCAGACCGGCTCTTCATCAACCTGGGAAGGGATGCGATCACCGGGCTCAGTGTGGAATGTTACTCACTGAGTCGGGTGCTCGCATCGAGAAGACGGTGGTT